>JANBXA010000391.1:10590000-11190000 GCA_030556225.1 Cricetiscus sungorus | reverse complement strand
TGAAGGAAATGAAGGTCCCTGTCCTATCTTTGCAGAATGAAGGCAGTGAAACTTAGGGTTCTCCTTTAAATGTTTCAGAATAGTACTAATCCTTCTAAATGTTACATTTTCCCCTGGGAAAAACACACCAGGGGTACTCAAAATAAATGCTGTTTTCCTCAGAAAAGTGCCCCATTTGGCTTGAGTGCTTTCATCTTTTTAAGGTAATTTTTTTTCTTTTTGCCATGCAACGGCATTACAACAACAATAACAAAGCCCCCAAATAAAGCTGTTTTCATTTTGCATATTTACCCCAGACCTTGCCCACATGCAGACATAATTTTTAGAGTTTTACTCATAGTGTCCGCATCTTTCTGCATTATGCCCTGCTCACTTCACATTCTATCACAAACAAATGTGGAGTTTCTTCATCCCGTCCCTAATTACCATTTTTATTGGCTACATACTATTCCATCAAGTTGATGTAATTTTATTTACTTAGTCACATCCTGTTGTTGGCCATTTATGATACTTACTTTGTTTTTTTCTAATGCTGTGTACTAAACTAACACAGAAACAGTTTCAGACGCTGTACTTTTATACCTTTGGTTTTATTTTCAAGTGATTATGTTCTTTGAGTAAAATTCTCACACTTGGCAATAAAAAAATGTTTCTGAGTCAGAAATGCAGCCAGAAACGTTCACCTGCTGGATCAGATATTTTTTTCATATTTTCAAAATTATTGGATTACTGCCTATATCAAGAGGTGTTACTGCTATTGTCAGTGGAATTGGAAAGAAAACCCAGGGACAAAAGGGAACATTCCAGGTCAAAGGCACAGCACACAGCCTAATCTCCATCCTACAACAGAGAGGTGGTCTTCAAGGACACAACAAGCTTGAGTGTAGCTAGGATAATCAGGGAAGGGCATGAAGAGCCTCTAGTAATGAAGTCATGTGGAGAGCTGGATCTCAGACCACAGGCTGAAGCTTCACAGAGCTTTGCACACAACACCCACCTGAGGCACCTTTGGAAAGCCTGGGGTGGATCAGAGACACGCCCAAGGCAATGATATCCAATGGAAAGGTTTTGGGAAATCCAAGGGGTGGGCCCATGAAGGGAGTTAAGAGCTAGCTAGCATCCAGGATGGGTCCAAGTGCCAGGCAGGAGCAGGTGACAAAGCAGGTGACAGTCATGCTTCCAGCAGCTGATTTGCTCTTCTGCACGTTGTTCATTCAGTTCTGGGGAGAAAACCAATTCCATTCGTACATCCTGAGGAGGGGAGCGAGATTTTAATTCCCTGCTGACCTGTGATCACAGAGATCTGGCTGGTTCTTTGTGAATCTAAGGATAAGTGGCTGATCCTTCTGGAAGCTGTGTTCATTTCCTCCTGCTGCTCACCCTGTATGTGGCCCATGCCCTCTCCTTTCCATTCCATCTGTTCCTTCCTCATTCTCCATCTGCACACAAGCTTCTCTAGCCTAAGGACACTGGGAGAGAATCACAGCTTCCAACTCCTTATGCCACGGACTTTAGCCTTAAAATGTCAACAGTGACTAGTTTGTTTCTAATCAGGTGCTGTATAGACAATACCATTTGATGGAGAGGTGTCTGGTTGGAGGATAAAGTTAAAAAGTCTATTTCTTTTTAAATTATCATTGCTTTTAGTGTGTGTGTGGTGTGTGTGTGTGTGAGTGTGTGTGTGTGTGTATGTGTGTGTGTGTGTGTGTAAATCAAGGACAACCTTGTGACATCCATTCTCTCCTTTATATGGATTCTGGGGATCAATCTTGGGTCACCATGCTTGTGTAGCAAGCACCTTCACTCACCATGTCATTTCACTGGCCCACAGTCTGTTTCTTGTAGGAAATTTCACAGACTGTCTTTGCTTCCCTTCCTTCTGCCTCTCTTATTACAAGGGTCTTAGATACTATTTTATATGTTCAATTTCTGATCAGCTTTGTACCAAGCAGGACATTACCTTGTGAATGCCATGTCACAGGGATGGCATTATCTGTGTTCTGTAATTGTGTTTATGTTTTGAAATATTTATGTTTCTAAAAAAGTCACAAAGTTATCATTCACAAATTATGTAGTTTTTCTATAGCTATAGCATACTCATCAAAACCAGGAAGTTAATGTGGACACATGCTATGATAAATCCTAAAGCACAATGCCTGTCTTAGCATATAGCCACATTCCTTCCGCTCCTCAATTGAGTGTCAGAAGTTTCTCTTTTCTGTGAGTCTGCTCAGGATCCAACACATCAATATGTCATCAAAGCTGCCCTATCCATTCTGATGCGCTGCATACTACTCAGTTTTTTGTGACCTCGGCACTCTCAGAGGGTACCAGTCACTGACAGGTGTTAAGACTTCCCTTTCATTCTTTGCCTGAGTTTCCTTAGTGTTCAGACTGAAGTGAGGCTCTTGTGGCACACATGTCATAAAGTGGTATTGGTCCCTTTCATAACTTGGGCTACGTGGCAGTGGCACATGCTGCTACTGTGATGCTGGCCTTTATCCCTTCATTCAGATGATGGCTACCACATTCTTCTGTGACTATTAATTGTGGAAAGGGAAAATACCATTTTATTTTACTGAGACTGAAATCTTCCCTTTCCCTCTGTTTTTTTTTCTTATCTTCTACTTTTTAATCCGTGTTCACTTGATAGGCTGCACATGTAGCAGACATCCATCCCATGGCCCAAAGGCTGTATACAGCTAGGAACTCAATAAGAAACCATGGATGAACTTATTTGTAACATTTTTAGAAGTGTGTGTGTGTGTGTGTGTGTGTGTGTGTGTGTGTGTGTGTGATCTAAACTTCCCATATGACAACATGGAATCACAGGTTGGGTGACCTTGAAAGAAGGAAGGAGGGTAGTTACACGTGGGGAAGTAAGGACACAGCTTAAAGAGGAGATGTGAAAACCAGTTAAGGTCCATAATGTCAACAACATAGTCTGGGAACATTCTAGAAGATGTCAGAATGAAGAAGCAAAATGTGGTTTGGACAGATGTTTTCTTAACCTCTTGGCACATTGATTTCCTTGATCATTTAGTGGGGATAGTAGCATCCCTGCAGAGGCATGATGAATGCCAGTGCCAATCTCTCCCTAGGTGAACCCCAGCAAGGTACTTGGGCAGAGTCAGTCTCATCACATACAAATTCTTAGTTTAGTAAGGACTGTGCTCTGATTATAGACTCCACTCTTCTGTGGTGTGTGAGGCTTATTTGGGTCTCTCTTCCTCTTGCCAATTTGTAAGTCCTAAAATATGAACATACAGAGAGAGAGAGAGAGAGAGAGAGAGAGAGAGAGAGAGAGAGGCGAGAGAGAGCGCTGTTGTCGGCCTCTGACTGCATGCAGCCCCGACTCAAACTTGTTTTAAATTCACAGTGGTGAAAAATGGGCTCATGTCCTACTGTGAATTTAAATACTTACAACACAGAAATAAATGGATCGCATGGCTCATTTATCTTGCAGCCATTAATTAATGGTGGTTAATTGTAGTTATGAGCCGTTGAATTCCAGGCTTGTGGTCCCATACATTTCCTTTAATGTATTCAGAATACCACAAGGCTGTGAGTAGGTACCAAGTAAAAGGCTTGGGCTGACAATCCTGTACCTATCCCTTTGTCTTTCCAGAAAGGGCTCAGAGTAGGCTCAATGCCTAGCATAGGACAGCTGCTAAAATGCTATAATGTGCTGCTCCCTGGGTCACTTGATTGAACACAGATTTTCACTCACATGTCTGGATGAGTCTGCTTAGCCAGACTCTGTATTCCTTACCGAGGAGGAGAAGTGAATTATTTCACAAGAGTAAGGAATGAGTTAATCTGACATATTGACCCAAGATTGTGACATGTAGTACTGAATGTTTGGTGAGGATAAAAATCATGTTTTTGAGTAGATATACTTTCTCTTTGGGGAGTGCATTAGTTACTTTTACGTTGCTGTGATAAAACACCATGGCCAAGGCAACTTAAGAAAGAGAGTGTTATTTTGGGCTTATGGTACCAGAGGGATGCGAGTCCATGATGTTGGAGTGGATACATGGTAACAAGCAAAAGGATTAGACAGTAACAGGGACCTGAGAGCTCACATCTTGAACTATAAGCACTAAGAAGAGAGAGAAAACTGGGAGTAACAAGGGTGTTTATACTTTCAAAGAAACTCTTATTGTCATACTTTCTCCAAGAAGCCAGGCTTCCTAAACTTCCTCACACAATGCCACCGACTTAACGACCACGTGTTCAAATGTCTGAGACAATGAGGGACATTTTTAAAAATGTACTTGCTGTTTTAGATTTCATTTCACATTCCAACCATGATTCTTCCCCCACCTTCCTCTTGCACCTTCCACTTCCCACCCCCCTAGTTCACCCCTAGTCCACTCCTCATTTCAATTAAAACCACCCCAGGGAGGAGCCACTGAGCGTATGGAGAGACACCTAGGCAAAGCTGAACTTGGAAGCTTCTGAGGAGATTTTATAGCTGTCCTTGGACCCGTCTGCTGGGTTTCCAGATATCTTTGCCTTCAGAGCTCTGCAGTTATTACTGGATTCAGTTATCTAAATCTCAGATGGCTCTGGTACCTACTTATTGCCCCTCGATTTTGGTGACGTTGATGGTTAATCTTGCCTAGCAACTTGATTGGACTTTGGATCAATTAAGAAAAACACCTCCAGGAGGTCTTAACTTTAAGGGTATTTCTTGGAAGGATTCACTGAAGTGGGGTGAGCCTCCCTCAGAGTGGATTTCATATTTCAGTACAGCACAAATATAAAAAAATATTAGCAAAAAGCTGTTACTACCCCTGCTGTTAAGAGCATCTACTTGGTGAGTGCCATAGTTGATGCTGGTATCCTTTGTTGACATCAGAACTCAACTTCCTTAGCCTTTTTTCATATACTGAAGAGCCACAGCTCTTCAAGGATCCTGCAGCTTTTCATCACTAGTTTGGTATTGCTGAAACATCCAGACTCACAGGCCGAGGAGCTACCAGATTCCCAATTCTCCAGCATACAGATGGCCATTCTTGAACCACTCAATCTTAATACAATAAGCAAACGAATACAACCCTGTTACTCTAGAAAACCCTGACTAATAAAGTAAGCCTGCTTTAATCAATTGATCCAGCTTTTTTGGGGGCAGGGGAGATATAATACTGAGAAGATAGCTCATGGTTAAAAGTTCATGCACAAGCTTGATAACCTGAGTTCAAAACCCTCTTAAAAGTAAGATACAGCACAGGCCTCTGTAATTCTCTTCACCTGTATGAAAAAGACACAGACAAGAGAATCTCCAGAAGTTTGTAGATCAGATGGCCAGGCTTGTGTGGTGGTGACAAAACCATGGGGAAATGTGGGAGGGAGAGGACCAACACATTTTTATCTGACTTCCATTCATGGCATGTATATGCCCATGAGTGATGAGTGTATACATGCATGCATGCACGCGCGCGCGCGCACACACACACACACACACACACACACACACACACATGCATACACACACAGATAAACATACACATGCATGCATATACCCACACGTTAGAAATGCTAAAGCTACAAAAGCAAATGAACCAACTGTGGAGGGAGAGAAGTAACTAGAAACTTTGAACTAGTCTCCAGCTTACAACTGCAAAGAAGGGACTGAGGTCTCAGTTTAATGACCATAAGGACTTGGATTCTTCCAATGTCCCATCTTGGGAATAGATTTTCCTCACTGGATCAGAGCAGAGATAACTGGCTCCTGATATTTAGCTTTCAGTCCTGTGAACACTTGAACAGAGGGCTCAGCAAAAATCTCTTAGCCTCCTCCTGAGAATTGTGAAGTAATACATTTATGTGGTTTGAAGCTAATTATCTAGCTTTATGTAATTGTTAATTGTTTCATAACAGTAACAGCTGCATGGGACTGATGCATTTTTATTTCACCTGAATTGTTATCATGTCATCTATTAATCTTTCTTTCTGTGGTCCTTCCTTCTTTATAAGTGTAGACTTATAAAGTCTGCTTTAGTTTTCTTGAAACCCTTGAACTGTAGCTTCCAGGTTCAGATGTGGGTCGGTGGCTTCACAATGCCTCCAGTGTTGGGCCTGTTCTTGTTAAGGACCTTCATGGTCCCTAGGTGACCTATGAGTCTATTTTCATCCTGGGTCTGTTTACTTACTCTATTATAGTCTTATGGAAACACTTGTCCATGCCACTGACTCTCATCCACCACACAAATTCTGCCAGACTGTGCCTTTGCCCATGATCTTTCTCTGATGGTTTGCAAAGCGCTCATCTTCTCACTGTTAAGCTCAGGTCTCCCAGAGAGAGAGACCTGACTTATCCCTTCCCTGGAACTTCCCAGTTCCATATTATTGCCTCAGTAAGAATGACACTGCTATAGCCCCACAGTCTGAGAGATCCTGTGGGAAGTATCATGTAGGAAGCTCTGTGAACGAGGAAGTATTTCACAGTATTTTTAATTCTAAATTCTGTATACGAGAAAACCCAGTATTTGTCTTTCTGATTTTGGTCTTCCTTCTTTTTTTGATTTTTTGGAGACAGAGTTTCTCTGTGTAACAGTCCCTGCCATCTTGGAACTCTCTTTGTAGACAAGGCTGGCTTTGAACTCACAGAGATCTTCCTGCTTCTGCCTCAAAAGTGCTGGAATTAAAGGTATTGTGCTACCACAGTCCATTATTTTTCTTAATTATTTATCCACTTCTGTTTATCTTCCTGAAAATGATATGACTGAACAAAATATCATTACACACACATATATATGTATATATATATATGTATATATATATATATATGTTCTCTTTTTATTTGTTTGTAGACATCAAACAGATGTCTACATCTGTTGGTTCCCTTTCTTGGATGTTGTAAATAATGCTGAAATAAACATAGATGTGCATGTATCCCTATTGTATGGTGACTTAGATTCCTTTGGGTATGTACCCAGGAATGGTACAGACAGATCATAGTAATTATATTTTTAGTTTTCTAAGAAACTTCCATGTAGATATCCATAGTGTTTTCATGAATTTACTTTCCCCAAAACAGCATAAAGTATTCCTCCTACCAAGTATCTTCACTAGCATTTGCTGCGGCCAGTTTTGGTAATTCAGAGTTACAGTTACTTTTTTGTCTGTTTTTGAGACAAGGCTTCTCTGTGTAGAAGCTCAGGCTGTCTTGGAACTTGCTTTGTAGACCAGGCTGGCCTTGAAGCTACAGAGATCCAAGTGTTACAGTTCTTACAACATGTACACTCTCTCTTCTGTTACAGATGCTTTCAGCTCTGTTTTCCTGGGCCTGGTGTGCTCTTCTCTCAGATGCTCACATAGATGCTGCTTTCTTATTACTCAGTGGTCAGTCTCGCTGTTCCTTTCCCAAGACACCTTAGCCAGGCATTCTGTAGAAGACACTCTGCTCCCTACTCCACCAATTTATCCAATTTCTCTGTTTCATTTCTTACAGCAGGAGGGAAGAAAGACTTAAGTGTCAGTATGGAGCATAATTATAAACACTGAGTTTTCTTCAGAGAAAATGAGTTCTTTAAATTTATTTAGCCACCATACTAATTCAGGCTTCTATTGGAAAGAACCAGGGACTTGGATCTTGGAATAAGAACAGTTCGATGAATACATTAGAAAATATGGCAACTGAAGGCCCATCAGAAACATGTAGGCCCACAGAAATGCCCTCCCCTCAATGTCACAGTCTACTGCTTATCTATGCCAGAGGTGAAATCAGAGTCTGCTGTACCCTGTAGGATAACATATACCATCAGCAATATCTCTCCCCATATTTGCTGCTTGTTCCCAGATCAATAGTTAGGTTCTAATTACAACAAACTATGCAAGATTGGTCTGAGCTCTCTATAGGAGGAAATGACAAAGGGGCTGCAGGAAATGGCCGAAGTGAATCATCAAAATGACAAAGGATATTCATGAGATGGACCCTAAGCATGTTGAGTGAAAGGAACTTAAAGTCGAATATAGGGGCTATTCTTGAGAAAGGAGGACACTCCCACCTGGCATCTTCCGTTGAACCCCAGAAGAAAATACTAATGTGTACACACCTGCCCTCACGAGCAAGGAAGATGCGACTCTGGGTAGATCTTCTTCATGCAGTTTTAATCAGGATTCTTTAAACATGTTGCTTCTGGCCCACAAGGAGAGAGAGAGAAAGAGAGAGAGGGGGGCGGGACCCCTGCACAGGCTTAAATACCCTTGAGCTAACCAACCCCAGTGAGCCACGTGGACCCTGCAGATAGGCTACTCTAATGCCGAAGCAGACAGGCTGAATAGACTTAACCAATCAAGGGCTTGTTTACCCAGAGAGTCTTTACCAGTGGGAAGGTGTAAGGCAGAAGCCAGCACCACTTTAAGGCATGGCACTACACGGCTCTCTACACTAATGTATTTCTGTGATGGCCCTTTGAGAGATGGGGAAAATCATGGTGAATGTACCAGCAATGCTGAAACTGTATGGAAAATACTGGAAGAGGAGATCACAAGGAAGTGGTTGTACTAGAGAGAATATAGTAAATGAATTTGGGAAATCCATTGGTTAATTGTGTTTAATGGGAGGATTTGTTTATCAAAGTGTGTGCTCTCATGAGAGGAGAATCACCATTGTGAAGGAGAGTCAAAGGTAGGTGACATCATCACAGGTGATCAAACTAGGAGGACTTTTATCCATGGTGAATTATGGGATATTAATAGAGTGTCAAGACTTCAATGATAAGATAGACAGGCAGTGAACAACTATAATATGGTGTTTAGCAAAAGAGATCAAGATGGTTGATAAGACCATGAGCAACCATCTCAATGGATGTTATAATTCCTTTAGTGAAATGATCTTAGATTTAGACACTCAACTTACAGAGTGAGGCCAGGCCTTCAGATGTAAGTTTCCCATGGCAAACACCAATGGGAGAGAGGTCTTCATTGTTTTCAAAGGGATCTCTGAACATTTGTCTGGGTTCCTTTATACTGTGAAAGCAGAAATCTATAGGCAATTCAAAGGTTCTTCAACACATGATTTGAGTTGATACAGTTGGGAATAAGGTCATAGATGAAGTCTTGGTCCAAGTTCAGCTTATTTTGATGCATTCACAGTGACTACATCTATCCTAGGGCCATTACTAAAATCCCTTTATATAAAGATAAAAGGGAATGCTTGATGGCTGGCATAACCCCCTCATGTCTCAGCTTCAGGGGATTCTGTAAGCTCTCCCAGCCTCGAAAAAGATAACAATTAAAGGGATATATTTCATCTTTGAAGGTTGGCTTATATTAGTATCACACTCTTCTTGTGGACCCAAAGACTCTGAACTAACAAAAGGTTCCCTTAGACTATATTAAGACCACTGGGAAAAACCCTTGGTCAAAGCACTGACATTCACTGGTCCCTGGCTATATGTTGAATGGGCCTCACTTTCTGTTGTTTCAAGGAATAGTACTCACAACACAACTCTGATTTCCCCCTAAATGGTTCTCTCTACTGGCATAAAGTGTCCTTATCTTAGATGGGATATGACTATTGACCCTTCCAGTTTCTTTTTATTTAGATGGGAAGTTGTATCAGGATGAAGGAAATGGCTTTGGCCAGATTCTGTCTCCAAGAACTGCATATATTATGGCAGGAACTGGAATACTTCACCATCTTATCCTTTGCTCAGATGTTCTCTCCCTCCCCTTTGCATATAACTTACACAAAACTACACAGGCTCAGTGACCTCACATTTAACAGGTCATCACCCCTTTATCAAAACATCTTGTTCATTTTAATTATTAATGTTGATGTTTATTTTTTAATCTTTGTGCAATAAAAGCTGCTTTAAATAATCTCATATTTCTTCCTAGGGATGTCCCACATGGCCTTTACTATCATGTATTCTGAGAGATACTTAGCACTCTACTAGGTATGTTCATATTCATTCACAATGGGAACAGAAGAGGCATTGCTACCCACCTCCACACAAGAGCTATTTGGACTTAATGCTGACATCACATATTACCCTCAAGAAAGCACATGACTGCACTGACATGTTATTTAAAAGGAAACAAAACTAATCCACAGAGATTGGAATATCATCTGGCTTTGGGAAGGGCAATGGCAGGGTAAGGGCTCAGGGAATGCCTTTGCCCTCTGGTTATATTCACGGCTGGTTCTCTGTGCTGGGTGTATGGCTTTAAAATTGTGTAAAACTTCAAGATGTGGGCTGCAGAAGTGTGCACTGCATTGCTGTATTTGTTGTGCTTCAGAGTCTCCTCTGTGTTTATTCTTGGTCCTGTGGCATTGCAGAACACAAGGAACTATATTGACAACCAAAAAAGCATATGGAATATTTGTGAGCTTGTTCTTAATCTATGTGTGCTGATGTTCACATCAAAAGCAAATTTAGCATTTAGTGAAACTGAATCAGAGCACTAAATATATCTTCCAGCGTTTGCTATTTCTTCAGAAGAGCACGCTGTGAATGTGTGTGCCTGTGTGTGCGTGTGCACTCGCACTACTGATACGCATCTGCGAAAACTCCTTGATTTTTTTTCTGGAGGTTCTGGGAGGATAAAGCATTTTTGCAGCTGGACATTCTGTAATGGTTTGGTGCCTGAGTTTTTAGATGGTGTGAGGAATGCAAACATCCCATCTGAAAATCATTTCCCTGGTGCCTGCCCCAGACCTGCTTGGCAGTGCTTACCCATCTCCCGATGTCTTCTCCCAGTACAGTCTGCAAAAGCACCCTTCTTCCCAGAGGAGAAGCAGCATCTTGTTGCAATGGAAGTCTAATTGTTCCTAGATTGAGTATTTCCCAGGGATGGCAGTCCCAGCCGGTGCTCCCTGAATTAACATGCTCACTGAAGGATTGAAGATGGTGATTAGGCCCGACAGCATCACTTTCAGTGGGATGGTTGAAGTGCCGTGGAGCTACGCAGGATGGCGAGGAGATTTATTTGTGTGGAATGGAGACATATGGCCAGAATCATCCGCTCTCTTTCCTCTGTAATTAAAACATCTGGGAACACCAAAGGGCTGGGAAATGAGAAGACAACAATGAGCATCCCTTCCTGCCAGCTCTGAGGAACACAGCCATGGGGCTGGGACATCATGGGGTCCAGACCACCTGGCATGGGCTGGTAGAAGAGCCACAGCAGCCCAAAGGCCAGCTCCCTTGGAATTAGGTTTTTCCACATCTTATGCTTTACTTTATTTTTCTTTGAAAGCATGCACAATGCAATTTATCATTGAAGGAATTTCTTGGATCAAAGGGAGAAACAGAGGCAGAGATGGAGAGGGAGAGAGCTCTAAATGAGGGTTATTGTTATAGCCTGGTATAGACTATGGCTTTATTTATTTATGTATTTATTTATTTATTGTCATGAAATGAGTTTTATCTGGGACAGTAGGTGTTCTCCATAGCTACAAAAGGAAATTTTGGTTTTATTGAATTAATTCACTATACCATTCTTCACTTAATGTTTATAACTTCAAAGGACCCAATCAACCTAGAATCAGGTCCCTCAGGACAAGTGTCAAACTCAGAAGAACTGGTGCCTGAGGGTGACAGACGAAGCCCTTCTTTTCCTGTTAAAGCTAAGATGGTACTTCATGAAGAATGTTCTTAGGGAGACAGACAACCCTCTAGATCACAGGACAGTTTCCTCAGTTGCTCATCGCCTCACCTACTCATTACTTCTCCATCATCTATGCAGCCAGTAGACTTTCTTCCAGCCCCATCTGTGATGGTTAATCTTCACTGAAGCTTAGGGAGTTAGGATCATCATGGAATCACCCTTGTGGTGTGTCTCTGAGGCTGGTTTCAGAAGGTTATAAGTGAGAAAGGACAGCCCACCCTGAATATGGGTAGCACTGTGTCATGGACCTGTGTCCTGGGCTGTGTAAAACAGAGAGAGCACGTTGAGCACTGCATCTTTCTTTCCATGGTCCCTGACTGCACAATGTGACCAGCTGTCTCACACTCTTAGCATCATACTATTCCCACCATGATGGACTCTGTGCCCTTGAACTGTGAGCCCAGGCAAACCTTTCCTTCTTAAAGTTGCTTTTCACCAGGAATTTGTCAGGTCATAGCACTAAGAAAAGTAACTAAGACCCCCTCTGTGCACCAGGTGGCTTTGGACTCAGTGCTGGGAAACCAGGAGAAAAATTTTCAAATTGTTGGCCTTGCTTTGACTGCGATGTTTATAAATACATAACAATGGTCCAACATGATACCTGATAGCTGGTTATTCCTGATATATGATCACACAAAGAGAACATTGGTCCATATTTAATCTCAACTCCTTGAGCCAAATGATACCTATCACTTATGCCCCTGTCCCCTGTGCTGCATAGGAGCCCAGTGCCATCATAGGAAAACCAAGGGACCTGTGCTATTTGAGAACTTACTATGTTCCTAGCACTTTATATGCTCAGTTCATTTTAATATCTGCAACCCTTTGAGTATTTTTCCATTTATATTTTTCCATTTATTTTATATTTCGTTGTAGTGAAATTTTAAGTGAGAAAATGGTCAAGTTGCCATGTGGTTCCTGAGTTCCTTAATCAAATGCACATATCTTTCTGTACTGCTGGGCCTCCTGCTGCTGCAGCACCCAAGAGCCCTATAGAGGTTTAGCACTGCCACTGGCCACACCTTCTCAGGACACTGGTTAGTCACCTCTCACCAGTCCTACCTCTTCCTTCTCTAAAGATCTTGCCTCCTGTATTGCAACTAGCTTGCCCAAGGTTCTCTCTCTACTGGTGGGAGTCTCCCATTGATCTGGACTCCTATAGATAGAGAATGGACTGCAATCATACATGTGTCTATTTTATCTCTGTATTATCAATATCAAACATAGGCCCTAGCCTCTAATTTCTGTGTAGATTGTGGAGTCATCTAATTTCAGACAGCAAAGAGAATAAAGATGCCATAGTGTTCAGGATGAAGCCCATCTTCTTGGGGACAGGGTACTTAAAACCTGCTTGAAATAGGCCTTATTTGTAATTGCCTCTGGCAAGCAAGCTCCAGAGATTGGACATTCACTTTATCTGGTCATTCAAAGCTCTGTCAATCTCCAAAATAATGTCACTACACATCTAAGGTCCCAGCACCCCTTAAGAGGTGACCTACCTGCTCATATGACAGAAGCATCTGCCCTGGGAGTCCTAGAGAAAGAGACGGGGGAAACTCTGCTCACACACAACAAAAAGCCGCACAATCAGCACAGAGCCTAAATTTGTCCCCAAGATTCAATTAAGACCAATCCAGTTCCTGATTAAAGAACCTGACATCCATCCAGCCATAAATATTTATGCCCAGTGGGCTTTCTTCTTAACAGCAAACAATCTGCAGTGACAACATTGGAAATATGAATACATTCCTGGTGATGATTCCATTATCACTACTAATAATAACTTAACAGTTTCCGCATGTAGCGTGCTGAGACACATGCAAATGAGGGGCTCATCTGTCAGAAGCACTTGAAAGTGGACGGGAGAGGCTCCATCAAACGCCTTGGGTGCAGCCGGCAAGACCTCATTTTAAGTGCGATGGTGTCATGTACTCATTTGCTGGGATAATGTTCTGTGCTTGTGTATCACCCTTCACTCAAGGATCACAAATCAGCTTGGCAGACCCAGGAAGTTACTCCGTGAAGCCAAAACATCTGGATAAGAAGCAAAACCTCAGGCTTTCATCAAGTCAGCCTGCCAGACATTTTTCACCATATATCTGTTTAGTGCCTACTGTCTTAGACGGCTGTTTCATCTACACGATGTAAAATACCCAGAAGAAAGACTGATGCCTTTTCATAATCCATCTAGGAGCTTGGGTACCAGGAAAACACAATGCTCCTCATAACATCTGCAACATCTGGTATTCGTTTAAGGTTTCGGGTTTCTTGTGGGCAACATTTCTTGGAATCGCATTGAGCATGTTCCAGAACACTGGTGATGTCTAGTGTCTGGCCTCATGTTTCTGGCCTCCAGAATTTCCAAAGGTATAGACAACTGAGCATAACCCATCATTTTCTCCAAATTATGCTCTCTCAAACTGTAAAGATTTAATCTAAATTTGGATTTATGGGCAAATGACACTGTGAGCATGAATAGTTCACCACAATACCCAGATCTCCATTACTTTCCAAGGGATGTAATGCCAAATTGTATGTCAGACATGGAAATGAGTGAGAGATGCCACTTTTATAGCAGAATTACCAAAGACTTCCTACCAGAATCAGTTAAGAGGAAAATGGACTATAGACTCGGCTTATCTGAGCCATCTCTTCCCACATGCAAGACAAGAGTTGGCCAAAGAAGGATATGGAGAAAAAACAAACTGGTTTAACATTATCAATCAACAGGGATGACTGATTGAGAGGGAAGACCTCAAATATTTGAGGAGACATATCAGAGATGCCCCAGTCATCCTGGGTGGTCATGTCAGGCAATGTAAACTTATTCTTGGCAAGAGAGTTGGGGGAGAGAATATTGCCCCTGTCAGAGCTGATTCCCAGTTGAGTTTCTGTGCTGTCAAGGAGGGTGGGCACAGCACGATTAATGTCTGGCTGTCCCCAAATAGAGAAGGCAACTGTTTGTTCTGATGATGAAATCATGAAGCTTGTTCACCTTCAGCCTCACGACTGCTTGCCCCAGACTATTGCAGTTTTGAATAGAAATGTTAAAGACATTCTGAAAATAAAAGATTCCTTCTTTTATGAACTATAGAGATGATCCCTTATTTTAAAGAACAAGATAGTAATTTGTACCATTCTACCCAAATCTATCTGAACATCTATCTGCACATCAAATCTGGGTTTTGGATTGAGCAAAGGGAAAAATCCTACAAGCATGTGGAAGATAAGATATATAATGCTATAATCTTGAGGGGAAAACATCTCTGTGTAAGTTGTTGTATTTGATCTTAGCCAAAGGCTGAGAAACTAACTTATTCTGTTAGTAAATATATGAAGATCAAAGCTCAGATAGCAAAGTTAGTGAGAGACATTAAGAATATTCTGGAGAATAACACTTCTAAAAAGTATGGCTAAGTGTGAAATACTGTAAGACTGGAGGTGGACAGAAATAGAAGATTACAGATCCTAAAACTTCAATTGAATTATGACCATTAACCAAGCAAAGAAACATCCCACAGGAAGCCTAAAGTTACACAATCATTCATATCAAGGCTAGGCAAGCTTTTTTTTTGTAACAGGCCAGATAGTGAACATGGTACTGCTTAGCAATATGCTACCTCTTTTTAGATATTCTCCATGTTTATTTTAGTAAATCTTTAAAAAACCATAAACAAAACAAAAATGCTAGCTCGGTGGCTACATAGTGTCCAGAAACATAACATTTTCGCTTCAAGATTATCATGATGTGTGACATAGTTTTTCTTCATGCCCTGGGACCTTGTGGAGAAGATAGAGTTCACACACTGCTGCGTGAGAGGGTCAAATGGCGTGGGCTCTGTGAAAAAGAACAGCAATTTCTCATAAGTTAACATGCACTTATTATATTACCCAGCAATTCTTATTCTGAGCATACTAACATCCTCAAATGACTGGGAATGTGTTCATATCAACAACTTGTGCATGTTCACAGAAGAACTGGTCATGAGAGCTCCAAACAGATACAAGTCAGATATTCATTAATAAAGGGATAAACAGAAAGTGGAATATATCTTTATAATGGAATAGTATTCAGCCATAACAATGAAAGAAGTGCTGACACAGATGAACCTTTAAAACACTGGGCTAAGTGAAAGAAGCCTGAGACAAATGGATGGCTTCCATTTATATGAAATATTCAGAATAGGTATATTAATGGAGACAGGAAAGAGCTTGATGTCTGTCAGAGTTTGGGGATGGAGGGGGGGGCAATCACTTAATGGATTGAGGTTTTCTTTAACCTCCTTTATCTAGTCTAAACTAGATAGTGGCAATGACTAACATGGGGGATGTGCTAACTGCTGCTTGGTTTCATACCCTGAAATAGTTAAGATAGAAAATATTATTCTACTTACTTTTTCACAGATAAGTAAATGGAAAACGTATTTTTAAAGGTCGTGGGTTTGACTGCAGCCATGAGTTGTTAGTGTTCTTCTGTTTCTTTACTGTCCATCAGTAGTCACAATACTTGTGTTGCTATTGATCAATTGAAAAGTGTACCTTTGTTTCTATATCCTTATTTATTTCATTTAAATTAAGGTTCACTATAAGTACTTGGCTGTGCCTTATAGCCACTCTACTGAACAGCCTGCCTCGACTCTTGAAGGCTCATGAATAGAAAGAGAAAAAAGTTCTAGGAGTTGTCTTGAAACTCAGAGGAAAGACACATAGCTAAACACAAACAAACAAACAAACAAACAAACAAACAAAAAACAGTGATAAGATGAAGAATGGCTGATCAAGGAGGAGTCCAAGATGGAAGAAAGAGTCCAAGATGGAAGATGGAATCCAAGAAGATGGAAAGAGAAGAGAGGCAAAATCAAGGAAAAGCCCTTAAAGGCTTGAAGCCATACCATAATGCAAAAATACATCCAGTTCTACTTCTTAAGTTCCCATTGCCTATAGCAGTCTCAAACGTAATTAAAAGTCTAAAGTTCCAAGTCTCTACTGGAGATTTATGTAATCTCTTATCTGTAATCTCCGGCAAAATCAAAATAAAAAGCAGGTCACATACTTCTAACATATAATAGTACATAGTGAGGAAATACTGGATCAAAACAAGACCACAAACCAGCTGGGCAAACTCCAAACTCTGCATCTTCATGTGTGACATTGAAACACTCTTCAGGTTTCCAACTCCATTCAGCTTTGTTGACTGAAACACATTTCTTTCTCTCGGGCTGTCTCCACTCCCTGATAGCTATTCTCCTCAGCAGGTATCCTATGACTCTGGCATCTCTAACATTTTGGGTTCTTCAAGGCAATCCAGGCTTTAATTTCATAGCTTCACATGATAGCCTCTCTACTAGGCCTCCATTCAGGGACAGCTCTGACACATGCTTGGCCTCCGTGGCTTTCTGTAGGCATGGAGACAAATTCTATAACCCATTTCTTCAATCCTTATCTCTAAAGTCAGAACCATGTGGCGGAAGCTGCCAAATTCTGTTGCTTACTGGGATGTGAAAATGGCCTCTTGTATTAGCTTTCTGTCTTTCACCGCCTAAGCTTGGCTGTCCTGAAACATAATTGGGCATGGTTGCTCACACCTGTTGCTTCACAATCTGGGAGCCAGAGGTTGGAAGTTCCTGAGTATGAGGGCAGCATGGGCTGCAGAGGGAGTTCCAATCCATATGGTTCTGTCTGAAAAGAAATAGAAATCCTTGCATTGAAAAGTATAGCATTAAATATCGGAAGAGGACAAAAATGCAAAACATGTTTATTGTAAATCTTGTTCTCATCTGTTTTGATGTAATACACAAACACATTAATAATGTAAACTTGTTTTATGTTAATTAAAGACCTCATGTTATATCCGTGGAGCTAGGGTGTGGAAGAAACAGAAGAGGGTAACTCAGACTGTCTTCAGGGTGTGCATTTTTGACATTTGTTTATTTAGTTCACAAGAAACTCTATCCAAAGCAGGATTTTGCAACGTGCTTGCAATGAGCTTCCTCCTCACATAAGTAGCTCACATTAGCTATCTGATGGTCCCTGAGGCAGCCTTATCAGGAAACATGTTAGCTTTCTCCACTAACTCAGTGTTTATTCTAGAAGGTTTCTGTCTTTTCCTCTTAGGTTGCCCACTTTCAGTGAAAATATCTAACCTCTCACACACTGAAACATGGGGATTTGATGACACTTCAATAGCAATTATGCAGCTTTGATCATCTCTCAGGCCTGGCATCAATTATATGTATTTTTATATATATCCAAAAGGAAATTAAAGTACCAAAGAGACTGAAGGAGTGTCCTCTCTACTGCACAGATATATCCAATTGACAGAAGTGGCTAAAGGCCTTGTAAGAGAGAAAACAAAACTTTGTTTAACCAGAAGAGTGAAGGGGGAGATTTAACTGTAGGCGATTTTTCATTGTGTAGCTGGATATCTGGTAATAAATTAAATCTGATGTTTAATTTATAACTTTATTCTTTAATTTTTCCAATAGAAATGGGAATATTCAAAAAATCTGAGAGTAGATGTATCAGTTACCACAATAAAGTGGTTAAAAATTTTAAGTAAATTATAATTTAAATTAAATTAGATAATTCAGTTTTGTCCAGTTTCTAAGTTATAAATATCTAAAAGTTCATTGAGAAAAATGAAAATCAAAAGTAATTTAAAATATATGGTAGGCATTTATAAACAAATCCCAAGTGCTTAGTAATACTAAATGGGCCCAGTAGGTTTTTTTGTTTTTTGTTTTTTTGTTTTGTTTTGTGTGTGTGTGTGTGTGTGTGTGTGTGTGTGTGTGTGTGTGTGTGTGTGTGTGTGCTTACAATATATTTAAAAATAATGAGGAAGAGGTCAGAGAGGGAGTTGGGTGGGTGACAGGAGTTAGCAGGACAGTGGTAGAAGGAATGACAGAAATGATATTAATACAATATTCATGTTTGAAATTACCTAAAAACATTAAAAATTAAAAAATTAAATTATAAAAAGAAAGGAAACTAATAACAGTCAAAGTAGAATTTAAAACTCAACACACTAAGTGGGGCAACGATGATTACTGTTGTTCAGAGTTATCTGAAAGCAGACAGTAATGATATTAATTTGTTATATTTTATATAGTGTCTCAAATCATAAAAAGCAAATGTTTAAAAAATAAACTAGGAACTTATAAATGTAGTTACATTGTAACTGAAGCAATACACTTTCATTCTTTCATAGATCATAAAAATAAAAATCTATATTTCATTGAATTTTATAGTAAAGTTTATTAGACCGAATATATAAGTTCTAACATTTGACTCCATAGGAAAAGAATCTTTTATAATGTTCAAATAGAATTTGTGAAAATTTAGCATACACTCCTGGCTGTAAATAACCCTCAATAAATTCTGGTGAGTAGAATTTAAACAATGCATGTTATTTTTATCAGAGAATAATAAACTCTGGAAGCTGAAACAATGGGTCTTAATAAAAAAAAAAAAAACAGAAAAAAAAGCAAAATAGAAAACTATCACTCATGTTTCATTATCAACCACTTAGAAGATAATGAACTAAATGCATGTAAAATCTTTTAAAGATTTGTTTATTTTTTATGTATATAAGTGATTGCCTGCTTGTAAATATGTGTATTGTGTGTGCATCTATTGTCCATGGAGGTCAGAAGAGGGCATTGGATCCTCTGGAGCTGGAGATACCAGTGGTTGTGGGCTGCCATATGAGGCCTAAGAACTGAGCCTGGTCCTCTAAGAGCAGCTTGTACTATTAACCATTGAACTCAGATGCCAAGATATGTGGCTGTTTTGTTTATTACTGGAAAGGAGGGTAAGAGGACTATAACCTTCCATTAGGGAGATAATTCTGGTGGATTATGGGAGATGTCAGCAAGGATATCATGGCCCAGCTATCAGATGATGCCCTACTGACCTAAGTTAACTGAGTTAGTGGCCAGAAGAGAGTAGCCAAAAAGCACTTGGAGAATGTAGCTCTCAGCTTTTGATGGGGGAGGTGGGTGGTCACAGTGAGCAGAGCCATGGAATGGTACAGGTCAGAGACTCTCCCTGTCCTCTGCAGCTTCCTGATACTGTGACTTCAGCCATGCCTTAGAATTGCACTTAGTCTCAATTGCTTTCTGCATGTATAAAAGGATAATTACAGTTTTACTATTATTTACTTTATATTTCATAATGTAAAGATGACATGAGGCTGGTGACATGTGTAAATCCTCTTCATGATACGTCTTCAGTAAATGGCTGCTAACTATAACCACCTTTTATTCTCTTATTGCAAACACAGGGAGGTACAGTCAAAGATTGGCGGGATGCTTGATGCTTTCTTTTCTCTGTCAACAGTTGTGGGAGACAGAGAAGACTCAGAAAAGAGAGGAAGGAAAAGAAAACTGAAGGAAAAAACAGATGGGTCCCCTGGCAGGTCCCAATGTTGATCAGCGTGTTGTCTAGGCTCATTCTCCTGACCACTGGTTTGGGATTCTCCAGAATCTCTGTCATCTTTCATCTTCCTTTTGGAGGCTCAAAGCCCTTGCTTTGTGAAAATCTCTCCTGAAAATCCAAACCCGTTCCTCTGTATTTAGCTTACCTCCTTCTTCCTATGAAGTCCGCCAGTCCCATCCTTCTGTTTTATTTTCTTCCCTATTTTTCTTGCATTAGACCAGAAGGTGTTTAAGGTGCATTGCAAGGGAAAGGAACCTTATGGCTCATGTGTTCTGAGCCCTATGAACACATGGTCTCCCTAAGCCAATGTACCATACACTGCCCTAAGCCCCACATTCGCCCAACTCTCAGAGCCACTGACTTTAGATAGGGGCACAATGTAGAGGCTGAGAGGACATGCAAAGCAGTAAAACTTCCATTCATAGACTTCTCAAGATTTTGTTAATGCACACTATATACCAGGTACCCTGGAAGGAAGCAGAGGTACAGGGGAAGACAGCTATGATCACAGCTGTCAGGGAGCTTATATCCCTCTGGGGTAAACAAATGACAAACTTGTAAAAAGATGAATTCAGAAAGTAATTATGAACTTGAAGCTCACAGTTGCATTTTCTCTCCTTACACTGGGTGGTGACTATGAGAGCTTATCCAGGTGCCAATTTTTGCTTCTCAGGTCTTCAAATCAAAAACTAGTTTGATAACTCCAGATGATAACACAGCTTCTGGTAGGGGATAATTTTAAGTTTGGGGGAAAGTAGTAAACACACAGAACAGAGAGTTTCTGTGTATGCTCCATCCCATTTCTGCAAACACTGACATTTTACCTGATTGTGATATTTTGATTATTATGGAGAGATTGCCATTGGTAATAAATAGGTCCTTATAATATTGGATAGGCATCGCTTAGTTATGTTTCACCAAAATTTTCCATTATTGACTTCCAGTCACAGGTTTGAGAAAGATTTTGCTGCTGTTGTCCTATCAGTTGAAGATTCTGTGTTGCATTTAATTGATTTTCTTTCTGATCCTTCAAGACTCAATGTTTCCATGAGTCTGTTTAACAGACAGATACAGAGACAGACACAGGTCAAAGTACAGCCTGAGTAAAATATCTGCATACACATTTACAAAGAAGATCAAAGACGTCCTCAGGAAGGTGGGTGGATGCCGACCTTCCTGACGTCAGCCCAGCCTTCTGCATTTTTCAATTCTTCTCTCCCGAGTATCAGGCACAGGTTCTGCATCTCATAGACGCCTGTCTCCAAATTAAATTCTTTAAACACAATGGGACCAGGAATGCAGCATTCATAAATTACCTATGAGGATCTGTAAACATCAGATTGCTTTTTTTCTAAATTTAATTGCCCTTTTTAATATTTAATTCAAAGACAGGACTGGGAGAGAGTCATGGAGGAGGTATGCTAGTGCACATCAGGGCTGTTTCCTGTCTGTCAAATGGACAGTCCGCCCAGAAAGATTAACCCAGATTCCCCCAAAGAAATCTGTGTCAAATTGATGCTGAGTTGGCCTGGCATCGTAAAAGAATCTCGACATGACAAGTTTTAACCCTGGCAGTGCCTGAGGGCTCTGGGAGAAAGCCTTTCAGAGGTTTGCATGTACACAGCTCAGCAGAGGGCTGAACAGCTCAGATCTTTCCATGGGTATACTAAAACATGGGAGAAAGTTGAGAATGAGTGGAGTACCCACTGTGAATTTTCCAGAAGGAAAGCTTCTACTGATGGGTTAGAGGCCATGCTGTCTGCACCAGTGTGAAGTGACTGCTCACTTACCATGGGATGAGTTACCCGTTGCCCAGGCCTCTGCACATGTAAGGATACTTTCATAGAATGGTACTGAACTTCTGTGCCTGTGTGAACACTTGGATCTTAATTTAGCTTTTGCTAAATTAAGTATGACCTCTTCGATTGGGAAAGTTCTGCTCCAATCTTTAGTTCTTGCCTGCTCTCTCTTTTCTAGATAGTATGAATCACCTCATCTTTCTATAACCTCTAGGAGCAAAATTAATGATACCAACTGCTTGTCACTAAGTAGAGGCTCAAGAAATATGCAATAAGGGGATGTGAGACCAAGGTGTACACAGGCAACTCTGAGCCTAGGTGCTTACCAATGCTGGCTATTGGTAATAAATGTGCATGTCCCTTTTTTAAACACTGAGGGGACATGAAAGACCCTGTGTCTGTGCTGCAGAAATACATCAGGAAAAAAGCTCTAAGATGGGACTTCTGGTTCAGTTGCAAAAGTGGGCCTGTCTCAGGGTGCTATGTTAGGTTGTGTTTGCTGGTTTGAGTGGTATTTGTAGTTTGTGGCAAAATGGAATGACCCCTTGCCAGTTATTAGTTTGTTGATCTTCATATGTGGTATTTTCTTCTGATTTCTACCAACCGAAGGGTAGATAAGAAGTTAGCTCTGACTTAAACCGAAGATGTTACAATAAGGCTGACCTTCTTAGCCTCCATTACAATTGTCATTGACATGATATTAGTAGCTATGAAGTCAGCTACAGATGAGAGCATCTGACATTACCTTTGAGTTCCAAACTGGACACCTAGGAACCAGGCATAATGCTTAAAAAAATTTTTCCCAGTCAAAATGAATGGCTCTTAATGAGACACAAATTCTCCAACACACCAAAGTACTTGCCTCTCCCCACTGTCTTATGCCCAATGCACCTCATATATTTGCCTCACATGTAGTGAGCTTAATGGTGACTTCTTAAACCCTATGTCCAAGTCTGAATCTCTGTGAGTATGACCTTATTTGGAGGACAAGCCTTAGCAGATTTCACTTAGCTAATGCTATCAAGTTGTGATGGGCTGGAGTAAACTAACTCCAGGGTCAGGTATCTTTATGGGGGGGAAGCAGGGCAAGATTTGAGACCTAGAGATGAAGGTCATCTGAAGGTCGACAGAGAAGCCATTGTAATGTCACTGTAGTCAACCAGAAGCTGGGAGATGCAAAGAAAGCTCCTTCCCTAGAGATCTTGCTTAGGATTGTGACCCTACCCAGACCTGGATTTTGGATTTGGCTTCTAGAATGGAATAATCTATTGTCTTAAATGATCATCTCTGTTACTTTGATATGAGAGCAATTAAACAACCCATCTATGTTTACTATTTTATATGCCTCCTTGTAGGAGGTGTGTGCTAGTATGTGTTTATTAGTGTTTTAAAGACATTTTATTTTTAAATTTTTTGTTTGTTTGAGAAAAGGTCTCATGAAACCTAGGTTGATCTCCAGCTTGCTATGCAGCAAAGGATAACCTTGAACTCCCAATCCTTCCACTTCCACCCACTCTCTACAAGTTCTGGGATCATGGGTGTGTACCACTATGGCCAGCTCTGATATCCCATAACCTCCTCTTTAGCTGCTTTGTTTGTGACCTTCTCTGGGGTGTTGTTTTCTTGCTATTTTTGTTCACTTAATATCTTTTCTCCTTTCTTCAGAGATAACATTAATTTTATAGTAATTAACCCAACCACAATTATTTTAAACACTGCCACATGTTACACAATAGCTACGAACTATTAAATCAGTGTAAGCAAGATGAGATGCTGTTCTTATCTTAGGCTTATCTTCTATAGCAGATGTGGCAGACCCAGGGTACTCCACACAGACTTTTCTGAGGCAAAAATAAGTCAGGGTCTACCTTGGCTATGCAGTTGTCTTACTGAAGACCAGGTCTTTCCTAAAGAAGCCTGTTTCCAGCACTGAAAGACAGAGGAAGAAATAGGAATGGAGATGATGGAGATGGTAAAGATGGAGACAATGACAACTGAGATGGATATGATAGAGATGGAGATGATAGACATGATGAAGATGATAGAGATGATGGAGGTAGATATGATAGAGATGGATATGACAGAGATAGAGATGATAGAGATGAAGATGAAGGAGAGAGAGAAGGAGGTAGCTATAGAGTACATATTTGTGTGTTGGAGTATTTGTTTCAGAATCCTCTGATGGGGTGTCTGAGCATTTTTGGCATATGCATAACTGTCTGTTTTCTTACTTGCCCAGGCTGGTACCAGTTCTCCATATTTCACAGGTATTGAACCACTCCCTCTGCACCAATTTTTACTCCTCAGATTCCATCTTAGCTTCTATCTCCAGAGAGACTAGCCTGGACAGTGGGTGAGAGTGTTTAAACAGTGCTCACACAAACTTTGCAGCACCAAAACTGTGTTAAGTAAGTCAGAAGAATGTTTTCTGGAGTCTCATGTTTAGCATGGTCTGTGGAGATTGCCTTGCTGTCCCATGGATGGCTTAAATGTATAACCAGAACTTTCCTTTTACTGCTGCACCCTCTTATTAAGATGTACAGATGGAACCACACATTAAGCTAAACTTACTCTAGCAAGGCTTTGAACAGGTAAAAAGATACTTATGAAATAAGGTGAAATGAGCTGTACAATGCAAAAGTACAGATGGTTTGAAACATAAAATGTGTCCTTTTTTGGTAAAAGGTCTTTCTATAATTTCTATTACTTGATCTTCTACCTCCTGCTATAGTTTAAGCATATGTTGAATCTGTGATGCCAACAGTATGAATCATTATGTCAAACACAATCATTTTCTTGCCTCTAGATTTCATTCCTCAGCCTTTTAACTACTTCCTTTCTGTTGATTACATAATTCCATTCATTTGTAAAAAAAACAAAACATTACAGCATGCACTTAATATCTGTAAACTTTGCTGCAGTAAATCATAATGCCTCTGTTAGACAGAAAACTGTTATCAGATCCAGGAGCAGGAGTTGACTGTGCTCTCCACTGTTAACTTTACCTCCTATCAATGTCACTATGCAATGGTGTGGCAGACTTTCTGAGGCCACTCTTTCTTTGTTGGCACTTGATTGTACTCTTGGGAAAGTAGCATTTTCTGTCTCTGCTGGCTCTTATGTTTGGTGGAGTGAGTTGGTTCATCTAAAAGTGGCTATTTAGTAGAGACCATCTGCTTCTTGAGTGAAGTGATAAGAATAGTCATTTCTATATTGTCCTCATCTTGTATTAAGACTGAACCAAAGCAAGTGTGTAACAAGGGCAAGAGTTGACCTCTTTATAAATTGATGATGTAATGAGTTCTAAAACAAGTGTAGACCTTAGGACCATGAATAGAGACACAGAGAAGGATTCTTACATCTCTTACCTAGGTACAGGCTGTTATTAAGATGCAGATGACAGACATCAAAGCAAATGCCACCTGAGAAACCCCAGAGTTTATTTCATATCCCCTAGCCTTCTGCTAAGATTAGTGTTATCTATTTTGTCTGCCACTCAAAGATCCATCTCTATCTTCAGATCTTGGTGCAGTTTATTAACCTTCATGAAACACTCAGTGGTGTACTTTTTCATTCAACAATAAGCACGTGTAAAGATTCAAGATTCGGCATACTGAGAACTTCTATAGCTAGTGTCTATTTACTGGATTTCCTTAATGCATCAGATTCTTCTTTCTACTGTTACATACACCCCCCCACACACATGACAGGGTTTCTCTGTGTTGTCACAGCTGTCCTGGAACTTGCTCTATAGACTAGGCTGGCCTTGAACTCAGAGATCCACCTACCTTTGCCTCCTAAATGTTGTGATTAATGGTGTGGGCCACCATGCCAGGTTTGTTCTGTCTCTAGATGATTGATGCAGAACTTATGGATATGAAGTCCTGTAGACTCAGGTTAAAGTTCTTGCTCTGATGCTGTGAACTTAGATCAAGTCACAACTTTTCTGAGCTTCAAATTCCATATCTGTAAAAGGAGAAATGGTGACTTGAACAATGGTTGTACAATATGTTGTGAGGGTTACATTAGACAATATATTTAAATGTGGATTTGTGCCAGCACCAAAGCTATATGGTCCAGATTGTCAGTACTCAGCATGACCTCTGCTTTGGCAGAGATGTTCTGCCAGAGATGTTCTAGAATCTTCATGTTCTAGATGGCTATAATAACTTGTCTGTTGACCTTCACTCAGAAGAGTTTTAAACCAATGGGTAAAGACAAACTAGTCTCAGCCTGGGGAATTGGAACAACTGAAAAGTACCTCTTAAACACAGAGGGAAGCCTATGACTAACTCTCTCAACTGTTTTAACCCAGATTCACTGAGTTAAGTTTATTAATGAATAAAACTGAAAATCTAGACTGTATACTCTAGTGTTTCCCAGTTTGGACTATGGACAGTGGTTTTGGGGTAATTTGAGGAACTTAGTTTAGTGAGCAGAATCCAGTGACCTACTGAGTGAATTGTAATCCTGGGGCAAAGCTGGGGGAGGAGATATTGCGATGAGTAGAAACATTCAGGTTAAACAAGAACTTCTAGTGACCCTTCTATTTGCTAATACTACATAATCAGAATTGAATTAGACTTTTTGGTGTACTATGAAGCATATAGATAGTGTTTACAAAATGATACAACATAGGACCATGGAAGAGCGTGTGAAATATAGGAGATGGACCATTGTGGAAATTGGGCAATTCAGTGATTGCTATAGTTGGGTGAAATGACTAGAATTTCAGCTGGCTTGTGGACTATGCTTTATTAGTAGAATGTTGACAGTAATTTATTTCCCATGACATCTATGACCCATCACTGAGGACACTTCTTTTTCATATAGTCCCATAATTCATTGTGGTTTTATCTTCAGACTTTCCTTGATGTCTTCAATGACCCAGATGCCTCACTAGCTGTACACTTGTATTCATGTGTGCTAAAGAATTTGTGCCTCCTACCAGGAAAGTTTGACTCTGTCACATAGAGAATAACTGCTGCTTATAAATCTGACTGTGTGGTAGTCAATTCAAAGTACCAGGTGAATAGGGAAGACTATGGATCTAGGACTTTTGTTAAAATGTAGACATCTATAGCTTCCTGATTGATGAGGATTTGTAGGGAAAATGATAAAAAGGACACAGATTAAAAAAAAACTCTCCAGGGAAGCTGTGTGTGTGTGTGTGTGTGTGTGTGTGTGTGTGTGTGTGTGTGTGTCTGTCTGTGTGTGTGTGTGTCTGTCTGTGTGTGTGTGTGTGTATGTATGTATGTATGTCTCTCTGTGTGTAGGAGAGAAAGAGATTTTTAAAAGAATTATTTTCTTCTACAATTATGGAGACAAACAAGTCCAAAATTGCAGATATGCTGATAGGCTGGGAACACATAATACCTGAAGTTAGAAGCCAAAGCCAGTCTGCTGGCAAAATCCCCTCTTGTTCAGGAAATGTCAGACGTTTCCTTAAGATCCTTAACTGATTGGATGGAGCCCATCACATTACAGAACTTAACTCAAAATGGGTTGATTTAAATCCTAATATCAAAAATAAATCAAATCTCACATAAACATATAGAATCATGTTTGAACCAATATCTGGGAACCATGCATAGCCATGTTGGTTCCCTGAACATAACCACTAGCTGAGGAGGTGGTAGAGTAGTTGCCTAGTAGGTATCTCTGGATTCAACCCCCAGTAACACAAGAATAGGCAACCATAGCAGATGTCAAGTAGGGTAATGCCTATGAGAGGTGATTGTGCAGAAGCCGGATTCTCAAGGTTATCAACCTTACAAGCTTTGTGGTTAATGTTTTCTTTCTCAAGACTACCTATGATGTAGGATTTGCAATAGCTTTCTCTTAGCTGTAATTCCACAAATCTACTCTTCATTTAATAGATGTCATTGCACATCTTCTGTGAACCAGGTACTATTTTAGATGCCGAGGGTACAGTGGTAAACAAAGATGACCCCTGTTAATGGTGGGGTTTGTGATCAGGAACCCTCAAGATTAAGGAAGAAGTTAGGCATAGTGCACTTGACATAACTCGAAATGCAATCACTAAAGGGAAAGTGGTTAAATCCCGAGTGTTAAATGCTGTTGAAGCTCTTTATCTCCTGGACCATCATCCATGGATAGGAATGTCTGCTTCTAACTATGATGAGCTGGTCCCAGATGCTCCATTAGAGTGTCAGCATCACTTTGAGGTTCAAGGAATGAAGCAAGGGCACATAAACAGGAGGGAGGAAGCATGTTCTTCCCACATTCTTATGATTTCTTTTTGCTTTCTCTGTATGGGAAACATGGGATGATCTCTACCCATTACAAACATCTTCAGTGGTAGGAGGAGTGGCAAATATAAATGTAACCAGAACTGGCTATGGAAAACCATCAACTCCCTGTGATGGAAGACAACAGAAGTCCAACCCTCCCTTCAAATAGTCGTTTCCCTGACCTGAAGGAGGTTTACTATGTGATCACTCTGGGCTCTGGGCTTTTTTTGATATTCAGTCTCATAGCCATCTTCATGTAGACATGTAGAAGTGTAGCTATAAGGAGAGGTATGCATTTGGAATACAGCAAGAACTAGAGGGTATACCCATTGTCGCTGTTCACTCTATTGTCTGGATCCCCATCATAAGGCTGCAAACAAGACTGGAATGCACAGCCTTGTTCTCCAAAAAGAATAAACTCATTAGGTAATCCTCTGACAATGTCTGCTATGGGAGAAATTGTTGCTCTAAGCAGATAAATTTAGGGAGAAGTGACAATGACACAACAGTTAGCAGGAGAGTTAGACACAAGCTAAAGTCCTGCCTCGGTTACCAGGAATGTTCAGAAAGCAAATTGTCCCCAGGAGCACATGTGGATGACTTCTAGGCAAGTTGGTAGCATATTAAAAAGAAGTGGAAGCCATGATAGCATTGCTGTGGGCATGAATATTCCCCTCCCTTCTCTAGATATCACAAGTATGCTGTCAGGTGCAGATGGTGAGGTCATTCAGTGTGTCTTTATCCACACCCAAGGCAAGAAAGAGTAGAAAGTAGTAGCATGGGTAGTTAGTTGATACTACACCTCTTATTCATTCTTCAACTGTGGCTCATCCGAGACACTGGCACATATAGTAATTTGTGTGTGGCTGAGGCCACATGGGCTTTTGTTCTGTTCCTGTTACCGTGTTTATTGTTGTTTCCCTTGTTCAGCCCATGTTTAGCCAGTCATGGTGGTGCCATTGTATGGGTGTAGCTTGAGACCTTACTAAAAATCACAATCTCACAGAAAACACCCTGGTTCTCTTCTGCAATGATTCCCTGAGCCTTAGGTAGGTGCCAGGGTTGTTTTGTAGATGTATCAGTTTGGCTAGGCTCCAAAACTGTGCAGTTTGATTAATTGTGGTTTTCCGTGATGATCTTCATCTGTTGTAAAGACAAGTTTCCTTGATGAGGGGTGAGACTGCACTTATCTGTGGGTACAAGACAAATACTTAGCATGTAGTTAGGGATTGATTGTGCTGGCTTAGTAAAGAAGCAGCTATAAGTTCTCCTCCAAGTTTGAAGACTTCACTAGCCCTGAATAGTTGCCTAGATTTCCAGGATCAGACATGATTTTCCTCTTGTTGAGCAGTTCTTAAGCTCAATTAGAGAGCTGTTAGTTATTAGCAAGGTATGCATATCCCTCCTGTACTGTTAGGGTCTTTGTGTTTTGCTGGCCTTTTATTATGGTTCATAGGCATCACATCTGGGTAGAACTGTTGATGTATTCCCTCCTTTAGAAGAATGTATGACATTTTCTGGTACCATGAAATCTAGTCCACAGGGAGGAGGCTTGCAGGTCAGAAACTATGGTATTTATAAAGAGCTATCTTAACTTCTACATTTTATTTATAACCACACTTGTATTCCATTCATGCACAGTTAGTGTGGGAACACAAATATACATACTTACAGAAGTCTCTCATGCTAATCCAATTGCATAGGTCTAATTGTGCCTGGCGTCAAAACCCTTCTCTTTCCAAACAAAAATGACTGTCACTTTTATGGGATGAAGACAACATAAGGACCTGCACCTTTTAAATTAAGCTGATAAGAAGCTCAGTTAATTTAAGCCCCACCCCTTATCCTGCTTATAGTAATCATTGATATATTGAGTTTCCCAGCACAATGGATAAAATAGCTGATCACAAATGAATTAGATATCAATTAATTTCTAAAGCAAACCTAATGGGCATTTAAGAAGAGAATTTAATGTCTCATTTACTCTCTATAGCTATCTTGTTAAATGCCAATTAAGTATCTAAATATTTTCTACAAGCTTAATGAATTATAATAAGTGATAAAAGATTGTCACTTTTTCCTAAGATCCTTGCATTTTGGGCTTCTAGGACAAAAATAGTGGATTTTTTTCTTCCTATTTATGATATAGATATAATAGCTGGAGATGTTCTTAATTACCATTATTTATCATACTTAGCAATAAAGAATAAAATTTAAAGCCAATTTTGAATATAAGAAAAATATAAAAATGTACAAAGCTTGAAAACATGTGAATAATAGAATTATTTTACTTTAAAATAAGGTTGGCAGTGTTGAAATATTGCCTATAAAATAATTCTAAATACAAGAACAGAGAGTATATTCACAAACTTACATATGAACCAGTGAGTATGTTGTTGATGTTGGCATGAAAACTAAAAACCTAAAGTCATGGTTGGCAGGACACTGCATCCCAAGCACAATGGGAAAGTTGGAGAATGCCTGGCCTGGGATCTGGCCTTCAGTATTATTTCAGCCCTTCTGAGAGATAGCACAAATCCCAGATCTATGTCTCCAGGCTTTGATACTTTGATACTTAGCAGTATTCCACAAGGCAGGGAAGATTAGAAGATTTCTGGGCAGCAAGGCTCATGGGATGCCAATTAATGTCAAATGAGGCTTCAGTCCATGGAAGGCCATTCAGATAGCAGCAAGGGAGTGCTTGGAAATGGTGTCTGGTGTTAGTGGGCAGAGGAAAAAAGCCAGATCTGAAGAGCAGAAAGCTCTGGAGAAGTCTTCTCTGCATGTCTTAAATCATAGAGGGTGACATTCAGATCAGGCCCAATAGAAGTCACTCTGTAGCCAAAGGAGATCTTCATGAAGTGAGGTCAAGGACATGCAGTTTGGGATCAAGCAGCCTGCAGCTCAAGGTTCTGATTACCATATAGGTACCTTTGAGTTTAGGAAAATAATAACTAGAATATCAGTTTCTTTGTCTATGAAATGGGAAGAGTACAACCTTCTGAAGTTTCTTGGGAAGATCAGAAAAAATGACCATGCAAAGAAGTGCTTGGCATGCACACTATGACTTGGGTTCAACCCTCAGCACCTGTGAAAGAGAAAGGAGAGGAGATAGGGAGAGAGATTATTTAAGCATGGAATATACTTACCAAACAGCACATACCCAGTAAATATTATAATTAGGATGAAATAACCATAATGATTTGATGATGATTATGATAATATTATGATATTACTATATATATATATATATATATATATATATATATATACATACACACATACACACACACACACACACACAGAGAATGTTGATGAGGAAGAGGTAATTTTATTTTTATTTCTAAGTTGAGGACCATGCATTTCATGACTTTTCCTTCCTAGAAGAGTTAGTCTAGTTACAATTGTCCTGAAGGATGCACAAACTCCACACAGAGACAATATGTATCTTTTCTGGTGGTGTAGCCACCTCATATAAACTTCCCATCATGGTTCTGAGAGAGGAAAGTCCTTTTTTTCTTATAGAAAATGTTCAGTTTCTTATAGGAACTGTTCGGTAACTGGCTCAAAGCAGTCATTACTTCTCACACACTTTGCCATTTCCTTGATCCAAACACACACTGTAAGGCAAGGAGGCCTCTCTCAGTTGGGGATGGGGGTGCGAATACCTCCTTGGTTCCCAAGGACAGCTCTGCTCTTCGATGAGGCCATTCATCCCAGCCCGGGACAATTACTGTCGCTTACACAAACAGTTATGGGGCATTCAGATGACAAATGTCAGGCAGCCATTCAAGTCACGTTTTTGAAAAATATTTTTATTACAGGAAGATGCTCATGATGTAGCATTTTAAAAGGTGGGGGGAACAGGAAGCAAATCAGAGGCAGCAGTGACAATTAGGAGTCAAATGAAGCCTCCTTCCTCCCTCACCTCAGCAAAATAGTGTTACAGGGGGAAACAAGAGGAAAAGCCAACAGATTCCAAATGCACTGAACAACAGCAAGCACACTTGCATAAAAGATGAATAAAAATGATTAAATGCCAGAACAAGAGTTTCACTAATCATCAAACACGAAAAATTCCTAAAAGACCTTCTAATAACTTTCTCCCAAAGCTGAACTCCCTCCGGTATTTGTCTGATGTATTCATTCCTTTGGTTTTTTTCATCATCCTAACTGATAAATCTGTTCCTGACTCTTCTCTTCTTGCTTACCAAATTGCTCTATTTTTTCTCAGCTCTGTCTCTATCTCTTCTTCAATTAGCTTTGTGTATCTTGTAATGTGTGAGAAAATAAGCCCTTGAACCCCAAAGCCTGTGACTGAAGCCTGCCTATGAAATTTCCTCACTGTATGATCATGGTTGAGTTTCTAAGTCTCCTGGTGTCTCTGTTTCCATAACCTGGGAATATTAGTGATGTCATCTCGCAGCATGCTCTGAAGACCAAATGATGAGTTGGAAGGACTTACACAGAATATTGTAAATATTGACCATTATTTTTACTGCCTTTCTGTGGGTTCATTTGGTCTTCTCTTGTCTTCTTCAAATTTCATTCTACCCACTGTAGTAACCTTTCTGTAATAAGAAAGGAGAGGGATGGTTTGCAGATGATTGTAACTTAGCATGTATTTAAACCTCATCATGTCACACAGGGAAATGTCTGATCAGAAATACCATGATAAGTTGAACAATGACCCCACAGAAGCTTGCAGTAGAATCCCAGAACACTGTGTGCATGCTCCCTTCAAAGACAGGAGGGTCTCCACTGATGTAGTGAGTTATGGATCTAAAAATGGCAGATAGAATGTCATCTGAAGTAAAGAAAAAAAGAGATGTGATGGAGAAGCAAGTCAAAGATGAGATGATGTCAGATAGAAGACAAGAGACAAGGATCATGGGAAGACCACAGCAGTAGGAAAATCTCAGGTATAGATTCTGCCTAGAGTGTGCAGAAGGAATTAAGCCTGGCCAGTACCTTGACTATTGACCCTTAAGATCATTTTCAGACTTCTGGCTTTCACAACTGTAATGTTGTGAGTTGACTTATGGTAATTTGTTAGCACAATAGCAGTTAATTAATGAAGCAAAAGGAGATCATATTGACTACAAACGATTCATGAGAGCCTTTAGTTTTCTTCCTTTTTAGGCTATATATGATTCCTAAAATAAGAAGAGAAATGCTAGTTTAATTACAATAAAGATCAATAGTGAGTGCCCACTGTAAGCTAGACCTGGTCTAGTATTGCTATAGAAGGTACACAATGGTGGGCTTGGGTCCCTCCCCTACATGGCCATTGTCCACCACTGAGCTTGGAGTTCCTGGCTGGTTTTCCACTTCCACCATTTCTTTACATATATCCTTGTTGAATTTTCTATGTGTACAAAAAAGTAGGGATCTAGTTAAAATACAGATGCTTTGGACATCATTAGCCATCAAGATTAGCCATCAATGTCCAAGCCTCAAAGAAATGCCATCATACATCATGGAATTATTTAGATGAAATAATCTTATACCAAGTGCTAGGTTATAGATCAACTTGAATTCACACATGTTTCTGATCAAGATGTAGAATAGTAAAACCATTTGGGGAAAACTTGTAACAATTTATTTAAAAAGTTAAGCATATACCTAGCACCTGGTGTGGTTATACCATGTGGAGATGCCTCCCCCCACCCCGATGAACTATGTCCTTACAAAGACTCAGATATGAATGTGCACAGCCACTAGATTCATAGCAGTTAAAATCTGGAAACTAAACTTTCCATATAGCCATCAGCTGAGACACACAGAAGCAAGTAGCTGCTTACAATGGAACAGCACCTAACAATCAAAAGAATAGTAGTTGAGGATGTACCTTGGTGGCATCAGGGTCAAAGGCCCTGAGTTTACTCTCCAGAACTAAAAAACAAAACAAAACAAAACAAAACAAAAAAAAAACAAAGAAAGAACCCCCAGAGAAGGGAAAAGGGACAAGGTCTCCCAGCAAATTGAAAGCATGGGGGGAAGGTAGAGGGAATTAGGACAAAGAGAAGGAAAAAGAGGAGGGGAGAGGAGGGCATGAGGAAGCAGGAAGATTGAGTTAGGGAAAGAATAGAGGAGAACAAGAAAAGAGATACCACAGTAGAGGGAGCCATTATAGGTTTAAAGCAAAATCTGGCTCTAGGGAATGTCCAGAGATATACAAGGATGACCCCAACTAACAATCTAAGCATTTAATGTTCTTCCCTGATAATGAGATTGATGACTACCTTATATGCCATCCTAGAGCCACTATCCAGTAGCTGATAGAAGCAGAAGCAGACACCCACAGCTAAACTCTGAGCTGAACTCCTGGAATCCAGTTGCAAAGAGGGAGGAGTGATGAGCAAAGGGGTCAAGACCAGGCTGGAGAAACCCAGAGAAACAACTGATCTGAACAAGGAGGAGTTCTCATGGACTCCAGATTGATAACGAGAAACCAGCATAGGACCAACCTAGACACTCTGAATGTGGGTGTTAGTTGGGAGGACTGAGCAGTCTATTACAGGGCCTCTGGTAATAGATCAGTATTTATCCCTAGTATATGAATGGACTTTGGGAGCCCATTCCACATAGATGGATACTGTTTCAGCCTAGATACATGGGGGAGGGCCTAGGTCCTGCTCCAAATGATATAATAGACTTTGAAGATCCTCCATGGGAAGGCTCACCTCCCTGGGGAACAAAAAGGGGATGGGATGGGGGTTGGGAGGGGGATAGGGGAGTAGGGGAGGGTGAGGGACATGGGATTGACATGTCAAACAAGCTCATTTCAAATTTAAATAAAAATATTATCATAAAAAAGAAATAAAATACTATTTCACAAAAAAATAGAAAGAAAATTCTATTTTGGAAAAAAAAAAAAGAAAGGAAGGAAGACAGAATGAAAGAAATCTAGAGTAACAGAAAATAGAATGATGGTTTCCTGAGGCGGACAGAGAGGAAAAATTCAAAGGGAAGCTAGGGACCTTGATTGTCATGGTGGTTTCACGAATAAATGCTGTGCTGGTTGGGTTTTGCGAACTTACCACAAGCCTAGACATATCTGAGAAGACACAGTCTTAATTGGGAACCTGCCTCTGTCAGATTAGCCTATAGGTAAGTCTATGGAGTATTGGCTTGAGAGATGATTGATGTGAGAGGATCCAGCCCACTATGGACAGTGTCGCCTTGGGCAAGTGGTCTTGGAGTATGCAAGAAAGCTTCTTGAGCAAGTTGAGAATAGCAAACTAGTAAGCATCAGTCCTCCAAGGCCTCTGCTTCAGATCCTGCTCTCAGGTTCCTGCCCTTCTGACTTCCCTCAGTGATGGAATATGACTTGAAAATTGTGAGCTGAAGTAGCCCTTTCTTTCCCAACTTGCTTTGGTTATAATATTTTATCACATCAATGGGAACCTTCATGAAGACAGATAATGATCCAATCCACCAACATTTGTTCCTTAAATGGGTTGGTTCCTTATATATAAAATGTTTATAATGGGATAAGTGGAGTGTTGGGGAGCATTTTCTGGCTTTGAAGTCTGACTAGGTAGGCATGCCTGCTCAGAATCTCGCTTGTTATAGACTGATGGTCCACAGACCACATGCTAAAGACTATGGCTCCAAAATACTGTCTTCCCTTTCTACCCTGGCAGAAAACAAATCTTTGCTCTGATTTGCCAAGAAAAGCAAGTTCTTCAGAAAGGAACTTGCTGTGACATGTGCACCACCAGTCCACACATAAACTCCCTGTGATGTGAGTACCACTAGCCCCGCATAAACCTGCTCAACATCTTGAGCTCATGCATGACAAAATGCTTGAAAGTGTTTTTGTTGTTTTGGGGGTAACCTTATCAGCCCTACCACTCATTTCTCCATTATGACATTGACTTGTGCTCCACTTGAAAGTACATATGAACCTTCCTTGGAACTGTCAGACCTCCCCTTTAAAGCTTCAGACAGACTCATATCTGATGCCTAATGCATCCATTTTCAGCTGTGCTTGGATAGAAGTAAACTTGAGAGGGTGACAGACTCTAAGGACCACTTTTTGACTGATGAGGTATTAGAAGTAATTTACAACCCCAAAGGAAAAGCCGTAGACTGCCTTGGACTCTTCCTAAGAGATATTTTTCTGTGCCCTGGACAGTGTTGATTTTCTTTATGGTATGCAACATGTTCATGTGTGAACTGATCCTTTGACATTGGCCTAAAAGCATCACAGATCTTCATCTGCTGATCACCTGCTGTAAAAGACAAAACTCCTCCATCAAGGGGTTTCTGGGCAGTAACTGGATCTCTCTGTGGTACCAAATGTGTCTCTTTCTTTCATTCTAACTGTAGGTCATGTCCAGTCCAAACATATGTCCTAACCAATCACAAATCAGGAAAATTTAGTTAACTTAGCATAAAAGTAAATAGTTGAAATGATGGGTCCCACGGAAATCCTTAATTCCTTATGGGCTGATCAATACAAGCAACCAAGCAAACAAACAAATAAGCAGGATAAAAAAAAAATTGAGTATTTGGTTATAATAGCTATGCTTTGCATACATTTTTATGAATTGTCTATCTTTTTTGTCTAAAGAACCCTTTATGTTATTGGCAAAGTATCAAGAAGGGAGCCACTGATTTCTAGTATTTCTGTCTACATTTACATAGACTCACACCATTAAGAAAATTTCTTCCCAACACAGCCATATACATGAGGTAGACATCTGTTGCTCTGGCTATATTCTCCCATGGTTATGAATTTCACAAATGCATGTAAACAGAGAATTCAAGAATTAACAGTTTCACATATGTTCCCCAGTCCTTAACTGTTCTATATGGCCTGAAGAATGACCTACGACAGCTGTACTTTTAGTTCCAAGTGAGTGCCTTTATTAATCATGCGACAAGTAAAAGGAAAAGAAGAAATAACAAGTAGCAAGGAGACGGCAGCAGCAGAGAGATAGCAGAGCATCATAAAATCAGGTATGTGCAACATCCAACAGAGCTGCAGCAGCTTGACTGGGGGAACAAACAAATGTAACATCATCAAATCCAGGGCTTATAATAGCTGGCAGAAGTCGACTGGGGAATTCCCATTGAGACAGACAGCTGGAATTCTTGACTGAGTGCTTTTTCTCCATGCATGAGCTTCCGGCTTCTGTTCCCCACTGAAATCATTTTTATATCATGGAACAAACAATAGTTACCTCTGTTTAAAAAGATTTATTTTCTAGCTGTCCTCAAGAACGCAACATATGTAATACTCTTAGCTGCTTGCTCTTTACCATTTTCCCTGTCAGACAGTCGAAGGGACCAGGCTACTCTAGGACAGGGTACTTTGGAGGACACTTAACATAGACAGGTGTCTGGGACAATGGGGAGGCTCCTTGCTCCCAGCGTCTGCTTTGAACAAGCTTAAACTGCACAAGACAATTGATCAGTGTAATGCGTATTATGTCAATGTACTAAATAACTGTTCTATTTCTTGTAAGAATAGTTTTAAACACAACCGTTTGAATCTGGCAAATGCTGAGACTCAGAGATGACTAACACCTGACTAGTTCTGGAGAATGACAGAACAAGCCTTCCTGTGTGTGTCAAACACAATTTTGTCTCCATATTGGGGGGGGGGGGAGAATGGGCTAGGGAAAAAAAGGGGAAAACCAGAGTCACGCGGTTAAATGGTTTTCTAACTGTCCCTCCCTCTGCAGAGCCCCGTGACTTTATGAGGCGAGCAACAACAAAACTCCTGCAAAGCTGAACTACCGTGAAATAACCCAGGGCTTGAACTTGTCGCACGATGTTCCTTTAAATTTTAATGCAAGCTCAGGAATAGATTTGTGTACAGCAAGGTAAAGCAAAGGCCATGAAATATTGATTCTGTACATTTTCTTATGCATTTTTATTCTCCAATTTAGTAAATTTTTCATCTTGCCTGCACTTAGAGGTTGCCTATGAAGTCGTTACTACCAATTGTATTAGCTGTTGTAAATAAATAATCGTCCTAGAGCTGTTTGCCTGACGGGAGGTGGACAGAACTGGCCTCGTCTTTGCACTAGCTCTCGACAGCCCAGGCTGGGAAGGATGAAAAGAGATGGTGGTGATTTTCCTAACAGCACAACAGCAGACACTTTCCAAAACAAGAAGTGTTTGCAATGAAGCAGCAGGGAGGAAGCCCCGTGTTCCCATAGAAACTAATTCAGCACTCTGACATTTGCCGATTTGGGTCTTGGAGGAAGCCAAATAGATTACACCAACAACAGCAACAAAACCCAGCAAGACATCGGTATAGAAGTTTGTAACCTGAACGCTTCCTGGTAATGTCTTCCTATCATAGCTCTCCTTTAGAGAAAATAAAAGTACCATTAATGTTTTTTTTTTGCCACTGGCCCCAGTCTAATACATGTGTATACACAGGAGTCATATCGAATCAGTCACATGAAAGACAACTCAGAGATTTCTCCCAGCATCCATCCCTCTGCACACAACTTTTTCCTAGAAAATATACCCTCACTTGGTCTTTTCAACATCTAACTAGCAGTGGAGGCCAAAAGCACAGTAGACACAGGATCAAATGGCAGAAGTCAGTCTTTTTGTAAACGACCCCTGAGGAGTACTCTGATTCTGCAGGTTGTGGAGGTCAACCTAGTCCCGGTGAAGATTTTGTTTACTCTTGTGTTAGTTCTCTGTTGTTTCTGTGAGGTTGACTGTGTCTCTAGATTCCTGGTAAAACTGAACAAAGATTGACAAGGATGTTTCATTGGGTCCCAAGTTTCTTATTTCTATGACCAGAATACACCAAGGAAGAGGCTGCAATGAGATCAGGGTAAATAATTAGCCTTGGGGGAGTTGGGAGCATATCTTTTCTTTATTTTATCAGTATCATCTTTGCAGAAGAGCAGTAGATTCTCTCCCTTTTTTTTTTTTTTCTTATTTCACATTTTATTACATTTCCGTGTGTGGGAAAATTTTAAGCCACCATGACAAGGAAGGTTAGTTTGGGTAGTCTCCAATGCCTTTACTGATGAAGAAAAAAGAACACAGGAGGAAAATAGAGATTTTCAATCATTTGTCATCTTAGATATTAGTTTAATGAATATCTGAAAACAGGCTGTTTTAGCTCTTTTAAGATCATTAAATACTGAAACTTTTAAATAGCGAAACTTTTGATTTAGAAAACACCTAATTTATAGCAATTATTCCCTACAGAGGATCCAAATGTGTGTGTGTGTGAGAGAGAGAGAGAGAGAGAGAGATAGAGAGAGAGAGAGAGAGAGAGAGAGAGAGAGAGAGAGAGAGAGAGAGAAAGAGGACATATGGTATGTGTGAGTACGTGTGAGCATCTGGGTGCCCACATGTCATCGTAGCCCACATGGGGGTCAGAAGGGAATCTCTGCCCTCAGTCCTCACCTCCCACCTTTGTGACTTTGTGAGGCAGGCTCTCTTGTTCTGCATTGTGTACAGGGACAGGCTAGTGACCCTTCTACTTCAGGGATTTCCTTTCCATGCTTCAGGAGAGCTGGGACACATTACACATGCTGCCTTATGTGGTTTTTTTTTAAAATGTGGCTTCTGGCCATTGGAACTCAGATCTCCATGCTTACATGATAAGCACTTTTACCCACTGAGCCATTTCTTCAGCAAGCCCTCCATGACTTTTGTGACATTTGTGCTCTCAGGCTATTTTACAGGGAATGTTCTAAAAACACTTAATATTGTTGACTTAGGCCTTATGCTTGGCACAGACCTTCACCCACTAGCTCTGTACCTGTAAGCAAATGGCACATAACAAACTCCAGCAGAGTGTGTCTAATGAAGCCAGCTGCCAGATGTTTGGGTCAGATGTTCATGTGAGCACAGACGTTCATCTCATCATTAAAGCTCCTTCCTTCTTAGTAAAAGTTCTGTATAAAAACTAGCAAAGTTGTGGAGTAGGTAGAGAAGAAAACCAGAGACTGGACATTACAATTAGGAAAGGTTGAAGAAGTATTGATAGGCACATTGTAGGAGGCTGGGATTTGGTACAATAGCCTCTATGATAGGCATAGAGTAGGATGCTCAGGTGGAGGACAATACCCACAGTTCAATCCAGTCTCTTTCCTAAGAAAGAGCCTTACTGTGTGGAGTGAAATATAGATGGCCATGTCTTCATCTGGATGGGTCAGAACTTAACAGTATGACCTATGTCTGAGAGCAATCTGATGCATTTGTCTTAACTTGACTTTCAAGGATTAGCATCATTTATTACAGCAGCACTTTTGGATCCAGAAAGAGAAACAAGGCCAGGTGAAGAAGAGAGAGGTCAAAATAATGAGGGTTTGTAGATCCAGAAGAGAATGTGGATAACAAATGTATGAAGCCATTAAGTCTTCCTAACTTGGACCAGGGGCTGTTGAAGAGGAGGGACATATTCTCAGTTATTGCTGGGTCCTGTGACTTGCAATGCCAAGTATCAGAATCTTCTAGAACTGGTGGTATTGGAGAGATCTAGGATTCAAGGAAGGACAGCATCAAAGAATGCCCTCTTGGGGCTGTGGAGTTATTTCCTCCATGTGTCAAGCAGCAGCACCAGGAAGGAGTCCGAGTAGAACACAAGTTTATCCTGGAGTAGAGGCTGTGCCAAGTAGATGTGAATTAAAACACTGAGCAAAGAACAACACTTCACCAGGCATGGAAAGAATTGCCACAGAGATAAATATTCCTGTTAATGCTCCTCAGGGCTCAGGCTTCCTCCCAACTCCCCTCTGGCTGCTCAATAACAATGAGTGTTGTAAATTTACACCAAAGAAGCCCTCCTGTCTGAGATCTGAGAAGCCAAGAACAACCAAGGGGAACCAGAAAGGGAAGCAGAGACAATTTACTCAAAATGTTTATGGAAAAACACCAGCCCCGCTTACATGTCTCATCACTTAAAGATGACAAACCAAAACAGCACCAAATTCAGCTGTATGAAAAATTCCAAATTATGAAATATAGGGGAAATGCGTACAATATGTGAAGGAAACAACAGTAGTAAAAAGGAAAATCACTGCTATGTCTTCAATATTATTTGTGAAACTGGAGACCCTAATGGGAACTGGCTAGTGTGGCTTAAACAGAGAAGTAAGTAGGCAGTTCCAAAAGCAAACAAGCTAAATATGATGATCAAGTATGACATTTTCAAAGGAAAAATTTTTAAAAAATAAATTACTTTAAATGATTTATTTATCTTGTCTGTGTGGGTGTTTTACCTGCATGAGATTTTGTTCACCAAATGTGTGCAGTGCTACAAGAAAGCAGCTGGTCCCCTGGAACTGGAATTACATGTTAGGTGTAAGATACCATATGGGAGCTTGAGACCTGAGCCCAGGTCCCCTGTAAGAACGTTATTCTCTACTGCTGAGTCATCTCTTCAAGCCCCCCCACCCAATTAAATAAAAGTTATTTTAAAGTGAAATGAGTCACATGAGCAAAAGGAGTGCAGAGACTAAATGCAGCCAGCGTCCGTTTTAGAAGTCCCTAGAGGAAGAGGCGGTTCAGCAAGAGATGAATGATGAAGAGGGTACAAGTCAATCACAGATACCTGGAGAAAGGAGGGGCAACCAGAAACAAAATGGTGGCATGGAGAGTGCTAGGAGTGTGTGACAGGAAAGAGGAGAGAACAGTTCTAAAGAAGGCAAGGGAGAGGAAATCAGACATAACAGAACAAACATTCCTGGTTGCTTTGGAGGGGGGGCAAGTTCTAGAACATTCACGAAAACAAAGCAGCATCTACTGGTACCGTGTGTGTGTGTGTGTGTGTGTGTGTGTGTGTGTGTGTGTGTTATGGAAAAGGGGAAGAAACATGGCAAACATGAGAGGAAAAGGAGGAAAAGGAAGCTGGTAAGGGGAATAAGGTACTCATCTAGCTGCAGACTCCTCTCCTGCCATAAAAATGTCAGCAAACAGGGACCAACTTCTAAGAAACTGTCCGCAGCATGTGGTGTGGTCACAAAACTCTCAGTTCTGTTCACATGGAAAAATAATGAGAGAGGAAGAATGGGAGAGAGAGAGAGAGAGAGAGAAAGAGAGAGAGAGAGAGAGAAGGTGGGAGAATTTCTCAGATATGCAATGGCTCGGTAAAGGATTTCTTCATACAAGTAAATTCACTTCCTGTTAGAGCTAGGTTTTGGTGTCTGTGTCTGGTAAGGATTCTAGGTTCCCTTTGCTTTCTGGATATCCACACTACAGCTGACTTGGCCTGGTTTATTGGGTTTCCTTCCCACCCCCCCCCAAGTGATTTTATTGCTATCTTGGCTGCCAAGGTCCATTGTGTGTGGATCTGATGTTATGATATCCATACAATTTCTTCTTTAGGCATTTTTTCATTGCTGTAAAAAAAATAGGAAAGTATTAGGGTAAATATAGGATATCTGCTAGAAAGAGTCATCTCTCATTTTGTTTTCAAATTGTCATGGCTATTTAAGAATTCACCATGAAGTTTCAACTGAAAATTGACTTGTGGTTTTAGGTTGGAATTGCTTTGCACAAAATATCAAATTAGAGATGTGTTTATGACACTAAGTTTTCTCGGGAAATATCTCTGCATTTGTTTGGTTATTATCTTATGTTTTATAAAAATAATAATCTAGGACTTTTCCATATCTTTGTCAGGTTCCTGTTATGTGATTATTGGTTGTAATTATGAATGCTATATTTTGTAATTTAATTTCTGTGTGATTTTTTTCTGTTATATAACTTTTCTGGTGCATATTCACATTATTTATTGGTGGTGGTCTCCAAAATCTATAATGAGTTCTCTTACTAACATTGGTACTTGACCTACAGATTTTCATGAAAAATTTGTGTGTACTACTATATTGTTCACAAATAATGACAGATTTGTCCCTCACTTTCCAGTTTCATACCACTTTTGCAGTTTCTGTTCCTTGTTACATTAATCATGGCCCCAGTCAAAATTTGAAGAATAGGGGTGATTTCTAGAATTGCATTGTGGTTTCTGATAATGTCTTTTTTTCAAGGTCTGAATAATACTTCATTTTCCTTGTAAGTCTATTGTAGAGGGAGGGAAAGAGCAGTGAGGAGAGAGAGGAGGGGCCAGGGAGAAGAAGTTGTTTTGTTGGCCTTAGATTTTAGCCTTCCGATTGGGGTAAAATGAAATTTCTAAGTTTTGTACTTCCCTAATTGCTTAGGGTGCTGAACATTTCTGTCCCTTCTTCAGACAACACTCTGTTCAGAGCCAAAGCCCATTCTTTTAATTGGGTCCTTTATTTTCTTGACTCTGTTTTTCCCTGATAGGTATTCTAATCCCAAGTGTTTGGCTCTAAACCCAAACACATATGATCAACAGCAAATAGACACGGCAGGTTGGATATATTTGTGAATATGCATGTGTATGTATGTTCATATGTGCACATATATCTATATGTATAGATATATAGATATGCAACAATAATAACTGAAGAAGAAAAGGCCATGAATCCCGGGACTTGAGAGGAGTTAGAAGGGGGAGAGAGGAGCAGAAATGAGGCAAATCAGTACTCACATGAAATTAAAAAAAATCTACTACAATTGTAAAATAAAGGAAGATAAGGGGGATGAAGGGGAAGAAAAGAAGAGACATAGAGGGCTTAAATTAGTGTCCAGAAAAACAACCATTTTGTAATTTAATTTTTTAGGTTTTGAGAATTTTATGTATGAAAGCTTTATTTACATCATTTCCACTCCTCCTCACCCTTTCTAACTCATTTCCACACCTCCTCCTCCCCCCGTCTAACTCTACAACCCTGATCCCTCTCAAATTCAAGATCTTTTCTTCTTTACTTCTCTCTCTCTTCTCTCTCTCTCTCTCTCTCTCTCTCTCTCTCTCTCTCTCTCTCTCTCTCTCTCTCTCTCTCTCTCTCTCTCTCACACACACACACACACACACCCTACCATTTAGTGTTGCTTGAGCATACTTACTCATGTACAGGGCTGAGCACTTGAGATCTGATAAAGTATTATTTTTTAACCTCTGATACACCCTCCTCAGAGCAACCAGAATGCTCTTACAGTGCAAGCCTGACTGTGTTACTTCACTTCCCAATGTCCATCAATGCCAGAATAAATAAATAAATAGAAAATGCCTATAAAAGCCTGTCCTCGCCTACCTGCACAGTCTTATCTCAAACCACAGCTTCCTTTGCTGCCTCTATTCTCGCCCTGGACTTCCTTCCTTCTCGAATGTGCCAAGTTCTTTCTCACCTTGTTGCTTTTTCATTAGTCACTCAGTCTGGACCTGCTGCCATCTCCTCTTCGCTTACTTACTTCTAGTCACCTTTCCAGTTCCTACACATGATGTTTCCTTAGGGTTACCTTTCCCAGGCTCCTCTACCGTATATAATGTAAGCTATCCAGTCATATTCCATAGTTTTGGCACATGGTCTTTAAAAAGCAAGAGAGACAATTCACATACCATAAAATTAACTTTTTAAAGAGAACGATTCAGTGACATCTAATGCCTTTGCAATATTGTGTGACCCCCCCCACTTCATCTTTTTCTAAAACATTTCATCACCCATATGGAAATGTGCCTGTTAAGTAAGTACACTCTGTTGCTCACTCCTATCAGTCAGTAGATCTCTATAGATTTACCTATTCTGGATATTTCATACGAACAGAATAATATAATATTCTTTTTATGTCTTGCTTCTTTCACTTAACATGTTTGGGGGATTCACTTTTGTAGCATTTCTAAATACTTTTTGCGTATTTCAGACTGAGTATTATTCTCTTGCTTGTACATGCTATAAATCATTCATCTATTCACAGGTATGTGTGTTGTATTTTTAAGTTATTTTGAATGATTCTGTTATAAACATTTATGTATAATATTTTGTGGAGTCTCTATTTTAATTCTTTGAGGCCACCAAGTTTTTTTAAATTTTTTGCACATGGAGCTAGAGAGATGTCTCAGTGGTTCAGAACTCTTGCTGCCTCTACAGAGCACCTGGGTTCTTGGTACCCACACATAGCTCACAACTATCTTTAACTCCAGGGAATCAAACAAATTCTTCTGGCCTCTTCAGGCACCAGGCACTCATGTTGTACATAGCATACATACAGGCAGAATGTTCATACACATGAAATAAATAAATAGCTGCCCGCATTTGGAATTCTAATGTGCATCTTCAGCTCTTGAGTTGGGGTTTGGTTGCCCATTCTATTTGCTGAGCACCCTAGCTACAAGAACCATTTCTGCCACCCTAGCATCTATCCAGGGCCAAACTGTAGAAGACATTTGATAAGTATTAGCATTTCATAAGTATTTGAAGGAATTAGCAAAATAGAAACAAACATGTCCAACCTGATGATACTTGGGAGTATGTTTCTGAGGTGTCTGGAAAGACACAAGATTTGAATCAAGATTCTACATGACTCGAAAGTATCCCTTTGTTGCAATTGAAAAATGGTCCCACTGCAAGTGACATGTCTGGCACATGCCAAACTGAAAACCCCAGATGCTCTGAGCTTGGCAGTCTTACTTATACTTTACCTGCTCCACTGAGGCCCCAGCTCTCTGCAACCAAGAGAACTAAGAGTTCTTCTAGCCTGGGTGTTCCAAAGTGTCTGTAGCTCACAGGGTGGCACACTCTGCCTTTCCAAGGTTTCCTTTCTCCAAATTCTCCATGGGGCAGACTTGGATAAATGTGTGTAACACTCAAGATTCCAGAGGCTGGGGTTGAGTTGGTTTCTGCTTGTTATTTTGTAGCTGTTTAAGATTTCTGCATGCCAGTATTTTCCATCTGTGTTGCCAGCTGTGCCTTTTGGTCAACCAGGGCAGGCATGCTGTGTGCTGGGACGTCTTTGCCCTGAATCCTTGCCACAGAAAATGCTCTAGATCCATCCACTTCCTTCCATCTCTTCTCTCCCTTTGCTCAGTCCCAGCTTTCCGGGTGTGTTTAATTTGCTTTGCGGTGTCTCCTTTTGTTTTCCTTTCTGTCTCCTCTTTCTCCATCCTTCCTTCTGAATCTCAGACTAGGAGGAATGAATCCTGACTTACATGCACCTCTCTCTCTCTCTCTCTCTCTCTCTCTCTCTCTCTCTCTCTCTCTCTCTCTCTCTCTCTCTCTGTGTGTGTGTGTGTGTGTGTGTGTGTGTGTGTGTGTGCATGTGTGTGTGCGTGTGTACATGCACGTGGCTATTGCTTTCTCTTTAAGGCTAATGTTACCCTTTCAATAAATTCCTTCCTGTCTACAAATGGCTGGGCCTATCTCTTTTACCATCACAGGAGACCGGAACTAGCTGCACTGAATGTGAGGAAGTCTTTATAATTAACAGGATCTCTCTGCTGTTTACACAAACACTTTAAACTACACAGGGAGCCAAGTAGACCGTTTTACACATCTGATGAGAATGTAATTAAATGTGGGGGGAGATGAGGAGGAAGGGGGAGGGCAAGCTGAGGTTAAATAATAAGGCAGAGCGGTGCTGGAAGGCATCCGAGTAACACAGGAGAAAGTTTGTATTTGATGAGACTATTATTATGTACTCACAATGTCTAGGTATCAGGCACTGAGCTGGGCTCTAGGAATTATGAACTGCTTCTGAGGCCTGCACTGGACTGGGTGGATTTAGTTTACAAGAGGATCTTTTGGCTAGAATACTTAGTGAGAGTTTGAGCATGATAAAGAAGCTGGCTGTGGGCTGTGGGTGCTCTGAAAGAGAGAGTGGGAAGGATATTTGAACTGATCTATGAGGGAAGGAAAACACTGGAGCACAGAGAAGTTGGACAAGGAAGGGCGTAAGTCAAATCTCACAGTATATCCAAAGGGCTCCTGGGAAGGAGAGTTTGGAAAATGCCCAGATTGGAACTATTGATGTTTAATAAGGATCAGGAGAAACAAATAGGCAGAATAGATGTTTATTCAGGGAGAAATAACTCACAACATAGACAGATGAACACCATCAGGTTCCTGGTCCCAAGGATGCCTCAGGATGTACTCCTGTCCCCATGCTGCAAGAAAGAGGGCTCTCCAAGTCCCCTCCTCAGCCTTAGTTCCCCCAGGTCATGTCCGGCTCTGTCTCCACCCACAATGGGCATGGTCTATGCCACAGGTGCCAACAAGCTGACTATCTCACTACAGGAACAAGTTGGGGTGAAGGTGGGAAGATGGTGGAAAGAGGCAGACAGGTCAGGGTTGTGATGTAGGAAGCACGGTGTTATCTTAGATGTAGTGACTATTAATTAGTCTATAGGGAATGAGGCAATGCCACAGGCTCTGTGACAGTCCATGACTGTCTTCCAGAGTTATAGAACTGCACCTAAGGTGGCAACCGCATTTGACCATTCAGCAGTTTAGCCTTTCAAGTATGATTCATATGACTAGAAAGGTGAATATTTAAATTTTTTTCTTATTTTACACATCAATTCCAGTTCCCTCTCCTTCCCATCCCATTTCCCACCCACTCCACAGGGAGGGTGGGAAACCTTAACCCTAACGCTAACCCCAGGAGGAATCATCAAATTCTGTCAAGAAATCTGGAGCAGGGCCCAGGTTCTTCCTCCTGTCTCTAGGTCAAGGGAGTATCCCTCCATGGGAATGTACTCCCAAAGTTCTTTTGTGCACCAGGGATACATCCTGATTCTACTGTCAGAGGCATCTTAGACTGCCCAGGCCTTCTAACTGAGACCCATGTTCAGGGGGTCTGAGTCAGTCCAATGCTGGTTTACCAGCTATCAGTCTGGAGTTCATGAGCTCCCCCTTGTTCAGGTCAGCTATCTATGGGTTTTTGTAGTCTGGTCTTGACCCCTATGCTTATCACTCCTTCCTCTCTGCAAATGGATTCTGGGAATTCCACTCAGTGTTTAGTTGTGGGTGTCTGCTTCTGTTTCCATCAGCTACTAGATGAAGCTCTAAGATGGCATATAAGGTAGTCATCAATCTCATTATCAGGGAAGGTTGTTTAAGGTAGTTTCTCCATTTTTGCTCAGATTGTTAGTTGGGGTCATCCTTGAAGGTCTCTGGACATTTCCCTAGTGTCAGTTTTCTCTTCAAACCTATAATGGCTCCCTCTATTATGGTATCTCTTTACTTGCTCTTGTCTCAATATCCTAACTCCATCTCCACTCACTGCCCCTGGATAGGTGAAATTTTATGATAAATTTAACTGATTGAAATGTAAGTTCAAATTCCCATTTGTGTAGAGACAGCTGTGTTAGACATGATAGCTCTTATGAGTCATACCAGCATCTGCAGAGAGATCCCATGAGCATATTTTAATAAACTGGCAGCCATGTGAGTAAGGAGTTGAGTGGTAGGAGTATCTCCAGTTTTGGAGAGGATAAAGAAGATATTAATATAAGGGTGAGGATGTAAGCTCTGCAAGGACTGGTGATATTTAATGGATTCAATGCCTTTGTTGGGGGGAGATGTCACACTGGAGATAAAGTCTGAGCTTGCTAGGTACTTGGGAGGTGCTGGACCACTGAAGCTAATTGTGTGGTGAGTTAAAAAATTGTGGTCACATCAGACTGGTATTTAAGCAGGGACTATGATGGTGTGGGTTGGGAGGTCATTGACATTAATGAGGCCTGTGAACAGGCATCTCTTTCCTTGTGTCTACAAGAGTGTATTACCCACCGAGTAAGCACAGAAAGCCAAAGAAAATGCCCAGGTCAAGTGTCACTAAAACCTGAGGATGCCACAGGGTTTTCCCAACTTTTTTTATTTTTAACCTAACAGCACCTTTATCCTCTGGTAAGCAATGTATTCAATTGGCATTGAGTTAATCAAAGCACACACAGGTTCGTGTTAGTTTCTGTTTGGTGGAACTTGATAAAATTTAACCTGAAATATTCATGAAAGGAGGGGCAGGTTAGCTAAGAAACTCGTGAAAAAGAGGCAGAGGAGTCTTGTTCTTCTGTATGGCGAGACTGGGTTCAAAGAGATGGTAATTAAAACAGTGTAAATCAGGTCTAGAGGCAGACAAGAAACTCAAAGAAATGGGGTTAATAAGGCAGAAAGAGCCTTTAAAACACATGGAAACTTGGTCAGTGGTGGAGGTGGACCAGCAGAAGGGGTAGTGATGGACAGCAGAAGCAGGAGAAATGGCTATTCCTCTAGAGAACAGAGGAAGCAAATTCAAATAGAACCAACACCGAAATGATAGGAAATTCACAAGAATATGCCTTTGTGACATTGGAATAGAAAGATTGCCTGATTTGTACATAGTAAACAAAACAACTCCAGAAAATGGAGAAAATGAGGCTGATGAAAGTGGACCAGTAAAACAAAGTCTCTCACCTGACAACTTATACCACACCAATAACCGAGGGAAGGATATTATAAAGTAGATCAATAATAGACAAATATCACACAAGAGAAAAAGGGATAGAAGATATGCACAAAGGAAGCTGGGGCTGAAGAAATTAAATCATAACACACTCATGGAAAAAGACTTCATTATATTAATAAGTCATAGATATGCAAATGAAAATGAGACACTGTTGCCTTCCCAGTATGCAATGCCTGTCTTTACTGAGTATGTGTAGAAACGTTACTGTCATACATTGCCAGAGTGACTATAATTTGGGGGTCACTATTTTTTTGTGGGGGGAATCAATTTAGCAATACAAAAGGAAACTGAAGATGCTCGCACTTCATGATATAGCATGCCAATGGCCAGGGGTTTGTCCTCAATAATGCCTCTTAAATGTGCAGAAACAGTCACCGGAGGACTGTTATGGATGGGGGAATGTGGATATGCCTTCCCTGATAGTGGAAGATGGATAAACTGTAGGGAATGGGGGAAGCCCCGAGTGAATGAGATTCTGCTCAACATGCTGTTAACATGGGCACAGCCATGTCAAAGACTCCAATCTCTTATCTCCATGGGAGTGGTAAAGCCTTCCTCAGGTGGGATTCAGGGATATGGCAAAGCCTTCTTCAGGGGTGAATATTAATGGTGTGTGTAGAAAATGCCCACCATAGTTTTCTCCCTCCCAATGTGTATGGCCTGATGATTGCTCCCCTACAGAGACTGCTTCTACCAAGATAAGCCCCCTGGTTCAGCTGTAGGTAATAACTCTGCCCCCTTGTTGACCTGCTTGCAATAACCACTCTGCATTTTCTCCATCAGAGAGTCCCATCCACCATGCCTTTGTCTTGTCTTCATCCTCTCACTGCCCTAGCCAGGTTCATTGCTGGAGCCTTGAACAGTTGTGTAGCCACAGAGGGAAATTCTATGCAGAAGAATAAATTAATGAACTAAATCTCCATGTGCTGACAGAGGGTTCTCAAGACTCAGTAGCTCAAGAGTCTACTGCAAGTGTCTCTTGCTGCTGTTTTAGGTAGCCCCATTAGATAATTGCAATTCAACCAATGCCAGCACTAGAATCTGCAGATTCTTCAAGTTATGTTTTTAAAAATAGTTATCTATTTTTATTTGTATAACGTCTGTCTATGTGAATGTGTGTGCATCCTGTGTTCACAGTCCCACAGAGGCTGGAGGGGGATGTTGGATGCCCTGAAACTGGAGTTACAGATGGTTGTGAGCTACCATATAGGTGCTGGTAACTGGACCCAAGTCCTCTGCAGGAGCAGCCAGTGTTCTTAAAGGCCAAGCCATCTCTCTAGCTGCAGGTTACGCTTTTTAATAATGTTATTTTGTTAACAGCAAAAATAGCAAGTGACATTTATTGAGAAATTACCAGTGGCTACTGTGCTAAGTCTATTTTCTGCACTATTCATTTTTCTCTTGTAAACATTTATAAGTTATTAAATATGTTATTGTCATTTGTGGTTTATGGATATAGAAAATGAATGAAGAAGAAGGAATTAAATAATAAATACAAAAAGGATGTGCTGGCTAGTTGTTTTTTGTTTTGTTTTGTTTTTTTTTCTTATGTTAACTTGACACAAGCTAGAGTCATCAAAGAAGAGGGATTATCAATTGAGAAAATGTCTCCATAAGATCGGGATGTAGGCAAGCCTATGGGACATTTTTATAATTAGTGATTCATTATGTGATTCATTAGTCAGGGGGAATCCTGACTAATAACATAAGGGGCAAGTACTACACAAGGGCTTTTAATGACCTCTTAGATTTGTTTCATTGGGTAATAAGATCTGATTATAAGGTTTATTTTTATTATTTTTATTTATGTGCATGTCTGTGGGGATTGAGGTTTGGGCACAATGAGCACAGGTACTCTCACAGGCCATAAGAGGATATAGAATCCCCTGGATCTGGAGGGACAGCCAGTTGTGGACCTCCTAATATGTCTGTTCAGAACAAAACAAAACTGGAAGAACTCCAAGCATTGTTAACTGCTGAGCTATCTCTCCTGCCCTATTAATTTATTTTTGATTAACATGTATTGATTGTACATATTGATGGTATTCAGCATGATATTTTAATGCATGCATATAGTATGCACCAATAAATATCATTTATCTACTTTCCTGTAGTAACCTTCACTCTATAGTCAGGTCAACTCTTCTTAGCTTACACATAGAAAGATTTGTGTGTGTGTGTGTGTGTGTGTGTGTGTGTGTGTGTGTGTGTGTGTGGTGTGTGTGTGTATGTGTATGTGTATGTGTGTATGTGTTGTGTGTGAGTGTGTGTGTGTATGTGTGTGTAAGTTGTGTGTGTATGTGTGTGTGTTGTGTGTGTATGTGTATGTGTGTGTTATGTGTGTGTGTGTGTGTGTGTGTGTGTGTGTGTGTGTGTGTATAGTGTATCAGCTTATTACAATTTTTAGACTACCTTTCACTTCCATCCATTATGCAAATATTTTTCTAACAAGGTCTTTCTCATTTAGGAAATGTAAGAAAGCATAGCTCCAACATAAAAACCACATTAACAATTCTAGGCATTTGCTTTCATTTTAACACTATATCCAAACAGAGGAAGAGAAAAGTTTTACCTCAGAAGGGATTCAGTCATTGATCTCTATGCAGGATTCGAGGGTAATTATGGGTGAGCTGCCCACCTCGCTGGTCTTGGAAGAGTGTAAAGGTTAGAATGGTGGACTGTGAACATAAATATCCAGCAGGGATGATGTGGCACTGTCATCCCAAGTGAACGGAAGAGTCCAAAGGGCTCTCAGCCAACTGTGTTTCTGCCTCTTCCTTCTGGGGTGAAGATAGAGATGCCAATCTCTTTCCTTACCTTCTCACTACCATCCACACACGTAATTTGGAAGCATAGTCACCCATCAGGACAAAGGTCACAGGGTGACCTATACAGACAACCTTTAGAAGATGAGGTCACTGCATAGTAAAGACACATGGACATATCTGTGGTTCTTCCTTTGCTTCCTGCTTCTACACCATCATATCTGTAAATATATTTGCTTCTTTTGAAAATACTACTTAGCATCTCTGGGGGCAAATGAAGCCCTTGAAAGGGATGTTTCTTTAGGGATATGCCGTACATTCCACCTTTAGCGCCAAAATAGGATTACAAAACTAGTCAAATATTGGCAGCTTCTGGGAGAGGAGGTGTGGCTCCTCGCAGTAGCTGCTCAGGGCAGACACCTTCACTTAGGAGGTTTGCTCTGTTAACCGCATGGTCTCTTTGCTTTGGGGCACTTGAACTTCACCAGGATTGCCCAGCACTTGGGGAGATATTTGTAAAACTGGCTTCCCAGGATAAAGTCCATCTCATGCAACCAGGGTTTAGCATCAAACAGAGACAGTGTGAAGGACATTAATTAAAGTTTACCAGAGTGTTCCAACAGAAACAGACATTTCAAGTGGAAGCAATATGATACTAAATTCCACCAGGGCATGGAAACTCTGTCTCTTTTTCACAACCAAATTCCCTACGGTAGGAAAATGCCTGGTGTGTAGAATATGGTTAATAAGCATCTGTGAAATAAGGAGATTGACTATGGCCTGACCTACGCTTGACCAGGTGCTCTGCGCTGAGCTGGGAGCTAGATTGACAAAATCGTTCACAAACTGGTAGAAGGAGGACACTCAACAGCCAATAACTATATAACAATAATGCAATAGGGTGAGCAGGGGTTGCCAGCTGGAATAGGATATTTTAGGCTGAGACGGAACCACAGGCAAAGGCATAGAGGTGTGAACATGTTTGGTGTGTTTAGGGGTTTGCCTCCTTGTTTTAAGGAAGCAACTGTCAAGAGCAAGGACAAAAAAGGTCTTAACTGAAACATTAGGAAGGATCATTTGAGTTCTAGGCTTTGTGGTTAGTGGCAGAGCTAAAAAGGCTATTAGCACAGCATTGTCCGTGGGCATAGCTAATTGTCTTACAATTTGCAGTGGGGCATGGACATCTGTGCTATCTCAAGGTCATCTCTGTATTTCCTGATTCTACATGCCTTTCAGAAAGACACGACCCCTAATATATGCTTGAACATACATGCTTGAATAATACATGCTTGAACAAATGGAAACAGAACTCAGAAGGGTATTTTCCAATAAACAGGAAGTTTGGTCTATCCTTGGGTTATCCTTCTCTGTTGAGCAAGGAAGCAGTATAGAAATAAAGAAAAACTGGATTGAAAGTTAACTTATCCAGGTTCAAATTCAAATGTAGGTGCCTGAAGATTAAATATTTCTGAGGTTTGACTTGGAATGATGTTATAAAAATGAATACTTTGTATGGTATGGACTTTGATTTATTGATACAAATTTAAGGTCAATTTTGTATATTTATATTCTTGTTAAGATCTTGTGTTTATATAGCTTATTTGAAAATGTGATGTATAATTAAATACAGATTATATACAGTCACCTGTAATAGTCAAAACTTGTAATTGTGTTAGGTTTTCTAGATATACAGAGATATATTTGAGATGGATAGGCATTCTTCAAACCTTCAAAGACCTACAGAATATGGCATTTAAAATTATTAGGGTTTTTTACGACAATGAGACACAACTTCTCCTGGCAATACCACTTATGTCAGAGAGGAAGATGCACATTGAGGAAACCTGTGAAGTTTGTCTTCAATGTGGCGAAACTGGTCTATTAGACAAGAAACTACTCTTGTTTGAACTTCTTGACAGCATGCTGTTCAAACTGGACATTCAGGACTCTCAGTAAAGTGACACTGAATTTGCCAAAGCAAGATGGGCCAGTCCTTCAGGGTTCCTGACTCATGGAAGAATCTGCCAGATATTCTGCAGGACACAGAGAAAAATGCCTGAAAAATTGCCAATACAGGCAGGACAGTTTCAAATTTCTTGCTTTGCTGAAAAGTCTGGCAGACACTCTAGGCCTATAAGCTGAAGAAAAATACCCCAATATTACAGAGGAACTTTGGGTGACTGTCTAGGCAGTGAGGTGTCTCTGTCAATTCTAGAGTTTATATTATCCTTCTGGGGTCTTTGATGGAGTTGAAGAAAGATAGTCATGGTTTTACTTAGCTATGATAAAAGATAAGTCACACACATAAAAATTTAGACTCAAAAAGATAATATAGAAGATAGAATATTTTCTCTAAATTTTGTCAAATGTTAATGGACTAAATATTGTTAACTTTAGTTCTTGTTTGATAACTGTTTTGTTATGTATAATTTTACTATGTTAAAGTTAAAAACTTCCTTTTTATTTAGACAGAAAAAAATGAGATGATGGGATGTCCTTCTGTATATATGTTTCTTTTATTGGTTGAAGAATAAAACACTGATTTACCAGTAGACAGGCAGGCAGTATAGGCAGGGGTACCAGACAAGAAAAATGCTGGGGAGAGAAAAGCAGAGAGGAAACACCAGGGAGACACCATGTAGCTACGGGAAGATAGGATGCCAGGCACTCTGCAGTAAGATAAGGCTATGTAGAAATACATAAATTAATAGCTATGGGTTAATAAGAGAGAGCTAGCCAGTAAGAAGCCTAAGCCATTGGCCAAACAGTCTATAATTAATATAAACCTCAGTGTGTTTATATGGGATGAAGGGTGGCGGGACTAGCCCGAACAGAAACTCCGTCTACAGAGAATGCTCAGATATTTGTTAGTGGTAAGGGATTGTTTTGTTTGCTGGCTGGTAGTCATTTTTCCATAGGATATCTCAGGGCAGTGAGAATCAGTAAGATGCCCTATAGTATTTGATAGGTTAGAGCAAATTACCAGGGCAGAGTAGATGGCTCAGTGGGTAAAGCATTTGCTGCACAAGCCTGATGACCTGAGTTCGGATCTCTTAACCCACATAAAAGCCACACAGAGCCCAGATGTCTGCAATCCCAGCACACCTCCCCTGGGACACAGCAGGTGGAGATAAGAGGACTGTCAGAGGCTCACGGGGCCACCTAGCCTAGCATACACAGTGGTGAAAAAGAAAAGAGAGCCTGCCTCAGACAAGTGGAAAATAAAGATAGATATTGGATATTGTCCTCTCACCTCTACATCCATGCTCTGTGGCCCCTCCCCACACAAAGAAAATTGCATCTGCACCCAAGCATATGTAATGGAACAGCACATGAATGTCAACAAATGAGGGTCATGGAGGTCAGGTTAGGATCTGTCCTTCACAAGCATAGAGAGTCTTTCTCTCATGTTTTCACACAATCCCTAGTTCTCAGAATAGTGCCTTGTTTAATATAGGTCCTCGGTAAATAAATATGTTGAATAAAAGAATACAAAAGAGTGTGACATGGTGGCACATGTCTGTGAGCTCAGCACTAAGGAGGCTATTGCAGAATGATTGAGAGATCAAGACCAGCCTGGGCTCCATAATGAGTTCCAGGATAGCATGAACTATGGAGCAAAACCCCAATTCAAAGAAAACAAAACAATAACAAAAAAGAGTGTAGGAAGATGAACAATGGGTTTTGCTGAGTCATATAGGCCTGAATCAAATCCCTGTGCTTTCTTGCATCATCATGAGGTGTTCAGGGCCAAGTTGTGTGCTCTGTTCATGTCTTTGTGTGTGTGTTTGGAAACAGGAAGGAGTTAAACACCCAAAGGCAGCCAGAAACAGATATGATGAGGATGTACCCGGGCTGTTGTCTTATTCTTGCTAAGTTCGAGTGCCACCAAACAGACATGAACACAACAATGTCACAGCTCCCACCTTACCCTGGGACCTCTGGAGTTTTCACCTGTGTGCACCAAAATAAATGTCACTTTAAATTGCTGCTTGCTGGCTTCTCAGTGAGCATTTAAGCCCTTCTTGCTTGAGGAAGATTTGGGAGCTAATGCTTCCCTATAGGCAACACTTAGATGTGTTATTCTGATGTGTAGGGTAAACTCATTCATTAATAAAAGTAAAATATGGAAATTTAAAATAAGATATATGGAACAATAGAAGAGAGAATTAACAAAAAAAAATCCAACTAAATTGAATTTCCAGACCCTCAGCCTTTATTAAGAAGGAAGACTGAGCCCCAGGGCTGGTCCTTGGGGTATTCAGGGAGAAGTCTGAGTGCTGAGCTCAAGTTCCTGTGGGTGTTTAGGTGCCTATTCTGTGATGAACTTCATTTGAGGGCAGAGTGATTTGTTGTCTGAGCTTGTTAGAGGCCTGTATAGACAGGTGGCAGTTAAGTGTTTGGAAAATCAACTCTGTCGCGAGATTGATGTATGACTAAGGGTGACAAGGGCTCTGCTTTTCTTCCAAACAGCTGGAACTGGGTAGGAGAGTAACTTTGTGGATGGATAGATTTAGGATGGAGCAAGATCTATGCTACCTCAGGAGTAAATGCTGTCTGAACACCTGTTTCAGTGTAAACAAGGTCCAAACAATGGCAGGCAGGCCTGAGTAGTTCCCATATAACATGTGTGTTTCAAAGGACCTTGGAAGAAGGTTTTCATGGTTGGTGGTGGGGGAAACATCAATGCTGGGAGTGAAGAAGTCGATTGAAATCAATGAGAATTGATTCAGAGTGCGGGGGGTGGGGGTTGGCTACTGTGTTAAAATCTTCTACCTCTTGATAGAGTTTCATGAATATTAACCAGGTTAAGATCAATAATGAGCTGATTTTCAGATGCAAGCCTGACTTCTCCATCTGCAGATTGAAGGGATTTCCTTCTGCACTATTCCCACTCCTGCTCTGTAAACCTAACGTGAAAAAGCCCAAATGCATTATACAAGGTTGGGTCTCTTCATAAGGTGTTACATGCATCTTTATTCATTGTGATTATATCCAGCATGGTCCATGTTTGAGGCATGTGTGTGTATGTCTGTGTGTGTGTGTGTGTGTCTTTAATGGGAATCCCTTCATCTATTGACTCATGTCTTGCATCTATCAGTTTTCTCCATGATTACCCTGGGTCCTCTTTATGTCCTGCCTCAGCATTTGCTATGATCACATAATTGGCTCTGTGACTTTCCATCTTATACCTCCAAAACATTATGATGATTATTTATCTAGAAATCTGCTTTAAAAAAATCTCTATCCTTTGCTGAAGAAGCTGGCATCAATATGTCTAGAAAGTATCTCTAGGAAACAGGACTTGTAGCCAGGCATGGTCCCCAGAACTATATAAAATAAAAATCTGTCACACATTTCCTCTTGCTTTTATGATGATGCCTAACTCTTTAGACCAATGCTGAACACCTGTCAAATTCTAGGTTTTACATGTAACTGAACTACATACATAATACCTCAAATGTTGCACTCTTCAGCTGGAGCTAAGAGTGGGAATGAATTAGTCCCAAGAAAGTTTCTAGGAGGAAGAGCATTGTAGGCTGACATTGCACTTTATGTAAAGGACTGGTGTAGAGAAAGTTAGATTTATTAGAAGGATCCCTAAAAGTAACCCTCCTCTTTCTCTCTCTCTCTCTCTCTCTCTCTCTCTCTCTCTCTCTCTCTCTCTCTCTCTGTGTGTGTGTGTGTGTGTGTTTCTGTGTTGCATATTGAACAGCGGTCTTGGGCTACAGAACTATTTGAGGTCAGACTGGATAATCACCACAAATACAACAAGGTACACCATAGAAAATTCTAAGCATTTCATGGGAGGTATTAATCATTGTGATAATTTAGAATTAGCACAGACAGAAGCTAGAGGTCTATCTTAGCTCACTGACAGTGGAAGTGAGAATCCTGAGCCACTTTCTTACCCAAGTGTGGACTAGCTGAGACAATGTTCAAACCCCCATGACCTTGACTTTTACTGGCCAGCATGATAGTCTAAGGCCTGTGCCCCTCCTCCAGATCTCTGAAGCATCTCCTTCACTAGTGCTTTTCAATGAAGTCAAACACTTCTCGGAAGACTACATGTCGGGAATTCCTCCTTCTCTGGGTGTGGACTGGGTCATGCTCATTTAGATAACTTCCATTATCGGCTGACCCTTCTTATTTCCTGTTAAGATTTATTGGAACTTCAGAGATAGAGATGTGGCCTGGTCCTGGATGCTCTAAAATGCACATTTATAGCTCACCAAGAGATTTTCTCCCAGCTCTGTTTGCTGATTTTCTCATAGTCCAAGAACAAAGCAGTCTATGTGCTATCAGCCCCCCTTTTCAGATGTTGAAATAAACCAGTGTCCAGATGTTATAAATGACACCCCAGCCTCATTGTGAATGGAGATGGGCTTGGTAAGCTAGAGTATTCTGCCTAATTATCCTCCTGCTTCCTGCCCTCATGTCAGCTCCTGGTTCTGAAGTTGAAGGTTGTATAACAGATAAAGCTGGTTTCAATTTAAAATTCCATTCCCTTAACTCAGAATGACACTTAATATTGTTCTGCAATCATCTGGTGGGCCAGCTCATACTCTCATCATTCAAGGGATATTTCAATTCTTTTCATTTTCTCCAAACCTTGTATCTTCACTTCTTACCAGAGACCTTGGCTCTTAACTACAAGTGGAATTGGCAGAATTGGACATGCTCTCCATCCTGTCCAGGTGGAGAACACACCAGCCAAAGCTTGCCAATGTGCTGCTGTTCTCCTGCCAGCCATGGTAGGGCAGCTGTGGTTATGAACCTTCCTATCCTAGTCAGGTCTTTTCAGACTCTCATCTCTTCCTTCCTGTAATTCAATCTACAACTATACTTAGAACTTCCCTATTGAATTTTTCAAATTAAACACTTAATAGCAAGTGCCCCACTTACTGAAACTCTTTCTTTCTCATCTCCATCGCTCTCTTCAATGTCAACTTCTCTGAGGAAAGAGACACACATGATGGCCCCACTCTACCCTACCTCCCTCTTCTCAGTCCATACTAATCTGGTTATTGTTCTCATCACTCATTAAAAAAAGTCATGATGACCTTTCAAAGTTGATAAATTCAATAGACCTTTATCTGTCATTGTCTCCCTTGAACTCTTCACAGAAGTCAACTCCATATAATACCAATTTTCTCTGGAAAGACTTGCCCCTTGGTTTCTGCAAAGCATACACATCGCCTCAGTTTTCCTAATGCTTATGGAACATCTTTGTGTCTGTACAAACCATCCTTGGCTTCCCCATCAGACACAATAGTTGTTCAAGGCATAATTTAAGTCTTTCTCCTTTCTCAGATGCACTCTTCCCATGACTTTAACATCTGAACATTAGAAGATAATCCATTTTTTCTGATAAAATAATAGTGACTTTTTAAATGAATTGCCCAGCTGACATTCCCATGTGACTTAAAGGTGTTGCATCTTTAGCTTTGGCTAGACATGCTCCCCCAAAGCCTATTCTTCTCTAAACTGTGGTTCTAAATCTAGAGTATCCTTCACAACATGGAAACATTGTTTCTATGTACCTAACTTGGAAAACCTCAAGATGTGGCCAATCACTAGTGCAGGTTGTGGCTTCTGGGAAGAAGCCTTGGAGGGTTTGTGTGTGAAGAGTCTTCCTGATGAGAGATCTTGAGCTTTGTCACTACAAGGAAATAAAGACCAAAGAATTGAGGCAGTGGAGGAGTGAATGGTAATTAGTTGCAGTATCACTTGAGCCAATCTCACCAGAAAGGACCTCAGAAACATCCTGAACTGATTCACAGGCCCCGACTGTCCCCCTAACCCTGGTGCTTTGTGTACTCTGCAATTTAGTAACCATGGTGTGATGGAATTGAAAGTACTGGTTTACAAGGGAGTCTCTTCCCAGCCACAGGTAAATCTCACCAGTGGCCTGAAGTTTTCTTGGATACTTACACCACAGGCCGTGAGCAGCAAATAGTGTCAACAGGGCAGGCTCTCCGTCCTTGCTCCAGAGAGTGCGTTGTTAAACATACCTAGTTTTCCTGTGCACCTGCCCTGTGCTAGCTACTTTCTAGGGATTATCCGATTCTATCTTTGTAACTACCAACCACCATGAGGAGCACTTGCAGACCAGACAATCTTCTCATGGTGGTCTGTTCATGTTGATCCTGTTTGCCTTAATTTTTGAACAAATTTAACCTTTCTGGATGAGTACGTTTTATTTAGTAACTTCCTCGGTGAAAGCATCCAGACCACTTATCTGACTTAGGGCTTTACCAAACCTTCCAGGGCATTCTCCTTTTGAATATGTCTAAGAGTGCTTTTTTCAGAGTTGCTTACTTCACAGTCGTATTTTTGGATCGACTCAAATGTAGATGTTATATTACACTGTCAATGCTGCTTGGGTGCCTTTGTGATATCATCAGGCTATTTAATATTTGTCCGTGGATGATCTTCAAACTGACAGGTTCCTGAGGCAGATAGAAGCAGAAGTGCTGTTGTTCTGAAGTATTGCGATTAGTGGAAATATGATGGTAATGATGATAGCAATGATGATAATAATAAAATCGCTTTTATGGCTTCCAATATGGCTGCCAATGGCTGAAAAACCACTGATAATATAAGTTTATATCTTTTTATTGCAGGAGTGGGGTTGCCTATAAAATCATTCAAGGGATTCTCTTGTGGTTTGGGTTTTTATCCCAGCTTTTTATTATAAAAACTTGTTTCTTTTGTTATCTAATTTTTGACCTGAAAAAATGTTAACTATAAGTTTCTGCTCAGGACATTTAATTTCATCACAGTGGCCTAACATCACAGTCTGTGCCTGTAATTGTTTCAGAGCATCATTTCTAGACACTGGAGATGAAGTGCTCAGAATAACTCAGGTGCCTCATCTAAGGCCTTCACTTACAGACCCCAGGTAGGAAACAGGGATTCTGCAGTTTGTTTTTACTGGCTGTATTGATCCGATCTGCAGAATTTCTTTCCTCTACAGCTAAATCAGTAAATTCCACACTTAGCTGGCAGTTTGCTACAGCACGTTTAGAGAGAGTTGAATTTGGAGTCACGAGACAATATATTGTCACTGTTACTGGTCCTGGCACATCACTATTAAGAGGAGTCTATAAAATTTTTGCCTGTGTGTGGAAAATCACTACTGCCCAACCCAGAATGAGATAAGCCTTTTGAAAACAAGATATACTTCTCTGTGCTCTTCTGCACATACCTTTGGTAGCCTGCAGTGTGACTTGGAGTTTGGAGTTTTTGTACTTTAAGAAGTAGATTCTTTGCCAGGGACCTACCTTTCTCTTCCCCCACAGAGTGCAGACCTGTGCAGTGAGCTTTATATCAGAGAAACTAAACTTCACTGCACCCTCCCTACATGCTAGACTCTGTAGCATGCTTTCTAATGGTTATCTGATTTTTATCACTGGAACTACATTGAGGAGTGTTATGTTTCAAACCTGGGATAAATGGCTGGCTCAGGCGCTATTAACATATCAAAGCTGACCCTGGCTATCAGGTTTTCCCAGCATCCTTTAGTTCTTACTATGACATGTTCCTCTTGGCTGGCATGCCCAGCCTCCTACTCTAAACTTCTCTAGCCCAGGGACAGAGCTGGGCTTTCCCTTCCCCCAGCTTCTCGGATTCTTACATAACTCAGCCACTTTGGTTACATGGCCCTTTCTCCCTTTTGGTCTCTGGGCCCAGGCCACCCCTCTCATGTTCAGCAGCTCCTCACTTGCTCTCCGTCCCCTTCTCTTTTCACATGGCCTGGTTCAGTCTGGCCATATTCACTCTGGACTCCTCCAGATGCCTCTGCTTCTGCCTGCGTTCTCCCTTATATCCATAATAAAAACCTCATTAGTAGCAGTTATATCCTCCTTTTTATTTCTTTTGTTCATCACCTGGTGCAAAGCCTCGAATGGCAGAAATGAGTTCCCTTCCGAGGGACTCAGCTGCTCCAAAGCAAGCTGCTGATCTGGCTCTCCTAAGGTACATATGATCATTTGTTTCTGCTGGCTTTCGGTACCCACAGAATTTGATTCTAGAGTCTTCAGCTGCTGCTTCTCTTGATCTGTTCTGACCATTCATTTCTCCTCCATATGTGTCCCTTGGGTTCCTAGAGCCTTCTGTGCCTTTCCAAGTCACCCACCTGGGCTCTGGTCACCAAACTCTCTGTTCTGGCCTGATACACCCTCACAGTTATGTCACATGGGCACATCTTTCTACTAAAGACACTCTTCAGTATACATTTCAAGTTTCCTCTTGCAGGAACTTCCTGCAATCTTGTCACTTCCTTAAACTGTCTCTTGGCTCCTGACTGCAGTCCTGCAGCTTCTCTCAGCTCCTAAAGTTTCCTCTCCCACATGCTCTGTCTCATCTGTAAGCCCTTCCAGGCTTTTCCTCCCTTAGGTGGAGCTCTTATACTCCATGACACTTTTCTCTGTCTCTTAGCTCCCTTCTAAAAGCCCTGCAAACGCTTTAGGCCATCTGGGCCACTTCTCTCTCTGTTCCCTCTTGGAGCTTGTAGTAACCTTTCTACACACACACACACACACACACACACACACACACACACACACACACAGGGGCACATGCAGACACACACACACACACACACACACACAAAACACATGCAGATGCACAGACACACACAGATACACACAGACACAAACACACACAGATACACACACAGATATACACACACACTTGCAGACACATAGACATACACACACGCACACACACACAGATACACACACATACACACACACAGAAAGACACATACACATATAGACACACAGATACACACACAAATACACACAGACACACACACACACACACAAACAGACCCCCACACAGACACACAAATATAGATACACACAGACACACATACACAGACACAGACACACACACACACACAGACCCCCACACAGACACACAAATACAGATACACACAGACACACATACACAGACACAGACACACACACACAGACCCCCACACAGACACACAAATACAGATACACACAGACACACATACACAGACACACACACACACATACACACACACACAAACAGACCCCCACACAGACACATACACAGACACACACATACAGGCACCTTGGTGTTCCCAGTGTTCCATCTTGTGACCCTCTTCTTCTTCCCCATGGACTTGGACTCAGGTTTTATTAAAGCCTTGCTATGTTGCTTGGCCTCAATACAGATCAATGGCCCAAGGTTGGCACACTTGATTTTCACATCTTCTCATAGGGTAACAACATCTGCCATGCACAAACAAATGATCCTAAATCTGTTATACTCCAGTTTGCTCTTGTATTTCTATTATTTCTTGAACTCTGTTCTGAAAAGAACTCTATGACTATGTTGTTAACTCTATCCCAGGATTTGGAGTTAAAAAAAAAATCTATAAAATGTATAACAAGAAGTAGTTTAAAACTTGTAATAAAAAGCTGATAATTAAAAAAATCTATGTATATATCATCTTAATTCATTACAGCATGTTATATATGCTCCAACTCTTGATATATATATGAGAGAGAGAGAGAGAGAGAGAGAGAGAGAGAGAGAGAGAGAGAGAGAGAGACTGTATTTCTACTAGGAAAAACTAGATGTTTTAAACAGTAAACATGTGACTTGCCTCCATCTTCGCTGACCACCTCTTCAAGATGGAAGCAGCCATATTACTGGTAGCCACCTTTACTAAGGTTAAAGAGGACATACCATGTGACTTCACCACCATCTTAAGATGACCATGTGGCATAAGTCATCAATTATAAAACTCTTCTAGTCCTAATGAGCTCCCCATTATCGTTATAGCAACTTTTCTCATTAAGGAGATAACAGGTGGTCCCCCAAATATTTTAGATTCAAATGAATTTTTTTAAGGTTTATTAATTCCTAATATTATAAAAATATACCCAGGTTAGTAAAAACTGACTTAGAGATGTATGTCTAACTACTTATGTCCTTATTGAATGTCCAACACCAAGACTCTAAAACCTTTTAAATAAGGAACAAAATATAATTGATAAATAAAGTTTATAAATTCCTAAGGTCTACTCAGATTCACAATAATAAATGTCTAGCTTCTTTGTCTTTGATCACTTTGTTAAACTTTAGTTATTTAGATAACTAAACTGAGTTATAATATCCCATAATTGTACACAATAAAAGGAATTAAGAAAATTCCCAATCTTCCTATAGACTTTATTTATGGTTTAAAGTTTTCTATATTTGTGGCTTAAAGTTTTATTTTGATAAATGATCTTCAATTAATTTCTAACTAAAAATTTTAAGACTCAAACTTAACAGGGATAAAGCTGAGAGATTCTAGTCTTATATAAGCTACCAAGTTGTTATAAGCTATTAAAGGTAATTAAGATATACAAGTTAATGGTTTTTTTCAAAGTTAAATACAAACCAAGGAACTAAAAACAAGTAAAGTTTGTTTAACTCGGTTATACTTAATAGATGGTACTCAAACTCTTCAGAGATCTGCTGGATATGGCATTTAAAATGTTTAATAAAACAGTTTCCCATGATAGGCAGAAATGCCAGCTCCTAGCCACAACCCTAAGGTCTCCAAAGAAGACAGTGGGCACTGACAAAGCCATGGAGATTGTGATAATGCTAACCAATGAACAAAACCTCACCATGCCTTCCTGACACCAGGCTTATGCTGCTCTGATAACTGAAGATTAAATGCTATGCTGTGTGACAACCCACGACCAACCACTGCCCCAAGTCCCAGGTGTTCCCTCAGAAACTGTATCCCAGAGGGATGCAAAGTGGCTGGCCCCTGATGGTTCAACCTCTCAGAATTCTCCAACAGAGCCTGTACTTCCCTAGTACCACTTGGCCCCACAGAGCCTGGAAAGTAAGTGAAACAGCCTGTACTACTCTCTCTTCCTGGTCTTGGCCAGAATTCCAATTTCTTGGGTCCCCAGCAGCAATGCTCCATTATCAGGAGGGAGGTAGTCATAGAAAATTTACGTTGCCCTTAATCATTTAAGAAATGCATGCTTTAATACTCCCAGTGTACAGTTGAGATTGCGTTTAACAGGTTACCATAGTCACACAGCTAATAACAAAGCAAGAGCAATGGCAATAACGATGATGATGGTGGTAGTGGCGAAGATAGCAATGAGGATGGGGGAACAAGGAGAGTGAGTGCCAGAGTTTTCTGTTTTCGAGACTTGGCTGTTTGCTAAGATGCACATCCTCTGATATACGGGTTAGGTTTTCTTTGGGTCCTGATTGGTGAACAGATTCTTTGAAGTGCCACCAATTACTCACCAAGAACGGTAGCTAAAGCAGGAGAGAAAGCCCTGGGGTGTTTCCTCTTTTTTATTTTATTTTTTTCTATTTAAAGACATTTTAGGCACAAATTCCGCAAGGCCGGCCTGCTGCTTATCCCTTCTGAGGCCGGCCCAATAACTAACTACCTCACTGATCACGGCTGTGTTTTCACCTTAGGTAGGCAAAACACACTTTTTAAAAAAGGAAAAAGAGATGAGGAGGAGGGAGAGATACATACATACTCACCCACCCCTCATAAGCATAAAAAAAAAAAAAACCAGTATTCCAGCTAACAAAGAAAATGCTCGATTCCACGGGTGTTCTTGCTTAGAAGAGGTCTTGATAAGTGAGAGCTTGCCGAAACACAAAGGGGGCCACAGCTTCCCTGGATTTGATGTTTATCTCCACAGAGTGATACAACTCACACCAATCAAAGTTTTTCCTGGGTTCAGAAATGCCAAACCAGCACATTTTGTATGCCTGTTCCCCCAAACACACTGTCTGTAAGTGAAAAACATCTGCATCTAAAACAAGACAATTAACAAGAAGACAGGCGGGATGCTAATGCCGCCGCTCTATTTTTGGTCACGAGCTAACAGAGGCGTAGAAGCAGAGAGAGCGTGTACACCTCCCTCTTTTTTCATAAAAAAAAAAATTAAGTTGTGGATAAATATATTTAACACAAAGTTTTCCTTTTTAACCATTTTTTTAAATGTATAGCACAGTGGCATTAAACATATTCACACTGTTCAGCCATTACCATGGGACCTTCTTACATTCCTGAGCCAAAATTCAGTGCTCAAAAAACACTAATTTCTCCCCCCCCATCTACCCTAGCAGCTTACAACAATGTTCTAATTTCTTTCTTTAAGTGTCTAACTTTTAGGGGGGGAGGGATACCTTGTAAGTGGAACAAAAAATATTTGTCCTCATGGGCTTATTGCACTTAGCGTACTGGTCTCAGTGTTCCTTCACATGATAGAATATGGTTAACATATGTCAGGTATGTTTTCCTTTCTAAGACTGAGTAAATATTCCACTGCATCTTTATACTTCATTTTGTTTATGCATTCCTCACCTGTCAATGGACTCAAAGGTGCTTTCACCTCTTACTAATTGTGAATAATGTTGCTTTGAACATGGCTGTGCGACCATCTGAACATGCCTCTGGTTTTGATTGTCCTGTGCCGTAGACCCACAAGTTTCAGTACTAGACCAGGAGATAGTTCATGGTCAGACTCACAATCCTTCTTGAGACTTTCCCTTTTTAAATTCCTGACTTAGAACTGTCTCTGGGACAAGGAGCTGGAGACAAGAATTACTTGAAGTCTTCGCATTTCAGGATGAAGACAATTGTCGTTATGCTGATGGGTTCACAATATTCTTTGTGAACAAATGGAGAAAGAGTAAACTTTCTAGGGCCTAGAAATGAGCCAGGTGAGTGATGCTCAGATTTCCCAGTCATGGGTGGAGCTCTTCTAATGCTCTGAGTCAGCTCCTGTTGTGCATGTCCAACCAGGAAGCCACAGGAATGCAGTTTCTTGGAAATCTCTTTCTTGGGAAGTGTTTTCTCTAAGACTCAAATGCAGTTGGCTTTTGTTGGAACTGCTCTTAATCAGGTTACTACCAAGATTATCATCCAATAAGATTTTCTGTGTGCTGTGGCAATGATGTCATAATGATATTCTCGAAAGGGAAAAATAAAAACAGACAACCCATCTCCCCCCAATCCCAAATAATTCCTAAACACTTGCAAATTCCTCCTGACCCTTTCCCAAAAGATAGATCTTATGTAATAGTCCTTATGGCCTACATGAAATTTTGTCTTTTGGTTTTATCTATTTCATCTTATTTAAATTTCATTCCTATTTTTCTCAGTCATCACCTTACATAATATTTTAATAATTTCTTCATAGATCATCCAATATCCTGACCGACAACAGCATATTGCTTCTGTCTCCCTTTTCTGGGAAATGGAGGATTGATCCTGTTAGATCACAATGGAAGGGAGCTTTAAGACCAAGACTGGCCAACAAGTCTATATGACAAGGTGCTCTGAATGGTCTGAACCTGTGGAGATGGGAGAAGAATTGAACTATCATGCAGTTACAATAAAATCTTAGCTGATCCCAGGAAGAACATTGTATCTTGGGTTGTCTTCAAGATCTGTTTTAAGGCAAGACTAACTTAACATAAGGATATTGGTTTATGGTACATTGGTTACTAGAATGTACCTCAGATCTGTTCCTCAGAGGAACAGAAACTTTAAGCCTTGTAATAAATAGAACCTTAACTTTGCTATAGGCTTAAAGTGACTCCTAGGAATAAAATGGAGACAGGCTGGTTTGTCATTACCTGCGGGGTGGATGAGAAACATAGCTTAATTTAAACATGCCTTGCTCCTGCCACACTCCCCAGTCACTGTACATTGAAGCCCAAGCCAGGACATTTTCTCTAGATCAGGGAATCCCCTAATAGGGCAGACATCTGAGGACACCTTAAAGTCCCCTCAAGCTCAGCCCCGCTAGTGCATTAGAGCTATCAGCTTGAGACTGGCTTCCAGTTTCTGTAATTCAGAAATCAACGCAGGGAACACTTCTTGGCACAGTGTAGAGCATGGTACCCTCAGTTGTGGAGAAGCAGAGACACAGGTCAAAGGTTAGGATCATGAATTTCTATCCTCAGAAAGACAGACAAGTGTCTTTTCAGATATCAGCCGAATTCCTCCAGTTCTCTCTTGCTTCCCTGATTTCTGATCTGCTGAAATCAACTTTGGCTAATTAGAAATACAGTGGGAAGGAACATTTAGCATGTGCACAATACATTTTATGTGCTGTAAAACTTTTCTTCAGGCTTAGTCTAAATACTGCTCTTATAAAATATGGAGGCTCGGATTTGTTCTTCAGCCATCTTAGTCTAGCAGGCCTGCGGTAGATTCCGTGTAACTATCAGGACCTAGCAAACTACACAACTCTTACTGTTAATCCCAATGACCTGAGTAGAATGACCACCTACCCAAATCATGGGCAAATTAAAGCAAATCTCATTCATGTTCACAGCAGAGGCATATCAACAGCTGCCTCCCACTAAGGCAGGGGTCATGAGACCAGCCTGGAGCCAATCTCTCAAACCCTTTTTATAGGGAAAAACCACAGGGTGAGAGATTTTTGCATGTAAGCATACTTACAGAAGCGAGGCCAGGCAGTTAGGGAAAGTGAGCCATGGACCACTGAGGAAAGAACAGGTGGGGCCAGGAAGTTATGTTATGGCATATTCTATGGTTCCTGAGGTAGGGCACAGGGCAGCTTCGAGGAACAGAAGCTCTTACTTGTTATAGTAAATGGAAATGTAACATGGATACAGACTTAAAAGTGGCTCCTAGGAGCCGGATATTGGTGGCATACACCTTTAATCCCAGCACTCGGGAGACAGAGGCAGGTGAATCTCTGTGAATTCAAGGCCAGCCTGGTCTACAGAGCTAGTTCCAGGAAGGCTCCAAAGCAATACAGAGAAACCCTGTCTCGAAAAACCAAAAATAAATAAATAAACAAATAAATAAATAAACAAATAAATAAATAAACAAATAAATAAATGGCTCTTAAGAGTATAAAGATTGGGGCTAGGGAAATGGCTCAGTGGGTCACAATGGCACAGCAAGAGAACCCTAGCTGTGCAGGTCAGAGGACATGAGTTCAAATCTCTAGTAACCATGTAAAAGCCAGATATAGCCCTACATGCCAGCAATCCCCAAATTGAGAAACAAAGGCAAACAGATTCCTAGAGCTCAGTGAATCGCCACCCTAACTAAAACAGTGAGTCCCAGGGCCGGGTGAGAGACACTGTTTCAAGGCACTAAGGGGAAGAGTGATAGAGTAGGACTGTGGCATCTTCCTCTAGCCCCCGCATGGAGCCCTGCCTCCCATACACACACAAAACATGAAGCTTGATGAATTCCCTATGCAATGGCACTATTCTTCAGCTCTTTGGGAGGAAAACAGTATTCATTCTGCCCCTTTGAAAATTTGCCCCCTTTGTAAAGTGACCTCCAATGTCAGCATGCCCTCCAGTTATTATGCCACTTATAGCTCTCCTTGAAGAAACTACAAATCAAACTATAAATACATTCTCATATGAGCTCTTACATAAACACCCCACATGCCTGGCTCCCAGCTGGACATCAACTGGGATGACAAAATGAAGAGTCACTGTGTCAATTATATTTATATTTTGAATTGTTTAATTCTTAAAGTGGCTTCTATGTTAGACTGACAGTTTCCCATAAGAACTGGACTGTCATGGAGCGAATGAAGGGGCAGTTGTTCTCCGAAGTTTTACCCAAGGCTACATACTCTTAAACATTGAACTCCTAGGTATCAGGAAAGGGAGACTTTTCAGTTGTAAATCAGGAAAAACCAAGTCCAAACTGACTTAGGCAAAAAGGGGATTTATTGGCTCTTATAACTGCAGAGTCTACTGTAATCTTCCTTTAGATGTGGCTCTTTATAAGGAGAAATTGATGTCATCATGTACTCTTTGGTCTCTGCTCTTTAATAGCTTATACTCTGAGCTTTTACTGTTCTTAGGTAGGTTCAGCTTCTTTTGTCAAGTGAACGCTATCCTTTCCTTCCAGACTTATCTCAACTAGAAAAGAGTCTAAGGTCTTCAGAGTCACAGAGTCTGGATGTTTTTCCTGCTTAGACAGAGTTAAGACATGTATGTGCCTCGTCTTAACTGCTGCAAAGAAAGTAGATATTTGGGTCATCCACTCCAGCACCCATTTTTCCAAACTCTTGGAGCTTGGGAGTTGGGAAGGAACAGCAGATCCTCAACCCAAAGAGAACCATTAGTCCAAAGCATGGTATGAGAGCCTTTCTATCACTGAACTGGCAACATCTTCTCCACTGGTCATTGGAAGAAAATCATGTTAAATATCCTCTCATAGCTTTGCTAAAGAATCCAAGGACTGCCAAAATCCATTCATATACTAGGGATATATAGTGATCTATTACCAGAGGTCCCATAGACTGCTCAGTCTTCCCAGCTAACAGCACATTTAGGGAATCTGGGTCGATCCTATGCTGATTTCCCAGCTATCAGTCTGGGGTCCATGAGCTCCCCCTTGTTCAGATCAGTTGTTTCTGTGGGTTTCTCCAACTTGGCCTTGACCCCTTTGCTCATCACTCCTCCCTCTTTGCAACTGGATTCTAAGTGTTTGGCTCATTGTTTAGCTGTGGATGTCTGCTTTTGCTTCCATCAGCTACTAGATGAAGGATCTAGAATGGCAAATAAGGTAGTCATCAATCTCATTATCAGGGAAGGACATTGAAGATAGCCTCTCCAATATTGCTTAGATTATTAGTTGGGGTCATCCTTGTAGATCGCTGGACATTTCCCTAGTGCCAGATTTCTTTTAAAACCTATAATGACTCCTTCTACTATGGTATCTCTTTTCTTCTGTCCTCTATTCTTCCTCTGACTCAAACTTCCTGCTCCCTCATGCCCACCTCTCCTCTTCTCTTCCTCCTAACTCCCTCTTACCTCCCTCTGCCCTCCTCCCATGCTCCCAATTTGCTTGGGAGATCTTGTCCTTTTTCCCTTCTCCAGGGGACCATATATGTCTCTTTTAGGGCCCTCCTTGTTTCCTAGCTGTTCTGGAGAGGGCCTGGGCCCTGCTCTCAATGATATGACAGACTTTGAAGACACTCCATGGAAGGCCTCACCCTCCCTGGGGAGAAGAAAAGGAATGGGATAAGAGTTGGTGGAGGAAAGGGGGAGGACAGGAGGGTGCAGGAACTGGGATTGATATGTAAAACAAGCTTGTTTCAAATTTAAATAAAAACTTATTTAAAAAATTAAAGAAACAATCCAAGGACCGAATTAATTAATTCCAAATGTTAGCACATTGAACCAGCCTGTCCTTAGCCTGATTGCATGAGGCAGGTACTGTCACTCTAACTGTTCTTCAGACACAGAATTTGAGTGGAGGAAGATAAGGAACTTATTGGAGCCTGAATTGAAGGTGAAATCCCAATGGCTCCTGAACCATTTTCTCTACTATCACCCTCTGTATGTTGAGATAGTTGTTATCTACAGAGTATAAGGTCATTGCTAAGTGTAGGTCCATTGCCTAGCCATAGGCATCCCATGATCACCTTCCAAGCTAATCTTGGATGTTGCCCTGTATGTCCCATTCTCCCAAAAAATAATTCACATATTGCCTCTTCATATAGCATTTGCAGACATTATCCACATAGTGGCTTCATGGTACTTGGGATTGTGAATAGAGAATACACAGTAGAGAAAATCGATCCTGTCCTTGCTCATGTAGGGAGACCTTGAACAATTACACAAGTGATTCAGAAAAGAATTAAAATGTTTTGACTTGATGTTTTGAGCATCCTTCTTTCAGCATTAAATCCCGGGGACCATTTCTTATAAACATTAGTTCTTAGTTTCAAAGTTCTGGCTTGGATCATCTTGTGTGATTTTTGATTGTGTGTGATTTAAAACATGGTGGTGTTCCCTAAAGTCATAGATGCATTAGACTTCTATGCATTAGAAGTCTAATTAGACTTTGGAATATAATTGGGTTTTTACCTAGTGGTTTCCACTCTAGTCATTCCAGTCAGAACATATATAATGTACCTGAAACAGAAGATGTTGGCATGGCTCTTTGGAGTTGGTCTTGGAAGGCAGATATTTCATGCAGGAAAGAGTCTTGGCTAAAGTCAAAAGGTCAGCAATGAAGCTCTCCAAATGCTCTAACTTTGGGTTGTTTCTGCAGTCACTTAGCTTCTCTGTATCTCCACCTTCACCTCTGTAGAGTAAATGGGTTGAAATAGGTAAACACAAAGGGCCATTATTCACTCTGTCAAGACTGGGGAACAAAGAAGCAATGGAAGGTTACAACCCAGGCTGGTGACTTCAGGCCCAACTCCACAACCTGCATCAGGGTATGGCTTCTAAATGTTCTCCCTGGGACAGAGTTAAGACATAGTCTGTGCTGTGACTTGACAGCCCTCAATTGATGTGACACAGCTCCATAGTGCTATTTGTCACTGGTGATATGTTGAACTAAATCATGGGTTATGAAGCTTTCTACCATGCTGAAAAGTCATTTATTTATTTATTTGAAAACAGATCTTTCTTTTGTCTGGAGATCTACTCTGGAGGAACGCCTCATGGGGGAATTTGCTATGAGTGATGTTTTGATGGCTGTTCTCTGTGGAGGCTCCTCTGCCCTACTCTCCTCCATCCCTCTTGGGGTTGGTTGTCCCCCCTATTATGTTATTCTCACACTTTATAAAGCTCTTATCTATCCTTTAAAGGGATTCTCCTTCCCTTTAATGCCTCATCATGTTCAGATTTCCATGTCTCATTATTTCTAACGCTCTCCTCACCTCAATGGCCAATCATGTCTTGAAGCTCCTTCATTCTAATAAACCTCATTGAAGGGAACTTCCTTAATATACTGACCACTGCTGTCTACCACATAGCATACGAAATGCATTTTCTATAATCTGGAAGAAAGCAGATTCTGCCCAGATTAGACAATATTGAGGAATTATGTTAAAGGCTCACAGAAAACAGTCAGGACAGAATGCAGCTTTTGGAGGGAAGGGTTCAGAGCACTGACAGGAGTATATAGAATGTCTCTGATGTGGACCACAGCACTGTACTGCTGTGTGGTTCAGAGCCACACAGGTCTTCATAGGGCTGTGCATCAAAGTGAATCTCAAATTCTACCTACCAAAGGTTTGATTCCTTCCTCTTTCTTGGATCGTCCTCAGGTCTTGACTGCCTCTAAAAACAGACTTCACTTTCCCCAGAACTTTGCTATAGGCATGGGACCTCACTGCATGGAGAAGAAATTCCTTTCCACATCAGAAAGGCAGAGAACTTCTCTCAGATGTCATAATTATGTGGTACACTTCTGTTCTCACTCCTGTACTCCCTGTGAGGAAACATCACTAACCAATTATAGCTTCTTTCCCACTGAGCTTGGGCATCACTTTAGAGTCCTCAACACAGACCTTCACGTAGAAGGACCAATCCACTAATAATGGCACTGAGGACAAAAAGTGATTTCCCAGATGAATGTCTGGGTTATCTCATCTACAGTACACTTTTAGAATGTAGCCTTCATACCCTCTCTATGTATGGCTACATTGAGACTAGTGTCAGGCTTGGTTCTAAGACAGAGGATAAAATGCTAAGAGCTGAAAAGACAAACAGAGGCTGATGTAAAAGTTCTAGGCCCACACAAACTTCCAGGAGTGTTTAGTAACAGCACTATTCAGGTTGGTGCTTTAAGTCATAGACTGTGGAAACATAGAGCCCATCAGACACGGCCAGATGTCTCCCACTTGGTTATGTCTAGGCCCTATGCAGATAGACTATTGCATGTCTCCTAACATGTCTGGGTATCATTTTAGCTTTTTGGCTTTCATTCAGATTAAATCTTAGGTATAGACAGGATCCTGTCTACTCATCATTTTCATCGTTCAGGTATCATTATGATCCGCCAGCCTATTAAGAATTAATATATAATAGGCTGGGTAGTCTCTAGCCTTCCTTAACCATGTTTTACTAATGGGGATTTCCAAGGAAAATATCACAAATAAGTGAACAGCCCACTAATTCATATTTAATCAGAGGCTAAGAGGACTTTGGGCAGGTTTGCAGCATGTCAGGAAACCAAGAGGTCCTGGCTTTTAGAGTGGCAGGTTTCATCCTTTGTCAAAAGCACAATAATGCTAATAAAGACACAAGAAGGAAGTAGCCTTATTAGTTTTTAGTAGAAATCTGCCTACAATGAAAGTAAGCACAAACTGACTCATGAATTTTGGTGAATGATCCAATTCTCTAATTTCATATATACTTAAAACAACATAGAAAATGTGGATCTCAACACAGAACACTGGGTTGTCACTGTAGTGGCTCTGAGTGAAGAGTGGGCCATTAAGTGTCCTCATTAGGAAGATAGTATGATACAATAGAAAGGAACTTGAACTCTGACACACTTAGATCCAAGAATGTGACATGCTTGGATTTAAAACTCAGATCTATCACTTACAATCTATGTGAACTTGGAAAAATAATTTTCTTTATTTAAAACTCAGTTTTATGTCTTCAGCACATGAGCAAAATTGTTTTTAACTATTTAAATATTTTTCTAGTATAATGAGAAAACTCTGGTATTATATATCTTATTGAAATAGCAGTACTTATTGCTAATATCTTGATCAGTTACACTTGTTGTGATTAAAAACACTATGAACTAGACAACTAATAGCAGAAAGAGTTTATTTGAGCTCATGGTTCCAGAGGCTTGAATCCAATATGGCGGAGTGAGGTCATGGCAGCTGGAGTATAGTAGCTGAATGCTCACATCTTGAACCTCATGTAAGAAACAGAGATGGCACAGGTGAAACTGTAGGGGTCTTTAAACTCTCAAAGACCACCCCTAGTGACACATTTTCTACAACAAAACCATACTTCCTAAGCCTTCCTAACGTTCAAACGTCTGAGACTGTGGATGATATCTCACAAACTACCCAGCTGGGAAGAGCCATGATGAAGCAGCTAAGGCAAGGCCTGCTTTGAAATCTATAGAACAGATGGGAGAGCATGATTCGTATTCAGCACAACACTCAGAGCCAGGTCATTTCCACTGTAGGATCTATGACTGTTGGTTTTCTTATCTGAGCAGCATGGACATAAGGACATGGGACTATAGCACCAGGGTTTGCCACATAGATGAATACAATTGTTCTCCCACATGTTCCAGCTTCCTTTCTAGTCAATAATAATGTTAATTTTATATCATTGAGCTCAGTGACCTATGATGTCAAGGATAAACACATCAGAAATAGTATGTTTCAGTTCAAAGTGCAATCATTTAGAAGGGCTGTCTAATGGAGCAAATGGACAGATTCATAAATTTTAAGCCTGGATGCTGCTCATATCTGCAGCTGATATCTTGGTTAAAGATGCTTATTCCACATGGGAACTGGCTTAAGATACTCAGAGCTCTGGATATGAAAATACCTAGTCTAGATGACTTCAGGGTTCTCTCTTTCCTTTCTTTTATCCTTCACCTCAGTTTTTAGGAATCTTCATACAAACTTATGTGCACATTTATTTTGTTTTGGTTTGACTTACTTTAAAAAAAATAGTTTTCTTTTGTTTCTCCATTATTATTGTTGTTGTTATTAATTTTTCAATCATGTTTATCGGCTTCATAACTTTGTATGTAAGATGATATTCAGTCAATCCTCAATTTGTTCACACATAAGCTCTGGTACTTAAAAACAAGGGTTTAACGTCAGAGTTGGGCAGATTTGAATGTAAATCCTGCCATAGTATATGAATGGAGGAAATGACTCAGGACCTCTCTCTTTTCCCATAAGCTTGGACTGTAATAAAAGCTAATTCACAGTCAGTGCACAGATGCAGGGAGATGACATAATATAGTACTTAACACAGTGTCTGGCTTACAACAAGCTCTCAAATCATCTTATTGCTTCTCCACTTATAGTTAGGATATTGGTAGAGGAGAAGAGTGCAAACATCTACCCCAAGCTTGAGAATGGTAACCACAGGTCATGCTGGCCTTTTGGGCCAAGGTTTAGGGATTTTGTAAGGAAGCCCTGCAATGAACATTTTCCGTTTTATTTGTTTTGTTTAAGCTGCCAGAATCTAGAGGCTGCATGTCCAAAATGCCCAGACCCAGTGAAATCATTAAATCTACCTAGATGTATCCATGGGTCCTGGACACATCTAGGTTACCTGCTTTTAGACCCCATAGTATAGAATCACAGACCAACAAGAAGCATAGAGCATTTTCACTCTCGGGAGTCTGTTGATTGGCATCGTGAGCAGTAAGTGATTGCATTGCCCCTGCAAGCTTCTCTGTGTAGCCAACTATCCAGTCTTACCAGCCACTCTCCTGAGGCCAGCGATGAATGCTGCTTACATGGAAAATGTTGTTTGTGCATTCAGTATCAATGAAGATGTCATTAATGCAGCTCCAGGAAGACAGATGGCTGCCAACCTGCTGGAACATCCACATCTCAGGGCTGATCTCAGGCTGAGAGGCACTAAAAAGACACCAGGCTCAACCTGCATCCAAGATTTAGTTCATCTGCCCTATGGTGACCAGAGCAATCTCCACGAGTTTGCCAGTAAGGAAGTGTCCACAGTCTCGACTCCTGTTGTGGCTTTTCTGTCTCTATGCAATGTTTTGATTGTTTGGTCTATTTTAGAATATCCACTCAGTGCTGTTCATTCAGAGGCTGGCAATTATGAGTACAAGTAAAAACCTTACTGATAATTGATAGCTATATAGGTTTCAATAGAACAATCGTGGGTTTATGGAGATCTCTACTTGCAACTAAACCTGTCCCCCAGGTTCACCAGTTGTGTTATAAGCCCTTTTGTTAGGTCAGACCTGAATCCCAGGTCCACCTTGGACCAACTCTTCAGCCTTCTTCAATGAACTAAGTACACTTTCTTCATGCATAAATTGGAAAGCCTGGATAGTTAAGTATTTATCTGAAATATTTATAGGCATGGAAAGATGGTTCTGGGTTAAAAGCATTTGCCTCTTCAGCCTGGGGAGCAGAGTTCAATCCTCAGGATCCACTGGGTAGAAGGAGAATAGTGGCTTTTGTCTTTCTGTCTCTGTTACATTCTTGTTTCAACTCCCCACACCCCTTCTTTAATAAATTTAAAAAAAACACACAATTCAGATAGCTTGTGGTTTGAGGAAGCACATAGTTTAAATTCAATCAATTTTTAGATGCTTGGTACAGTGCTTGGTAGATACCGAGAGTAAATATAAACATCGGAGATTATTACGGTAGCAGCTGTGTCATTGGCTGTGAGGGCGATCAATCTTCTGGAAGTTTTGTGATTAACTCAAAGATGACCAACATACACTCCTTACTTGGGACATGCGCCTCATTTTCCAGGAGTGGACAAAGAAGATTTATATTTTTTTCTTCTCACATTTACGGACATATCAGGCCATGCTGGTTTGGCTCTGGTGGCACATCATGGTGGGAATGTCTTAGGGAGCAAACTTACTTCGTTACCAGGAAGTGGAACAGAAAAGGCCCGGGGTCCCACTACACCCTCAAGGCACTATCCTCAAAGATTAGGAAATAGCCCACTGACGTCCACTTCCTTTTCTTCCTTTCTCAGCATTTTTACCCTCTTAAAAGTATTTAGAAAGTTACCTTTTGACAATTCATGCATGTATTCAATGTATTTTCATTATGTTTGTCTCACATCACCCTTCCTTATGCCCCTCTAACCACCCACTTTTCCCCAATAAGACCCTAACGAATTTTCAAGTCTTTTATTTTCATGATCCACTGAGTTTAATCATGGTTGCTTACATGAGCAGAGGTGGGGGGAGTGGAATGGTTATTTACTGGAGCTAGGACACCTTACCAGTGGCTACTGAAGGAGCTGACTCTTCCTCTCTCAGCAGCTACTACCGGGTAATAGATGGAGAAGGGGTAGGGGTGAGGCCTCATGAGCCTATCTCCCATCTATGATGTAATGTTGATGAACCCCAATTTCTAACCCAAGTTTTTACTACTTCCTAATAGCTCCAAACTGGGGATCAGTCCTACAGGGACCTTTAGGGGGCACATCAGATCCAAATTACTGAAAGACTATTAGAGAGATGGCTCAGGGTTTAAGGTGGCCACTTTGCAAAAGACCATGGTTCAACTCCCTGCATCCATATGGCAGCTCACAACTGTCTGTAACTCCAGTACTAGAAAATCTGATGCCTTTTTCTGGCATCCTAGAACACCAAACATACATGGTTCACAGACATACATGCCATCCAAACACCCACAAATATAAAATAAAATTATTAGAAAAGAAACCCCAAATTATAGAGAAATCCATAAACAATGGAAAGAGTGAGGGCCTGCCTGCTTCTCTACGTTAGTTTCACACCAGTCCTTTCTTATATGAGCTGTGTCTCCTCGAGCACGCTGGCCAGCTTCCAGTTCTCTGAATATGCCAAACTCTATGGAGTTTTTACACAAAGAGACTTTTCTCTGGAGTATGACCTGCTTTTCCACATAGATAGACACACTTTCCATGGTTTCTTCCTTTCCCACCTTCATAACCTGCTTCCCTGAGAAAGTGTTCTTTGATCGTCCATGGAAACAATGATGAATCTCTTGTGCCTTATTCTATCCTTATTGTTCACAGCATTCAACAGAATGTGCAGTCCCACGGCTGTCTGTCCGTGTTTTAGCTTCATTAGCGTCTATTATCTTTCCTCTAGACGCTCAGAAGATCACCCAGGGAAAAACCTTCCAGTTCATTTAAAAATAATTTTTATTATATTTATTGTGTTCATGTGTGTGTGTGTGTGTGTGTGTGTGTGTGTGTGTGTGTGTGTGTGTGTGTGGTGTGCATGCATATGTGTGTGTGGTGTGCGTGTATGTGTATGTATGCATGTGTGTGTGTGTGTGCGTGTGTGCATTGTGTGTGTGTGGCGTGTGTGTGCATGTCTGTGGTATGGGTGTGTGTGTTTTCATTTTGTATGTATATGTGTGTTACATAAATAAAAATATTTATTAGGACAATTATCTTGTCCTTTTCTTATTGCTAATAAGGATATCATTATGAACAGAATGAACGTTATGTCACATTTTATTGTATTGCTTTATCTTAGGCAGATTCAACGAATGTAGTTGTAGTCACAAAGTAAGTATAAATCTAACTAAAAAACACTGGATCTTTTATCACAGTAGTTGCAGCAAGAGTCTGTTTTGCTTTCAATCATCAACCATCTAGTAAGTGCATTTGGTAGAATTTACATACACAGCAATGTCTGTTACATTAAATAAATGCAGAAAAGTAATATCAATGTAATGAATGTTCCAGTCCTTTCTTATCATACTAGTGGGCGTATCCCTTCACAAATGAATTAAGTTCCATGAACTTGCAATTTTGTTTTATGTAGGGATAATAAAATGTACCTCTGTCAGTTACAGAAAGGAAAGACAAAGGGCTGGTAGGACGTTTCAAATATGAGTGACATCTCCCATTTAAAGTGAATGATCTCTGCCCTTCCATCTCTTCCTGTCCACCTCCGTTTACTGTAAGGTACTGGTTCACATGAGGGATGCAGTGGGAACTTAGGCACGGCCCGGATGCCTAGGTAGTGAAGGTGAAAGAGCAAGGAGTACTTGGGTCAGCCATTTGTTCGGCTCACAGGCAGATGATGCTTCTGTGTAGGGTTGGCGTTTATATACTTTACTTCTCTGTTTCCTTCCCTTCAAATATAACATCTAGATTTGTCTGATTTTTAAAATGGGTTATTTGAATGTCAAACTTTCGATAACTCTTTAATAGAGGTGTCCATTAACCAGTGTTAAATTAGAGCGCAGCGTCTCTGGAAATACATGTGACATCCACATGAATACCAAATGCCTTCATTAGGTTCTGCACTTACACACTGAATACCAAATGCACAGCCCAACTTGGGGACACAGACTTCCCTCCCATGAGTTGCCAACACATGTTTGTGTTTCCTCAGCAGTACCAGTCAGTCCTGTTTGTTGTTTATGTTCAGGTGATAGGATGTGGCAACTGTAGCTTTGGCTCAAATAAACAAATGGCACCCTAATCACCAACTTCAGAGACAGAGTCACAAGGAGGCCTGCAGAAGCTCACCCCCAACTCAGTGAGAGGACCCCACTTAGCATGCAAGATGAATTCCGAACACTTCATAAAGACGATAACTTTCTTTGACCAATGAATATATTATTTATAAGTGATTCCAATGCCTTCTTCTCCCTCTCCTCTGCCAGTCTCCCCAGCTCACCATTTTCACAGGATGTTGTAGCACTTGTTCAATGATGAAAACCCTTGTGATAAATAATTTATAAAGCAATTTACAAGTACATTATTTTAGCCATAAGACCTGGAAGAACACACACACACACACACACACACACACACACACACACACACACACACACCTGTGGCTTATAAGTATCAAAATATTAGGACACCACTAAGTATGTATGTGGGGGAGTTGGATTGAAGTCATAGAACTGGGGTCTTTGTACATGGGCCATGTAGAGCATGTGGAGGTCATGCCATAATAATCAAGAGAAAACATACTAAGAATCAATGGTTTTCCTCCTTGGTTCACAAGACTTTTAGAAGGAGTCTAAGTCAAGACATTTCCTTTAGATAATTTAATTCAAGCATGCCCACTGAGCCAGACCCAGTGTTAAGAGTTGTCCATGGATTATCTCGTTGTATCCTCCTGGTCTATGTGGGATATGTGTGTTTATGGCTGCCACTTAATGGACAATGACAGAGGGTCTTCTGACCTTGACTATTTTCTCTTTCAACTCCCAAACTAGTTAAAGACACTCTTCCAAGTACTCTTTCAAATGCTAATATTTGAAAGTATTGGCCTGCTGCTGTTGTGTTGCAAGCTTTTCACTGAGAACTTGGGCACACAGGTAGATCACACATGTGCGGCAGGGCCGTCCAACAGAAATGGCATGCAAAGAACAGATATTAGCCACACATAACTTCAAATCTTCTAGTAGTCACATCACTTTAAGAGAGGGAAGGAAATGACATTAATTGCAAGGGAATATTTTGCTTAATCCCCCATATTGTATCATAACAACTCTTTAAATCTATATTTGGTATAAATATTATTAATGAGATTTTTACATTAGTTTAGTTTTTGGACTGTTCTCCAAAGGTAGTATTCATTTTATACACAGGACTTGTTTCAGCTCAGAATAGGAACATAGCAGGTAGCTGGTCACTGGATGTGCCTACAGGCCAAGATGACATAGGCCTAAAAGAGCAAGCTATTTGCCCAGATGAAATTGTCACTAGGGTGTGACATTTGCATGAGAGAGATAATCATCTGAAGGGTATCAACCTGGTGTACAGGGACATTCAAAAGCTAGGAAGGAAGGTTTGCACATCAGGTCACATAGAGAAGGCTGGAGGGAGTCAGGCCAGGAACTCATCTGAACAGGCTGGCGTGCTCCCAACTCCAAGCACTCTCTTTCTCTCCTGATCACTCATTCTCTTCATTTACTATTTTATTGAAATTGAGTTACTGTGTGTGCGCACACACACACACACACACACACACACACACACACACACACACACACACACGTGAGCACACGAGGAGGCAAGGTGTTGATCTCAGATGCCTTATTTAGTATCTACCTGGAGCTCACTGAATTAGCTAGGGTGGCTGCCTAGGCAGTTCTAAGCACCCTCCATTATCTGCCTTTTCAGAGCTGAGATGACAGGCACAGACCCTTGCTCCTGACTTTTTTAGTGGATGCTCAAGATTAAACTCGGGACCTCATACTTGTGAGGCAAGCTTCTGACTGACTGAACCATTTCCCCAGCTCCTAACTTGATTAGCATTTTATGCTTTAACTAATTACTTAATCCTTGGAACTTTCTGATACTCTCATTAATAGAAAAGTAGAATCGATTGTTATAAGTACATTACCTATAAATAAATATACAAATATAGGCAGTAAAGTTGTTATGCCTTAGCGATGTATGCTTGCCCACACATAGATTTGACATGTACTCTGTCACTGTTTTGTTTTTAAAAAGAGATGGAGCAGAGAGGATATTTCTGCTTTGGACTGAGAGGAGTGGGAGTATTTATCCCAGGAATGGAAACATTTGGAAAATATGTCCAACACTTATATAGTAATAGTTTTCAAGACTTGGACAAGCAGGCAACAAAAGACAGCGTTCTAAGAGGTTTTAACAAATGAGGTGACCTCTAAGGTTGCCCCAGCTTCCTACCTTGGGGAGAGTTGACCTTCCAGCGAATGCTGCTCTGATCACACCTAACAAACCTAAGAAGCAAGGTAAAACAGGATCAGGCCATTTCCAGCTAATTTGGTTCCATTCCAGAACAAAGGTAAAGAATATTTATAGATATATTTTTTACACCACTGTATTGCAGTACAGAAGGAGGAGTCCAGGTGGGTTCTGAGAAGTCTCCAAGTTAAAGGCACAGAGTTGAGTATCAAGGAGAGGGGAGAAGAAAGGGCGAAGTGATGAGAGGAGAGAAGAGGAGAGGAGAGGAGAGGAGAGGAGAGGAGAAGGGAGGGGAGAAGAAGGGCGAGAAGCCAACAGAGAAGAGGAGAAGATAAAAGAGGAGAGGAGAAGTGAGGAGAGGGGAGGGGAGGGGAGAGGAGGGGAGGGGAGGAGAAATTCCTAGATAATCTGCAAAGGGCTGGCTTCAGGCATTCAGCAGGTAAAGATGAGTCATGCATGTGATCAAGAGACTAGTTAAGAGTGTCCTAAACTGAGACAGGCTGCAACAAGGTCTGCTCTTACCAATCAGACTAGAAGACCTCAGGATTCAAGGGTCATTAGGCAAAACACACAAATGGGAACTTAATAATTAGCCATACAGAGACTACTGCATTGATCATACCTAACACATCTTAGAACAAACCCTCAAAGGACCATGTATGTTTCAATTTAACTAACTCCTGGATTGGAACTAAAGAATGTTTATCAGAATAAATAACAAGCTGGAGCTAGCGAGAAGGCTCTGGGCATAAAGACTATTGCTACCAAGCTGAACAAGCTGAGTTTGATTCCTAGGACCCATATGATGGAAGGAGAGAACCATCTTCTGCAAGGTGTCCCCTGACCTCCACATGGGCACACTGACACAAGCGGCTCTTCCCACACACACCAAATATATAAACCAAAATTTAATGATTTTTGAGAAAGAATAAAATCCACAACATCTAAGATAAAAAAAAATCAACAATGCCTTAAATCATATGAGAGATTACCAGGCCTATAAATTAGCCAAATGTGACTATGATGGGTAGAGCAATTTATTTAAACCAATCCAGCTCTGACACAAGTGCCGCACCATGCAAGGACATTAGTTATGAGAGCTTTATTCCTTTACTTGTAAAGATAGACAAGTCATAGGAAACCAAATTCTCCAGTCAAACGAGAATTCTAGAATTAGAAAGCTTCTTTGGATTGAAAGTACTTGGAATGAAACTAGCCTGCAGAAGAAACCTTAATGCAGGCTTAGACATGACAGCAGAGACCATGCAAAAGGAACAAAGCATCTACAAGCCATGGGAGTACAAGAACCCTGCTCCAAACTACTGCAGAGGAAAGAATGCTTCTCCATGATTCTGTGAGACAAACGAGGCCAGTACTACTCTGCCCGCAAAGCCAGGTGCAAAATGACACGCACAACAACTTTGCTCACAAGTGGAGATATGAAACCCTAAATATTTTAGTAGTTAATTCAAATCTTTGTCACTCCTTGATTCCCTTGCTCCTCCCTTCCCTCTTTCCTCCCCAAGCATGCTTCTTGGCAATTATAAGAGATACACCATTGATGAGGTAATGGCTGCATGTAAGTGTCAAAATCACAATGCTAAGGGAAAGAAGCAACCCCTCCCAACAAAATAAACAGAGGAAACATAAACTTCTTGAAAATCTAAACAAACTCAGAGTGAGAAAAATCAAACTTGAGGCTGCTTGGATGTGCAGTGGTGATTGCAGTTTACAAAAAGAAGAGATCAGGACCAAAAATGACTTCTGGTGCTGACAGATGTATTTCTGATCTTGGAGATTAGGAGGTTTGGAAGTTTCAGAAATGTAATCATGTTTCCAAATATATCAAATAGTATTATTAAATCGCTTAAGCTTAATATTTATCAATTACATTAATAGAAATTGTTTTTAAAGGTTTATTTAATTTTATGTACATTTCTGGTGCCAGTGTAGGTCAGAAGAAGCCATTGGATCCTCTGGAACTGAAGTTATAAACAGTTGTGAGTCACCATATAGGTGCTGGGAATTGAACCTGGTCCTCTGCAAGGACAGCCAGCACTCTTAACTGCAGAACCATCTGCCAGTCCCATATTTTTTTAAAGATGAATCGAACAAGTGTTCAGTTGTTCATTGGAGGACCAAGATGTGTCCTCTATATATTGAGAAGCAGAGGAAAAGATGCATAAGGGTGTGTCTCTTATTACAGGAGTCGATGTTTCACAAGAATGTGTTCATGGACCATATCAACAACTCTCCTAGGTCCATGTATAACATTTGGTCTCTCCACAATTGGAAAACCCCTGGGCAACTTGCACAGAATTGAGACAGACATGCTGGGTCTTCTTCACAAACAGCGAGAGAGCCATTTGTTTGGAGGGGCTCACATGGGAAGGCTCTTGCAGAGAATCCTCTCCTAGGCTCCTAGAGGCCAAGCTGAGGTGGTTTTACTTGATTTTGGTGTGTCTGGTAGCATGTTGCCTTAAGTACCTGTCCAAGTTTGTGTTTAAGCTCTTGGTGTGTGGGAACTATTGGACATCAGGTAAATTAACCCCCTTTGATGCCCCTTTGCTTATCAATAGTACAGAACATTAGAAGCTGCTTAGTGCACTGATTTGAAATTTACTGATATGAAGTAAGTCTTGTCCTTTTTTTTTAAAAAAAGGAATCATCCTCTTAGTGTGTAACAGGATCTGAAATGATGGCGTTTTAGCTTTAGTTTGATACTACCAATATTGGTCACTGCTAGCTTTCTAGTCACATAAAGCAGATGTCTTGCCAGTACTGAGTACTAAGTAGCAAAGTACTAAGGACAGCACTGTGCACAGAGAAGGCCCTCCGTGTAAGGAAGATCAGCAAGTTTGGAAACATCACATATGTTCGGACTACTTAGCTAGCCATCATTTTAAATATGCTCATTTAGTTCTTAGAGGAAGGGTCTGGCATCCATATGAAGTAACTGTCCCATCAAGTTCTTGCCAACTTGTAAGACAACAAAGAAAGTGATCATGGCCAGTATTCTAAGCCTAGAATTCTCCCCAAGTTCACCAGTCAAAATCAAGCTAACTTTTTCTGCAGATAGCCAGGTAGAGACTTGCTGGGTTTAAAGGGAAAAAATAAGCAAATAAAATGTTCTGTCTGATCCTACTTGATGAAGCAAAGTCTTGGCCCCAGGAACTGGCCCCCAGGAAGGGTCTAGCAGACCTTGGTGCAGAAAATGCAGTTAATAATAAATTACAAACGTGGCTGTAGCAACTATGGGGAGACCCTACATCCCTCCTCTCAGCCACATGCTCTCTCCCTGGCCCTCTCTACCCCATGGGCTTATTGGGCATCAAAGTGAACCAAATCCAATAAAACATTTCCCTAAGCTAGGTGAGAGCGAGTTCAATAGTTCGTTTTCATTCATTCCCTTTCCCTTCTTCCTGCGGAGCAGCTCATCAGAGGCCACAGAGGAACAAAGGGAGCAGCTTTTCAAAGATCCAATCCTTGTCCTCTTTCTGTTCCTCTGTTGTCCAACCAGACCCCCAAACTCACTGAGGCTTGATGATAAGTGTCATTTGAACAATGACATCTTGCCGGTAGTCTTGACTGCCTCTGTGGTGGCCATGCAATCTGGAAACTACGCTACGCTTCCCAGATCTGCTGAGAACTGTGTACAGCAAAGGATACACATGGGTATACTAATTACATACAGCAGGCTGAGGACCCCTCAGTGGGGGAAGTGGTTTGCCTGAGACTTTCTCAGGACTGTGCTATAATCTAAACTTTTGTCTCATGCCCTTCTTCCCTCCCCTCCTTCCCTCTCCTCCTTTGCTCCTCTCCTTTTCTCTCTTCACAGACTATCCCTGTGAAACAGATCACTGTGCATATGATTCTGCCTTCTCAGAGAACCCAAACACACAAAACTGATTCTAAGCTGACTGATGGGGCTTGAAGACTGTCTCATTTGCTTTCTAGGTGTCCCAGAGGATATCTTCGTGAATGGCATGAGGGGACAGAGATAAGCCCTGGCACATAGTGGGACACCTATACTATAGTGACCTGGCGGAGAGGAAAAATATTTGCAGTATAACTTACACATTTGAAAACCATCAATGGAATAATGCCTAAGTTAAAACAATAGTTAAGGAAGTAAAAATGGAAATGGGGGCTTGAGCCTGAAACAGTTGGCTTATTTAAGCCACTGGGTGGCTTAAATGGCAGAAATCTCAAGAGTTCCAAAGACCACATTTCTGAGATGGAACAAGGTCACTCTCCTTGTTTGGTCTTTTTGTCCATCTTCACGTGGTTTTCCTTCTCTTCATTCTCCACTGTGTCTCTAGGCTCAGATTTCCTGTCAAAGGTATTGTCACATGAGAATCTGCCCTAATGGTCTTGTTTTAATACCCTCTTTTATAACCTTGTCTCTAATAGGACCCTGTTATGAGAAGCTGGGAGTCAGAACTTTACTAGGCACCTGGAGTGAGCACAGCTTAGGGTATAACAGCTATTCAGCAATCTACTTGGTAGTTTGAGAGTGTTCCAAGGGGAAAAGGAATCTAGTTCTGAAGATAATAAGTGATGACATGACTGACTAGGGGCCTGAGAGGAAGAAATGGAAGCTCACAAAAGGAAGTCTGGGGTACCAGCAGGAGGGTGGAGTTTTAAAGCCACTCCCTTCTCATCCCACTGGAAAGGGTCAACCATGGAGAAGGCACTATGCAACCAAGCCACCTCCACTACCCAGGCAGTTGATATCAGGCAGCTTCTGTGGTAAGCACCACAGGGACAGAATGAGAGCCCATCTTGCAGAGTTAGACACTGCCATGAATACCGCAGCATGGGCTTCCACTTACTTAGGCCAGTCTGGATGTCCTAACAGTGACCAACAATGAGCCCCTAGTATGATGCTATTTTTTGGGGGACCACTGTTACAGCAGGTTTCCCCGCCCGCTGCCGCTGGTTCTGCCGCCATTGTCCTGCAACCACGTGTGCCCCAAATAACACTCAGAGACTCTGTATTTGATACAATCCTGTTGGCCAATTACCATTACTGTTTATGGGCTAGCTCTGTCTTAATTATTAACCCATTTCTACTTATCTAAGTATTCCCACGTGGTCATCTTATCAGGGAGCTGTGCGGCAGGCATCCTGCTCCTTCCCCGGGCTACATCTTGACTCCCCCTACTACTTCCTCTTCCTCCTCCTAGTCTCCTAGCCCCACCTATCTAGTTTTCTATTGGCCACAGGGCTTTATTAACAGTATGAGAAACATATATACAGAATCACATCTCCCATCATCTCCTCTTTTCTGTCTAAAGTAAAAGAAGGGGTTTAACCTTAACATAGCAAAATATACCATACAACAGTTATCAAATAAGAATCACAGTTAACAATATTTAGTCCATTAACATTTTGTAAGACTTAAAGAAAATATCATCTATCCTATCTTTGTCAGTCTAAAGACCTATATGTAACTTATTTTTAATCCTAACTAAGAAAAACTATAATCATAACTATCTGTCTTCAACTCCTTCAAAGACCACAGAAGGATAATATATAAACTCTAGAAATGACAGAGACAATGCATTGCCTGGTCAGTCACCCGAAGTTCTTCTGTAATGTTCCATCTTCAGCCCATAGGCCATAGTGTGTCTCCAGACTCCTCAACAAGGCAGGAAACTTTTCTCTGTGTCCTGTAGACTGTCTGGCTGTTTGGCAGCCTCTTCCATTAAGCAGGAATCCTGTAGCAATGTCCATCTTGCACCTTTTTGTGGGTCCTGTATGTCCAGTTTCTACAACATAAAGTCAAACAGTTCAGAAGAGCAGTACCTTGCCCAAATGGCTAGTCTTGCCATATTAGAAGCAAACTCCATAATGTGTTTCTTCGATGTCCATCTTCCTTTCTTCTGTAGGTGGTGTTACCAGGAGCAGTTGTGCCTCACTGTCAAGAAAAACCCTAAACCATTTTAAATGCCATATTCTGTAGGTCTTTGAAAGGTTTGAAGAATGCCTATTCATCTCAAATACATCTCTGCATATCTAGAAATCCTAATTAACTTAACTCTAAAGTTTTCATTATCATAGGCTACTCTCTAATCTGTACTAAATTATACATTACATTTTCCAATGAGCTATATAAACATAATACCTAAACAAGAGGAGAAATATACATATCACAAAATTGACCTTAAATTGTATCAATAAAAGAATATCCATTTCAAAGCAAAGTATTCATATCTATACCATAATTCCCTTTTTACCTTTAAAAAGATTGCTTGTGTCATTAACTAGTTATAATCAAGCCCATTTAAATGAAAACAAACATTTATAAACAATATTTGGGAATTTGGGCGTCGTTCTTTCCAAACTACTTCCTGCTGGTAGAGGGCGCTGTCATGGGGGTCCAAAGAAGATGCAGAAATCTTGGCTGTAGTCTGCAAGGCTTTGTCTCAACTGCTTTGAATGTTGGATCAACTGGGGAGTTGTTTCAGGGGGTCTGGCTTGATCAAACCACATAAGTCTGGAAAGAATCCATAGCCTTCCATTTTCTGTGGAAATAAAAATAGAAATCCTTTTCCCCAGTAACTTGTCCTTAGGCTTGAATTTTTGAGTCAAAGCATTTTTAAAATATATAAATTGAATTAATCTAGCAGCATTTCTTTTATTAGTAGTTATTTTCTCAGCAATCAAATAATTTAAAGACAACAGAATCGCGTATAGTATCCAAAATTTCTCTGTGCTTTCCATTTTTACGTGGCTTTTTTATTACTCTATTTCTTCTACTTCTATTTTTGCATATTTTGAGACAGGGTTTCTCTGTGTAACTTTTATCTGTCCTGGAATTCATTCCATACCAGGTTTACTTTGAAATCACAGAGATCTGCTTGCCTCTGTCTGCAGAGTGCTGGGATTAATGGCGTGTACCATTACATCCATCCATTTAATTCCTTTTTTCTTTTTAAACCATTGTATCCCGTTTCTTTTTCTCTCCCAAGCCAGCGTATTTTTTAAAACACAGTGTAAACCTTCATTGCAGCTCTTGTACACACCAATGAATTGTTAGCAGAGCTCTTTAAAAGCAAGGCGGTTTTTGCCGCTTATGCTAATTTTGGAAACCTCTCTTAAAGGAGCCGCGCAAATCTCTGTCTACAACAAAACAAATCCAACGGAGAAAATGCTGCTACTAAGAAGTCTTGCTAGTCTCTGTTCCTTTGTTTCTAAAACATTTCTTAAGCTTTTGTTAAGTTTTAAATGAAAGTTCTCAATCCCGCTTCTGACACTATTATGTTACAGCAGGTTTCCCCGCCCGCTGCCGCTGGTTCTGCCGCCATTGTCCTGCAACCACGTGTGCCCCAAATAACACTCAGAGACTCTGTATTTGATACAATCCTGTTGGCCAATTACCATTACTGTTTATGGGCTAGCTCTGTCTTAATTATTAACCCATTTCTACTTATCTAAGTATTCCCACGTGGTCATCTTATCAGGGAGCTGTGCGGCAGGCATCCTGCTCCTTCCCCGGGCTACATCTTGACTCCCCCTACTACTTCCTCTTCCTCCTCCTAGTCTCCTAGCCCCACCTATCTAGTTTTCTATTGGCCACAGGGCTTTATTAACAGTATGAGAAACATATATACAGAATCACATCTCCCATCAGCCCGGCTAGCTCAGTCGGTAGAGCATGAGACTCTTAATCTCAGGGTCGTGGGTTCGTGCCCCACGTTGGGCGCCATTTGTAGCATGTTGTTTTCCGGCAGCCCGCCAGCCCGCCAGCCAGGGCCCATAGCTGCGCCAGTCCCAAATAACACTCAGAGACTCTGTATTTGATACAATCCTGTTGGCCAGTTACCATTATTGTTTATGGGCTAGCTCTGTCTTAATTATTAACCCATTTTTACTTATCTAAGTATTTCCACGTGGTCGTCTTATGGGGAGCCGCGCGGCAGGCTTCCTGCTTCTTCCCGGGCTACATCTCCACTCCACCTACTACTTCCTCTTCCTCCTCCTAGTCTCCTAGCCCCACCTATCTAGTTTTCTATTGGCCACAGGGCTTTATTAACAGTATGAGAAACATATATACAGAATCACATCTCCCATCAGCCCGGCTAGCTCAGTCGGTAGAGCATGAGACTCTTAATCTCAGGGTCGTGGGTTCGTGCCCCACGTTGGGCGCCATTTGTAGCATGTTGTTTTCCGGCAGCCCGCCAGCCCGCCAGCCAGGGCCCATAGCTGCGCCAGTCCCAAATAACACTCAGAGACTCTGTATTTGATACAATCCTGTTGGCCAGTTACCATTATTGTTTATGGGCTAGCTCTGTCTTAATTATTAACCCATTTTTACTTATCTAAGTATTTCCACGTGGTCGTCTTATGGGGAGCCGCGCGGCAGGCTTCCTGCTTCTTCCCGGGCTACATCTCCACTCCACCTACTACTTCCTCTTCCTCCTCCTAGTCTCCTAGCCCCACCTATCTAGTTTTCTATTGGCCACAGGGCTTTATTAACAGTATGAGAAACATATATACAGAATCACATCTCCCATCAGACCACCCAACCATTTGTTAGCAAGTTGGCTTCATGTGGCCCTCCCTATACTAGCAGGCTAAACAAGTAGCCTCATTTAGGAATGGCATGCTGGCTGTGAGGTTTCTTCTTTGGCTTCAGGGCCTCGCCATCATTCAGAATGGGCTTAGGGAGTGCCTGCGCCACAAGTGTAGACTCCCACACATCATCATACCCACAGATGATCCTCAAGAGATCCACTTCTTCTCTGATGAATAGTACTAGGACAGACTCATCTTTATAGCTTCCTAGGATGGACAACTGCTAAGTCTAACTTCTTACTTCCTAACCCTCCTTTCTTTCTCTGACCCTTTGAAGCGACCAGCTCTGTGTCACAGTTAGAAAGCTATCTGGACCTTCTCTAGCCCTCTCCTTTCCAACTCTTTAATTAGGAATTTCATGCTAGCACACTCTGTATGGAGGCCTGGAATGAACTCGAACCCTGTCCCTGTTTTATTGTGTCCTGAGCTTCCAGGATCCAGGTGCTACTGGATTTTGACCTCTGCCCATTTATTATCCTGAGTGACCCTGCTCACAAGGCTAACTGTGACAATGCCAGATCTGTCAATGGAGCTGAATGTCCCCTTTCTTTAGAGAGCATGCAATAAGGTAACAACAGGGCTTGGATCACCTGATGGCTTACTAAGGTCACAGATCCCTTCTGACATGCCTGTTACAATTAAACTTTTGGCTCAGGGGAGATTAAAAACAAACATACTAATGGACACATTCAACTTATTTTTAAAAACCTGGATTTTGTGATAGTAGCAGTTAGAGTCTTAGACATTAATCCTCCGTGACTTCATATTTCAGGCTTTGGTAATGCGTTCCAAATGTTATGGGTCTTGAGTTTCAATGAGGCCTGAGCTGATAGTTTCCCTTCTAGGAAAACCAGAATACTAAAGTGTCTCCATGTTACATTTTCTGTACTTTAAAGACGTTTCACTTAAGGAAAATAAACACCCAGTGGTATTAAGCACCAACCAACAGAATCATAAAACACGTGAAGCTGCCTTATTTGCTGTGCTTACGAGCTGTCAGTGTGAGTCTAGCAAACCTCAAATGTTTCAGCATTTCCAAGGAACAGAGTTTCTCTCAGTTCACCATAAGAAATAATTCCTGACTCCCGTTCCTCATATCACACTCTCCAAACATAGAGATGTCTACCAAGGTAGCAAAACAAAGTTGGTAAACATTTTCCTTTACATGTTCCTGAAAACACACTTGATTATATTTACATTTTATGTTTGCTTTTTTCCCTCCCCCCTTTTTTGGGGGGGGGATGGCACCTTCTAAGTGATCACGCTCCCTCTTTCTATCTCTGAAGTATGCCTCCTGCACTTTTGTGGCTCTAGAGGGACCAAAAGAATTAATTCTTAAGAGAAGAGGGTCAGTATTTTTCCTTCTTATTTTTGTGATCCATGAAAAAGATAGGGCAGGGGATCAAGAAGTTAGTTTTATTTGTGTGTGTGTGTGTGTGTGTGTGTGTGTGTGTGTGTGTGTGTGTTATTCTTTAATATATATTTGAATAGCGAGAGCTGCCAACTGTAAACTCTGATTTATTTTATATTTAAAGTGAAGGGGATAAGTGGATGACAGAAATCTTTATGCTATACATACACATCCACAAAGCAGATCATCTTAAGATAGGTTTTTCATTCAAGTATCTTTATCTTTGCCATCTATACTTTATTGAAGTTTCTATATCCATGGAATCCTGGCAGATGAATAGTTTGGATATTTATTTTTGTTTAAAATGGAAGAGTACACATTTTTCTTTATGGCATTTTTCTTCATGTCTGAAGCAGATGAGTAGAATGCAATTTTATCGAGGCTGTAGGCATTCAGTATAAGGGTTCTGGCCTTCTTTTCCATGATCTGCATCTTGCAGAAAAATCACACTGTAAAGAATATGGACAGTAGAGCTAGATCCTTGTTGCCTGCAGAAATTTTGCACAGAGTGAATGAAACAGATTTGAAAGTACTTTCACGATAGTCTCCATGCTTTTGACTCTTCAAATAATACTATTGCTCTGAAGCTGAGGCCAAATGTTTAGGCAAACATGGTATCTGCTTCACTATATTTCTCCGTCATGTTGCCTTTTGATCTAAATAATGCTAGAAGGTCACTCCCTTGATCTGGTTAGCATCAAGATAAGGTCAGGCATTAATTAATGTTGAATTACCAAAGAATTCCTATGGAAATGCATATGACATCTACATTATAGCCATAATTAGCTAATTAACCAATCAATTATAATGATTAATGTGATCATAATGAATGTATGGCAAATGGTTATTAATTCCTAGCATTTCCAAAGTGAATACATTAATCACAGTTGAATCTATGGCCTAATGTAGGTGCCTGATTGTCATTCTGAACTCTAGGTGTGATATAATAACTTACATCTGCTCAGAACTTTCACAGTCTATCAAGCAATTGGTCACAAATTATCTTATTTTTTTCTTTTACAACAAACTTGTGAATCACTTGAAGGCAAGTGGGTAATGCCCCGTTATTCATGCTTTGCTTTTCCTAATTTAGTTAGCTGTACTCAACCATAGTCCCCAAATATTAAACAGAAAATTCTGGATCCAACTCATAATTTTTTTTAATTATGCACAATTCTGAGAAGTAAGATGAAGTCTCTGTCCTTCCCAGGATGGGAATTGCCCCTTTGTCCAGTCTGCCCTTAATGTATATGTTATCTGCCATTATGACCGTTTCAGTTGGTGTATCAGCTACCACAGCTTCGCAGTGCTTGTGTTCAAGTTTTCTATGTTTCACTTAATCTTAATGGCCTCAAATCACAAGAGTAGCAATGTTGGCCACTTTATTATAGTACACACATTCTTATAATATTTGTATTAATATTGTCATTTGTCTCTTACCATGTCCTAATATACAAATTTAACTTTAGCATAGTAATTGTGTATAGGAAAAAGAATTACATGGAGCTCAGTACAGCCAAAGCTTCAGGCATTCAATGGGACCTTAGAACCTGTGCCCTAACGGTAGGGGAGGAGGCTTCTATACTGTTAATGTTGCTTCTGTTTCACAGTTGTGAAACAGCTTCAGAGAAAGTTAATCATGTCTCAATATCTCCCATTTTTTAATGTTTTTTCTTTCAATAGCTCTTTCTACAATTGTAGTTGATTTTCACAGTTCCAGAGTTCCCCCCAGCCCTCCCTGGGGCCTTTTGCTGTAAAGTGCTTTTGGTGTTTGCTTAGAAAACTAGTCAATGTGTCATCACAACAGAGAGGTGATGGGAAGGGAATTTCACCTCACAGCTGAGAGAGACACATGTTGAGTCACTCGGAGAGAAGGGACTTTGGGAGGTGACATTGCCACTGTTCCCACTGTGCAGTGATAGGAGAGAGCAGGGAAACACCTACTGTATCACTTTGTCTCCTTCTCAAGCCACACTGGGTGCAGTTTCAAAGGCATGGCATCCAGCATCAAGCACAGCTGCATATATATGAACAATATATAATCCCAATCCAAACCAAGCAACCAATGCAGAAAAACTAGTAGTCTTTTGAAATTATGTACCAGAACTTGTCCATCACATCCCTCTCAGCTACTATCATCCATAAGCAAAAGTTTGTTTAGTGAATCTCAGAACTGTTTAGTTTGGGTATGCTATAGAAGCAATGTTCAGGGCATCCCTACCCCCAACCTTAGCTGGCCTTGGGAACATCTGTTGCAGGATCCCAATCGCTGCATGGCCCCAGCTTGAGTATCTTGCTTTTGTCTAATGCCTGGTTTTGATGAAAGGCATATGTTATGTTCAAAGACTCCTGTTCAGCTCAGCCTCTGTATGCCCTTATGTAATTAGTTTGTTTAAACTGTGTCTGATTATGTCAGGTCTTGACTGTGGCCCTAAGTACAAGGTTGTAATAGGATATACCTATTAAACAGATGTCAGGCTTTAATGGATATGTTTTGAAAAATCAATTGGAATTAAACTTTCAATAACTACTGTAAAAGAAGAAAAAAACATGTATTTCCTATATTAAACAAAGCAAAGTTTTCTTTCTTTTTTGTAAGAAATCTTTCATTTTATTCTTTGACAATTTTACATGTGTATATATTTTGATCATATTCATTCCTGCCATTGCCAATTAGCCTCACTTATCTTCTTCCATCTGAAACCCCTCCCTCTTCCTCCCAATGCATTCATCTCCTACCTTCATGTCATAAAAAAAATTCACTGAGTTTAATTAGGATCACTCACATGTGATAAATATGGAGTTACTGACTAGTTCATGGGCAACTAACTATTGACTACATAGTTCCTCCTCCCCTAGCAACCATTAAAGACCAATAGCTCCTCAGCTAGGGGTGGAACATCATGAGTCTCTCCCTCACCCATGATAAAATATTGAGGGGTTTAATATTATGTAAGTCTTGTGCAGGTAACTATCGCCACTGTGAGTTTATGAATGCAATGATGATGCCATGTCAGAAGACAGCAATTCACAGCACTTCTCTCCATCCTCTGGATTCTGATTCTTACAGGATCTTGTCTTGTCTTCTGGAATGTTTTTGTGATGTTCTGTGATGCCTCCTGAGCCTCGGGAAAGCGGTTTTTACCTGATATGTGTTTCAGAGCTAATTAGAAAAGGAATCTAACAAGGCTGGTCTCCCAATCAGCAGGTATTAATTATGATGTGGTAAAGAACTCAGACAACTGTATTTTTAAATGTTCCCTTGAACATGATGATGTGCGACTAAGTCTAACAGTTAAAAGTATAGAAACAACCAGGGTTGCTCAGTGAGAGACAGTTGTCAGAGGTAGATATTTATTTAAAAATCAATTAATTACTACTATAGAGCTCCACTTTGATAATTCACTTATTGTTCAGCCATTGACTGGTTGAAAGACATCTTCCTAAGACATACTTTTGCTATTAAAAATATTTTCCACTTATTTGAGAATGAAGCGACCAAATGTTTGTTCAATTGATAAGTAAGTAAGTAAGTAAATAAATAAATAAATAAATAAATAAATAAATAAATAAATAGGTAAATCAAACTGAGGGAGATCAGTAGATTTAACAAGGCAATTCTGACAACAGAATAGAGGATTAATAGGGTAAGCCATCATTTCTAGCTCTATTGTGTTGTGATGAGGAGACCAAGGCTTTAGCTTCGGAAAAAGAGGTAAGGATGTTTCTGTTAATCCAGGGATCCCATAAAATTCTGATCTAGTAGTTCTCAGCAGTAGCATAAGAGCATGCATGTAGAAGACCTGAGATGATTCTGAGCTACTGTGAAAATTAGGATTAAGTCACTTAAAAGTCAACAGGTTCAGTTGAAGGTTTTCATGTATTGTAACTTAACTCTGAAATGGAGCCCAGTCACTCCAGAGCAACGTGCAGCCTTTGCCCTGCCCAGTGCCTTTCTCCCCAGATAATACCACCTCTTCTGTACACATTATCTCTCCAGTTCTTTTCCTGCTCCTCCAGTCTCGTTGCTATCTTTGGACACCAATTATCTTGCTGTTGACTTAACTTCTTCTAATCTCACCCTAATAGAGCCAACCTGCATCCTGAGTAACTTTAATTCTCCTCTATACTTTGAGTGATCATGGCCTATGATGGCTGTGATCCCGGATCCCCAAGGCTACATTCTCCATAATGGACTTCAAGGCTTCTGTGTTACCTTGTTTTAATGTCAGTTGTTCTTCATGGATGGCAGTTGAAGAAGGAGGAAATATTGAAATGCTATTCAGAATGAACACAAACACAATTTGTAGAACTGACTTGGGAAGAAATTCAATGCTTAGACCCAAATGTAACTGGATAGATTAAAAAACAATGCTTTACATTTTAAATATGAATGCCCATACACTGACCTACCATTCAACTGTGCTCTAGGGGCTGGAAAGACCAGGCTTAACATCAGCAGCACATCTGGAAAATATCCAAGTGGCCCTGCAGTGGTTTACTTTGGGGAAAGATAGTCCAGAAATCTCGGGATATTTTGGTCCTTACATTCAGGGATAGCATTCACAGTGCAAATGGCTCAGAGAGATTAAAATGCCCAGAGATGGGCTACTGTAGAGAAGAAAACAATGTCCCACTATCTTACCTAAGAACATCATACAGGAATTGGATTTTACAAGAGACCCTTCTCAGCCAGTTATTCAGAAAGCAGCCTGTAGGTGTGGAACTGACCACTGGGAAACTGGGTCAGAAGTGAACTCCAAGGGCAGAGGTCAAGTGTGGACAAACTCATGATGAGTTTCAGGGAGAACTTGACCAAGACAGGGATTATCTTTTTGTGATGGAGTAGAGCAGAACCTAGCACTGAGTAACAAATTGCACGTTATTTGTTTTCTCTACCAGCTGTGATTCTTGAACGAAAAAGGGTAGTATAAAGTGAAGGAAGGCTTCTATGATATTTAGAGAGGCCACCAAGAATAAATACATAAAAATAAAAACCAAGGGGACATTTTAACAAGGAGAACTTTTCCTGTAAAGAACCAGATAAATAGTCTCATCTTTATGAGCCAGTTAGTCTCTGTGTCAGCTATGTAAGACTATCCACTGTGCCCATAGTTAAGGGTGAAAAGAACAGAGACAACCCATGAATAGATGTGTCTGAGTTCTAATAGAATTCAGCTTGTGTAGAGTAGCATCAAGAAGAAATTGGTCCATGGGTCCAACTAAGCCAACCCATTTCAACAATATTGAATGTTTGCACTAATACTCTTCCAAAGAGAGTATAACTGTAAGTACACATTGTCTCCATAGATACTAGAGACTAGTGGGGCCATCAGAAAGGTTAAAAAGGATTATTCCTTTATAGACAAGAAAGTAAACTCAGAAATCTATGAGGTTCACCCCAAAGCAGAACCATGTGTTAATGGTTTTTGTATGCCAAATGTGGTTGAATCTTCTGGTCATTTAATGTCTATCTGCAGTTTGAAAACATAGATATGGTTTCTGACAAATGTTTCCTAACCTTTGTACATTTGATTAAAGCCCATTTCTACCTGACTCTGAGCTGTCCTCTGAGGTGTATAGAGTCCGTTTCTCTCTTAGACTAACATGCACATTATGAATTCACTGTCGTGTCAGCAGGCTAGTTTTTCCAATTTCACAAATGTCTTTTCCCTCAGGAGCTGAAAATGTTCTCAAAACTGTCCTGAAAGCAAGTAATGCTTTTTCGGTCGTTGTCACCTCCATGAGCAACATGCTGCAGCTTTGCTTTCTGACTTCATTCTCCTGGTGACATTTTTCACACAGGCTCTGACAGAGACAGCAATTATAAAGACATCCAGGTTGGCATTCAAGGATTCTTGAAGTTAACAAATTGTCCGGGGATAAACGACAATGAAGTTGGCAGCCTCTGGGTTCCTCATGAAAATGTGTGTGTGAGGGGATCAGAACAAGCCTTGGGAAGAAGCTACACTCATCTTGGTGGGGGCCAGTTGGGGTCACCCTAGTACTGCCTCCTTTGAGAGGTATAATCTGGCCCAGAGCATCTGAGATGTGGACTTTTCAACTTATCTGAAGGGTCGGGGTAAAACAATGGCAATACATAGGCAAGCACAATACAGCTTCTTGACTGGCTGTCAGTATTCAAGTGCAAGAAAGGCATTTGATCAAATCTAATTCTCTCCAGGATTGTCACCATTTACCAGCTCTCACTGCCTAGAGCCCAGCCCCTGGGAGTTCAGGGGCAGAACTGAGCCTAAAATAATAGGCAAGGGGTTGATCTATTTAAGAAAGAACTTTCTTAAGATAAGAACGGTCAGTATAGGAGAACCACATATTGGATAACAACACACTGAAGCAACCCTGCATCTACCAGCTTGGCTCTTGGATGGAAGAAGGTCATGTCTTTATGAAAGGAGGCTTTGCCAACCCTTTTGGTCTCGTTCCGTTGTTCTTCCATCTATCTGAAGTTTAGAACCTATGTTGTATATGATGCTCTATAAATCCACTTTACAGAGAAGTAAATAAGGTAACCAAGAGTCTTAGAACTTCTCAAAAGTCTCACCACTAGAGGATATCTTGAATAATCCTGAAATACTGGAGAGCACACCCAGCCAATTTTGGTCTTTGCTTGGATTAGACCAGGCACCTGGACTGGAAAGACTGATAAACCCCTAAGTCATTGATCTCATCACAACAGCCCTTTTCCCCTGCTATTACAATGATGCTCTGGGTGATGACTGAGGGAGCCTGTCAGGACCACTTCAAGATGGTGGAACTTGGAGGGATTCTCTTGAGTTTATGACTGGTCCCTCAGCCATACTCCTGAGCACAAAAGGCTTGTACCATCCTTCTCTCCAGATCCCTGGCCCTGGGTCAGATGGAAATAAGAGAATTCTGCTAACCAGGTGGGAGGGGGATTAGGAGAGTCCTGGAGGGAAGGGGAGTAAGGATGTGTTAGGCAATGAATTCAGTGGGAGGTCACAGGGGTCATACAGAATGAAGACAGCTAGCTGAACCAAGAGGCTGAGTGTGAGTGCTCTTCCATTCAGCAATTGTGAAGAACAGCAATTGTGAGGTGCTCCTTGAACTTGTGATAGTGTCTTACTAGGGTGCCACACTTAATCATTTTTATGCTCACTTTGGAAATAAGGGTCAGTGTTATGGAGCCCAGAGCTCATTAGAAACAGGGCCAAGATTCAAACAGAATCAACAGCCAAGAGAATGTACTGCTTGGCTTTCACATTTAGGCAGAGTAGATCCCAGGGCCTTTGTCACTGTAAGCGTCTTTCCCAGAAATCAGTGCCCCAAGGTTGTCAGCAACCATCACAAAGTTCCACTGGGTAGAAAACAGAGTCGATTGTAAGTTATCTCTGCCATGGTAGAAAAACTGTTGGGAGACAGTACAGGAGCATATATGCTCTGGTCAAATATCCAATTCCTGACCCAGGGCCTTGCCACTAAAACAGACACACAGTGCGTGACACCTGAACACATATTGACAGTCAAATGCTCAGAGTGACGAGATTTGACTTCTCTACTACCATTACCCTAGTCTCAGATAGCATGCATCTGATTCCCCAGGCTATCTATCTCCTCCTTTAGTATTGGTCTAAATCTAGCCACTCAAACATTACCTACCTCCTTTCCACCAGGTCCCAAGGCCCGCCATCTACACCTGTTCACTCTGCTATCTCCATCTGGGAACAAGTCCAGCCATTTTTTTTTCACTCTGTTCCTACTGCTGTGTTGCTAAGTGTTCAGGAAAAGTATCACATAATTGTAAAACTGGCAGCTTTTATGAATGTTTAATTGCAGTCAGTCTATGTTCCTGAACTTCAAGATAACCTAACATGGTTCCTTTCAATTATTTCCCATTAACTACTGGAGGCAGGTATGAGGGAGGGTGTGGGATAAGATGGATAAGATAAAGAATGGCATATCGGTTTACTTGGGGGTTGTATGCAGGTGGTAAATTTACTGTTTTATATTAATGGATGAGATCACCATGCGGAAGGATTAGCAATGCCCAGGTTAGTGGATATTCTGGAGTTTCTGACTCTCAAGGCTGGGCATGGACCAACTGTCTGCATATCTAATGGGCTTCCAGTGAGTGCTGCTTCTGTGGATGGTACTCTGTGCATCCTCGTATTCTTACCTGCTGTCTTAGATAGACAGGTCCTCCTTTCCTTCCCATGATGAGTTTCTCCAGTCAGGGACACTGAGGCCTTCTCCCCAAAGGACACATAGAAGGTTCCCTATGTCCAGGCTGTGAACTCAGTCCTACTGATTCAGCACTGAACAGCTGACTTGGAACTCGGCCTCATAGAATTTCCACTGCATGTAAGAATGAGTATAATTTGTGATTAACTGGAAATTAGATGGAATTGTGGCTAACAAGCTAATAAAAAGGAAAACATTCCAGGCATTATGTACCCCATGCTAGAATATAAAGGAAGATACTTAAGCAGCCAGATAAACAATCAATCAGTCTCTCCACTATTGGAACAACTAGGAAGAATATGCCTTCTTCACATTTTAAGTGTTTCTCCTTTTGTGGACCAGTCGGCAGTGCTTTATAGATGTCAGCTTGTTATCCACCTAACAGAGTTGTCTGCATCTCAATTTCACATCCTTTGTGAAATATTTCAAGGAGACTCAACCAAAACATAAGAATGAAGGAAAAAAAAATACAGGAAGGTCAGCTGGGAGATACAGTCATCACTCTTGTTAACTCTTAAATCATTTGATCTTTTAGAAGCCTTTGCTCCTGTAGGAAACTCTGAACTCTGCAGACTTGTCCCCCAAAGAGATGAATGCAAGGTGGGGGCCGCACAAAACCAGCATGAGGGGTTTCCCTGCAGCAGCCCAGAAAGCACTTGTGAATGTGGCAGGAAATGAGATCTTAAGTCAGTGCATAAAACAATCAAATCCATCACAGCCTGGGAATGGCCCCTCATAACTCAGGGACTGTCATAGCCCTTTGTGTGCACAGAGGCAGTTGCAGAAGGAGTGACGAACTGAGTTGAGAGTCTGCTAAATCCATTCTGGCAGCCAGGAGGAATATGTTTCCAAAGCCAAGTCACATCATTTTCCTTGAGCTCATTTGACTGCAGGCTAAGAAGCTATTGCAGAAAACAAAGAGGTGGGGGCAGGGGTGCTGGCATAATGAATATTAATGAAGTTAATCCTCTGGTTTAGGGGTGGGCTGGTGCTGGTATGCAGAGAAGGTAGGTAAAGAACACACTGAAAATGATGATTCCAAGATGGGCAGTATTGGCCACGTATTCCTCATACATGTTAATTGTATGCCTACTGTGTACATACATGTCCACTACTTCTTTGACAATGATCAACACCTACCCTCTTTCCCCAGTAACATCAAAGCATGTTGCAGGATTTATAAGCTACTGTGACTATTCCAGAATTCACTTTCCATTGTAAGCAAAGCATCCCAGAACATTTACCTCCCAGTGGCAGACATCAGCTGGCCCTCCTTGATATATGGGCTCTTCCCCCCTCACCCAAAGAGGATAACTTAAAAATATGGTCTCCCGGGTACCCAGAAGGTCTTGATTTTGCCCATTTCCCCATCCCCTCTGCATGTGTTTAATTGTAGTCTTCCCAAATAAATGTGCAAGTTTAACTCATGGGTCCTATGAATGTGATCTTATTTGGAGACAATCATTTCAACTGTAATTAAATTAAGACGTGGGTATATTGAATTAGGGTAAATGCCAGATGTAATAACTGGTATTCTTATAAGAGCTTGGAAAAACAATAACAAAGAAATCCAGAGACAGAGTGAAGAAGATCACGTGGCATGAAGCTAGGAATCAGAGTAATGGAGCTGCAAGCCCAGGAATGCCAGAAACTGCTGGCAACCATCCAAAGATGGGAGAGGCAGGAGGATGTTGTTCCCCTGTGCTGTCAGTTTCCCCTTCTTGACCCTTTTGACTTCAGACACATTTGTCTTCTTAACTATAAGGGGGATTATGCCTGTACTCTTTTAATTTCCCAGTGTGTTCTTACAGTCCAGGATGCTGTTAAAATTCCTAAGCTTGAAACTCAGTTCGGGATGCTTAGTTGAAACTAGAAGGTGGCTACAGAGATGACTTCTAACATTTCTCTGCCTTCCTCTTTTCCTGTTCTGCTCTTCTGTATTCATTTTTTGAAGGAAGAGGCTCATTTTAAACTTCCAACCATGGGTCCCTGGCAATGAGAATACCTCTCAGTTTCCTTGTGGGGCTGTGGTGAGGCATCACCAGTCAATGCTTGGCAAGGACATGGAGTCTGGGTTGAAGATAGGATCTAAGGAGAGCCTGATTTAGCATTGCTGCAGAAACAGCTTACTGATGTCTTTGGTTGGGGTGATGCCAAGACCTCAAGGGTAGAATGTGGGGTTCAAGAGATGGTTCAGTGGTTAAGAGCATATGCTGATCTTCCAGATGTGAGAAGTGAATTTTGAATATGAAAAGTAGTTAGTAGCCTGACAAGGGCTCTAATTACCTGAACACTCTCTCTTCCTATTGGTGCCAATTAGTAAGGATATAATATCCAGCTCACACCAATGGAATAAGACACTGTCACCAAACACATCAGAGAGAAAAGACAGAGGCCACTTGGTCAAGTTTTCTCACTAGCCTGATTTGGGTTTTGTCACACTCTTTTTCAAAACCAAAACCAAAACCAAAAAAAAAAAAACTAAAAAAAAACAAAAAACCCAAAAACAAAAACAAACAAATAAACAAACAAACAAACAAACAAAAAAACCTTGTCAAATGACATTTTGCTTTGTGCTTTGTTCATGGACCTTTGGGCAACTCTGGAAATACTCTTTGTTTTGTTTTATTTTTTTGTTTTGTTTTGTTATTTGAGACAGGGTTTCTCTGTATTGCTTTGGAGCCTGTCCTGGAACTAGTGCTTGTAGACCAAGCTGGCCTGGAACTCACAGACATCCACCAGCCTCTGCCTGACAAGTGCTGGGATTAAAAGTGTGTGCCACCAATGCCCGGTTTGGAATTATTATTTACTCACACAAACCCACACAGAGAGCCATGGTTCCATTCTTAGCAGCCAGCTCTAACTCCAGCTCCAGAATATTTAACACCTCTGTCTTCTACTAGTCCCTCATACAAGCACATATACCCTCTATTACATGTACCTGTAAGGTAAATCTCAAAAAAGGAAAAAAGTTAGTGATCAAGACCAAAAAGAATGAACCATTTTTGTAATGATAGATAACCAATTTGGGATAACTCTAACACTTCTCCCATTTGCAGATTACATTAACACAAGTTTTCAGGAAACATTTTTATCAGGTTCTACAACATATCTTTCTACTTTGACCTAAGAACTGTACCTCGAAACAGCCCAAAATGTAGACAAGACTATCACAGTGATGATACCTCAATAATGACAAGACAATAAAGAAATGGTTTAGTGAATTTTTTGTGCATTTGTATTAATAACATGTAAATGCTTCAAGGGATGATATTAAACATGATAGAGTGACACTAAAATGCCTTAATATGATGTGAAGTAAATGGAACATGTTTTTAAAAATTGCATACTATGATAACAATTGTATCAATGGTGCTGACTAGAAAAAACTACACCAAAATGGGCATTTTATTTGAGTATAGGAAAGCCCTTCTTATTTTTGCGTATGAATCCTTCTGTAATGAATTTTTTGAGTTATGTAGGAACATATCTTCAGAAACATTTATGTGTCTGAGGATGAAATGACCAATCATTTATTTATTTATTTTGTTTTTTTTGAGACAGGGTTTCTTTGTGTAGCCTAGGCTAACCTGGAACTTAGTCTGTAGACCAGGCTTGGCCTGGAACTCACAGAGAGCTACCTGCCTGCCTCTGCTGCTCTGAGTGCTGGGTTTAGGGGTGTGTGCCACCACTGCCCGGGGCCATATTTAAGGACATTACCTTCATATTAGAGGAGAACAATCTGACTAACAAAGTGAAACTAATTCGTCAAAGCAATTTCTTTTGGCAAAAAGGATTCTCAGGAACCTACACTGGGCTGGTGAGCACACATGGCCCAGAGGCCCTCTATCTTTTATCCCTAATCCAGGTGATCACTGTGTCTCATTCTACTGGTGGGGGTTCAACTTCATGACCTTCTGTGACTGTCTATTGTGAAATAAGAAAGGTTCAGGGAATATGGGCTTTGGTCAGGCAAACTATATTTGATAGAAAAAATATTCATACTTTAAACAATAATCCCTGACTCCCCCTCATCTGTCCTGTTGCCTGTTTGTGCAAATAAAGGTTTATTGGAACACAGCCATGTCCATTTACTTTAGGCTGCATCACAGGGGTAGGATTACGTAGAACAAAGCCCCAATGCTAAAAATACTTCACCTCTGGCTCTGTAAAGAACGTTTGCCTATCCCTGATTTAAAACATTTCCCCACTGTAGTTTATAAAAACTCCCTTAGGACTTCCAATGTGCTCCCACTAGGAGAAACCTGCCTGAACTTTTGGAATGGACATCTTCCTGTCACTTCATTCATACATGCAGACCTTGAAGTTTCTACCATGGAGAAGGAGACATAACTTAGTTTGATTGCAGTGTACTGCACATGGCTAGGAAATTATGGCTCTTGGTCTTTTGAAGATTTGGATCTGGATATACAAGCTTCAGGTCACTTTTTCCCATCCCATTCAAAAGCATTCTAGGTAACTCCCAGGTTACTTCCATCCACCTCATTAGAACAGAGGTTGGGGTAATGGAGCCATAGTTATTATCCACTCCAACAGATACAATTGAATTTGATTAGCAGTACAGCAGGAAGGTGGCTGCTTCAGAGGCAGCTTTTGTCTTACCCAAAAGCAATTCAAGTTCATTAAAATCACAATTATGTGACTCTTAATTAGGTGAGATGATAATTTAATTAACAATGCCCACTTAATTGTCGGTGGCAGGGAACTGAAACAGGCAGGCTCCATGGTGACTAAAGCAGCTTGCCCTGAAATACAGTAGAAGACTTTCTGCAGTAGCCTGCTAAAGACATTCTGTATGTGCTCTTGACAATTGAGGGAGTTGAGAAAAGTAAACTTGGCTCTGCTTAGAAAGTCAGATTCTGATCTGGACCAGTGATGCTGAAGGATGTTCAGTGGGATGACCAAAACAAAAAGCCCAGATCAGTTCTTTGGGTCCTTTCGTTCATTAATTTATTCAAGTTCTCTATCTCTCCTTCTCCTTCTCTCTCCTTGGCCTAATTATTACCATTCTTCCAGCATGCACTAAAACCAATGCTTATTCTAGTAAGTATACTGGAGGTGAGATAAGTATAATGTTGTGTGAGTTGTCAAGAGGAGTAAGAAGGTTAATCTTCTTGTCAGCTTGATTGGGTAGAGATACATACTTTTGGGTGTGTCTGTGAGTGTTTGCAGAGGTGATTGTTGTGTGTGGTAGTCTGAATGTAATTGTCCCCTATAATCTCATAGGGGGTGTCATTATTAGGAGGTGTGGCTTTGTTGGAGTAGGTTTGGCCTTGTTGGACTAAGTGTGTCATTGTGGCATAGGCTTTGAGGTTTCCTGTGCTCAGGATACTGCCTAGTGTCTCAGTCAACTTCCTGTTGCCCACAAGATGTAGCAGTCTCAGCCATTCCTCCAGTACCATGTTTGCCTGAACGCCACCATGCTCCCTGCCATGATGATAATGGACTGAACCTTTGAAATTGTAAGTGAGCTCCCTCAATTAAATGTTTGTTTATAAGAGTTTCCATGGTCATGGTGTGAAGGTGGGTTTAAAGGAGTCCATAATTACCCAGATAAAGAATTAAGAGGCATTTATTTGGGAAGCTCTCCCACAATGATGGCAAATAACCACTGAGGTCATCCTTCTCCTGGAGATGCAGCCTCTGCCCTTCAGGATTCTCTGGCCACAACCTAATAGAACATGAGCCAGCCTATCCTCTTCTTTATAAGTGGTCACGTCTGCACACCTGAAGCCATGCCCTAAGGTATGGCCACTACACCAAGTCCACTGGCAAAATAAAATACTACTACATTTTCCCTTTTTGCCTAAATAGGAGGGTTTAAACCTTGATACAAAAACTATATACAATGCTAACAAATATCAAATATAGTCCAGGATAAAGAAAGGTAAAAACATACACAAATTTAGACCTATAAACAGTAAGGGCAACATTAAGCAAGAAACACATACTAAATGTCCAGTCCAAGGGTAATTGCATAAAACAGAGATTACTCTGATAGCTGTTCTATTCTGGAAAGTCTAAATCTTGTATCTAATATGCTTTTGCTAAGATAAAAGAGAACATTAGCTGTGACTATCTAGTCTTCAGTATCATCAAAGACCTGAGAAGGAACATTACATTCCTATGGTAAACAAGAAATGCAAGCGGGTGACTTCCTAAAGGTTTAAGAAATGACAGAACAGCAGGCTACCTGGATAGTCACACAAAGTCTCACAATACCATTGGGCAACCAACTTTGGCTAGGGTCCAGGGTATCTGACAGACCATATCAGAAGCAGGAAAATTTGAAAGATTGTCCTACCCTGACTTGTCAATGCTCAGCAGTCCTCCCCCCCTTTTTAATCACCTGCTTGTCCAGTTAAGACAGCTTATCCATGATCAGTAGTTGAGGCATGGGCAGTTCTTTGCCCAAAAGGCCAGTTTTGCCAAGAAGAAAAGAAACTATAAATGGAGTGTCACCAGTGCCCATCATACTCTCAGAATAGCTCAGTGCTTCCAGGAGAAATTGTGTCTCATGTCTAAATGAATAAAACTTTTAAATGCCATAGTCTGTGGGTCTTTAGAGTATTTGAAGATCAAATATCTATGCTGAGTATATTTCTGAGCATATAGAGAACCTGACTAAGATAACTAGGTATAAGAAACATGGGTGACTATAACCTATAATACTCAAAAACATATTTTGCTTACTGACTGAAGCTTCCTATATATAAATTATACAATCTTTAAACAGATGTGCATCACAAGGACAATGACCCCAAAATTGTGACTTTATACATATATATGTAAACATCTAGATCAGAAGTAGAACTGAAATATCTTGATCAGAGGTAGAACTGTATAGTGCATAATGGTAAAAATATCTTAAATCATATCAATATACAAAACAGCTGAAGCATATGTAGAAATATACATCCATGCAATATGGTAAAAATAACTTCATATTTGTGTACAAAAACATTATAAACAGAAAGAGGAACCTACACAGTATAACAAATATAATTTCAAGTTTGAAACAATATACAAATTACCCAAGACAGGAATACAATATTAATTTTACATAAGTATCAATATAAAAGTATCCATAACAGTGTAAGGTGTCTGTAGATAATAGTTGGTAAAATAGTTTACAAAAAGATGTACTAATCTATCTATATCACAGCAATAAAAACCCAAACTAAGACAGTATATGAGCCAGAAAAATGGATCTAATGAGAGAAGATCTACCATTGAGGCTGAAAGTCAGGTCTAAAGAGTGTGACTTGGGTTGGAAGATGGTTCAGTGGGAAAAAACACCTGCTGTGTAACTGTGAGGACATGAGTTAGGAGACCCAGCTCATTAATATAACCAAACTAAACCAAAAGCATGGGCATGACTGTGCATACAGCTCTGTCACTTGTGTAGCAGGATGGTGGAGACAGGAGACAGGAGGATTCCTGGAGCTTTCTGACTGCCTGTCTGTCTCCAGATTCAGTAGGAAACATCATCTCAAGAAAAGTGATAGAGCAAGACAGTGTCCTCTTCTGCTCTCCATAATGCATGCATAAGCATGAGCACGCTGCATACATATATAAATGTATACCACAGACACAAACCACACAAACGCACACACACCACACACACACTATTCCCTAGACAGCCCTCACTTTTATTGAACACAACTTCCAATAAATAGGAAAGTAAAACTTATGATGGGAGATGTTATTCTATAAATATGTTTCTCATACTGGTTAATGAATAAAGCACTGTTGGCCAATAGGAAAGGAAGATAGGAGGGACTAGTAGACAAGGAAGAAAGAGGAAGTAGTTGGGAGGAGTCCACATGGAGAGACTGGAGAGAGCAGGACGCTGGCCCCTCTCTGGTAAGATAAGACCACATGGAAATACTTAGATTAATAGAAATGGGTTAATATTTAAGACAGAGCTAGCTGATAAGAAATTAGTACCTGGCCAACAACATTATATCAAATACAGAGTCTCTGTGTATTACTTGGGGCTGGCGTGGCGGTGGGACAAGACTGGCAGGGAAAAAACCTGCTTGTAACAAACCTACTAGTAGGAGATCCCATTGAGACCTATTGAATTTCACAGAAACCCAGTTAATGCATATGGACTAAATCTCATGTACATGGTTATAGGATGGCATATGTGTAGGAATATAACCTAGAGATGTCAATCACCCACATCAGTCAAAATCAGGTCCATCCCTTCTCCCTTCAGACAACCCTCTATTCCCTTTTGTAATTAAAAGCCACTGGACCTAAAAAGGAGGTGTTTTGAGCCATGTGCTTGGTGTTTGCTGGAAACTGCTCCTGACTCCTGTCCTATGGGGTGAACTTTTGACTTTTATTTTATTTTATTTTTTAATAAACATATGCCTTCAATTCTGCTTTTCTGAATCTCACTCACGTCTTTATTAGATATTCAAAGAACCTGGACATTTTCTCACAGAGTATCTTTCCTTACAGTACTATTGTTAATGTGGACAGTCCTGCTCAATAGGGGTGTCCAGATGGGACAAAGTAGAAGAAGAATAAGTTGGCTAAAATTTGCTTGCTGTATAAACATTAGGACCTGAATTTATGTCCCCAGCATCCACATAAGAGGTGTGCATACTACATCCCAGCAATAGAGGGGGGTGGTCAGTAAAGATTGGTGGGTTCTGAAAGCTCTCTGGATGTCCATCCTATCTAAAGATGTTTCTGGTTAAGTGAGAGATGCATCTTAATGAAATGAAGCAGAAGGAAGACACTGGGCAGCATAGCCCTCTGGCCTCTGCACGCTCATATACATTGACATATACATTGACACATTCTTGTGTAAGTACTGCACATACATAAACAGACATACAATCACACACACACACACACACACACACACAGACACACACACACACACACACACACACACACATACACACACACACACAGGGAAGGAAGTTTTTGCCCAGCTCTTCTTGAGTGACTGCTAGGTTTTTTGTTGGTGATTGTTGTTATTTCTTATGCCACAGTTTATGGACAGCAGACTTCAGCTCCTCTTTCTGGGCAGCTTCTTGGTTTGCCTCAGACAGGAGCCACACCACTCTCTTTCTCCTTTTGAGGGTCTCAGACTCTTGTGTTGAGCATCTGCAGACTCCTCCTCTCCAGTTTGCAGATGACAGCTGTGGAGCTCTCCACCCTTTGAGCATGTGTGCCGACCTACTAGCTCCTTTAAGTACGATCATTGGTTTGGTTCCTATGGAGAACCTCGACTAACACAATCACTCAGGAGCCCTCTTTTTCTTTGAAGAGCTCAAACGCAGTCTGAATGTCAAGAAAGGCAGATAACCATCCTGTTGATTACCCAGAATGCATTTTATCCTTATCATGCACCAGCCTATGATAATTGTTTTTCCTTCTTTTATCTTATATAAGTTCACATACTGCTCTGTGTTAGACATTATCAATTACATTTTACTGATGAGAGACAACCAGGGCTTAAAAAGATCAAGTAACACTTTGCCTGTCGGGTTGAGCAGATACTAAAAGGGCAGGCAGACCCTCACGCAGCACCCTTGTGTTTAATGCCTTTGCTCCTAAGAAACGGTAAATTGCCCCTTTGTGTAACCCTGAATCCACAGAATGATATGTATCCCTCTTGATGTTGGTCAAATGTTGATTCTTCCTGCCTGATATTCCTCCTCCCTTAGGTGCACACATATGCATCCTTCAACACTCTTTAGCTTCAGGCCCCTGGAGCTGGGTTCTTGCTAGTTTGAAACTTTCATTTATGCTTTCCCAGTGCCTTTCATGAAAAGTGTTGTATTAAAAATATATTCTTAGAACTTGATCAAGATGCTAAGGAAATCTTCAGTAGGGGTGAGGAGGACTATTGCAGTCAGTAGGGGGCATCATCATGGGGTCTTACAGCATAGGAGAAATTGGATTTTGCCCTGAGTAACAAGAACAAACCGGGTTTTATAGCTAAGGAATGGGTAAGGTCAGCCTTAGGAAGAACTTTGCATAAGAATGGCCCTGACAAGAATGCAAATTAGGAATGTGGTCTGGAAGAACAACTTTCCCTGACTTGACCACCATGTTTGCTGCCAAAACTGGACAAAACGAGACCATGGAGATGATGTTCAAAGCCTTAGCCTGGTCAGAAGTGGGACTTGGGAACCAGACTGTTTTCTTAATGGAGGGATTTTTCTAGAACCTGAGGAAACTGCACGTGTGTGTGTGTGTGTGTGTGTGTGTGTGTGTGTGTGTGTGTGTGAAAGAGCAGGGCTCCTGACAGTGTAGTTCTGACTCAGTGACCCTGAGGCAGCTAGCTCTCCATTTCCTGTCATCTCAATGACTGACTGGGGGTAGGGGGTGGGGGTGGGGGATGCAAGGTCCAGGCTTTGGCACATCCCTCTGTCAGGCCTAAATTTTATGGAATTTGAATATGTGTATATCTCCAACTTTGTAACATTGAGTCGATTTGCCAAGGAGTCCATAGCAAGTTAACAGAATGCATCTAGACCTCCCCTCAAAATTGTTTCTCAGAGCGGCCATCCATAAACCCATGGTGACTTATTGAAAATATAACCTTCTAGCCTCCGCTTAGAATGTGTGCCAGCCCTGCAGATTCTCCAGATGCCCAGTGTTCTGGGTGCTTAAGTGAATAACCCTTAACAAGCGACTCCCCCTGCCTGCATGGGGCAGGCTTGAAACAGCTGTGGTGACAAGGAGGCCCTGCATTGGTCTTCCTATTATTTATCAGGACACAAGTTTGGGACACATCCAGTGTCCTGCTGGGACCTCAGGGACCTGGAGGGAAGGAGCCCTTTGCAGCTGCAGACAGGGATGGATTTCTCACATGGCTTTCTCCCCTGGGCTTTAGCCTGTCCAGCGAGCCAGCCAGCCTTTCCATTGTTCTCAACAGCAGTGGCCACTGCCAGTGTGTGGGAAATGTGAACTCAGGAGCTTGTTTGAATGGCTGTGACCTGCTTTTATTCTGAACAGCCCCTGGGGCTCTGTTTGCAAGGCAGACCAGAGGCCTTGGGGCCAGGTTCATGGTTTCCTCTGTTTGGAGGCTGGAGGAGCACACGTTGACCTTTCCCCTGCTTTGCTGTAGCCTTGTTAATGTTGCAGTTTGTGTGTTTTGTTCATCTTTACAATTCCCTAGGGCCCCTGGTGGATTTCAGAGCAGGAAACTCTTCACTGTTAAGTGGCTCTGAGGACACAGGGGGAGAAACACACAACTAGTTTACCTCTTGGCAGCGCCAAGTTCAAAGCCAGTCAAGGGATTTGTCATTGGTAATCTATGCCTGTACTGAGGTGGTAGTGACCCATTTGGTCTAGGTTACATTTAAGTTAATGACATAGTTAGATCTCATTGTTGAAATCCTACTCTGTGAGCCATTTCTTCGTCTTTTAGATTCTTTGGGAGAATGGGACATACTAAGAACAACCTCCCCCACCCTTTCTGTGGCTGGGTCCTATTAGGCCCAGGGCATCCATCTTCTTATCCAGTCGTCCCCTCTCCCAAACCCGTGAACCAGAAAATAGCATTGAGCTAAGAAACACCAGGGATTACTTGTATAGTAGTTATCAAGGAGGGATGGCTAAAATTCCCTGTTTGTGATTCTTAGGTTTAAAAGTGATTTAATGAATGCTCATTCTTGGGACCTCCAAATAAAATAGACCATAACCGCTAGAGAGTGTGCTGTTCCCTTTTCTTCACCCCAAGTCCCTGGGCAACCTTGGTAATTTTACTTTTTCCTTATCTTTTGGACCCACCTACTTCTCACTTGCAGGCACCACCCTGAGACAAGTTCCCCCTTTCCAAGCCCAATAGAAATGATGGAAACAGCTTACTGTTGCTCAGCTTCACTCCGGCCCACCCCAGGTCTATTCTCGCATAAATTTGGTTAGGTCATTCCAAGCTGAAGGTCCTTCAGAATCTTTAGTGGATGTAGCATGACAAGGCCTCCTCGTGATGGGCTTCCCATGGGACCAGGGGCCCTCTTTCCCTATCTGCCATGTTCTTGTAGTCCAGCCAGACATCTTTACATTTCTTTCTCTTCCTTGGTCAGTGTCCAATTACTCTTACAGATCTCATCTCCTTTAGAGAATTTTACTGTTTTCCCCATTTGTCAGGCATAATGATTGAACAACCATAGCACTTTGTGGCTTTTACTGCTCCCCCTGCCCTGTCAATGTTTTGCATATGACTGTATAAGTAGTGCCTGCTGCTTCCAGCCTATGATATACAGGAGGGCAGCGATCACCTTAGCTCCCCACTTCTCATCACCTAGAGAACATGACCCCCCTGTATCTATCAAATGAATGTGGATAATGAATTTTTAAAAAAAGTAGCTTTCTCCATTTAAGGAGTTGATTGCTTGAACAGAAGAAGTGAAATTACCCTTTCCTGTCCTGTTCTTGCTAAGGGAGTCTCAGTGTGTGTGTGTGTGTGTGTGTGTGTGTGTGTGTGTGTGTGTGTGTGTGTGAAAAACCCTGAATAGCTCAAACTTGCCTTGGGGGCTACAGGAGCCACCAGGTCACCAAGAGCATGTGGCTTGTGCTCCGAAGCGATTAGCCTGACTTGGGTTGCATTGGATTCTGTTAAAACGTGTGCCGATTGCTGCGGAAACTGTTTGCATGTAATCAATCTTCAGCCACAGAGCGATGTCGGGACAGGAGGCCATGTCATGCTAGCTGTTATAAACACTAGTTAGGGTCAGGCTTGTCCCTCATTCCAGATGCCAGAGGGCCTATTTGCCCTTCCCCCAGACAGGGTGCCTCTCCTGGTGAGCCTATTTTTGCAAGCACAAAATCTTACATGCCTGTTTGGAGCCTAGAGGAAGGGAAGTCTGCAGGGAGTCTCCTGTTGTGGTCCTGTCTATGCTGAAGTCAGGTCTTACACTTTGGCCAAAGGAACTTGCTGTGGGAGCCTAAGAGTCCACACGTGTCTCTGCTTCTCTATACCTTATGCTTCTCATCTGTAAAATGGGTGGGATTAGTTTCAAATCAGAAGGTGATTTGGAAAAGTAGCAGGGACAGTCCATACAGGGCAATGGAAGAATCCCAGGGAGTCATCACACATTAATAGCTACCCTTAGATGAACTTCATTAAGGGTACTGGTGCTGATGGCTGGCTGTGCTGCATCTGGTCAGTAGCTGTCAACTTCAGCTGACACCAAAGTCACTTGGAGGAGTTGTTAAAAATACTAAGTTCACAGGCTAAAGTTACCCAGGGCTTGACTTCAGATGATTTTATCCCCACCCAGTCTTGCAGCTAAGCTTGAGCAAGTGCTCTCTGTGTGTTCAGCTTCTCCTCTCCACTGCCTAGTGCCCTTGGCCCCACTGTTCTACTTCAGATCAGATGGAGCAAGAAACAGGGCAAGTCCGATGTTAATCGTCAAATTCGTTTGTGTTTCGGAAATCAGTGTGTTTCTGCCGTGAGCCAAACAAAGCAGCTTCCCTCTCTTTTGCTTATTCTTTCTGTGTTCCTGTCCATATGTGAACACTCACTTTAAATATAAAATCAGGAACTGCTGCACACCCCTTTCTTCGGTTTCTTATTTTATAAGCATGCTTCCATGTTCCCGTTTTAGGTGGAAAATTTCAATTGTTATTGCATAAACTCTCATATGAATGCAAATATATATGTGTGTGTGTGTATGTGTGTTATATGTATATATAAATTAAATTAACTGTAGCTCTATTTTGGGATGTTGCTAACAAGTGTTTTCCTGATTATAAATAATGTTGGGATGTGTATTTTTAAACATATAGATCTTCTATATTTAGGAATTTTATTTTGAATACATTCCCAGAATTGTTATTACTAAGCTAAATGTATGAGCTTTTTATTGTCCCGGCGATCTGTTGCCAAGTTATTTCCTGAATAAATGTTGCCAAAATATATTCTGCCAAGACATAATTAATGACAGTTTCATGGCCTCCTTGCCAGCATAGAGGATTAACATTTTATTTTATATTATTGCTAATTTAATAGTTACTTGTAGCACTCATAGCTAATTCATTTGCATTTAAAGCATATGTTATATATGCACACTCCTCAAATGCCATGGAAACGTCCTACGTGATGGTATTGGCATGAATTTGATCCAAATATATTCTTAATGTTTGGAATAGCATTATTGGGTTTATGTCAGGAATTGCCTCAGGTAAGGAGAGTGTTGTGGTATTCTCTCCTCAGCCACACATTTTATGGTACAGATCCGGAGGAATGGCACGGTGCTGAGAGGACCACAAAAGGAAGGTGACTGGACTTCTCTGCATGCCTGGGATAGCCTGGGGTGAGGGCCAAGCTTTCACCTGTCTTTCCCAGCCCCTGCTACAGCCTTCTCATTACACTCTGCTTCAGCTCTCCCTTTGATACAGGGAGCCTTACACATCGTTCTGTTAATTATTCAAATTCTAATTATTGTATTAGTTATTACTAGTTACTTGCTAAAGCAAACCTTATTTACCAAATATCATTTGTAGGCTAAATGCTGCAACACAAGGGGAGGGAACTCTATGAGAGGCAGTCTTGGAGGACCTGTAACTAACAGAAGATAATGTCACAAACAACTGTGTGGTTATCACTTTCTCCCGATCCCTCAGAGGATTTTGCCCACAAGGGCTTCTTTCTACTCTAGAGTGTTTGCCTAATACATGCTGTTTTCCCAACCTGGGGTCTCTCAGGCCTGGAACTCTGAAATCTATCAGTGCCCAAGCATCACCTTTTCAGAAGGACCTCTGAGAACCATGGTTAAACTGTTCCTCGGACCTCTGGCCACCATGCTGACCAATGCTTTTCCTAGTTCTTTCCCTCCATGACTCTACAACCATTTCACACAACACTAGCATGCCTGTTTTCTTATGGTCTCTTCACTGGATGGAAGATGTGTGAGACTGATGCTCTGTTTTGCTCACTGGTATAGAAGAAACCTCCTAATATATTTATAGTGACACAAACAACTGAATGAGTTTACTGGATTTCGTTTTGATTTCTGGATGAGGAAGAGGATTCTGGAGGTACTGTAGACATTTACTAGCTGTGTTCATGGGACACAAGCAGACAGAGAGCGGGACAGATGAAGAAGCAGAATTAAAATGCAATGTCTACTTGGAGTGCTTTCTGAGAGTCATTTACCAAATTTTCCACTCCTCTGTTCCTTGCTGGTCACTGCCATCCAATCAGTATCTTTTAGGTTCCCAGAACTCTCCACTCCTTGCAGTAGAATCCGCAATAGCATCTTACTAATAAGTCTTCAGGAACATGGTGGGAAACCCTGAACCCCCTTGACAGTGGTAGTGGTTCCTCCTCCCCTTCACTTATGGGCATATGGGCACTGCATTAACTTTTGGAAATGCTTGATGGAGGGAGAAACAGAGTCAGCCAGGAAGTCAGTTTTTTTTCTTTCTTTCTTTCTTTCTTTCTTTCTTTCTTTCTTTCTTTCTTTCTTCCTCCTGTCTGTTAGCATCATCGAGGAACTGCAATATCCCAATTTAGTTCATTTCATCAAGATTTGAGTGAAGGCTTTTCTTATCTGTCTCCACAGTCTCCTTCTACCTAAGGATCACAAGTAATAGGAAGGAAGATGTGTGTCTGATTTGGCTAGCTCCGAAGGAGGCCAGCCTATAAATAAAACATAGGGCTTCTGGGAGAGGGGACAGAAGGACAGGCTCTGAGTGGGAATCGGCTGATGGATGGAGACAGGAAAGCACTTTCTTAAGTGAAGCAAAAAACATTTTCTTCTGAGGACCTGGACCACAGAGCTGGCGTTCTTTCCCTGCTTGAACTGGAAAAGCAAGAAGCTGGAGCAGCCAGGCAACAGATGTGACCCCAGTCTTCAGTCCCTTTTCCATCTTATCCACTCCCTAACCAGATTTCTCTGGGAAGAAAGAGGATGTACGCCTCTGTAAGTCTTTCCCTAAAATGTATTCATGTTTTTATATAATTGTCCAACAATTCTATGAATTTCAGCAACACACAGAGGAAACTGGTCCATACCTATCCCTGCCTTTGGCCTGACTGGATCTCAAGTTTTGGGTTTGTTATGGAGTTTGAAGAAAATATAAAATGGCAACTTCTCTCTCCAACTGCAGATATTGTTAAGGAAGCATAGCTCTACAGCTTAAAAGTAGTCTGGGCATTTGCAGTTCTAGAAAAGCCAGTTTTCAAAAGACAGAACAGGAGAATTGCAATTTAGTCATCATCTCCAGAACACGTGGTTCTTTCCACTTTAAGTTCTTTAAATATTGTGGCTAGAAAAGGAAAAATAGAAAAAAAAATTCACATCAAAATGAATTGCTATCCCTCAGCAATAAGACAATTTATTAGGACATGACCATCTGATTCTACCATAGCTGAAATACTAGAGGCTAATCTTTATCAGCACAATGCTCCCTTCATACCGTGTGGAGATGATTTGGGTTTTAGGGAGTATGTGATGATAAGGCAGAGTAAATCTCTGAAGTCACTGGCAAGCTTCCAGCCTATCAGAACTACTGAAGCTTGCAAGTTACATCTGTAGAGCGCAGAGACTTGACTCTTCACGTGGATGCATTCTACTGACACAGTGGGATACAACTCACAACATGGATGAGGGTGAGCCTGAAAAGGGGGCTCATCCATGAGACCAAAAGTTGCCGTTTTGTGTGGTTCGACTAACATGAGAAACAATGAGTGAGCTTTTCTCTGTGGTTGTAGACATTGTCAGGATGACAGGGGCCAGGGGCCAGGAGCCAATAGGTGAGGGCTGCCTGAGAGGGGATTCCATGAGGCTCCTGGAAGGTAGAAATGTGCTTTGCTGATTGATGTTGCTTAGCTGTGCACTGTGATAAGAGCACTTTGGCACAATGTTTTCAAAGGCTAGAGAGAAGGTCCATCGTTTCGGCGCCCCATCTCTTTTTACGTTAGCATGCTCTTTGGCCTCCTGGGTTCATCCACATCCCTGTGATTTACACTAGCTATGCCTGATCCTGAGAAGCCATTGTAACAGAGGAGTCTAGACATTTGCATTCATGTTTTGTCACGAGTGGGTGTATGGTCACAGATGGACCTCCTCTCTGTGAATTTCTTCACTTGGGACTGGAGAGTGTGAGCTATGCTCTCCATCCTGAGATGCTGGGTGCCTTTCATCTTGCTGTATTCATCTGGGTCAGATGCATTGCACTGCAGGGCACAGAGCAAGGGATTGTGACGAGTGCTTTCTGGAGGCTCTGTGGAGAACAGAGAACCATGAGCCATGATTTTAGTTTTTTTCTGGTCTCTAAAGGAGGCCAAACATTTTATTCATAATTCAGAATTATGCAGTAATTCAGCTGAAGCCACCCAGCCAACCTCTCATGACTTGTGAAATGGAGGGGCATCTTAAAATCAAGAGGCTAGCATCCTCCAAATTTGTTACTAGTATGTAATGTGACTGTGATGCCTGTATGTTGTGTATGTATGGTTGGTATACATGGACTCCAGAGGTTGACATCTGGTTTCTTCCTCAATTACTCCACTATTTCTTGAGACAGGTCTCTCACTGAGCCTGAAGCTCCCTAACTTGGCTAAACTGGATAGTCAGAAAGTCCCCAGGGTCCGTCTCCTCAGAGTGGGAGTACAGGTGTAAATGACTGCTCCTGTCTTCTTTTGCATGTGTATCTGGGAACCCAAACTCAAGTCCTCATGTTTGTGGGGCAAACACTTTATGAATTGAATCATCTCCCAAGCCCCACGACTTTGGGAAAATGTGTGTTCAATAAAAAGCTAATTGGTGCCTCCCACATCATGAATCCAGTTAAAAAGGACTCTGAGGACAGTGAGAAATAAAATCTCTCAGTTCCAGAAACCCAAGGGGTTAATTCTCCCTTATGGCTGAGGAAACGCCAACAAGCCTTTGGCAGCCTCCCTCCTTCTTTATATAACACTTTCAAAAGCTGAAGCTAGGATCGGCCAGTAATGCTTTTAATTTGTGTGTGGTTGGGAGGAGGCCAGGATTTAATCGAAATCATTAAAATGGCTTTGCTTGGAGTAGCTGTGCAGTAGAGTCGGGCAGCCAGGTAGCAGTGAAATAATTAAAAGAAATATCCGAGGTCGTCATCATCACTTGAGTTAGTCCAGACACTGGGTTTACAAATGAAAAGGGTAGAATTTAACAATGTTTTTTTTGCTGAAATAAAATTTGTGCGCAGTTACTTTTCTATTACACCCCAATCTTCTTTCTTCCCATTCACCTAATAAAAGCAGCCAGGGCTCCCTATTTTCTTAACAGGGTTGAGGCAGAGCTCTAGGAACCCACTGTTTCTCAGGCAGCCAGGTGTTCAAGGTTCCTACTCTTAGTCCCTTCCTGACTGTGGGTGGTCTGGACTGTTCCACCTTCCTGAATTACACAGCTGAGCAGAGAACATTCCACCTGCCCCACCTTCCTAGAAAAACAGGACAGCGGGGCTGTAAGTCCTCCTGAGCCCTGTCCTTAAGCAAATTTGGAAAACCAAACACAGACCTTAGCGTTTCTATACCTGCCCTCATCTCTTTTCTCTTTCTAAGGGGAACCATGTGCTCCAAGGCCCCACACAACAGATGGTCAAGATTAGAAACCATGTCCCCAAAAGACTGAATAATTCAAGTAAAAAAGAGCACATCTGTGAAGCAGAGATATGCACCTGACTTATTTATATGTTCTAAACACTTACATATACCACGGGACCAAGTGTATGCCAGGCAGGTTTATTCACTCAATCCTCAAGGCTCCTTAACAACCACCCATTTCTTCATTTCCTGAAACACTATAAGGTGCTGTGTTATGGTCTCTAGTGAAGACGAAAGGGGTAAGATTCCTCTGCTGAGGCCCAGTAAGTGAGACATGGGACTTAAGAGTCAGCACTCCTATGTGGAAAAGTTTGATGCAGAAGACCACACCATTTTTGTTGGACCAGTGTGTATCTGGCTTTCCTCTGGGGTCAAAGTGCAAACCTTAGCAACTACCCAAAGTGCACTATGACTCAAGCCTACTTTACACTTTACCCTTTTATTTCTAGTACTCAGGGTCCCTACTAAGAGAGGTGTCAAGGAATATTGTGATCAGGTCTTGGAACAGACAGGACTAAAGAAGTCAGTCCTATAGTGCCTTGCATATAATGAATATTTCATTGGGGTGGTCGCTAAAATACATCTGACATAGGTTCTATTGTAATCTGTTTTATGTACCAGAAAATAAGAAAATAGAGAAGAGAAATCAGACCCACAGTTAGTTCACCCACACTCAGATAGGATGTAATACCATCCAACTCTGCAAAAGCGCAGAAGTTATTCAGAGAACCCATGTGATCAGGATTATTCACACTCAAATAGGACATGATACAGTCTAACTCCGCATAAGGACAGAGTCCATGTAGCACCCAAATGGTCAGAACAAGACATTGAGCCAGTACATGGGACAGATGGGGATGGCATGAAGCATGAACAGAAGTGATGGGAGATGTCATTCTGTAAATGTGTTTCTCATATTGGTTAATTTATAAAGCACTGTTGGCCAATAGTGCAAGAAACTAGTAACTGGCCAACAGCTTTATATCTAATACAGCCTCTCTGTGTGTTATTTGGGGCTGGTGTGGCACTGGGACCAGGCTGGCAGGAAAACCTGCTCATAACACAGAAGGAGGTTCACCAAGTCCTAGGCAATGGTTCTCAGCCTTCTTAATGCTATGACACTTTAATACAGTTCCTCATATTGTGGTGACCCCAAACCATAAAAAATTATTTTCGCTGTTACTTCATAACTGTAATTTTGCTACTGTAGGGAATTAAATGTAAATATCTGACTTGCAGGTTATCTGATATTCGAGTACCAAAGGGGTCCCAACCCACAGACTGAGAACCACTGATAGAGGACTGGCTGGCTAGGTGATAGAATTAAAGGTGTGTCTGTTACCCTTGGAAAGAAGAAACATCTTTACAGGGTGGGACAGATCCTGAGATAGTTTTTCATGTGTGACAAGGAAAGGTATAGTGGGAGAGATTTTTGCCATTGCCAGCTTTTAGTTCTGTACTTGGGGAGTTAGGGGTATCAGGTCTATTGGAACATATTAGCCAATCTACAAAACAGTGACTCACACCAACAATTTATGACCACTCTACTATATTTTCTTTCAGTGGGTGCACTATCTGGGATAGCCATAAAGGCCATGTCAGATTGCTGTTTCCCATCATGGCTCTATTACATAATAAGATATAAGATGACTTAAGGCTTCCAATAGGGTAGGGAAGTCTGGAGGATCTCTCTTAGGCTTGAGACCTAGAGTAGGCATGGTCACACCTACTATGTTCCACAGACCAAATCTAATCATGATCAAGTCCAACATCTTGATGGGAAGAGCTGCAAAGTCCTGTGTAGTGGGTGTGAGAATAGGGAAGTATGCCCTTTGGGGATTTTCGATCATCTGTCATAAGAAAAAGGCCAAGAGGAAGAGGTGTGGCTAAGGAATGAGGTGTGGGGGGGTGAAAGAGAGAACTCAGTCTTTGATTAAGCAATTGCATATACATACATATATATATATATACACATACATACATACATACATACATACATACATATATATATATATATATTGTTTTTTGAGACAGGGTTTTGTATTGCTACTAGCTCTGTAGACCAGGCTGGCCTCAAACTCACAGAGATCTTCCTGCCTCTACCTTCTGAGTCCTGGGATTAAAGGCATGAGCCACTAATGTGGGCGCGTGTGCGTGCGTGCACACACACACACACACACACACACACACACACACACACACACATATATATATATGTATATATATATATATATATACATACATACATACATACATACATACATACATATATATATACATCCTACTTTCAAAGACTCAAGTCTGGACTCTAAAATGAGACCATGGGCTGTGGAGGTCATGGATCATGGCCTAGACCTAACAAGTCCTGCTTTTATACATAGGTGCTCAAGAATTCTAAAGTCTGAACCCTTCATCTCTACTTCCTGTCTGTGTCACTAACTTCAACAGACTACCTAAAAAGTAACTCCTTTTTAGTTTCCTGTAGAAAAGACATGGGTACAAGTCTCTCTCTTGACATGTCTGTCTCAAACTTCATAGACAATCATTCCTGGGTTGGGTGTTCTTGCTGTGAGAAGGCAGACCTCTCAGGGCTGTGTTTGAGTAGATGACCTTGACAATAAAGATCAAAAGTTGTGTTTTCTGAAAGATAGATTCTTCTAGTTACTAAGAGCTAGTAAGATCCTGGGCAGTGAGGGTGCATGTCTTTAATTCCAATACTCTGGAGATAGAGGCAAGTGGATCTCTGTGAGTTTGAGGCTAGCCTGGTCTACAGAGTGAGTCCTAGAACAACCAGGGATACACTAAGAAACCCTGTCTCACAAAAAATCCCCAAACATTAGACATTAACTCTCCCTCTCCCTCCTTCTCTCTCTCTCTCTCTCTCTCTCTCTCTCTCTCTCTCTCTCTCTCTCTCTCTCTCTCTCTCTCTCTCTCTCTCCCCTTTCAATACAGGGTTTCTCTGTGCAACAGTCTTGGCAGTCCTGGAACTTGCTTTATAGACCAGGTTAGCCCCAAATTCACAGAGTACTAGGATTAAATGAATGTGCCTTCACTGCCTGGCAAGACTTTTAAGTTTGGTTTTTTTGTTTGTTTGATTTGTTTTTGTTTTTTCTAAGACAGGGTCTCACTATGTAGCTCTGGCTATCCTGGAAATCACAGAAAGCCACCTACCTCTGCCTCCCAAGTGTTAGGATTAAAGGTGTGAGCCACCACACCCAACCAATTTTCTTTCTCTCTTTGGTTTTTTTTTTGTTTGTTTGTTTGCTTGTTTGTTTTTGAATTTTGAGGCAGGATCTCACTATGTAGCTCTGGCTATCCTAAAACTCACTGTGTAGACCAGGATGACCTCAAACTCATAGATCTTCCCCTGCCTTCATCTTCCAAGTGCTGGGATTAAGGGTGTGTGCCACTATTGCCAGGCTTCTTTTTTAATTTTTAAAAATTATTGTATTTTATGTGTAGGTGTGTTTTGCCTACATGTACATCTATTTGCTGTGTGTATGTCCGGTCCTTACAGAGGTCAGAAGAGGGCATTGGTTCTCTTGGAACTTGGGTTAGAGATACTTGTGAGCTACCATGTGAGTATTGGGAATCAAACCTTGATCCTCTAGGCAAACAGAGTGCCTTCAACCCTGAGACACCTCTCAGGCCCTGTACATTAACTTTTAACTAGTGTTCAAGATAAAAAAAAAAAAAAAAAAAACAACAACAAAAAAAAAAAAACCAAAAAACAAAAAACAAAAGCATAGATGGAAAGCATGTCTCTGGAAAGAAAAGGATGCAAAGGACAACCTACCCATTAGCTATTTTGGGGAGCTCTGGATTTAACTAAATTCCAAATCCCAGCAAAGCAGATGTCCCTCAGTGGGTAACCTGTCAGAACAGGGACTTCCTATCTGTTGTCGGTTGGTTCCATCAGTAGAGGTGCTTGAGAAACATTTTTCTCATGCATTGTGTGCCTGCCTCCTATGCTAACCTATATCCATTACACATTTTAATTACATTAACATTTTTAATATGCAGCAATTTTAAATGTCAGAAAGGTCAACATTACATATTAACATTGCAAATATCTGGTGGTGTGTGTCTATATATGTCCTATTAGGATATATATAACAATTTAAAACTGATTTTGTTGCTCTTTTTTGTCCATGAGTATATGCTCCTGTGTATGTTTATGTATGTGCAGGTGCATGTGTATGTAGAAGCCAGAAGATAAGCTTGTGTATCATACTCAGGAGATGCCCATCTTGTTTTGGAGACAAAGTCTCTTACTGGCACAGAGCTCATTGATTAGACCAAGATGGTTGTTTATCCTGAAAGCCACAAGGATTTGCCTATCTCTGTCTCCCAACCCTTTGGATTGCATGAACAAGTCATCCTGGCTGAAATATATAATATCTACCCATCTGTCTGTCTATCTATCTATCTATCTATCTATCTATCTATCTATCTATCTATCTATCTATCTCTATCTTCTATAATCATCTATTGATCTATCTGTGATCTATTACCTATCTATCTATCTATCTATCTATCTATCTATCTATCTATCTATCTATCTATCATCTATAGTCTACTATCATCTATCATCATCATCATTCATCATCTATTGATCTACCTATTACCTGTCTATTTCCTATGTATCTATCATCTATCAATCTATCATCATTTCTATCTTCTATTATCTATCTATCTATCTATCTATCTATCTATCGCCCATCTGTAATAGAGCTTATTTCATAGCTTTTTTTTGTTTACGTGTGTTCGTGTCTATGTGTTTCACTACCTGCATGTCATGCTTAGCATGGGGAGATCAGAAGACAACCACCTGAAAGAGTCAGCTCTCTCCTACCATGTGGGACCCTTGGACTGAACATGAATGTCCTTAAGCTTGCCAGCAAATGCCTTTACCCATTAAGCAATCTTGCCACCCCAAACTCAGCTGTTTTGATGTGGAATCCAGGGGCTAAGATTCAGGTTGTATTGATAGTAGGGCACATACTTTACCGATGGAGCCATCCCCTCAGCCTCTTAACATACTTGCTTTGTTTACAAGTCAGACCCTGTGTGACCAGCCTAGGGTGTCTAAAGTTCCTTTGGTAATAAATGTCTAAATGTTCCTGATTTCCTTGGCTCACTGCTGTAAGATTATCAACCTTCCCTTCATCACAGATGGTGCTCCAGGCCACCCATATCTTCTGCGTCTTACCATACATAATGCCTTAAGGCTCCAGACATCCACCTGCCAGTGCTTGCTCATCTTTTTCTGAGAGGCGCTCCAGTAGCTATACTCTACCTGTACATACTGAGTGCAGACAGCAAAACTGAAGGATTAGCATCATTCCTACCCAACACAGCTTTCAAGTGATCATGCCTTCCCTCCCCCGAGCTCCTGGCAATTCCAAGCTTCGTGGAATTCGTGCAAGCTTTCTACTCTATAGTGACTGCTTTCCTCTCTCTCTCTCTCTCTCTCTCTCTCTCTCTCTCTCTCTCTCTCTCTCTCTCTCTCTCTCTCTCTCTCTCTCTCTCTCTCTCTCTCTCTCTCTCTCTCTCTCACACACACACACACACACACATCACCCTCTCTTCTAGTAGCTTCTAGTTCTCTTCTTCTAAGAAGACCCCCAGAAGACATCTTAAAAGTTGAATTAAACTGTCCTGAATTCTGACTTCCTTCATGGCTGGGCATTGTTACTTATTGCTTGAACTCAGTTTTGTCTTCAAGATATAAATGAACAATTGACGCTGTCTAGGGTAGCCTTTGTGAACTTGCCAAGAGATGGCCCAAGAATCCAGCAAGCTTTTACAATTTTCCAATTCTATGTATGGGCACCGGGTGACTGTGGGATATGAGTATTTATGGACAGGCAATCACCCCAACTGGGACAATCAGCAGAGGGGTGACAATGATGCCTGGTCCCCAGGCAAGTGTCAGGGAAGCAATGAGGTAGACACAGCATGCTTTTCTGTAAAGTCCACTGCTAGTCTGGAGGAAGAGCTATTACGGAGTGACTGGCCTCCCTTAGCCTGGCCCAGAGGATGGCCTCATGTGCAGGGCTCTGGACCAGACTCCAGAGCTTCTGTGTCTTCCTCTGTTCCTACTTCCCAGCTCCCTCTTTCCTCAGAAAAGCTAGTGTTATCTGCTGCCATCTGCAAACTTTCAACCTCTGCTGCTGTCTGCGAGTTACACTCTGGGTAGCCCACATGTTTCTTCTGGGTACTTCTGGCAAACTCATTTTCTTAAATGCTATTTTAATTTTCAGTCACCACATTACCAAATCTCATATGTCTCCTTCCTGCTGAAGGGGCTCAGGGTAAAGACTTATGCTAGTGTTGAGGATGTGTCATCCATCTGTCCCATTCATCCCCATCTACCCCAAGACAGGTGTGACATTAGGAGACTTGATGATCCTTGATGTCTGCAGACACTCTTCATTCCTTCGTCTCAAAGTCTGCTATGCTTTCTTCATTATGTTGAACTTGCTTTTATTTTCCTCAATCTGTACCTGATATATTGTCAAGTTAGGGACAGCTCATACATTCACACAGTAGGAGAGAATAGAGGAATTCACAAATCATTCCAAGGAAAATCTTAAAGTAATTATGACAGATGAAAGAAAATCAAGTAACATAATGTTGGCATAATGTTGGCATAGCGTTAAGAGTTTGTAAAAGAAACATTTTTCCAGAGTCAGTTTATTTTTATATTATTTATGCAAGTGTGTGTGTGTGTGTGTGTGTGTGTGTGTGTGTGTGTGTGTGCATGCATGCATGTGTGTGGTGTGCACACTTGCTTGTGAGTACCAGTGCAGACCAGTTAGGGTCCAGTAGAGGGATCTCTAAGAACTAGAATTATAGGCAATTATTAGCTTCCAGAGATAGGTGCTGGGACCAAACTCAGGTCTTCTGGAAGAGCATCAAGAGCTCTTAACTGCTGAGCCTTCACTACAGCCTGCATTTTTGGAATTTCTAAAACAAAGACAGTCATGTGGAAAGTAGTTAATTAGCAGGGTGATTAAAGATAAGTGAAGTCACACACAAAGCTACAAATTAAAGAACTTCTTATAATCAATGTTTCCTCTTTTATCATATACACATATTTCTCTGTAATAAAATATTAAAGTACAATTAAAAGCTAAGTGGAAAAGATTGATAAATATTTTACCAAGGAAGAAACATAATTAGACAAAAGGAAATAAAAATATTTTGAAATAATACAAATTGAAGCAGTTAGGTCTCTTTTTGGTTGAGACCAAATTAGTAAGATAATGTCTGCCTAGTAATAAAAGTAAAAGATGGGGAATGTATTGGAATCAACTTGTCACATTTGTCACCAGCTTTGAAAGTCACTTACAAGCCCATCTGTGGGGAGGTGTCCTAAAGCACTTTAAGCCAGGGGCACCTCAAAACATCTGCCCTTTCACACGAGTACAATGACTGCATGGATGTAACCAAAGCAAGGCATTTGACTGAGAAATTAAAATGCCAGGAGATCAGGGAAAGAAAGGAATTTTGATTTAATACAAGGTTTTAAAAAGGCAGGTAAGAAATTTGCACATAGATTGTTGTACCAAATACAAAAATGAGCAATGTACACATGTGATTAAAAAGTGCATATCAGAAAGAAATCTACCCAAAGTGGGGAATGATCATGTAATGAAAAAATTACATGCTTTTTTTTCATTTTATTGATATAATTTTCATTTTCCCAAATTTTTATCAAAAGCCTATATTACTTTAAAATCAGAAGTGTATGTATAAGTTGCACATGCTGATGGATGCTTGTAATCCGGGCATCAAGAGGATTATGAGTTTGAAGCTATCTTGATCTATATAGTGAGTCTCTTTCTCTCCTCCTCCTTCTCTCTCTCTCTCACTCCCTCTTTCTCTCTCTCTCTCTCTCTCTCTCTCTCTCTCTCTCACACACACACACACACACACAACTACATCATTTATCTAAACATTACACTATAACTTACAAATATGTAGTTATGTATTCATTATTCATAACATAAATACATAAAACAAAACACTGAGAGACAAAACTAAAAAAAATTACTGTTCTGTAACAATTCCTGATTCATTTTAGATAAAATGATAGTAACATCAGTGTTCATTACACCTCTGTCTCTACTTCCTGGCCATATCTAGTATCAAAATCCTACTGTCTTTGTGTGTGTGTGTGTGTGTGTGTGTGTGTGTGTGTGTGTGTGTGTGTATGTGTGTGTGTGTATACATGTGTATATGCAGATGCATGAAATCCATGGCATCTATAGAAGACTATCCAGGTGCTCAGTCTTCCCCTTCCATCTTGTTTGAGACAAGCTTCCTTGCTGTTTGATAACCCATGCGCACACACGCTCCTGTAGGCTAGGTGTCAGTCAAGATTCCTGGGATTCTCCTGTCCCTATCTCCCATCTCCCCAAGAAGTGCAGCTATTACAGATACTCCTACCACACTGCCACACTGCCACCTTTATGTGAGTTCTGAGGACTTGAACTCAGGACTTAATGCATACCTAGTGCTTTTATACATTAAGCCATTCCTTCAGCTCCAGGCTCCTTCTATCTACACAAGTGGCTCAGCTGTGACACCTTCAACATCCATCAGTCTCACTCCTCCAGTTGAGCAGTAGTTTATTGGATAGGAGAGACCACATCATGCCCAGACCACTAATGTTTTCAAGCCTCAGCTCTTTCCAGGGACCACTGGTACAGAACTGATAGTCATGTTTAAGCATTAAGTGTCTCAATTAATATAAAGAACTGTTCAGGCACCTGGCATATTACAGGCACTTGGTTAAAGACAACGACATCAGGGTCAGGCTGACATGGATTCGAGTGCTGACTCTGAGAGTTATAGTGACAGGATTTTGGAAACTGTCCACAGCCCCATTGAGCCTTATTTTTGCCACTTGTTAACTGAGAATCATAACAGCAATTGTTAGCAAGCTGCTGTGGTGTGGCCTATCAAGCACTTAGCTTGGCTCCTGGGTCCTGTGAGTGTGGTAAGTGGTTGGTGTGATATCCTGCCCATAACAGTAGCAGCAGTAGTAACAGTAGCAATAGTGTTATCCCTGGTGTTTTGCTTTCCCTGCTTTCCTGATCCTTTGCAGTAGGAAATGTTTCAAGTGCTGGCATTTTGTTAATTAGAGCCCCTGCTCTGAATCTTTCCCAGACCTGTTCATTACTGGTACTCAGTCTGAAATCTTCAATGAAGCATTGCATTTGATTTTGTATCAGAAATCAAATCAACTTCTATATTTTCCCATTTTGGCTCACGTAGGGGCTTCTTAGATGACAGCTAGGGGGACTGCTGCTTGCAGCAGTCCTCTGAATTAGACAAGAGTGGCCATTGTGTGGCAGCAATGAGCCAAGACACCTGTGCATTTAACATTGAGAGCATGCGTTTGTTGGATAAACTCTGAAATGAAATAGTACCCAGTGATTATTATTTTTTCTATACTAGTGTCACAGAAGGTTCTATTGGCATGCCTGGGTGCCAGGAGAGACTGTGAGCTCCAGGAGGGAAGCAACAGTGTTTCTATTTGATTTATTTTCGTATTTTAACAAGACAGTTTCATGCACCTGGGGATAACTTGGAACTTGTGATACTTTTGTCTCTACCTCCCAAGTGCTGAGAGTATAAGACTGAGCCACTGTCCAGTTTTATGCAGTGCTAGGGATCAATCCAGGTTTTTTGTTTTTTGGTTTTTTTGTTTTGTTTTGTTTTTTTGTTTTTGCATGCACTCCATTTAACTGAGCTACATCTACAGTCTCAATTTTTATCTGTTTGCAATTAGTGATCGTTATGTATATTTATAGGGTAGTGTGATAGTGTCCATTGTCAAGCAGACAGAATCTGGAATCTTCTGGAGGTTGGGCCTCTGGGATGCCTGCGGGGCATGATCTTGATTGTGTTAATCTGGGTGGGAAAGATGGTCTGTCATGGACAGATGGGAACCTAGACTATAGCAGTGGAGATATGGGGTTGGGCAGCGGTGTGCATTCATGTTTCTTTGCTCCCTGACTGTGGATACAATGTGGTCATCTCCATTATGTTCCTCCCAGTTTGACCCCCATCATGACAGACTGTACCCTGAAACTATGAGACAAAATAGACCCTTTCTCCCTTTGATTGCCTTTGCCAGGATATTTTATCATAGCAACAGGAAAAGAAACTAAGACCGATGTGATATTTCCGTGTCTATATCTAGATTATGGCAATATTTAATCAAGCTAGTCAACATAATCACCAACTGATTAGTTTATTGTTTTGTGATATCAGTGTTAAAATATACCTGAAGAATTTTGAAATGTCATACATTACTAACAGTGATCATTCAGTACACATCCACCTCTATCCTGAAAAATCTCACTAATAACTGGATTGAGCTTGCCTGCTCTCTATACCCCCCCCTTTACAGCATTCAATTTGAATTGCCCTACAATTTTTCATCTCCCATTCCCTCATCCCAGGTTTTCCTCTGTTAACCTCAACCCTATGGCCAGTGATGAGCTATAGCATTTCAATGTGGCTTTGGCAGGCATAGTCGCCCAGCTACTCCTCTAGTTTTGCTAACCATACTACCTGATCGTGGTTGGGTAGCACAGACAAAAAAAAGCCTCCTCCCAGGTCATGGAGGCACCCTGGAACATTGGAACACCCTAGAGTAATGTTCCACCCAAGGGGACTGGCATTTTTGGCTTCTGTCACTTAGATCCTTTACCCACTTTTTACCTAAGATGAGATGATTACAGTGTTCCCCACACTTGAGGCCAACTCTTTTGTCAGCAGCAGCAGGGTAATTATTCCCCCCGCTATGAGGGAGGGCTGGAGCTAGCTCAAGCAGTCTACCAATGGCCAGCAGGAGAAAAAAAAAATCATTAGAAAATCAATTCTTACTTAATTGAAGATTCTTCCTCTGAACGGAAACTGAGTGGGATTTATTATCCCAGTTGCCTCACAGATTGGGTGATGACTGCATTTTTACTTGTCTTGGTTTCCTTGGAGAAAGATGATAGCCCGCACACCCAGGATCAGTAGCCTAGGCGACACCTGAGGGTTTGAGAGACACAAGAGTAGTGATCCCCAGCGTGATGAACCCACTTGGAACTCGTGCAGAAGCTGTTCTTCCAAAGGATGACAAGAAACCATGTCCTCAACTAAGATAAACAATTGTGTCTTCTGCTAACAGGCAATTAAAAATCACCCCCCCCCAACACACATAGAGCATCTGCCATCATCAACGGTGCTGAGACTCCAAGTTCCCCACATTTGCACATCTTCTGGGAGGAATATGGAGTTCTATCAAGTTATGGGCACAAAGCTAAGGCCCTGACTGACACCCACACAGAGGCGAACAGAATGGTGGCCTATAGGGAAACCACTGCTGTGAGGCATCATTGCACAAACTGAGGGCATTTTATTTTGAGACAGAACATTCAGAAGTGTGATTTGAAACCTCTGAAGACACCTGTGTGCTGCTGAAATTGGCACTGTTGTGATCCAGGCCCCACCCCTTGGGAATCTGGCACAGTGTGTCACCTTTCCGCGCATGGCAGGCGGTACCCTGGCTCTGTATGCAGGTGTGTGGAGGTCCCATTAAGAGGCAAGCTCCCCCCACTTCCTCTCACTCTGCTATTTCTCTGAGGAGGCAGCTAATCTGTCTCTGTCTATCTCTTTCTCTGTCTTCTCTCTTCCCTTACTCCCTTACCTTCCCCCAACAAACTTTCCACATTTGAAGGTCTCTGTCTCCCACTTGCCATTTGTCCTCACCCTTCCAAGGTCCCCCTCACACCTTATTATTTATTACAGGCTCATTCAGGTGTCTCCTATAGTGAGCAAGTGGATGATGGAATAGTGTTTAGAAAAATTGACAGCTGTAGGCGTTTGGATAGAGTCATGGCATACCTCAAGGTTCCGGGTTCCCAGTTACTTTTCCAGCTCTGTGTGGTAGATGTCTGGGCACAGCTTAGCCTGGTGCCTCTGCCTCAAGGTCTCTTGTAAAGTGAGAGTCATGCTGCACGGGGACTACGGCCTCTTTTTTGGTCTGGAGTAGCGAGAAATCACATCCAAGCTCTCTTCATGTCTATAGCTCCTCTTTGCCTGTTGCCTGTTGGCTGTGTTCTTTGTCACACAGATCTTCCCCTGCCCATGACATGGCAGGTGCCTCTCTCGAAGTGTTTAAGGGGAGCAGTGAGAGGGACCATAAGAAGGCAGAGACCACAATGGTTTTGTCACAGACTCTCTGCAGTGCTGCCCCGTAACTTCCATTTGTTCATTCATACCCAAAAGGGAAGGAAGGGAAAACCAGGAGCCTGAGCAAGCTGAGATCACCTGAGCCACTAAAGAGGTTGTCCACCATTCTCTGCATCCACTTGCTGTACCCTGAAAGATGAAGTGTCATATTTACCAGCTAAGAACAAGACACTCAGAAGAGGAAAGGTAGTATATCCAATCTATTTCAGTTATTCAATCTCAAGTTCAGAGATCTATTAAGAAAGATGGGGCTCTTAACAAAAGGGCAGGGGAGCCACAACTATCAGAGATGGTGAATGTTGAGTTGTGATGTAATTAGGAATATATATTATGTATTTGCCTCTAGTTACTGAGACAGATATACTCAACCCCTTTTAGACTTGGCATTGGAGTAATATTTTGTTCTAGTATTTAGTCTTTGATCTCAGTTTTTGAAGCAGAGCTTTTAAATCCTGTGGGACTTTCTGGTTGACAGGAGGGTCTTTTGTTTTTCTAAAATCCACTTTTCATGTGCTCATGGAAGCCTCAGGATGGAGGCTGGTTGCCAGTGGAAACACTCATGTCATTGGAGGGTAGACATGTTCAGCTTTCCACCTAAGTAATGAGAAATGTCCTTCTGTATGCTGTGAATATATGTTTCTCTTATTGGTTGATGAATACAGCTGTTTTGGCCAATAGACAGGCAGGGCTCCTGGACTAAGAGAAGTCTGGGAAGAGGAGCAGAGAAAGTGAGTCACCAGCAAGACACCATGTAGCTGCCAAGGAACCAAAAGATTCGGGCATCACCCATAAGCCAAGATCATGTGGAGAAGCACAGATTAATAGAAATGGGTTAACAATTAAGAGAGAGCTAGCCAATAAGATGCCTGAGACATTATCCAAACAGTTTATAATTAATATAAGCCTCTGTGTTCTGTGTGTTTACTTGGGGCTGAACAGCAGCGGGACCAGGCAGGACAGAAACCTCCATCAACGCCTTAAGTCACAGGAGGTAAAGTAGCTGAAACTTGAGTCACTCACCAATGACCAATGATGTAATGGACCATGGCTACATGATGAGGCTGCCGTAAAACCTCCAAAAGACAGAGCTTGGAGAACTTCTGAATTTCTGAACATGTAGAAGTGTCTGGACCACAGTGTGTCAGGGAGGACTTGGGAGTTCTGTGCCCCTTATCACACACCTTGTCTGAGGTGTGATACCCTTCTGACCTGTATCCTTCAAGATATCCACCCTAATGCCAGTGAGAGAATTGTTTCCCCGAATTCTGTGAGTTGATATAGTACATTGATAAATGTCAAGGAGTGTGTTTTGGGAATTTGATTTATAACTTAGTCGGGAGTATAGATTACTACTTTGTACTTTGAGCTGATATCTTAAGGAGAGAAGTTTGCCAAGTCTTGTGAGAAAGGAGCTGTAATCTTAGAAAGGGAGGGATATCACATTGTGGTTATATAGTTAGAGCCTAAAGGAATTGCAGGACACCAGTTAGATATCTGTGGGAGAATTGCTTGGCATGTGGGAAATACACAGACACATTTGGGGGAGTAGTAATGACTCATTCTGTGCTGATTAAGAATTTTTTTTTTTTTTGTCTGTAGCCCGCTTTTTGTTTTTTCCCCTTTAACAAGGAAGACAGATGGAACATTATATTTGCTTATTTGTATTGATGGCAATGAGCTTCTGATCCTCCTGCCTTAATTCTCAAGTTCTGAGATTGTGATGTGTGTCCCCAAAGCTGTTTGTTTGGTTTCTGAGCCCTAGAGAACAAGCAGAAAGTTCTTACATAGGGGAGGTAGTGCATGATCACCCTGACCTCCGTCAGTTTGCTTTCCTTCTCTGTTGGATTCCTCACTCCCCATGTATCTGCAAGATATTTGGGGGCATCATTCTCAAACTTTGTGGGTGTGAGCATTGAGAGTTTTATTTGATAAAATAAAGGCATGAAAAGCAGAACCGCACCGCAGTGGCTTTACCACCATGGCTATATAATTAATAGCCCATGCTAGCTGTGCTTAGAGTGTAGACAGATGCCTCTGTCCACTCTCTGAATGCCTTTGTCCATCCTCTGGATAACTTACATTGTGGCTACTTGAAGATGTCCTTGTGGCAGCACAGAACACCCCCATCTTGGTGTCCCATATAAATGTCAGTTTGGGATGCCCAGCCACTGCTTGGGAAATCTAGAGTATTTCAATGTCTGCTCATTTTCTAACTAACCGGTCTGAAAGAGTTTGAAATAAAAAAGTGAATGGTTCATTGGGATAAATCAGATATGGGTGAACTTATCAAAGTTCAATAAACATAAAAGTGATGAATTTTGAAGTCACATAATTAACTCAGGATTACATGAGCAATAACTGAGTAATTACGCCTTTAATAATGCATTGAACTTGTCAGGAATACTTACTCATTCTGTTCAAATTTTTTAACAAGATCGCCTATAGCAAGTGACTGTAATTAGATATTGCCTCAGAAAACATCGACAGCTCCTAATTGATACCTTTTATTATAAAGCTAGATGCCAAACATTGCTGTTGAGTGGATTAAGGAATAATATGAGATGCGTTCGGATCTTAGTACCTGCTTTCAGGGATTTCGTGCAAGTGGTGAAAAAAAATCTGGCCCATCAATCACAGCATAAAGTTGGTTCAAGTTTGCATTGGTTTGCTTTAAATTACAGCCTGACAGCAATAGCTATTGCCAGGGCTGTCTGGAAAAGAAAATAGGGGCGGGATGGGGGTAGAGACAGGATCACATCCTGCCTCCTGCATCTCTGTTGATGGTCAGGAGAGGTGGGTTTAGTAAAACATGGCTGTTGAAATGAGGCCTTCCTGTGGTGTGGGGAAGGAGATTGTTTTACCTTCTGATTAGAAATGCCCCCACTTCCCTGTTCAAAACTGATCTTCAGGGATTCTGTTGAAGTTGTGGCATTATTTTCTCTGTAGCTATTTGGGACAGAACCCTAATCTTCACTGAGACAGAGAGAGGCTATGTTTTGGGGGTGTCAGAAAAGTCCCCCCTGTCTGCCCACACTCCTGGATATCATCTTTATGTGTTTTATCCTGAATTGAGAATTTCCTTAAACCCAACCCCCACCAGAGGGAAAATAACAAGAAGAGGGCATAACGAGTGCAAAAGCAAACATTTCCAAAGGCTGGTGGGAGACACCTCTGGTAAGTGGAACTTTGGTGTGGCTCTGGCTCTGTTAAAGACCACTAGCCTCAGTGTCCTTATCTGCATAATGGTCCTTTTAATGAGTGCAAGGCAAGATGCATAGGACAAAGAAACATATGGTGTGTAGTTATACCAATGACTGCACTAGTGAGAGCTGTACAAGACAGCAAGCTGTTGAGTTAAGTACCTTCTGTCTGCATACTTTGGCAAAAATATCTTCAAAATGAAAATGTGTGATATTCACAAGATGGAAAGACATCAAAACATAGGAGAGAGCCTAATTCAATTATTTTTGCAGGTACTGGGTGTGGATAAATACGTTGGATGAGTATTAACAGAGTCATATGATTCGTAAGTTGATATCTCTTATGGAAGATGTGTTTATTCTTTCTGCTTCTCAGCAAAATCGCTAAAGATATCGATGCACTCAAAATTTCCCCATGATTTTGGTCCTATTGAAAACAATAGCCTAGATGGTTAAAATGTAAATGGAATTTATTCAGAATGTATATGTATTTTCATATGGTCACATTCCATATCAGCTGAAAGTCTCACTGAAGTCAATGTTGGAAACATAAAAATATGGAAAATGTAAAAAACAAGAAAACTGCATGTTTTTAGAAAAAAATATCTTCTCAAATATCAAAAGCTATTAAAAGCAAGAGGCAAATATTTATATTTTTTAACATTCTTTTTAATATTGCCTTTCATTATTATCAAGAATGTTATACATGAGTACTAATACTATATTTACATCAGCTTAATCCATGTTTCCCTCTCTTCAGCATCTTCCTGTACCTCCAACTTCCTCTCAAGCTTATGACCCCTTCTTTAATTAATATTCACACACACACACACACACACACACACACACACACACACACACACAATATACATGTATATATAAGTACATCCTTCTGGGTCCATTTAGTGTTTCTACTGTGTTTATGTGTTTATGGCTGACCCTTACAAGAGGCAAAATCAAACACTTATAAAGTCAAATTACAAACATGAATTAAAATGAGAATGTATCCATGACTTAACTTCAAATACTCTTAAATTTTAAACATGTTGCTATAATTTAATGTAAATTTCACTAAAATCTAATGCAATTTTATTAAAAATTTCATAGAAAAAATCAGTTTAAATTGACAACTCCACGATGCATTCAGTTATCAGTGTGAAAAGGTAGCAGCATGCTTCATGCATGTTCTGTCTAGACTTGTGTATATTGAGATTTCAGACTTATACAAACTGCTTAACATTGCAGAATATCCTGGAGCTGCTGTGTGTGACTGTTGTGAATGCTGGGCTGATTCGTGAATAACTTGAGAACACTAAATTGGACGAGAAAAAGGAGCCGGGGAATGGATGCTTGTCACCATTAGGAAATGATGCCCTGCTTCTGAAAAATCTATCACACTTCTGCGTACGGGGGAGATTTGACAAGCTAATTAATTTATCTTCTTTTTCCTCTTCTGAAATCCTCCCCTACTCCAGAGCAGTGGCCATCTCTGACCTTAGACTTAGCAAAACCCTCAGATCTGGCACTTAACAAAGCTAATAAATGTTAGGCATCATTATAGCTGCCTGCAGAGAAAATTTCCCCTGCTCCTTCAGAATGTTGCTTGTCAGAAGTGTGAGGCAATGTCTGAGCTCTACAGTCTAGTGAAGAATGGTACAGAGATCACTTGCAGCTACACAGTATTCGTGAGGCTCTGGGCTTCACTGAGAAGCAATCCTCTTAAGCTTTGACCCGCCAAGATGGCCCTTGTAAGCAAAGATGAGTCTGCTACCATCTCACCGGGGATTGTTTGGCCAGCAATGTTTATTTTAACTTCTTGCATTTGGTGTTTGTACATACAGGGTCAGACTCTTCATACAGCACTACCAATGTAATATGCATTTTTAAAGACAGAAAAAAAAAGACAAGGAAGGCTGGAACCAATAAGGCCTAAAAATTGGTATAGACTGACTGGGAATATATGAAATAAAGGGTCTCATTTTGGCAGGGAGGGCTTATTATTAAATAAACAGAAGCTGGGATATGTTGAGCTAAGGTTTGGTGGGTTCAGACATGAAGATGATTCTCACATACTGGGATTCTGTGAGCCTGTTGGTACCATCCCCCCTTTTCACCTAGCGTGTGACCTTGGGCATCTGACCATCTGACTCTGGCAACTCGAGTCTCAAGTCTCTCATCTGTAAAATTCAGATAACCAGATGCACCCGATAGGATACTACACGTTTAGTGTGCCTACTTGGATAGTATTGTTTATCCTTACATGTACAAAAACCAATTTGCTTATGTATCTTTATATAAGTAAATCACATTTATCTGTTTGGTCCCATGTTTCTTCAATTTCAGTAGCGTTGTTATTTTTAGCACCCGTCATCCATTTAATATGTCGTTAGAGGCCAAAGAAATACTGGCACTTTAAATGTAAATGTTAAGTGTAAAATGATTCCTCATTACAGAAGTGATCGAATATGAAATGAAAGTCCTTCTTAGAATCTCATTAACATCACTCCTCTCCTCCCCCTCCTCCACCTCTTGTGGTAAGATTTCCTTCTAAATTACAGACCTGCTCCTGGGGACCTAACACACAGCCTGAGGCTTGCCCAAATACTGCACCAGGTATCCCCAGACCAGGCCTGCGGAAGGAATCAGGAGGAGAAATAGAGCTTCCTTGCCCTGCTGCTAAAAGGAGGCTTGCTTGCCCCTGGGCAGGGGGGGGGCGGTGTACAAATACCTCTGCTTTAAAGAAGTTCAGAGTCAGACACTGTTCAATCATTAAACAGGAAACCAAAGGGGAGGTAATTAGCAGAAAAGCAAAGCTAATTTGGGCTTTCAGGTGACTGATTCAGAATTGTCCACTTAAACTCTGGCCCTTTAATTTATATATAAATGCATCTGTATTCACAAGAAGGTTCCCTCCCCCCTTTATCCTTTAGCTATTTCTAACCCTTCATCCTTTAGCTGTCTCTAATAGAGGGGCTCCTTAGTTCAGAGGGGTGGCTCTCACTGTAGGGAGCCCTACACTGTGGCTATGCAAACATGGTTTATTCCATGAGAGTGTAAATTTTCAGTTCCTCACCAGCCATGGGCTTCCATGGATGCCAATTCTGGCAAGACAAAATTCTTTCACCCATACTCCACCCAAGGGTTAAGATGGAGACAACTTTGGTGCCCTCAAGAAGTGATGATAATGATATCTAATAAGTAGAGACAAGGAGTGCACGGGACATCCTCCATCAGGGAGTGTTGCCCCCACAAAATTCCAAAGGACTAGTGTAGAGAAATTGAATTATATTAACTGAAGATGACTTTATCGAGACAAGGTTTCTCTGTAGCTTTGGAGTCTGTCCTGAAACTCTCTGTGTAGACTAGGCTGGCCTCGAACTCTCAGATATGCATCTGTCTCTGCTCCCAGAGTGCTGGGATTAAAGGCATCTGCCACCACTGCAGGGCTCTGCAGGAGCTCTTAACTGTAGGAAGATGGCTTTTTATTAGCCACCTCCTCAATGTAGCCTACCAACTTCTACTTCTACTTCTTAAACCTAGACTCTTGATCCTGGAGTTGGTGTCTCTTGACTTGAGAATCAGTAACTTTGCATTTGTAAGTTCATCTGTTTGGTTGGTTGGTTGGTTGTTTTTTCAGATATGAAAGGAAGAAAAGAATTGTTGCCCCCCAGCTCTGTAGCATTTAACTCGCATGTTGTGGGTACTCAGTAAATGCTAAGTAAGATTTTGGGCCCAGGATCGAAGCACTCTTGTTTTAGGACATTTTAACTTTAAAAACTGGCCTGCAGTGTTTTAGAAGAATGATGAAAGTCCCTCTACTCTGGGGTCCTTTCTCTGTCACCAACTATTCCTCAGGCCCCATTTTCTTCCAACAGGACTGGTGCAATGGACTAGGTGACTGGTTTGTTCACATTAACCCGAACCTCTGCCTCATTGGAGGTGAGGATCTGAAATATGAAGTGGTTACTTTGTGCTGAGTCTTGCTGGGTCCTGGCGCCTGCAGACTAGAATGCACACTTATTGTCATTCCCACAAAGCCCTGGAATCTCTGCTTTTACTGTTTTCTTTTCCCTGTCTGAGCTATATCCACTTTATTTCTTTCTCCTAACACACTGGTCCAAAGCACCCATCTAAGCCCGTGTTTTAGGCATTCCCGTGTTTTCAGTGCCCACCCTTTTGAATTCTGTTCTATGACATGTTTAGCTTTCATAATTCCAGCCATGGATCAAACTATTCTTAAAGTTCAGGTAGTTATGCTTCCTTCGTTGTTTTCCCACAGCATGGAGAGCGTGCTGGTAACCCTAGCACGTTTCTCTGAGTTATGGTAGTCTGTCATGATTAAAGGACCTCCTCAGCCTCTAGCCTCATTGTCCTAGCTTAATTCCACCTTCTGTGATCTTAAGCAGGCTGCTTAGCCTCTCTGAGCCTTGCCTTCTTTGTTCATGAAACCACAATGATAATATCAGTTGCATAGGTTTGTTTATGTGAAGATTAAATGACACAGTTTACATAAAGCATTCAGCCCAGTGCCTGGTTTGAGTGCTCGCTAACAGCCAGTTTTCACATCTCTGGTTTTGAACAGAAGAACAGAGACACGATTAAGATGAAGACTGGATTTTTCATTCAGTACTCAGGAGACACAGTGTGTGGGTGATCTGTTGGTAAAGTCTAAAATTGTATCTTTGCTAAGGTTTGCCCCTCAGGCTGGAGTGTCTCCAAGGGTCGTGGGGCACGTACATAAGCATCAACATGCACATGGCGCTCATGCAGGAGTGATGAAGGCTCATGGTAGGCCGTTGTTTCCAGTGAAAGTGCTAGATCTACCCATTGGCATATATTCTGGCCAGGGTAGGGGGCTCTAAGCTAAGCAAGAGAGGAGGCTCAGCCTCTTACCCTGGGCTCAAGCCAAGCAATAAAGTGTACTGTGTGTGTGTGTGTGTGTGTGTGTGTGTTGTGTGTGTGCGTGTGTAAGAGAGGGAGGTATAACAAGACCCTGAAGTGCCTGTAAGCAGCAGAACAACAACTCTGCCCTTTTGTGAGGACACAAAGAAAAGACAGACCTGATCTAATCCAGCTACTCACTAGCCACAAAATGTTTACCTCAGAGGATCACAGGGAACAAAAAGGGTCTCTGAGCCCTCTCTTGAAGACTTAGGCAACCTACAACCTCAGACCACCAGGGAAGACCCTAACATCCTGGGTTTTGATGGATGTTTATGCAGTCATGCTGCCTTACAGCCTCAGGCTTGAGCTTAGCCTAGGCTCAGCCATCCATCTTTAGGGAAAATCTCAGAGCCTGTCAGGCCACAGCATCATCCCCTTCTCTGTGGTAAGATTTGGCTTTCAGTCTCTACGTAGGATTCTGGGTATTTCCACCTTGTCGCACAGGGTCTGGGGCAGGACCCTTACCACCTTGGCCCCATCAGGTGAGTTGGTAAAGGGTCTCTATCAGGACTGTAGCTCCTGTTTCCTGCTCCCTGGGGGAGCCATACATCTGCTTTCTCTGTTTGTCCTGGACCCTTGCTCTCTGCTTTGTGTCGGGATCTACTCAGTATGCTGCTCGGATCCACACACATTAAGGCTAGATATGCAGAATTCCAGTTGGTGACTGAACAGTTCAGCTAACGTCCATGAACTTCAGTGTCTCCATGTTTCGGTTGAGGATAACAGTAGCCTTTTCCTCAGAAGGTGGGTGCCACAAAGAGGAGAAGGCCACTGGAGACACTCAGCTCTGTACCTGGCTGAATTGGGCCACTCAGAAATAAGTTCTCAAACAAATGTGCCTGGGCTTCACCTTTTATAGAACTGCTGTCTGTCAGTGTACACTGGATACCAGCTCACTCCTGGGCAGAGTGGAGAAAGCTGCAAGTGGTTTTGGGTGACAGGAAGGACATGGCAGTGTTCTTCCAGCTGAAGGGGAAAGGATTTCTTCCACATTCGTGTGTATCGAAGCTCTGCTCACTCTCCATCTTCTAGGGAACTTTTGTCCTAGACCACTGGATATCCCAGGGAGGTTACATGAGACACATGTTCTGAGAATGGTGACTATACTCTACCTCTGAGGGAGCCAACTAGGATGCCCATTAGTGCAAGGCAAGCCACAAGCTCTGTGTCCGGGGGTATATAATAGAATCTGCTCATGTCCCAGAATCAATTAGGAGACTTAAGTGAGCAAATATAAAGAGCCCTAAGCTTGGGTCCTTGGAGAGGAGACTGGGTACATGAGAGATTTCTTGGGGGGACCATCTGTGTGGGATGAGTGTGAAGTGTACAGAACTAGGTGAGGACAAGTTTCATACCATGCTATAAGCCTGGCATCGGCCAAAGGAGAAAGGTTGGGTGCTTAGAGCTTTAGACTGTAGCAGGACTCTGCTGAAGTCCCAGGTGAGATGACAGGAAGTTATAGGGCCAAAGTGTTGTCTATGAAGGCCTCTGAGTAGGGCAGTGATGGTCACATTCTGTACTGCCCTTGGCTGGGAACAGTGAGGAAAAGGATGGCCTGACATTAACAGTGCTGGCAGCTGTCCGTCACCGGTGCTTCGCGGTGGGTTCTCTTAAAGATGCATCTGAACAGGACAGCTAATTCCTCCACATGTTCCATTCATGAAAACATCCGTGTGATAAAGGTGAATGGGCACATGGCCTCACCCTCTTTCTCACATTGATTCAAGGACACTTGAGTGCCCAGATGTGCAGAGGCAACATATACACTAACTGTCATGGAACAAGAACTGAACATTATTCTATTCTAAAACCAGCTGTGGGTAGAAAATACTGCTTTGAGAGAAAAGCCTCCATCCCATGAATTAACGTATTTATTTTTCAACTGCAAAACTGGAGCTTCACTCGTGGCATCTCTTTTTACTACCATTTTGTGTGTTTATGGATCACATCTGCAACAGAAAACTAGTTGAGACGGTCAGTCTTAATGAGCAGCTCCATCAATGCGAAGAACAGCGGGGATGTTCATTCACTTGGCAGGTATTTACTAGGGATGCAGAGAGTGTGCTGCAGGCTGCTGGCCAGTTAGTGAACAAGCAACGCGGTCCTTGTGCTTCTGGGCCCATATTGTGGTGGTGATACAGAGGGAAAGTTGAAGTAGTGAAGTGAACAGTGCAGGCATCTGGGCAAGAGAAACAGCGCGCTGTCTCAGGCAATGGGGTCTCTGCAAGGTTCCACACAGGGAGGGTCATTTCTCCATCCACACAGAGTTACGGAGCATTCTCCATGTGTCAGGCTTGGGGCAATCTTTTAGGTTAAGTAAGTCCTCGGTCAAAACCACCGACAAAAGCTTCCTTCTTGGCTATTTTCCCAGACCTGCTGGGTTCTTTGTTAAATAGTGTTTGCCACACTGGTTGGTGCAATCCTCGAGGCCTGAGTTTTCCACAGCCCACTTCCTTTGTCTTTTCTCCCCCATGGAAGAGGCAGTGGATGATGAAATGAGCAGAATTTGGTGGAGGTGGGGCTGTTGTCTTTACCAGTTCAGTCAGGTACTGGCTGTGCAACTTGGGGTAAAAGACATTTTTCAGGGTCCTATTCTGTTTTCCTCTATGTGGATGCAGTTGGAACAATGGCCATAATCTGTCCAGATTCTGAAAAGACTGCTATAGAAATACTGCCTTTTGGGTAATTTAAACAAACCTTCATATCTAGGTATTCATAAACTTCTACGTAAAACAATATGTGTGTATGTGTCTCTGTGTGTGTGTGTGTGTGTGTGTGTGTGTGTGTGTGTGTGTCTGTGTCTTTGTCTGTGTTTGTGGCTCTCTGTGGCATTGGAAGCTGGCTGTCCTGTCTTGCTCTTGTAGACCAGGCTGGTCTTGAACTTACAGAGATCTGCCTGTTTCTGCCTGCCGAGTGCTGGGATTAAAGGCCTTGTGTGCCACCACTGCCTAGCTTCAATGTTTTCTTTAAAGCAGAATGATTATACTGAGTCCCAGTCCAATTTTCATTAGGCCAGTGTGTGTGTGTGTGTGTGTGTGTGTGTGTGTGTGTGTGTGTGTGTGTGTATGTATGTATGTTTGTATGTGTGCCTGTGTGTGCATGTGTATACATATTGTGTGTATACATGTTGGGTGGGAGTGTGAGAGTGCACACACACAGAAAGACACACACACACACACACACACACACACACACGCGTGCACACACACACGCGCACACACACACACTCCTGTGAGTGTAGCAACACATTAGCCAAGGTGTGTATATGGCGATCAGAACACAACTTCAAGTGTTGGTCTTTGCCTCCCCCTCAGATTAGGACCTTTCTTCTGCTGTTCACTGTTGTGTGTGCCAGGCTATTTGACTTGTGAACTTCTCCAGATTCTCGTGTCTCTACCTCTCAATCCACTGGAGGGGGGGCTGGGATTACAGACATATACTATCATGGCTAAAATTTACACGGGGTCTGTGGATTTGAACTCAGATCTTTATGCCTGTGTGGAAAATGATTTATCCACTGAGCCATCTCTCCAGCCTAGGACATAATTTTTAAAACAAAACTTTTATTTGATTCCAAACTCCACCCCTTTCTTACCTGTGGGCTTTGCCATTCCTTCCTCTTACCCCTGAGTGCTGAACATCTCCTGTTTGCTAGGCTGGAGCTCTCCTCCCGAGCTAAACCATCAGCCTCCAATTCTACACAAGAAAACTCATATCCTCCTACAAAGTGTTATGGATCATCTATGGAACCCAACGAAAATCTCTGGCTAGAACATTCAGGCCCTGCAAGTCTGGATTCTGATTGAATGGGGTCACCTGTTTGGGCATCTCTCTTTTGTTTTTGTACTTCAAGACCCTGAGGTGGCAGGAAAATAGGGTGACTTTCGTTAAACAGATGCTCCTCCTCTGCACTTGTGTTGTGTTGGAGGTCAGGGTGTTCCGTCAGAGGCAGAGGTAATGTATTTATTTGTCATTGCCTACATTTCACATCCCTGAGTCCCTATTCCTTCAGTTTGTTCTGTCCAAGGCCGTTGGGGTCCGACAGAGATCAACAGTGTTTCTACAGAGATGAGGCAGCTCGTCAAAACCTGAATTAGATGTTAAATCTTTTTGAAGTGGGGAGGAGGTGAAGGGAGGGGCAGAATTATATTGTGTGAGGAATTTATCCTGTGTTGCTTCCTGTGAGATAATGTCCCCGGGAAGATTTGTTGCCAAGCAAGTTGCAAACTGCTGTTGCAGGCTGATAGGTGTTGCCAATTCATTTTGATGAATTTTGCCAGTTGAGAAAGTATTTTTTCTCTTTCCTTTCATGCACTGGGGCTGGTGGAGATGGACAATGGCTTCAAGGGACAAGACAGCATGCCCTTGAATGCTTAGGGTGTGGGCCATCAGGGATGCTTCAAGAAGCACTTGGTGCAACAGAGAAAGAATAGACAAACTAGCAGGCAAACAATGGCTTACCATCAGAACATGTTCTCAGATGCCACTTTTCCTAACTATTTGCTGTTTCACCTGAGTTTATCCATGTCCTCAGCCTGGCTTTCTGATAGCCCTATTAGCCTGTCCTTTCAAGACAGAGGAAGGACACAATAAAGCAGATTAGTTAGGCAGGCACAGAACACACTCGTGTCATGTCACAGTTTCTCTGAGGGCTCTTCCTGTGCAGTGTGAGGATGAACAGAGCACAGGGACTGGATCTCCACTGCTCACACACTTAAAATCCAAACACAGGGAGTGAGCATTCCTTGCTGCCTAAACCATCCATGCACACACTCTGAAACTCAGGAACAAAAGGAACTGGGAAGGGGTCAACTCAACATCTCCACCTGCTCTGCGAGCATGTGTGTCGCGACTGCCTCGGGACTCTTCTTTAAGCAGCTTCACTCAGGAACCTTGAAACAATCTTCTGACCCAGGGAAAGCCATCCCACAGCTTATAAGACCTTGGGGTAGCCAATCCTGGCACGCCACATGGCGAATGCTGATAGGTCCACATACGTGGAAGCAAGCCTAGATCTCAGCCTTAGCCAAATAAGGACTTGTTTATGACTGAGAGTGCTCACCATCGAGAAGGTGGAAGCCAGCACCATCTTTAAGGTGCAACACTTCGCAGCTCTCTACACATGTGCACAGTGTTCAGTGGTTTCTTAATGGAGGAGTTAAATGATGGAACTAAAGCATTTGGTACAGTTAGTCCCTGGCAAGCATTCACAGGGATGATGAAGACACTGAGGTGGAGAAGGTACCATTCTGGCTCTTGGAAGTGTAGTATTTGGGCACCCACATTGGCCGACCACCTTGCTCAACTGCCTTGGCCACCTGTTCTACCAGCTCAACCCCAGCCTAAGCCCCTGCTCATTCTAAGGCCTCTCTTGGAGCAGTCTTCCCTCCATGACTGAACATGAGGCATGTTTAGATCCATGCCTCAAAGCACTATCCCCTGGTCCTCCCTGCATGTTCTAGGGTCAGCAACACATCCAATCTTTGTCCTCACTCTCTCCCTACTAGAGAAGCCTGCCTTTTCTGATGCAGGTTGAACACCATTTGCTATCCCTTGCCCAGACCATGTCCACCTGCATTCTTCCTACTGAAGACATAAGTCCCATACTTCCCAGACCTTTGGGGTTAGTCACTATGTCTCTTTTGTTGTTCACTCTTAGACAAGCCATCCATCTCCCTTCCCCAACTCTGGACCTTGTTGTCACTCTGGTGTTGGCATCTTTGATATTTCATGCTCATCCAAACCTCAGCCATAGTGACCCTGTAAAGATCCAGAAAATTGGAGTTGTCCTCAATGGAGGTTTCTTCTGGTCACACTCATCCTTGTTTCAACACACCTTACTTCCTGCTCTCTGGACAATTTCATGTCCTTCTTACTTAGGCCTAGTTACTCTCAGCTTCAAATCAAGATCTTATAGTATTTTTCTTATTGTACTCCAAGAAGCACTTCTCTGATTGTCCTTCTGGTTCCAAACATAAAAGATGTCAGTCTTTGGGACAATTCTAGCTTGTGTTCATTGCCAGTAGATTGCCATGATCACCTGCACTGGTTAATTTTAACTGTCAATCTGATACCTAACATTACCTGGAAAGAGATTCTTTTTATTTTAATTTTTAAAAATTCATTCTATGTCTCTTTCACATTGTGGGTCTTGATCTCATTCATTGCCTGTCCCTTCACATCTGTCTTCTGCCCTCCCACTGCCCCCAAATAGAACAAAATTCAAGAGAAAAAAAATGAAGAAAATAAAATGAAAAAATAAATAAATAAAAAGGGAAATCTCATCATGGAAGCTGCAGTATGACCCAACAAGTCATGCCATATACCCCCTTGCCCACACATCTCTACTTATAAGTGTCCATTGCAAAGAATCATTAGTCTGGTTCAAGGCCCTGGTCTCTACTACATGTTTGCTGCTGGGCCCCCAATAGGACTCTTTGTGGACATCCCTCTGATGCCCTGTGATGTGAAGATTCTGCAGCTTTGGGTCTGCTTGTCAGGTCCCTTCACGTGTTCCAGCAGATCATAGATGGGGTGGTTGTTGAGGCAGGCCAAGCCATAACTCTGGTCTGTGTCTGTGCAGCTTTAAGGTTGTTCCTCCAGATGGGAAATGGGGATAGATTTCCCATGGTCACAATTTCAGGGCTGGCTCACCTACACCTGTTCTAATAGTGTTGTCTCTATTGTGCTGAGTGTTAACTCTATTGTGCTACCCTGGTGGGGTATAGGACCTGCTCTCCTGAGTGTTGTAGCTGGTGGGGATCAGGGATAGTTCTCTCACTCTTCACACATCCAGCTCTTCCATTTTTCCAGGTGTTGATGGATAGCAGAGAATCTTTCTTTCTTTCTTTCTTTCTTTCTTTCTTTCTTTCTTTCTTTCTTTCTTTCTTCTTTCCTTCCTTCCTTCCTTCCTTCATTCCTTTCTTTCTTTTTTCCTTTCTGTTTGTTTTGTTTTTCGAGACAGGGTTTCTCTGTGTAGCTTTGGTGCCTGTCCTGGAATTAGCTCTTGTAGACTGGGATGGTCTCACACCCATAGAGATCTGCCTGCCTGTGCCTCCCAAGTGCTGAGATTAAAGGCCTGTGCCAACACCACCCAGTAAAGAAGAGCTTTTTAATGAAGAATTAATCTAGACCAGTGTGGCCTACATGTCTATAGCAGAAATTGTCTTAATTGTCAATTGATATAGAAAGACCCATGACATTGTGGGAAGCAGCATTCCCTAGGCTTGGATCTCTGAGTTATATAAGAATAAATAAAGCTAGAATTGAGCAAGCAAACTAGCAAGCAAGCGAGAACGGATTGTATTTATTCTCTCTTTGATTTTGATTATAAATGTAATATGATTAACTGTGTGAGTTCCTTCCTTGACATCTATGAAATAATGTACTATAAATTGGAATTGCAATCCAATTCAATCACTTCTCCTACATTGCATTTTGTTAGACTATTTTGCTACAATAAGAAAAATGAAACTCAGGCACCACATAATGTGTCATATGTCAGAGGCAGCTCAGCATTTTGTTCCCAGGTATGTGACACTCGTGTAGAAATAATTCTGTAGGATAGATATACCCTCTGCATGCTGCTCTCACCACATCCAGTGGGGGTGGCATTCATTCATGAAGGCTGTAAAGCACAGGTGGAAAGGGCCCTGGTCTCTGTGACACAGGATGCCGAACTCAGTGGACTGTCTCTTCTCTCTGGGTCTCAGTTTACTCCTTTATGGGAGTAAAAAGTGGGAATGATGATAAATGCCAAACACATGGTGTTAGTGAGGGTTATTTTCTGTGGATGAAGTGCTTAGGAGAATGCTGCATAATAAATGTTTCTGAAATAAACTATAGCCATCTCCAGAACAGTTTAAATAATATTTGTGTTAGAGTGCTAGGCAGCATTGTCCATGACAGACAGGGGTGAGGGTTCCTAGTGAACTGTTTGGGCTGAGAAATGAATAGAATCATAGTTTACTTTAATGATTCTTAGGCAGAATTCACCCCTGACTAGGTTGACCCCACTCATGCTTCTGAGTAGATAGACCATGATTTCATGCCTCTGATAAGACCACCAACAAGTATTCTCATATACTTTTACTTCCTGGATCATGCAGAACTTCTAGATTCCCTACTACATAGAGGAGAGCAAGGCTTTCTGAACACCAGGATAAACTCTACATTCAATTAGACTTTTCTGTCATAATAAACATGGATGGCCATGTCCATGGTGTTGTGAGGGCAGTGTGCAAGGGTTTGTACAAATGACCCCAAAGTGAAGAGTCATAACTAAATGTCCTAGTGTATCTGCATATTAACTTGGATCCTGGTCTAGAGAAGAAAGACTAGGGTTCGTTTCTGATTAACCAGTGCTACCAGGGTCAAAGGAATAGCTTTCTTCTTTTTCATATATAATCTTCCAGAGAAGAATGGAGTATTTTCTCTGTTCTCTATTTTAAAGGAAACTACCCTCCCTTACCTCCAAGGAGCTTCCCTTACCTGTGGTAGAAAGAGCATGGGACTACATTTCAGACTGGTATGATTTCCACCTTTATTTTGTCACTTTCTAACTGTGTGGGATTAAGAATGATATCATGGCTGTAGACAGAAAGGACAGTAGTTTATGCCACTTTATTTGAGTGACTGGAAGAGCTTTGTTCACTGTAGTCTATTCAGGCATAATCTCAATACTTTGTTTTATAAGCTGACGATTATGTTGAATGTCCATGGAGCTTAAATCCTGGCATCTAGGAACTCCCTTAAATACTCATTCATAGAATACCTAGGTCAGAAATTGTCCCCTCTTCTTTCTTGAAATGTTAAAATTCAATAGGAAAGTGACCTATTCAAAGATGAACTCTATTTTATAAAGATGTTTTCAGTAGGCCTTGGGTAAAAAATATTTCATAAATCAGGGAAGCCATTAAATCAGGGAGTAGAGAAAGAAATAGGCTTGTTATAGCAATACAATTTTGGAATAGGAAGGTGATATATTCAATACTTTTTACTATATTTGGCTGCAAACTCAAGACAGTTGTTGCTTTGATCTATGGCAGATATTCAGTGGCAGGGAACCATTTGAACTAACCTTCCTCAGGGCTTCTTGCTGCAACAAGGAGGCCATAAATGATGATGATTGGGTGACTATTTTGAAAATGAGAAAGGAAGGCCCTTTCAAATGGAAACTGCTCATAGATTCATAGGGCTTTGGATTATGCTGATTGGGTCCCTGGGAAGACCATGGTTGGAACATGGATCATGACTGGTTGAAGTCAAGGCTGTGACTAAAATATCTGCAGATGGGGTTTCTTCAGGTTGTCAGTTGTCCTACTTTGGGACACAGATTCAGCCAGAGGTTTTTGCAACCAAATTCTTAAAAGGTCAGTTTGAAATTCATGGTTATATTATGAATTCTAGTCTCAAAGGTGAGTGGTATAGCAGCAAAATGAGTCAGAATTTTATGAAGAAGACATTTCCTGAGTACAGAGTATTACTCAAATACATGTATTCATATATATATAACACACATATAGAAAAACACATACAACATAAACACACATATACATGCACACACACATTTGTAAATGTAAGTGTATGTACAGAGGTACATTCCATTATATGGGGAAGAAAAACAGGAAACTTGGTAATATGAGGAGGGTATGCTATTAAACAACTTTGTCAAATTTTAATTAAAACAAAGTAACTAATAAAACAAAGCATATTCTTGCTTAACCCTCTATGCAAAAATAATTATTCCATATCAACTAAATAACTTTATTTGAGAACAAGATGACTTCCTAGACTATATAATATCAAAATTTAATTCACAAAATAAAAATATTCCAAAAATGTTATTCCATCAGAATATAGATCCAAAGGAGAAGAAGTGAAATTAAAATGACACAACATTTTAGAGGCATTTACATTAAGAGTGGCAGAAAGAGAATTGCTGTCCATGCTATAAAAGTAATTCATGCAAACAAAAAAGGGAAAGCATCCACAATTCCACAAATTAAATGTAGACATAATGTCAAAGGCATGGAGAGATCATAGAACTCAAAACGTAGAAACCCAAAATAGCTAATAAATGCTGACAGTATTTAATCTCAGAGGTAATCAAATAAAAAACTTGGATAGAAAAGCGATGTAATATAGTTCATCAAATAAACTAGCTAAGTTTATCAAAGCAACAGTATTCAGGGAGTTTGTGATGATGTAAGTACTTTCATTCACAGTTAGTGGAGTTAGAAATCAACATAAATTAGGAAAGGCAACCTGGTAAAATATATTACAGGCCTTAAAAAATATGCTTTCTGATCAAAGACTTGCTTTCCTGGGAGATGTTTATAAGGGTACTAAATTAGTTTCCTAGGTCCATAACAAACTCCCACAAAATGGTGATGCAGGAAACTTGAACAATGAGCATCAATTGTCTCATAGTTATGGAGGATAGTGGAGGATGTCAAGACACAAGTGGGTTTCTTCCCCGTGAGGTCTGTGAGAAGTGGTCTCTCTGGCAACCCTGAGTATTCCCTGGCTTCATTTCTCTTTCAACTTCATATGACATACTTTCTGTGTGTCAGTCTATGTGCCATTCCAAAAGTCGTCCCACTTAAAAGGACACCAGTCATATTGCATCAACAACTACCCAGTAACTCCATCTTAAATAAGATCATGTTCACAGGTACTAGGGATTAGAACTTCAATATATTTGGGGGCAGCACCACAATACAGCCTATAGCAGACAGGATTCAGAACTGAAAATACCACATTTAGCATAAAGAGATTCATAATAATTTTATTTATTGGTCATATCAAAATGGTATAAATATGAAACAGCGTGACAGTTAAATTAATTATATCCTATAAAGGATCACAAAGTGATTTGTGTTGTGTTATAACAGCAATGTTAAAAAACTGTTTAAAATTATATATGTCAGGGATATTAATCAATGTTAGGTCATTTGCCTACCTGTGAGATGTTCTGAGTTTATCGCTATGACCACAAAATAATAATGATATGGGCAGAGCTTATTCTGCAATTTAAGGCATATAGACTCACATAAGTTTTATGTATGAGAAAATATAGTACAGATGAAGGAATAGATGAAATCACTTATGTTGATCATGAATAGTAATAGAGGTCTGGAAGATTATTAATGTTTATTTTATTTTTATATTTTCCAACTTACCACATGGAATCTGTATTTCTTTAATTACAATGGATTTAAAATTGCCCAATGTGAGCTGCAAATGGAAAGGACTTAAAACTAAAAGTGATATGATCAGGAATTCCAGAAGTAGAGGAAGCTGCTGGATCATAGCATATCCTAGAATTAGAAGTGGTCCTATGTAAAGATGAGATCTCATTTGTTTATGTTGTGAAATATTGCTTTAACTATGTAAAGATGTGCTGTATTTGTTTATGTTGCATTTGTTCAACTATGTAAAGATGTGTTTCTGTTCGACCTTGCCTACCTAAGACACCTGATTGGTCTAATAAAGAGCTGAATGGCCATTGGCTAGGTAGTAGATGGGTAGGCAGGGTTGGCAGGCAGAGAGAATAAGTAGTATAAGGAATAAAGGCATTAGAGAGAATAGGGGGGGGGGAGAGAGAGATGCCCAGAGCCAGCCAACCAAGCATTCACCAGCCAGCCAGACATGGAAGAAGCAGGAAAGTAGGACATACAGAATGAAAGAAAGGGTAAAAAACCTGGAGGCAAAAAGTTGATGAAGAGGGAAAGCCCAGAGAAAAACGTAGATGAAGAGAAACAGGTAAAATTAAGTTATAAGAGCTAGTGGGACAAGCATAAGCTAAAGCTGAGACTCTATAATTAATCATAAGTCCCTGTGCCATGACTTGGGAGCTGGTGGTCCAAGAAAACCTGCCACAGTCCTGGAGATTACTGCAGACTCGATGAAGTGAGGGTAAGATGATCAAGGACCATGAGACATCCTTCTCAGACTCCTGGATTACACAAGAGCACAGAAGCTTCTTCTGCTCTGGGTAGAATGCCTTTCCCTCCCAGGTTCATTTCCTCTTGTGTTGTGGCTGCTAGACCAGGTGTCCCTTGGGGCCTGTTGTAGAGAGAGGAAGGAAAGCTTCAGCCTCCATATTTCAAAGGATTTTCTTTCTAGTTGAGGAAAGATTGCACAATACAAATGAACAAGTTTCTTTCAGACTCCCGAAGAAAGGAATGGTTCCTTGATTGACACAAGAAGGAAGTCTGAGCTAGATATCACAGAAACTAGCACTGTGGTGACCACGCCAAAAGTCTTGGGGCAGAGAAGTCCACACTATCTTTGGGTCATTGAGCTAAGACTTTCAAGATCTATGGGATTTAGCATTTTAGGACATTAACAATGCTGTCATGAGTGACCCAGAGAAAAGTGAACCATCTGAGCTCCTCAGCGACTGGACTTGCCTTTTTAATAGAGAGAGAAATACTAATTCACTGTGCACATGCTGTGTGCTAGGCTCTATGCTAGTTATTTCGCAAACACCATCTCATATAAAACCACTTAACTGTATCCCTTCAGACCACATGCAATTATCTCCCCAAGACTCATGGAAATGGCAGCTCAAGAGCCTTATGTGGCCTGTGTAAGCTGTCCATTGCAAGTGATTGGTTGAGAAGATGGTCAGGCTACTTTGTACTATGTTGGACGTCATAGACATAGACTATGACTATAGATTTATTCTGTGTGTGTGTGTGTGTGTTTCCTTCCTGTTTGTATATGCACCTGTTTGCCTGGTGCCCCTGGAGGCCAGAAGATGGTGTCAGGTGTCCTGGAACTGGAGCTCTGAGCCATCTGATACAGATTCTTGGAATTATCTTCTGTGAGATCAGGTATCTCTAATACTGAAGAACATCATAATATGTGGCAACAAAGTGTCCTGGATAGTTTTGTCAACTTGTCACAAGCTAGAGTAATCTGAGAGGAGGGGCCATCAATTTAGAAAATGCCTCCATAAGATCTCGCTATGGGACATTTTCTTAATTAGTATTTGATGTGGGGATAGGGCTCATCCCATCATGGGTGGTACCATGCCTGTGCTGGTAGGCTGGGTTCTATTAGAAATCAGGCTGAGCAATCCATGAGGAGCAAGCCAGTAAGAGCCACCAGTTCCCGACTTCCTTTGGTGATGAACAGTAATATGTAAGTGAAAGGTGAATAAACACTTTCCTCCCTATAGTCATATATTGTTTATGATTTACTAAAGCCACTGGAGATCAAAATAACAAAGCAGCCACACCAGTTACCCATAGAAGCCAGGCAGTGGTGCCACATACCTTCAACCCCAGGACATAGGAGACAAAGGCAGATGGATCTCTCTGAGTTTAAGGCCACCTAGGTCTACACAATATTCTATCAATCTAAAAATGTAACAGAGCTCATGCCTTTAATCCCACCACTAGGGAGGTATAAAAGATAGGTCTTCTGTACTCAGGTATTCATTCTCTAGCCACATTGAGGACAGGCAGGCATTTAGTTTCTAGTCAGGGTGAGGACAGGAGCTCCATTTCAGTCTGAGGTAGAGGTAAGAGCTAGTGGTTTGGCTGCATTGCTTTTCTGACCTTCAGTTTGAAGCTTGAGCTCCAATATCTAACTCTGGGTTTTTATTTTTCATGTTACACTTCGGCAACTTGCTTTTTGATCATGGTGTTTTATCACAGCAATAGGAGTCCTGACTAAGACAGAGAGTGAAACAATTCCAGGCAAGAGAAGAGATCATTTGTGAAAATAAGAGACTCCATGATGGCAAAACAGGGCACAGGGCTCTAAGCTCCAGGCAGGGTGTCACAAAATATAATCTCCCAGGAGCACAGAAGAGGGTTTGAACTTGGGAAGAGTAGATGGCCTTTCTCCAAGACTCAAAAGACAGGTGAAAAGGTGTTAGGTGGAGAAAGCAGTTCAGTCAGCAGAGCTGTAGTTAAGACTGTCTTCAAGGGTGGCCACAACTGGGTATTGAGTCAATATGGGAGACTTGGAAAAACCAAAGCAGAACTCCATTGTATGCTTGTATGCAGAATCTCATATGTGTGTGTGTGGGGAGGAGAAAGACAGGGAGGGAAGGAGAGAGGGAGAGAGAGGAGGGAGGGATGAGGGAGGAAGGAGGGAGGGAGAGAGAGGAGGGAGGGATGAGGGAGGAAGGAGGGAGGGAGAGAGGGAGGGAGGGAGGGAAGAAGGGAGGGAGGGAGGGAGAGAGGGAGAGAGGGAGGGAGGAAGGGAAGAAGGGAGGAAGGGAGGGAGGGAGAGAGAACAATAGTTTGCTTTCACCATGACTGTAGTTTAGTTTCTTGCAGACCTTGGGCTACAGTTTGAGTTCTCCCATCTTCATCCCCCTCATCTGTGAGGGTCCCCTCTTAAACGGCTGTTCACGTTTAGTTGCCCCCCCCCCATTCATGGAATTACGAGATGAATGGATAAGCGCAGTGAAACAGCTTTCTCTTCGATGTATGTTGTAAATATTCATCTATCTGGATCATAATCACATGCGCTAGTCTGCACTGAACAGAAAAGGACCTACATCCCAGCAACCTCTGCATTTTCCTGGCCACAATTGCAGCAGAAATGTTTCCATCAGCTAGCGCTTCAGAGTCCTCTTCCGAGAGCAGTGTATGATGGCTGATGTTAGCACCCCCGTGTATATTTGTACACAGGATGTTTATTCAGATGTCCCTCAGGGGAGGAGTCTCTGCTCAAGCTTTGCATACTTTGTACTCACATTGGAAATGTGCAATATGTTTTCCATGAGCTGTGAGAGGTCTTATGGGACAGGGTCCTTCTGAATTCTGTTTAAGCCAGAATTTCTCCATCTGGTTTGGAACTTCTTTTCTTTCCCATTCCTCCTTTTTTCCTTCCTTCCTTCCCTCTTTCTCCATTTTCCTTCCCCTCTTCTGCCCCCTCTCCTCCCATGCCCCTCCTCTCTTACCTTCCTTTTTTCTTTCAGTGTTATGAGTTCCTACATAAAACTGGTAGGTGCTCTATAGAACATGCTTTGATTAAAACTAGAATGAAGTCTGAATCTTGATATAAGGCAGGGAAGAAGTGTATGGATATGTGTATGTATGTGCGTGTATGTGTATGCATGTTTGTATTCTGTTTATTCATGCATGTAATATATAGTACATGCATATGTACACATGTACAGGTGTGTCTATATGCATGTGCATATGGGCTGTGCTGATTGTGTCATAGATCCTGAAACAGTATTTTTTTAGTGGATGTTGTGGTTTCATTTGCTTGTCCTGACAGGCTGGGTATAGCCCTCCTACTTTGTAATCACTCATTTAAGTCATTGCTTGTTTTATTTATTGAATGTGACTCTTATACACACTCAACAAATGGTATTTATTAATTCTATTCAAATATTACCAAGTCCATGATCACTTCAGACAAAATCAACTTCTTCCTCATGTAATCTTTAGAGATATTTTGTTTAACATTTTGGTTTAACTTACATTGTTTGATTGAAGCAAATTTACTTGACTTTGGATTGATTAGTATAGTCAGTGTGGAATATAGCATGGTTGTGTTTTCTCACACTGTTATTGATCATTGAGTCCTATCTGGCCCTGATGAAGAGAGACTGTCAGAACAAAATATTCCACAGCTTGAATCCCTTATTGTCAACAAAGCGAGGCTCAGGCAATTTCTTGAAGTCTTTTGAGTGTAGGATTCCTGCTGTGGCATCTCTCTCTAGTGTACACACTTGTTTTATTTCCTCACATGCCCTTTGTTTTTCTCACTTATCAAACATCTTCTATTTACCTTTCAGGATCCAACATCATGATGCTTGTAGATTAGTTTTTTATGTTTGTAGAACAATATCATTCATTGCACCTTCTGTGATTTTATTAAATTTAGCATTTATTCACACATTTAACTTTTGATTCTAGGAAGAAAAGTGGACATTATTGAAAGGAAGTTTCCAAGAGAATTTTTGTGAATAAAAATTATGTAGAACTCAATCTTCTATTTTTCCTAGTCTCATTTGATGAGCCTACACCACTATCATTGTCTATAATTGCCTTGTGCAGTGTATTCCAAGAATGAGGCTACTTGAATTGTATATATTCTCCCTTCAGCTCCTAGTACAAAAGAAGATCTTATATTTACTGGAAGGTTGTTCATCCAAGGTTGTCAGGGACCCAAACTTGTGTTGTTTCCTCTGTAACACCATTCTTAGATAGATGTCTAACCATATCCTATGTCACTAAGCACCCTACATGCTTGATATTGCTTTAATTTTGAATCCAACCTTTCAAGATTATATTGACACATTTATAACCAAGGGAGCCTGTTACGGGCAGGTTTTTCCGGCCGGCTGCCAGCCCACCAGCCCGCCAGTCTGGGCCCACAGCTGCACCAGCCCCAATAACACTTGATACAATCCTGTTGGCCAATGACTATCATTGTTAATGGGCTAGCTCTGTGTTAATTATTAACCCATTTCTACTTATCTAAGTATTTCCACGTGGTCATCATATTGGGAGCCGCGGCTAGCGTCTTTCTTCCTCCCCGGTCTACATCTTGACTCCTCCCAACTACTTCCTCTTTCCTCCTCCTGGTCTCTTAGCCCCACCTATCTTGTTTCCTATTGGCCACAGGCTTGATTAATTAACCAGTATGAGAAACATATTTATAGAATAACATCTCCCATCATCTCCTCTTTTCTGTCTAAAATAAGAAGAAGGGTTTAACCTTAACATAGCAAAATATATCATACAACAGTTATCAAATAAGAATCACAGTAAACAATATTTAGTCCATTAACATTTTGTAAGTCTTAAAGAAAATATCATCTATCCTATCTTTGTGAGTCTAAAGTCCTATATGTAACTTATCTTTAATCCTTACTAAGGAAAACTATAACCAAAACTATCTGTCTTCAACTCCTTCAAAGACCACAGAAGGATAATATATAAACTCTAAAAATGACAGAGACAACTCATTGCCTGGTCAGTCACCCGAAGTTCTTCTGTAATGTTCCATCTTCAGCCCATAGGCCATAGTGTGTCTCCAGACTCCTCAACAAAGCAGGAAACTTTAAACTGTCCACCTGTATTGGCAGTTTATCAGTCATTTTTCTTGGAGCCTATTCTAAGTTTTCCAAAGTCACATAGCAGGTGAGCATTAGGTTAAAACCCTCCGTTACTTCCAGTGAATGATACAGCCTCAGTATCTGACTCTCTGGGTGACAGTAGCCTCTGGATTACAATGAACATCAGCTATGTCTAATAGGTCTACAGTGAGGAGAGTAGATTCAGGAGTCATGCTCCTATGAAATGATAAACATTTCAGGGCAAGTGCGGGACAGAATAGAGATGTGGCTTTAGTGGTGGAAAGCAGGCTTTGCAAACATCAACTCCAGAATTCTCATTCTATATTCTACCTCTGCATCTGCCTCTCTGTATATGTGTATTTCATAAAGTTTGAACAACAAAATCTATATCATTTACCCTATTTCTTTAATCAATAAATTGCAGAGAAAATAGAGGGAGGAAAATGGGGGAATTGGAGGTAGAAAAAGACTATAGATGAAAATATAATTAGCTGATTCATCAACAATAATATGCATGTGTTTTCTTATATATGGAATCTAAATTAGCTAAACTCCGAGAAACAGGTTATCTAATGGTGATTGTTGAGGACTTGAAGGGAGGCAAGATGAGATGATGGCCAAGGAGTGCAATGTCTCCCTGATTCATTAGTGCGAGAGAGCTGCCCTCCAGCACAATGTCTTTAACTGATAATACTCAGTTATATAGTTAACATTTCTAAGTGACATTTTGTTAAATAGTCTTAACACACATACAAACTGATAATATTACTAATAAAGAGATCTGAAGAAAGTTTAGGAAGTAGCAAATGCAGTTTTGATTGTGGCAATTGGTTCCTTATTGTATATTTGCAAACACATCAATCTGTATACACTAAATATGCATAACTGCTTATACATACCTGTGTCAGATGTTGTTCAATAAAGTTTTCCAAAGGTTAAGTTGTAAAAATAAATGAGTATATAAATAAATAGATTGTAATGTATTATATTATTTTAATTTTGAATGATTAAATATATTAAAATGATGAAATCAAAGAATCTGATGATTGTGGATTTTCTAAAGTTATGTATGCTATTCCACGATGGTCATATTTGAAAAGGGAAATCCTACTTCTTATAGATATATAGATTAAACTACAAGCAGGAACAATGGCAGACACCTTGGATACATTCAAGAAATAATCTGGGAAAGGTTAAAACCTGATCAAAACTGGATTTCCCATCAATCTATAACTGCAGGAGATGGTTGATTGGTATTTATTTTGTGGATTCATGTTTATTATTCTAAGTTTAAAATGTCTAATGGTAAACTACTAAGAACCCATACTTAGCAGAATCTAACCATTATACAGGCAAACACTTGATAAATCTTTTGATTATTTTCTTGTGAATAAATTGTCAAAACAGAAAATGGATCTCCTAGCCAAATTCTTGTTTCCATACCCAGATTTCTTGCCTTACCATTCCAGGAGTATTTTAAAAGAAATGTATTGGCAAAAGGAAAGAACAGCCAAAGAATTTTTCCTGTACTTTGTCACTTATCATGGCAACCTGTATTTTGGAATAGAATTGAATTTACCACTTGATTTATTAAGATACATGAATTTTTGGCATGGGAAGAGTTTTTCCAGATTTATAAAAATCATGTGATCAGTGTAAAAGATTTCAAGAGAGAGCTGATGTTTGCCAGAGTTCCATCGGAGTTAGTAAAATTAAAATCTGCCAGGCTGGGGATGTAACTTGGCATATAGTGCTTATCCAGCACATATGAAGCCCTGGGTTTGAGACCCCTCCCTGCAACTTCTCCACTCCCACAAAAAAATTCACAAGTTGTTGCCAGGTGCTGTGGCACACACTTGCAATCTCAGCACTTGGAAAGCTGAGACAGGAGGATTGAAAGTTTAAGGATTGTCCTGGGATTCTGTCCATAACACAACAAAAGAAGAAATGAAAACAAAGCAAAACAGATTTAAAAGCAAAACAGTTTTCACAGAAAATACTTTCTGATGATGATCGCTGGATATGAAACAAGGCTGTGTTTGCCCAGGAGGAAGATGGGACTGGATAGAAAATGCATAGGGTCAGTACCAGAAAGGACCACCTAGGTCTACTTCAGAAGAGTGGTCACAAACATCATTACCCTAAGGGGTTAAGCCAAGTCAGGTCTTGCTCAGGACTGATCTGTACAGAATCTTATTTGATGGTGGGAGCCATGACAACAGGTCTTCATTTTGACAGACTTCTCTTTGTTTTGTCAATCAGGATCATTTAACAAACAACCTATTTGTGCTATGCCCAGGCTGCTTAGCAGTACAAGGCTTGTGGAGGGAGGGGCTAAGCTACACAGAGGTGATAATTTTTCTAGGATATCAAGAAGTCATACCAATAACTGGTCCAGGACAATCAGGCAATTGGGTTTTAGGAAGTATATAGGAATTTAGGGTGAAGGGGTGTCCATATGGACTTCTGGGTAGGAATTTTCAGCCACTACCATGTATATGTAAAGTGATAACCTCTCTGTAATGCATTGAGATCTTTCAAAACTGGGTATTCATGTCTGAAGATGCTGATGGCTGGTACCAACAACTTCCATTAGTACTAGTAAGAACTGGGAAAGAAGAGTTATACATCTTTTCCAGTGGCAACATAGCCTACTCATGGAGATATGGCCTCTTTGCCAGCTTGGTTTAGGACTCATCCCAAAGCTAATGGTCTACACTAACAACCATTGACCTTTATGACCAAAGCTTTCTTGATTCAGGGAGCCTAGGTTCTGCCATCTCTTCTTGACCCTCGTCACTGTTTACTTATTTGATGGAGCTGTTCTCTTGGAAAGCTGTGTTATTCTTGTAATGCAAAGTGACAGAGAAAATAAAAACACCCAGCTGAGAAAAAGCCACAATGTTAATGTGAAACACAAACTTTCTGTTCATCTGAGTCTTAGTTTATTTTAAAACAGAACCATAACGGCTCAGATCCTGGAGATTGGGAGGGGCTGTTGCCACAGCTGCCCTGTTCTCAGATCCTTCCCCAGTGTGCCTTCTGGTCTTAATCCTTAGCACTTCTCCCAGGAGCCAAGGTGGTATGATGTGGGTTTGCCCTCCCTGAATATGGCTTGAAGACCAAGGGAAGAGCAAATTCTTCAATTTACAGTAGATCAGTGCGAAACGAATGTCACAGTGTCCTCCCCACCAGCCCCGAAGTCCCTCTGACTGCATAAAAGCTTGGCCAGTGTTCTCCAGGAGCTTTGTTCTAGATGAATATGGCTTTGTGTTTCATCTGCACCAAGTTTGATCCCAAACTCTCACAGCTGGCATGGAGAAACATCTGGTTGGCATCTTCTATATCCTGTGTTTCCTGGTGTTTGCCTGCATTTTTGAGAATTAGCTGGGCCTTCTTTTTTTTTTTTTTTTTTTTTGAATGTTTTCTGAACAGTATTAGCCATATAAGAATCTTTGCCATATAAAGCCCCAGGGAGAGCCCTGCTATGTAGGCTGTTTCCTGTCCTCATTCCACCCCAAAACTGGAAAAACAAGAGCCCGTAGAGGAAAATGAAAAGCAACAGTCCAAGTAATAGAAGAAAAGCAGGAACTCTCCCAGATGAGAGGGTTTAATGAATCATGGGAGGTAAACAACGTCAAATTATACCTCTCTAAGAAGACAGTTCAAGAAAGTGTCTACCAGGTTAAAAAATCAGTGACCTTAATTCAGTGGGGTGATGATGGTCAGCTTGAAAAGTATGTGGGAGGGAAACAAAATTACTGACTTCTGAAAGGCTTTACTGTTGTTGGTCAGCATTTTGCAACCAAGATCCACGAAAGAATCTCTCAGAGAACATTCGCAAAGCCTATGTGTCCAAAGATTGAGGTTTAATTGTATTCTATATTTTTAAGGAAAATATTTTGTTAAGCATTCTTTACTTTTAAGATAAAAATCCCACCTAAACTATATGCAGATTGAGTATGAGTAGCTGTTAAAGAGTAAGATAATGAACATGGGAACTGTGTGGTAGGGATGTGCACATGGACAAAGGAGTAGTAGTTGGGATACAAAGTCAGGTAGTTGACTGTGTCATTCCTAGACATGTGAACCAAGAGAAAATCCTTTGCCAAGTGACAGTCTCATTTGAGGTTTCTAGTCCCTGATGGCAAAGGCTCAGCTAACATCTAAGAACCTTTTTAGTCTAAAAGCCAACTCCTTGATAATGGCCTTTGTCTTAGTATAGGATGCAAGAAATGTCAGGAGAGGGCTCCTTTCATTAGCTAAAGCATGGCTACAAATGCCATGGTGATGGACAAGAAACCATGTATGCCAACAGAGGGGTTAGGAAAGATTACAGAAAGCAGACAAGGTCCCTAGCAGGATGAACTGGGCCTAAGTTAAGCAGACAACTAAACTCTTCTGGTGAACGTATGACTCTTAAGAACAACATGCTGCAGCTTTTGGTAGGTGTCTTGCGTCAGAGGAAGGCCAGTGTCAAGAGATTGGTAAATTACTCTGGATCAGTCTGAAACTATTATGCTAGGGAAGAAGGATCAACACAGATTAGAACAAACCAGAAAGCTGACACCCAGGCACATGGTGAGAACCCCAATGAAAAGCCATGAGATGTTGCAGAAAGTAGTCTAGGAGAAGGACAAAAGCAAGCAGTGAGGAGAGATGGATCAGACAGTGAGTGGGCCAGGTAACTCATGTGAATACCTCATCTATTCTTTGAGTTTTTCACTTTGTTTTGAAGGAGGTGGCCCAAGCCTTAGTTCACACCAGAATACCAACATCAGATTTTATTATTATTGGTTCCACACTATCACATTCAGCAGTCTGTGTAATGTTTAAAAGTAAACTAGTTGGTGTATAAAGATCATATGTCTAAGATTGAAAACAACAGGATGCAATGAGGAAGGGTACCCTTTCATTTCTACCTGTGAATCATACTTCTCAGGAGTAAATGCTCTTCTTGTTTCTGCATTGGTATTCTACTCAGTGTATGTGTTCATGGGTATGAGCATAAAAATGATACCAGTACACAATAAAGTGATAAATAAAAGAAAAAGCTTCTATAAATGTCCAACATAGCTGCAACAGGAACTCTGGCAATCTTGGGTTTTTGAATGATGAATGTAAGTGGTGAGGAAAATAGGTTGAATTTATGTGAGTGGTTTTGAGGAGCTGGGAATGATGATGAAGGACTACAGGTGAAGATAACTACTTCCTGTAAAGATGAATTATCAGATTTTGTGATGATGTTTTTAGTAGCTCTGAGGTATTGTTTGGTACTGTCTTGCAGAAGTAGCCACTGTGAACTCTTAGAATATCAGGGTCACTGAGAGTCAGGGTACATTTACTACAATAAATCAGAAATTAAGTTAGATAATTTTCTCAAAAAGGCAGCATTAGGCTGGTGGTGTGAGAAGGATAGACAAATGGTTCCTTAAACTGATCAATGACTTGAAACATGATACTTTGTATTTTGTGATCAACATGTTCAGGGTAATGCTGAAGTTTGAAGAGTTTTAAGCTAACAGTAACCAAAGGATATTGTAATATATCTTTGTCATTTGAAAGTGAGAGGAGTTTATCTCAGTACCAGTCTTATTTTAAATTTTATTTTCATTGCCTCCTGTGAATTCACACACACACACACACACACACACACACACACACACACACACACACACACTTGTTAGTGATAAAATGCAAGAATGAATGAACAAGTGAATAATGCGTTGAGCACGAGTGGGATAAATAGTATCTGGTAATCTGAATGACACAGTTAAGCACAACAGAGTCTCCCCTAGCAAGGGATGCAAGGGCTTCTGCTATTCCTGACAAGTCTCAGCCTCTAAAACATAGAGGAAGCTTGAGCACTCTAAAGTGACTATTTTCTGAGCATCTCTGCTCACTGACTTTCTGCTGCTCTACCATTTTAATGGCTTTCAGGGAAAACCATATATGCCCAGTTTGTTATTAAAGCTTTGGCTTCTTACTTTACAGTCTCTAATAGGAACACTCAGGCTGCTGTAACACCACATTTGAGATCTGCAAGGCCCTTGACCTCTGGTTGTATTTCTCAGAAGTCATTGAACCTCTTAGTCCTCTTCTCAATTTCTTGTCAAGCCATGTATGAGGTTCTCTCAGTTCTTGTTTGAGTTCTTAAAGAGATGAATTAAGTGGTTGCACTTTCATAGCTTATTAAACTTGTGGGTAGAAGGTAACACAGATATTATGATGAAGCTTGTCTGTACTGAGTTCACCACCTATCCATCTGATCTTCATTTCCTAGAGCTAGAAAAGAATGGCTCTTTCCACTTATTAGTTTCATACCAATTATTGTATGCTTTTGAATTTATATTAAGAACAGACACTTATGATAAGACAGCCCTGATTGACACAAAGGAGCACTTTCTGTCAGGGAGGCAAAGTAGGAGATGACCTTGTATTGTTACTTCCTTGAGAACATAGTCCTTACTTGGCTTACCCTTTATGCTTTATATGTTAAATATATCTGTGGATCTTTGGGTCAATACTTTAGAGAATTTATTATAAGGGGGTGCAATAATACATTACTTCCTAGTTTAAAGACTTTAGTTAAAATACAAATTGGGAATGGGTCTATTTGTGGAGTGATGACATTTTTGAATATTAGATATTCTCATGGGAGCTTATGGTTTAATATGGAAAGAAAATCCCACAATTATCAGTCAATCATATCTACAGAAACACAGAACCAATAGAACGAGCAGATATTAAACTAAGAGTTATTGTATTGGCTTACATCATACAGTTGGAGTGGCCCAACAATGGCTCTCCTACATCAGGTCAAGAATCAAGCAAGTGGCTGCTGAATACACAGGGCTGGCTGTTCAGAAGGCCCATTCCTGGAGACAAGGGCATGTCTGAATCCTAAGGAAGCTGGTTTAACAAAGGCACTAACACCAGCAGGAACAGGGAAAAGGAACTCACCAGAGAGAGCAAAGGTTGGGGGACTAAAAAGGCAAAACTCTCCTTCTTGGATGTTTGTTGTCATCTAGGTCACAACCAGAATATTAGAGTGGGTCTTCCCACATCAATTAAGGCAATGAAATAACTCCCCATAGATATGTACAATTGAATCACCTTGATCCAGACAATCACTCATTGAATTATTCTTTCTAGGTTTAGTCAAGTTGATAATTTAACATGTACTGCTAACCAAAACAACACATCATCTATACTTCACATACACCATAAGTGGTTAGTACTCAGAGCACCATGGGATGTCGCAGAGGGAAGTGTACTTTCCAGAAAATCAAATAGTATCAGAAGATGCCATGACTGAGGTGGTTCCTGGGGCCTAGGCTGCTAACTGCAGAGATGATTCAGCATAAGACACTATTGCATGCTGTGACATAAAGAGGAAGGCACACTGGGGCACTCAGGATACAAAAGGACTAGGGGGGGAGGAGACATGAATTTGTGAGACTGACATTGGTTACATCAGAAGAGCCCTGAATGCCAGCCTGGATAGACTTAAAAGGATAACACATCCTTTTAAGAAAAGGTTTTATGTTCATTTATTTTATGTGTATTAGTGTTTTGCCTTCATGCATGTCTGTGCACTGCATATGTGCCTAGTGCCCATGAATACCAAAAAGTGTGTTGGATTCCCAAGGGCTGAGATGATAGATAGTTATGAGCCACTGTGTAGGAGCTGGGAAGTGAACCTAGGTCCTTTGGAAGATTAGGAAGTGTTCTTTTCCACAAAGTTATATTTCCTGCTTGCCTCCTTGACTCTTCAAATGAAGTTTAGATAAATTTTTCTTCATAAAGGATGAAGGTAATTTTGAAAGTAATATGGGTGACATTTAGACAAGGATAGGAATGTAAAGAATAGAAGATGGTATCTAGTAAAGGCAGTTAGCAAAATTGGAGTGAGAAAACCCAGTCAATCATGGGGTTTTGTCATCAAAACAAGACTAAACTCTGAGGTTGCTGGCACACACCTTTAATCCTAGCACTCCAGAGGCAGGGGCAGGTGGATGACTGAAAGTTTTGGGTTAGTGTAGTCTACATGTAAGTGAAATCTCCAGCAGAGCATGCTTCCAGTCAGTTCTTGAATTGTGAAGCTGGGTAGCTTTGTGCAAGGTTCATCTTGGCAGATGGGGCAAATAGAGCAAAGGAGGTGGGTGGAGACTAAAAAAGGAGATCTGTAGAGTATTTTAGAGAGTTGGCAAGATCCCTGAAGTATGTCATGTTAAATTCAACTATTTAAACTCCAAAGTAATGTCACCTTGGCTTTCTTAGAAGGTGGGGATCTGTATATGCTTCCATTCGGGTTTTCTACAAGCTCTTGCAACCAGTATTGGAAGTGTGTTCCACTGTCCACTGTTCCAACACCCCAGACCATCTTAGTAGGGATTCTGTGGCACTCAGTCTTCAGGGTCCAAAATTTAAAGCAGATGATTCTGTGTGGATGTGTCTGGCTTTGAGACATTTTATTGACAGCATCTGAAGACTTAAATGAGGTTTTCCAAGACATTAATGACTTCAGGAAAAAGAGCCTTCACTCCATACATTGTCCCTACTCCACATCCCTGAGCAAACACATCATCTTTATCTCCACCATCTTGAATTTCAAAACTCTGTCTCCAGCCCACACTGTTATCTTGAGCTTATATTCAATGTTCATGGCTTGTTTGGTCATTGAAGAGTTGCGTGGAAATAAGTAAAGACCAAACTGAATCAATTATTGTCTTTCCCATATTTCTGCTCCAATTTTGTGTGTGTGATAAAAATGTCTCTTACTCCATTCTTACCATATACAACCTATTTGTTATTAACCTTGATAATGTCACCTCTGATTTGGAGATATATCCTTGCTTCTTCATTCTACTAACTTGGAGAACAATTTCAAACTACACAGTATAGGCATCCTCTAAGGAGTGGTCCAACTAATTCTTCGCTTACATTGTGTTCTGTGCCCAATCACATCCTTCTGCCTTTGAGAGAGTTGGTCCCTTGACCTGGGATGTGTTTTCTTCTACTGAATGCATGAAATTCATATACTAAGAATGAACTGGATACTGGATGAAATCTTCTCTTTAATATCTTCTTGTCTACCCAAGATACTTCTTTCATCCATGTGTATATAATGCACTTGGTGTAAGAATTAATCTACTGGGTTTCCTTAGGTTTCACTTATGTACTTATGTCTGAAGCTTGGGCTTGCATTTCCCAAAGGTTTGCCCATTATTAAATCTGAAGTGGTTCACAAAGGAAGGCTGGGCCCTCTATAAGTGTCAAAATAAGTGTAAGCTTTGTGTCTTTTGACTCTCCATGTTGGTCTCCATAGCAATCCTTCATATCCTTTGGACTTGAGAAAGTAAATATCTTGAGCTTCACATTGATGGGGACTTCATTTGGAAAGTGCTATGCACCTGAGTCAAACGTTGAATAAAATATTTCATAGAAAGATTTCCTTCGATGTCCACCCTGATAATAAGGGCTATCCTGGACCCGCTGGCTTAATTACTCCTCATCAGAGACCAGCAGCTCTTTGTCACACTGATTAATTGCTAAGCTTGCACATGATGCCAGCACCTGTGATATGTGTTGTAAAGACAGTGACAAACACATATTCTAGTTCTTATTTCTTTGAACCATATGACTGTTTCTTCCCAATGACAGACAGCCTGGAGTTGTATTGTGTTATGTTTGTATATTAGTGTAAGGTGAGGAAATGAGAACCTCCTTTTATATCAATTAAAATTAGAATGTTCCTAAAGTATAATATCATGAAAAGGATGAATGTCAAGTCTCACTGAAGGTTACATTGACAGTGTGCATATTTCAATGTATCAGAAATTGATCTGCATGTTCTCTACCTTCGCCTTGGCAGATGAGTGAATCAGGTACAATTGTCAAGGTTATGATTCAAATTCTACAGATGAGAAATTGAAGAAGGAGGAAGAGAGAGAGAGAGAAGGAGAAGAAGAACTTGGTTAAAAGTAAGGCCAATGTAATTATAAGATCAGTATCCTTAGTCTTTTTTTTTCTGAGAAGCTAGAAATAGAAATAGCACATAGAATAAACACCATGCCAACTATAACTGGTGTTCAGATCTGTGCTCAATTAAAATACCAAGAAGAGCATTTCACAGGTTTAGTTATAATTTCAGCTCTTTCCAGGGAGGCCTCAGAGGAGACAAGCCATGCTTTAATACCTGCAACGTTCTTACACAACACCTAAAAATCTGTAGCAAGTGCTCATGAAAATTAATTAATTTCAGTAAATTTTCTAAAGCACACTGAGAAAGAAAAGGTGGATGACTCTACGGACAAGTCCATGTCTTTCCTCTTTGGAAATACAGTGTTGAAGTACTGCTGGATTTGACACAATCCTCTGAAATGGGGATCTACCTCAAAACACAGTTGCTTTTTACTCAACTCCTGGTTCTTAGGGAATTAAGTGCTCATTGATTGTATCCTCAACTGGAGAATTGGAATATAATTTATAAAATAATTATATCAACAGCTGAATGTTTATTGAATATTTATACTCTCAATGTGCTAAGTGCTTTGCATGTTTTCTCATTACGGTTTTCCAAGATCTTCATGAAACAAACACAACCATACACACACCTCTTTCCTTTAAAAGGAATGTGAAACTCAGAGTATGCTATTTGCTTGAGGTAAGAAAGACAAAATAAAAAGCCATGCTGCAATTTGACCTTGGTAGTCTAGTCTATCTGTAGCTGTGCATGTAACCCAGACATTCACCCATTTTCTAATCCAGGGACAGAATGGAACATCACTAAAGATGGGACTCATTTTTAGGGTGAAGGAGAGTCCTCTGCAATAGAAAGAACAGCTCCCAGAATTAGCCTGTCCGGTGGGCATGAGGTAATGGGTATGGCATTCTCTATCATCTATAAGGCTTCATTTTATTCCAAAAAAGTTGGAAGGTTTAAAAAAGGTAATTTACAAAGAGTCTTCTTGGAACATGGTAAGCACTTAAATGATATCATCATCATCATCATCATCATTATCAGTATTAGCTATTTGAATGTAGTTCTTTTTACTGTGAACCTGGATGCACCAAAAAATAATAACAGGGATAAAAAATTATTCATAAGTTCTTAGAATCATGAGCAGCATTGCCCAGGCCAAAAGGCTGTTTATGAAAATGGCCCTAACTTCAGAGTTCTCCTATGCCTTCTATTCTTCTGCTATGTTAATGAGAAGTAATAATGTTTTAAAAGAAAACCTTTTAACATATTTTCTGTTTATCTCAAATATTTCCTTTCTTTATCCTCAAGGTTGGGCAATAATTGGAAAAAAATTCTATTTTCCTTTCCTTCTCCAATCCCACTCAAGTTGAGCAGGCCCTGGCTCCTTGCCCACCCACCTTTATTCCAGATGTTACCCTGGCGAACCTCTCAGGCTGTAACCAGGCAACTATTGGGAAGAGGGCCTTCCTGGCTCTGGGCCTAGAAACAAAAGAAAAACAAATAGGAGGATGTCTTTAGTCTTCTACCTACTTTGGTTTGTCCAATCTCACTTCCCTCGGACTTTTATTATTTTTGTAATGGAAACTGGAACTTGGTATCTGGGGCTGTCTGTACACACACCAAATGTCCGGTCCTTTCTGGAGCAGACCTTTGGCTAGATTGGATCCTATTGATCCTGATTTGGGAGTCTGACAGCCAAGAAAAACATTCCTACGCCTTCTCTCTCCATGCAGAAAAGGAGAGTGCTAGCCATGTGACCATGCAGTGATGAAGTCTGAGAGTCTCAGGCAACTAAACAGCTTCATTCAGGTCACACTCAGCATCTCATTGAAATTGCTCTAGCCAGTTATACATCCCAAAACAGCTCTTTGATCCACAACTCTATTGCCTTCTTCTCTTTCTTGGACCATAGTCTTTTCTGGGTTACCCTTTATTAGCATGAATTGGGATGCTAGTCTTTCTTTAATGAAACCAGAAAAGACATTTTAGACATAGGAGTGATGTCATCATGGCTCCATCTCAAATACTGCTGTCACTCTGCCTGGTATCTCTAACCTTATCATTGAGAGGCATCACTCATTTATTAGGCACTTATTTCTCAAGTACTTATCACCTATCAGCTTCTGCCATCATTCTGACAGTATTGTGACCATATCTTTTAGTCAAAACTGAGAACAGTTATCATTTTGTTGGCAAGTGAATACATTAATTAGTAAATAAAAATGTAATATGTTAGAGGGCCATGAGTATTTAAGAAACAAAAACAATAAAGCAGGAATCAAGACAGGAGATACAAGAGTAAGGAGAATTTGTGAATGTTCCCTGAGGTGATAGTTGGAGGATATCAGTAATTGATTGAGTCAGGCTAACAGAGGATACTAAGGGGGCCACACTGGATTAAGGAAAGAAAATGTGGAAAGGTCCCAAGATGTGAGAAAAATCTGATTTATTTAAACAAAACCCAATACCCAGTATGGCTTGAATGGAGTGACAGGCAAAGGATAGCACAGATGTATTCAGAGACCCAGTAGGTGCATAGCCCGTACAGTCTTGGAACACCGTCTTCTTCCTTGGTGGGATGGGGATTCATGGAAAGGTTTGAGCAGCATAGTCTGATATGATCACTTTCAGACAGTGTCTTAAGGTGTCTGTTGCTGTGAAGAGACACCATAACCATAGCAGCTCTTACAAAGGAAAACATTTAATAGGGGTGGCTCACTTACAGTTTCAGAGGTTCAGCCCATTATCATCATGGTGGGATTTAGAGGCATGCGGACAGATGTGGTGCTGGAAAAGTAGCTGGGAGTCTTACATCTTGCAGGCAATAGGGAGTAGTATGAGACAATTGGTGTGGCTTGGAATATATGAGACATTAAAGCCCAACCCTCACTGTGACACACTTCCTCCAAGGAGACCATCCCTGTTCCAACAAGGCCACACTTCCTAAGTACCACTTCCTTTGGGGGCCATTTTCTTTAAAACCACATAGACAGATTGTTCATGCTCCTAAAGGAAGTTAAGGGTCAAAGCAGGGAGTTATTTCATAGTCTGGCATGAAATAATTAGGATTTGGGCTCAAATTAGCAGGTTTTTATTATTTTTGTACAATTAACATACACTAATGAAAACTATCTTGGACAATATTGAGTTTTGCCAATGCCTCTTATTTGATGATTCTTTCCAAAATAGACATCTGTTTCCTGTAGTCACAGGGAACTGTCTGCCTGCTGAGATGATTTGGGCACCTCTAAGGATAATCACCATTCCAGTTATTTCTTCTGAAGGAATGGACTCTGTGGGCTCTCCTGCCTCATTTTAGTCTGACCCTTAGCTTCAATAAGTCCAAACTTACATCTTTTAAGGCCATGCCACTGTAGGCCTCCCCTCCTCACAGTCAGCATCCTTAGGGGCTGTGTCTACTCTAGGCAAGAGCTCTCCATTTAGCATATTTTGGGAGCCTTTTGAGTCAGAGTTACAACATCTTCAGTGTGAGGGTGGAGGCAAAAGCCTCATGGTCTTCATCTTTGCTTTTCAAACCTTGCCTGCCTCTGCTTATTTCCTTTATTTTTTTCTTCCTGCTTTCTTCCTATCAGAGGCATGAAAATGGTTAACTTCCAAACAAACTCGCACTACTTCGGAGACAACAGCAAACACCCAGAGTTATATTGTCCTGATAAAACATATCTTTCCATAATGTGGTCCAAAGCATAGAGGATATTTTCGCTCTAACAGTTCCTGCCATTAATGTTTTCCTTTTGCAATCTTCAGATAGTGTTATGAGTGGGATTTGTGTTATAAAAAGCTACATAAACACTCTCACCTTGTAATCTTCCATAATGGCATTAGACAGATGTGGGCTGTTCTGTCTTCTCTTTCTTCCCTCCTAAGTGTAGCAACACTAAAATGTTATACCTTTTAGGACTGGATGAGATAATGTCTCTTAAGAGTGAACTGTGAAAAGTAGAGACCATCCACTGCATGAGGTGGCTCTGAGACTCTGACAGCAAATTGGGTGTACAAAGCTTGGCAAAATTCCCAACCCATTCAGTAGCTACCGAGTCATCATTCCTGCATTTCTGGAGGAATTATTTTATCAAAGTAAAAGTGCAGCCTAAATAACAGTAGAACTGATGGATTTGAGGGGATTAAACTTGGAAAGCATCTCCTCCCTGTAAGTCATCACTGAGGGGTGAAGGTGTGACCTTGGCAAAGAAATACATTTCCTGCTGTCTTTCTTTTTCTTTACTGGACACCTACAAAAGCCATGGTGTAAGTTGAAAGGGGTAATGGCCTCTGTGGATTACAAGTGGGGAGGAAGTAAATGCACCCAGATGTTTACAGTGCTAGGAGATGCCCAGATAAGAGAGGGTATAAAGGCAGAATGACTCCTGCCCTGAAGATTATCTAGTAATTCAAGATGTAAGTAGGAAACATGCCAGAGAGGCCTAGCAACAGGGCAGTCTCATGCTTAGCACTAAAATGGCCCAACCCTGGGATCCAAAATCCTTGACTGAGTCTTCAATGATTTACTCAGAATTAGTCCGTCCCCCTACTTTGGGGGAGGGGGGAGGCAGAGAGGCTGACTACGACAGTGAAGCCAGTTTTGTCTGGGTTCCCAAGAAGAAACTGACATTTTCCAAACTCCTTTGCATCTTGGATGGTCATGCAACTGCTGTCTACTCATCACTAATCCAACAGACCTTGTGGAGGGTGTTTCATGAGTTATCATGGTTGGGGCTGAAAGATGGCTTAGCTGCTTAGGGTACTTGCTCCTCTTCCAGATCCAAGTTAAGTCCCCAGTACCCACATGAAACCTTACACTCATCTGAAACTCCAGTTCCAAAGGATGTAGACTCTCCTCTGGCCTCCTGGATATCAGCCATATACACAGTACTGTCGGATACATGCAGGTTAAACACTCATATACATTAAATCAAAATAAATAAATCTTTTTTAAAAAAAGAACTATTATGTGATGTGATGTGTGTGTGTGTGTGTGTGTGTGTGTGTGTGTGTGTGTGTGTGTGTGTGTGTGTGTGTTCACGCGCACGCGCATGGGCATGCATGTGTGTTTAAAGAGCAGGGCAACTTGTGGATCATGTGATCAGCTACTGCTCCAGTGCCATGGCTGCCCCTGCCTAGGTGCTTCCTACCATGGAATAACTCTCTGTGCTCATGGAGTAACCTTCTGAAACTGTAAGCAAGCCTCTAATGAAATGATTTCTTTTATAAGCTTTTTTGATTATGGTGTCTCTTTACAGAAATAGAAGAGAAGCTTAGACACATCACCAGGTGTGAACCAAAAGGAACCTCCCATAGAGATACTTGCATATCCATGTTCATGGCAAAATAATTCACTATAGCAAGAGAACAGAATCATTGTACATTCTACATTTAACCCAGTGAATGACTGGGTTAAAAAAAAAAAAACTGGCATATATATATATATATATATATATATACACACACAGTGTAATTTTATTCCGCCATAAGGAAAATGCACTTTGAAACTTGCAGTGAAATTCATCAAAACAGAAATGTTGTATTAAATGAGGTAGTGGGCTCAGATAGACAAACATTGTGTTTTCTCTCATCTTAGCTTCTGATTTTTGTGTGTGTATTTGTGGGGAAATGCGTACAGCAGAAGCAGGGGACTACAAAGGGGCTCGTCTGAAGGAGCAAAAGAACTTAAAAGAAGGGTGATGGGAGGGGGACACCAGTGATATGGAAATTGAAAGGGGCATGGGGGGGTTAGAGGGCCCAAAAGGGAATGGAGAGCATGGAGGCGGAAGAGGGGAGCAGATGTAGGGGCATTTATCCAAGTTAAGTATGTGTAAAAGTGCCATAAGGTGGCCTGTTGCTTTGTATATGTATATTATGAAAGCTTTTCAAAAACTATCTCCTTGGGAGATGAATTATTTGGGGCTGCCATTGTTCAATAGCACATGCTGGGGATGCCATTCTGGGAACTCTCCAGAGGCAGTGATGTGATAAGAAACTGGGACCAGCAGATGGAAGGGACACAGAACATATTTATTTTCCATTCCCATTCTCATACCTGCCTGGTGAGTTTCAGCTATCACTATCATGGCCTCTTCCCTAGAATTACGTGCCTCAGTCTCCTCAGAGATGAAGACTAGACACTGATGTGGCTTTTGCTGAGCTGTCCATAGCAAGAGGCCAGTGTAATAGAGTTCATAGGTTTCTTTCTCTGCCTCCAAGTTGAGTAGCAGTCTGCCTGTTTTTGGACACAGGCCTTCATTCCTTCTTTGTTCAGAGATGTTGTATGTCACACCTCTGAAATGTAGGAGTGGTACTGATTCTTAAGAGACTGAGGAGCCAGGAGGGAACAGCCTATAAATTCCAATACCCTTTCTCTGATGGGCCTTTCCAAGGTGTGGTGGTTCTTTGTGGCATGTTCAGGGAATCACTACATTTAACAGCAAACAGATGTGTTTTCTTATTAAGAGAGGGCTAGTATATTAAAATACCACCGTGTATTTGCTTTCCTTCCCTACTTCATGTCCTGCTCCCTTCACACTCATTGTCCTGTGATCAAACTCTCCCACAAGGGAGAGGTACATGACCTTCACATCAGGCTGTTTTCTAGGAAGCTGGAAGACTCCTTAGTTTTGTCATTTGTAAGACTCATTACACTCAGAGAGCAGCTTCTCATTGGCATTTGGGGGAGTCAAAACATGAACCACACACAGAGAAAAGAAACCATCTGTGTAGTTCTGTGTGGGAAACAGACTGGAGTGAGGTTCAACCATGGCAAAGATTGGGAATAAGTTTCCTTTTCCAAGTTACATGTTCAGATATGTTTGTTTAAAACAAAGTATGCAGTATTCCAACTTCTACACAAAAAACCTACCATCCATTTATTCCATTTGCTCTGTTTTCCTTCAAAGCTTTTGTAGTTATTTAAGATTACATTATTTTCCCCCTCTTTATTTCTCAGTAGCTTTGTAACATGAAAATCCACATAGGTAAGAGTTATATCTATTATGTTTACAGTAGAAATACTAGTATTTGAATAGAAGGGATATAATCTTTATATTGCAGTGTTAGAAGAAATTAAAAATATTGATCTTAAGTACTCACTTTCTCCTTGTTATTTATTTATAAGCTTAACAGACATTATTTGCATATTTACACATGCAGATCTATTTCTCTAAATTCTTTCCATAGCAACATTTTTAAAGTGTCTGGATGTTTTTAGGTGTGTTATTTTTGATGACTGAGGGCTCATTAACCCTTGTAGAAGTACATGCTGGATTCAAGCAGCATTGATAGTCAGGTAATATTCCCTTACATAAAACTGGTTGGTAAGATTACAAAATGCTTATAATTCAGTCAACAAACAATATAATACCAACTGGAAAAAAGCAACTATATGATTAATTTGTAATGTAATTTCAAATGTGCACTCATTAGTTCAGGTTGATTATCATGCAGTGTGTCACAGTATCATATTTGAGTAGGCTTTCTGTCACCAAGTGATATAATTGGTTGTAAAGATGATTGAATGAAGAGTAGCTCAGAGAACTTTCAAAGCTGTCACTAGTTCAACAGAGGCTGGAAGATGCATCTGCATGTAACACATTGTAATTCTGGCAAAGAGATATTTTCTATTTAGTGATCTTAATGGAATCTAATGATATCAAAGCAGTGGTGGCCCTAAGCTTAGCACATCCCAAAAGCACTGTGTGCATGTACTCTGGTACTCCTCTAGGGCTGTGGAGTAGACCACACAACAGCAGCTGTGTAAGGGTGTGTGACTCCTCTATTGCTTGAGTTTGACCCAGCATTGACAGTGGAATTGTAAGAAGGGGTCAAAGGGTAAGCCTTGACCACCTGGGTCACATGGAAAATGCTGACATCTTAGAGTGAGTCGGTATGAGCCATGGGGTCAGCACTCAACTGCCCTCTGGATGTAATGTGGGCTGCATGTCAATAACCCAGTGACTCCCAACTACCTGGGGGAATTAGTAAACATACTGTGTACCATCTCTCATGTTCAGTAATGGTTCTGATAAGGATGCCATTAATTTGAAGAACAATGTTCAGCAAAAAGTCCCAAGCAGCTACTTTAAACACCTTCATATAATTTAAAAACCATTATATTTTCAGGAATGTTTCACAATGTCACTTCTGTGATAGACTATGATACTTAATTATTAGAACATTTTAGAGCCTACCTGTTCCCCAGATATTATGGTGAGTGAAATAGTATCACTGTGCTTCATGACTGATAAGCTGCAAATAGAGTAGAGAGTCCTATATATCCTTCAGTCAGCTTCCCCCAGTCATAATGCCACTGACCATCAGAGTAAAGGGTTTAAATAGGATCTTACCAAGATTTCATTTGCTGAGTTGACTGTAGAATTTACCTAGATTTTAGGATGGTGTGTGTGTGTGTGTGTGTGTGTGTGTGTGTGTGTGTGTGTGTGTGTGTGTGTGCACAGATAAACTATGTATAGAGTGTGCAAGCATATGCTGTGCTCATGTGTGTACGTGTGGTTTATCTGTTTGTAAAGTGTGTCTTTCCTTGGATCTGTGTGCCAAGGCCATGGAGTTTTAAGCCTCCACAGAGGTGGAGCTAGATGTGAAGCACACATTCCTTTCATTTAAGAATATTCATCCCATATGGAGAAGTGGACTACATTTATTAATCACTCCAGAAAGCATGTAATTTCATTAGATCAAGCCTTGTCTCTAGGCATTGACTCACAGGAGGGAACAGCTTCCCAGCGACCCAGAGCCCCTACGACATGCTCTGTGGAGAGCACACTCTTGGGCCAACTGCTCTAATGCACAGCTGGAATCCCAAGCAGCAATGGGTAACGGTATGCCAAGGGCCATAGAGCTGTCACAGCCCAAGCAGGGTTATTTGTGGCTTCCAAAAAGGGGCTGTAACCTTTTATGATATCCACAAATCTTAGCCTTCAAGAGACAAGGAGAAAATGCAATCATGCTGTTTGACCTGGCCAGTCTTACCCTCCCACCACCAGTTTATTTCCCAGTATCTGCACAGCTGTCCCAGAAAAGAAAAGAAAAGAAATAAATAAAACATACCAGCTTAGAGATAGCCAAAATGGCCAGGCATCTTTTCTGTTCCAACAAGAAGAAGTTAATGAAAGTTGTTGACAGGTAAGAGTTTACAAGTGATACTCTGCTCTTTACTGGCGATGAGGAAGTTTTACTTTGTGTGTGTGTGTGTGTGTGTGTGTGTGTGTGTGTGTGTGTGTGTGTGTATGGGGGGTGTTCTGAATGGCAGTAGCAACAAAGGCATAGTCATGGTGACAGCTGTCACTGTTGTCATCCACCAGTGCTTAGCAGGACCCTTGGAGAGGTCTTCCCTTTTGACACATTGACATGCCAGCATAGGAAACTTCTTTGATATGCTTGTTTGTTCATTCCCTTATTTCTTTTCCATGGGAGCCACATGAGCAAAATGGTTATGAGTGGGTTCTGGAATCGGAGAGTTTCCAAAATGCCTCTAGTACTTACAGGTTATGTGACCTTGATTTTAGGCTATTGTGATAGGTTGATGGTGTCACTCAAATTCACACAACGGAGTTCTAAGTCCCCAGTGCTTCATAATGTCACCTTATTTGGAAGGAGGGCTTCTACATAGGCAGTCAAATTAAAATGAGGTCAGAGGGGTTGATCACTGGTCCAAAATGACTGGGTCCTTAGAAAAGGGGAAATTTTAGGGATGGACTCACATAGGACATCATATTTCAAGAGAGCAGGATGCTTCTGTAAGTTCAAGAAGACCACAGAACAGGCAGACCATTGGATGCAAGTGCAGAACAGCCTTCAGATGGGATTGACTCTCCTGACTTCTTCACCTCAGATTCTGGCATGCATGTCTAGTATCACATCTATCCTCCAATATCAGCTTGGTCAGCACATCCTGTGCTCCTGCCACACACACAGTGAGTCTACCCTTTTAATCCTTGTCTGCTTGTCCTCATCCCAATTCTCAGTGAGGTCAGTCCCCACAGTCAAGGTCTGTGTAATCTAAGGAGCCTCATTTGTGTCTTCCTAATCTATAGGTTTGGGCCAGAGAACAAATCCTCTATGTGAATTCAGCCTTTCATAACCATATCAGATACATAACAAACAAAAAAAGTTCACATGACCAGGTCTCATCTCCCAGACATAATACATCCCTTCCTCATATCACCAGTCCTATAGAAATAGTCCCAATGAGAATTACCTAGATAAACCCCAGGACACAGGCTTAAAATATTAATCATAAATGCCACCAAAGAATTCAAGATGCTTATAGAAGACACAAACAATTCAATGAGCTTAAAGAGAATGAACTCTCTGGTGATACCCAAGAAAACCCAGAGTTGAGGTTGGATGAAATAACCTAAAAACTGTGAGAAGATAAATTACTGTTGTTTAATACATTGGCTTGTTTGTATTCTGTCATATAAAATTCTTAGTAAATTAACACACTTAGCTTCTCAACTCCATGAGTTTTGATTCTTATATTCTTAAATCTAAATGATGGATTTTAACCATGATACTTGACTAGCAGCAGAGGCAGTGCTGAGGACCTTGTCACAAGTATGACTTAGTCACAGCCTGGGTCAGAAACCCTGGATCTAGGGTTCAGAAACCTATGAACTAATAAGCCCTCTGGACAATTCCATGCAAGCTCAATGTGATACCACAGAATACTACAGAATAAAGCTCTACCAGATAAAAAGTGTCAAGTTCTCAGCATGGAGTTTGATGTACAGTAGATACTTGACATATGTTAAATGACCATGGTGGATTTTCAGATGTTTATAGAACATCTAAAGTGTTCTAGTCCATGTTTACTTTCTAAGCAAACATGAAATTATTCCTGTCAATTTTAGCTATTATGTACATAGGCAGAGTGGCAGTGTGTATGGTATTGGAGCTTGTGTCACAATATGAAAATGGTCAGAGGTGCAAGAGACAATTTTCTTGGTGTTGATAATCAGGCTAGATTGTAATGCAGGCACTAGCTTCTGCCTTGACACCTAAGGTCTGTGAAGGACAGATAGAGAGCTTCCTGACCACGAGATCTGGTGTAGATGAAGCTTGAAATGAGATGGTGTGAGCCTGAAGAGAAGTGAAGTGCTCCTTGTGCTGTTCATTTAAAATCATCAGACTTTATACGGAAGGGCTTCTGAGCTCTGATCTGTCTCTACTCCTATGGTAATCAATGCTGTCTCCTATGGATTCTGAACACAAGGTGTCAGATGTTGAAATGGGAGCTGTGCTTGGCAGGGCCATCACCCTCCTCAAGCTGTTGCCATAGTTATTTATGTGTCACTCTGTACCTTGTACTATGTTTACAAAAGGGCCCAAGTTGAGAAGTGTGTACTTATTGAGGCCTGTAGTTTTATCTTTTCTCCCCTGCTTCTCTTTTCAACTACGGTTTTCCTAATGTTCTGTCTTGAGAGCCTTTCGTGTTCCCCATTTCAAAGTGTTTGATTTGCTAAGGGCACAATGGTCACTTACAGATGGCTTATTCTTCTTGCAGCATCTCCAGGACTGAGGGGAGGTACAAACCAATATTTCTTTGTGCTTTAAGAATGGACAAACGTATGGCCACAGAAGACCCAGAAACTCCAAATGGGACCACTTCTCCATTCAAGTTTGCCCCTACCCAACATGCATCTACTCACATATGCACAGACATTGCACACAACACATCCTAACTGGGCTGTTGCTTGGGAGCTCCTACAGTTGCTGCACTGACCTGAGTCCTTAGGGCACAATGATGATTTATTTCTATCTCACAAGTGTTGATGTTAAGGATCCCAAATCCCTTAAGAATCCCAAAAGACATTCTTTTTGACAAATTAGAACCACCTCCTTCAGCCCCTATGTCCATGTCTTCTGATGGCCAGGAGTTTCTGTTCTTGTTTTCCCCTGGCACATGGGGAGGTAGGAAGAAGATGAGAAAGCCTGAAAAAGTCAGATAAAAGAAAAGAATGCTAATTCCTCCTAAATTTGCTGGGTAACCCTGGACAAAGGTAATATTATATCTATTGGACAAATGCCTAGAGCAAGAGACTGAGCTATGTAGGAATTTAGGTGTCATTGTGTAGCATCTAAAGCTCTGAAGAAGAAACAAGACCACATTTAATCTCATAATTCCGATGTTTGTTGATCATTATAACAGTCAGGACATATAGAGTTTGTGATGTTGGGAATGTGGACTCCATGAGAACTATAAACTTTTAACATAGTGTCTGAAGCCATAGTCCATATACTAATAACCACTGATAACCTAATCCTCTATGGGAATGAACAGGTAAGTTGTGGGTAGGCACTAAGAACATTTGGAAGTATCCTTATTAATGTGCAATACTTGGGTGAAGACTTTGTAAGCTCATCTCCTGGAAGATGAGGCGGGGAGATGCTGTTGATGTCAACTGTCAAAGACTGTTACCTAATCAACTTTTCTTGGTTTTGCCTGGGGATTGTATTTTTTAGGAACACTTAGCATATTCCCTTTACAACCAATTGCCAAAATAACCCATGACGTGCAATAAGAAAACCTCATCAGAAAAAAAACATGGTAGAATAAAGTCTATATTCTCTGTAGCATCTCCTTGTCCCATTGTTCAGCTGGAGAGAGGAGTTGTTAACATGGGGCCTGAGATCCTAACATGGAATCTTGGGCTATCTGCTCATTAGGAGCCAACTCAAATGTCTATTAAAGTTATGCGTCTCATTTCTTCCCATGGCTGGTTTAAGAGTGGTCGAGGAAATGGGACTTAAGTAAGATGGACCATTCCAGGAAAGACAGTATGTGTTGATCTCCTGAGAGCAGAGCTGACGTCTTATTAGCAAAGGAGAACATGGTGCTGAACACAGAGCATGAACTTTGGAGTGAGAGAAATTGAATTTGAATCCTTACTTTACCACATCAACCTTCAGAATCTCTATTCAGTACCTGTTAAAATGGGAGAAATGACATTTGCTCCTCAGGGTGAAGACAAAATAAAATCACTTTTCTAAGCTAAATAATACAGGTGTCTTTGGAGAGAGAGGGAAGATGCCCAGAGCTGTTCCTGTAGTGGGAACATATGAAAATCACAGAACACAAAGGCTTTGTTAATAAGCTATAGGAATCTTTGGGCAGAACTGGGCATGAAAAATGAGGATGATTCAGATGTTTGACATGGGTATATAACAACCCACAATTCTACATAGCTTAAAAATATCCAAAAACAAGGTCAAGTTGGGATTTGGTTCACTCTTCATCCTCTTCATCTGGTAGATCAAAGGGTGAGTCTGGAGACCTTGAATCTATAATGCTTATCAATACCTATTGTTCTAGAATCTGTAAGCCTTTGAAGAGCAAGATGCTTGTGTGTGTGTGTGTGTGTGTGTGTGTGTGTGTGTGTGCGTGTGTGTGTTGTAATTCTGCAGATTGATCCCAGTTTCTTGCACATAATAGTCAAGTGCTCTATTACTGAACTACATATACCTGACTGTTCATTCTTCACTGCACTATGATCCAGGCTCAGTGAATTAGCAGGTGTTCGGGACTGGATCACTCTCCATGGAGAGTTGCCATCTGGACTCCCATGAAAAAAATATGACCAGAACAGAGAAGAGATATTTCTTCTCAGTAGCCAAGTAGAAGAAGTCTTAAATAAGGAGTAAGTGGCTAGGTCATACTCTGGTGGGTTAAGATCCAGAGCAATATCTTAGATACAAATGGTTTGTTTACAAAGTGCTTCTTGCTATGACAGCATGGACAGGGAGAAAGCAAGTCAAAGAGGGGAAAAGTCAGGAAATTTCCCACCGAAGACTCCCTAAAAAATACATAGAATATATGCCAGAATTATTTTACCAGTTGACTGTCTCTCATCCTCCCTCAGGCTGAGGAGTACCCTTGTCTTTTAGCTAGCCCATTTATCCTCTAGTACCTTTGCTTCCATGCTGAGTGTAAGTATAGCATACTAGACCCATGGCCCAGAGAAAGGGATCAACAAGAAGATAAAATACACAGACAACTGATTTGTGAACTTGGAAACACTGGTGGGCTGAGGGCACACAAGGACTGGATGCTGACAACAAAACTGGATTGCAAAAAATCGCTTTGAATGATTGCAGCAGAAATGACATTGGAACACAGCTCCCTGAAAATGCAAAGGATTCAGAACTCTGACGAAAGGACAGTTTACACATTCACTGTAAGTTAAATACATCACCGTCTGAATTACAACAGTGTGTTTCCACTCTCTCCTAAGATAAAATTGAAGATATTATTTATAGTAAGCAAGAAGCAATTCAGAGAATAGGGAGTGGGGTAGAATGAAAATTGTGTGGAACAATTAAAATAAACACAGGGAGCTTTAACAAGTAGAACTGACAGTGTGGAAAATTAAGTTAGCTAAGCAGAAGCTAAATTGAGAACATGGAGATTAATAACAGAGAGAAATAAAAGGAACACTAGAAAATTTGACACCGAGCTTGGAGTGTCACTCAACGGAATCTCTTACTCATGCTATGGGAAAGCAGAGGATAGGGTGATCAATAAACTATTGATAGGAAGGAATTTCCAGAACTCCAAATCAGATGCTCATGTTCATAAAGCATCTATCCCCCTATTGGTATCCATATGATTGGAGATACCTCCATGGGATTTTTGGAGCATAAAAGAATCATAAAGAAGACAGAAAGTCAAATTGGACATGAATAATTAATAACATTATGGGACTGGAGGTGTTGCCACACTTCTGAGTTTTGATTCCCAGCGCCACATGGTAGCTTTCAACTGTCTGTAACTCTGGTGCATAGATATACATGCAGGAAAAACACCCACCAACATAACAAAACAGAGCACTAATTTTGGACTACTAGTGTGATCTTTCTTTTGTATAGCATGATATCACACACATAAGATGTGTCCCTTTATTACTGACTTTATAGATTTAGTCTCACAAATTAGAAAGGTGCAGAAATTTCCAGGTATTTATCCATTTGAAGCTTACCCCCCCATATGCATATTGATTACTTCTTTCAGAATTTTGCATGTTGACTACTAGTACTGAGGATGAGAAGATGGTTTCTGGAAGTCTATTGCTGGTGAACACACATCCAACGTTGAGTGCCTATGCAACTTCTATCTTCTAATTCTCTTTGTTAGTACAACCATTGTAACTATACCACACTCAAAATACAGAAAAAGTACAACACCCTGAAGCCTTTTTCCTTGTAGAAAAGCTCTTAGCCCATTCAGGCCCATGGCAGCTAAACATCTATTTCTTAATCTCGTTAGTTTAGAAACTTTCAGATCATTTCTAGTAATTTTCTTTTTATTACTTAAACTTGTGTTTTGCACTTTCATGCACATATGTAATGCATATTGATTGCTTACACACCCTACATATCTCTCCCTCTCACCCTTGTCTTTTCTCTGCAAATTCATGTCTAAGTTTTGTCTGTTAGTTTGATGACCCACTGAGTGTAGCCTGGGATATCTGTGTGCCCATGGATTTGATTCTGGCTTCCTTCTTCAGTATGAGGCATTTGATATTCATCTTGGTGACCTCATGTATTGGTAGCTCATCCATTTTACTAATAAATACTATCCTACTTTATAGCATATGCACTAAAGCTTGCTTATACTTTCATCTATTGGAGAACATGTGTGTTGTAGGCAGTGTTGAGCACATTTTAAGTGTAGGTTTTTAAAAATTTCCACAAACTTAATTTTTATTTCACTTGTGTAGTTACAATGAAGGTTGGTTGGCTACATGATAAATATGTGTGTGATTTTACAAGAAACCATCCAATTGTTTTTCAAAGCAGTTGCACCATTTTACACCTCTGTAGTCAAAATTGAAGATTTAGTGAATAAATGTTTCACTGGGAAATAGTGTTCCCCACCATTGAGTCCCATTCTATTAGGTATTAAGTAGTATCTTACTATGGTTTTTCAAGTTATTTATTATCCATTTCTCTTTCTCTCTTCAATCATCAATCTATGTATCTATGTGTCTACCTCTCTAATATCTATCATCTGTCTATCTAACATCTATCATCCTATTTATCTACCTATCTATCTGTGTGTGTGTGTGTGTGTGTGTGTGTGTGTGTGTGCACGCGTGCGTGCACATGCACACTCAAGTGTATTCATTGTATCCTCATACACATATAGGCTAGAAGTTGGAGTTGGATTATTTGGAACTGGATTTAAAGTCATGTGGGAGTTGCCTACAGTTTCTGCCGGTCCTCATTCCATCAAATCCCAAAGTTCTCAACCATTCTAAAGTTAACTCAAAGTCCAAAATCTAATATGAAAATCACATGTTCAAAATTTCCCAGACCTCGCCATCTGAATCTTCTATATGAAGTTAAGAATGAAATGCTTGTCATGGCCCATCTGAAGACATAATTTCTCTCTTTCTTAGAACTAGTAAAATCGTAGAACAAACCATTACCTTTCAAACATAATAATAAGAGAGCCATAAAGCAGACATTTTCATTTCAAAAAAAGAGAAATTTGAAGGAACAACAGGTACCAGGTCTCAAGAAAGTTCAAAATTCAGCAGGAAGAATTTAATTTGATTTTAAAATCTCCTCTTTGATTGTTCTGTCCCATGGGTTTAGGGTTGATAATACTTTCTTCTTAACATACTAGGATAGTGACCCTGTACTATCAACTTTGAGTTCTGTTCATATCATTCTTTCAACCTGTACAGTTCCTGGTATCCCTGACCCAATCTTCCTGACCCTTCTGTAGATGAAGGCAACAACTCAGCATTATTATACAGTCTTATGCTACAGACAGTGCATTCTGTGAATTGATGGAGGACAGGGTTTTTGTGTTTGAGGGTTACAATTTACTTATACCCCCACCACATTTTAGACTATTCATATTTGATTATCTAAAATGTGTTATTTACATGGTCAGATGTATCTGTATCTCAGGAATGCTCTCATTTCATGATTGAGACTCTCCAGCAGGTATTATTCCTGATTCCTTAATGCTTGTCAGCCTTGACTGGGAGATAGGGTAAGTGTCCTCTGTTGTTCTTGTTAAGCCACCTGCCTAGATAAACACAGGCTAGGTGTTCCAAGAAACTCTGCCATCCCAAACAATTAGGTGTTCTCAACTTCAGGAATCCAGAACAAATTTTCTTTTATTCCTGGTTTCTGGGATGGTTGATATTTCTGTCTCTTCTGTACCCTGTGGAAGTCACTGTTTTTGTTGATTTTCCCTGGGTGGCTTAGGTGTTTTGATTCATGGAAGAAATTTTGCCCTAAAGATCCCTTGCCCCATTCATATGTTGGATCCTAACCCCCAAACCCCAAATGAAAGATCATCACTTTGCTTGGAGATAAGGTCTTTTTAGAGATAATTAATTAATTAAAATGGGGCCATTATGATAGTTTCTAATCCATGAGGACTGGTGTTCTCACGGATGAAGATTCTCTCAGAGAGAGTGAGATGTCCATCAACAAGCAAAGGAGGTAAGGAGAGAAGCCTGGAGCAGATCCCTCTCCCCGCCCCAGGAACAGATCCCTCCCTAAACACTCCAGGAACAGATACCTCCCTAAATACCCCAGGAAGAGATTCCTTCTTCCCATCTCAGGAGCAGATCTCTCCCTCCCCACCCCAGGAGCAGATGCCCCTCCCCACCCCAGGAGCAGATCCCTCTCTCCCTCCCTGCCCTCAGGAGAAGATATCCCCTTCCTGTACTCATAAAGAGCCAACTCCATCTTTACCTGGATTCAAGACTTGTGGTACCCAGAACTGTCAGGAACTGTTCTGTGTGTTGGCACCCAGCCTGTGGCTCTTTGTTAGAGCAGCAAATGAATAGGAGTTAGAAGATCTGTGTGAGATTTATTCTCTTCATTGTGGCTTCTTCCTTCCCCAGGTTGGTGGGGGCTGCCAGTATGTTCTCTCTTTTCCCAGTCCTCTTCTTTCTTGATGGCATCTAGGGAGGCCCATTGAAATGTTCCTGTGAAGGATATGTCCACCATCTTCAGCCACCAGAGACACTGTTCCTAGAAATGGGTTTCCCACTCTTATACTAGTGATCTTCAACCTTGAGTCATGAACTAAGAAGTTTAATCCTTAATTAATCTGTCTCCCATGACAGCTTGGCTTTTCTGCCACATGTTTGTTTTTTGTTCTCTCTCTCTCTCTCTCTCTCTCTCTCTCTCTCTCTCTCTCTCTCTCTCTGTCTCTCTGTCTTTCTGTCTCTCTCTGTCTCTCTCTGTCTCTCTCTGCCTCTCTCTGTCTCTCTCTGCCTCTCTCTGTCTCTCTCTGCCTCTCTCTGTCTCTCTGTGCATCTGTCTAGGTTTCCTTGCCATCACCAAGTACAATGTCACCACAAGCTGAGTGCCCATAAACTGGCTCAGTAAAAAAGTCCCTTGAAAATGTGTTTAGAGACTGGCCTTCATTCCAATGGACCAGCATGCTCTAGAATTGAAGAGACACTTTCTGATTTCTTGCTTTGGACAAATATCCAGTTGATTCTTTCTTACAATGTGTTCATACAGTATATACTTTCCAGGCATATTCAACATCCAGAAGAAAAATTACTGATCCATATTAGACCCAGGAATATGTAGCCCAAATGTGGGTTCTTAAGTCACCCAACCTTCTGCATTCACTAGCTGAGTGGGTTTTGGTGACCAAACATCATAAAGATGTTTCCTAATCTGTGTTACAATATCTATCTCTAAAGGACCATTGTAAGACCTCAGTGTGACCCATAACAGGGCATCCAGAAGTTAGCTGTATCTTACAGATTCTCATTTTTGTAGTGTATTGTACTAGCATTTTGATGTGTGTGTGTGTGTGTGTGTGTGTGTGTGTGTGTGTGTGTGTGTGTTTATCCCTCTCACAAAACTAGTGCCAAGCCAAACCATGAATTGCACCAGGGTAATCTATACATCTAGGTCAACATCACACTTTCCATATGACATATGTTTAACAAAAAAGCCAGTGTTATAATCTTCAAATGTTATGGCCACACAGTTCACTCACACACAGGTCATGGAAAGCCACAGTCACTGTTGACATTTTGAGAGTACAAGCTCACTGAGTATTGCTGTGGCATTTTGAGTAATGCTGGGTACTAGTTTGTGGCACAAACTATAATGTTAAATACAATTGGAAAGTTCGTACAACTGTTTCTGCCACTTGCAAATTATAAGTAGTATGCAGTCAAAAACCCCTTGGCTATTTATTCCACCTGTTTATTCCAAGAGGCAAGCACTCTGTTGGCCTATTGTCATTTCTTCCAGGCCTCTGGTTCAGCCCTTTCTTTTTTCCCTATGCTGGATGGCTCATGCTTTCCTCTCTGGCACACATTTCACAGAGGAATTTGGGGAAGGAAGGAGACTGAAGAATGAGCCAATTGGCTTTTCCACACTTTAACTTGAGTGAGGCAGGAGTTTCCAGCCACTGGATGTAGTGGGGTGCTCATTCCTGACTTCCCTGGGCTGTCCATTCATCTCGCCCTCCATCACAGCCCGTTGGCCTTGCGGTCCTCAGATGTTGCCCCTCCTCTACCACGGTCTATGTGAGTGACTCAGCATTATCACGGAGTTCCCACAGCTCTAGGAATCAGAAATGAGGCTGGGCGTTGGGAAAGCCAGATGCTAGCTTGGTACACCAAGGGATGATGCTGCAAGTGCAGCTGTTGAGTGAGGTCCAGGGTCTGACAGGACAGATGAAGCCCTTTGTTCCTGCAAATGGGTCTTTCCTGGCAGTGATGGAGCTTGCCTGCAGTCCAGCCCCACTCCTTCTCTTCAGCTGCAGTCATTATCCTAAAGTGGTTTTATTGATCCGCTGACTCCCTGTCTCCTGCCTGAACTCCCTTACTGCCTCCTCCCCTTTTGCACCCCATCCTCCAGGGCTTCTAACTGCTCAGTTGTACATGCAAAGCTTTCTCTTCAGGGGTGAATGATGATTTTGAAGTTAGGTTAGATAATTGTACTTGTCCCTTGTGAAGGCAGGTATCCCCAGATTTCAAACAATTTTTTAGGGGGGGGCAAAGTCTCCATTAGCCAACCATACCTTTCTTAGATGTTAGGGTTTTTGTTACTTCAAAATTTTGTGCGATTTAGGGGAGATAGATGACATGAAGCTTTGAGTTCAAAGTTTGCAACTCAACTAGCTACAGTAAAAAATTCAAAGTCCTGATAATATCTCACTTTGAACAATTTTTAAATTATATTAATGCTAATATGGTTTTCATGTTATCACAATAATTTAACATCTTTTATGTATAGGTTTCATTACAAGCCTCTTAAAATTATGTATCCTTATTTCATTCTTAGCAACACTGTGAGGTAAATGTTTTAAACTCCAAGTGCAGGTGAAGAAAAATAAATCAAGTAAGAATCACACATCTAACAGACACCACAGATAGAACTCAATGCTCACCTAGTCTGGAACAAAACTCATTTTCCTTCTTTGAAAATCTGTTTACAATGCTGATTGAGATTTGAGGTGCATATCTGATTAAGCTGTGCTGTTACAGGTTGGCTTGGTTTGACATTCCTTGTAAAACTCAAGCTTCCTTCATCTTTAAAAAGAATGCCTGGGTATTAATTCCCCTTTTGGGGGGCCACCTTAGTCACATAAGCTCTTGGGAAAACTTTTGACTCAAACCTCCTGTTCAGTTCTATTATGACTCTTACAGCTATTTCAAACTTTCTGACTTAACTTGAACCTGTGTTCTTAGTAAATACATGAAGCCAGGATGGTGATTTAATTGTCTGCTCAAAGTCCATCAAAAAAAAAAAAAAGAAAAAAAGAAAAAAGAAAAAAAGAAAAGCTTGTTTACAATCATTTTTTTATAATTTTGATTTTATTGGTGTAACACAGGGCCATAGCACAGTCATGGAAACTCATGTGTTCTTATCCCTGGATGTTCCAGGCGCCTGGTGTCAGAGAAGGTCAGGTGGAACAATACAGAGTTATGAGGCACCAGAGACCAGGATGCTGCCATGACCTTTAATTAAACTTATGATCACCTTATGTGCCTGTGAGGAAGGCACATTTAGAGAAGATCTATGTACCTTCCAAGGGCCTAGAATGAATTACTGCCTTGTTAGAATAAAAGTAAGGGAGGTCTCTGGAAGAACCAGATTCTGATTATTAGTGAAGGCAGGAGAATGGAGCATCTAGGAGACAATCCCTGTACATAATTATTATTTATTACTATTGAACAATACTATTTGCTGTGCACCAATCCGGTCCACTGCCATATATAACATTGACATGCTCTTGGCCCTGCCAAATCAATACCTTCTATTGCAGACTATAGAGATGACTTTTGTCCTTTATCTGCCCCCAGCACACATATTTAAAGTGGGAGACATTCAGAGTGAGATATTATGTTCACTCTCTCCATTTTAAAGATGAGTACCTACAGATGTTCTTTACAGCAAAGTCTAATTGCAATTTTTTTCTTTGGACTTATAAAGTCAGCAATGTGTCTTCATTAGGAAAATAACAGTGTAGATTTAGTAGGAAATGATGAGGAAAGATGAGTGAGGAGCAAATGGAAAAGCTTTAAAATGGACTGCAGGTGAACATGCTTTTGGTTTTAGCCCTAAACCTCTCATTGCATACATAGGAGAATGGGCTCTGATCTTCCTCTGCGGGAACTACAACTAGCCATTCAGCAACTTCTGGGCCTCAGTTTCCTCTTACATACAATGATGAGTTTTGGATATATCTAACATGTCAAATATAAAAGCACATGTATATCACTGTAATTTCTATGCCCATAGCAGACATTAATAATCAAAAGCAGCTCTTTTTCTAATCAAGCCAAAGGACAGTATTAGCATACTCATAAATGAGGGCTGTGCTCTGATAAATTTAAAAGCTTGCACCGTGTACTTACATCCAGCATAGACATCCTAAGATCCTTACATAGTGACTGTGTTCCCAATTAATTCGCAAATATTTCTATATGTTGAATTGATCCTTCATAGATCTTGATTTCATTTAAAAGAGGAAAGACATATATTTATTTCAATAAGAAGGTTATTGCAATGCAACAGATATTTTTGTAAAAAGATGCAATTCTTTATAGCAAATTTCATCCAAACTATGTTAAAATGTAGTTAAGTTTGGTTTTTTTTCTTGATCCTTCCTTTGAGTGGTTTTCCATTCACATTCTCCATCTGATTTTTCTGAATTGAGTCTTTTTGTTTGTTCCACTGTGGCATTTCTACATTTTATTAGTAGATATTGAATATAAATGATAATGGTTTTTAGTGTGATATTTTCATACATGGGTATAATGTACTTTAGTCCCATTCATCCTTTAAATCATCTTAATAATAATAATAATAATAATAATAATAATAATAATAATAATAATAAGGCCAGCATGGAGTTATCTCTGTGTTCTTGTTTCCTGTAGGTTTTGTATGAATAATCTCCATCATTTATTCCTTATTCCTGGTAGACATGTAAGCACCAAGTAAAACCTGAACCCCATAGGCAGTGACATCTGTTAAACCTATTGTGGTATTGTTTTACAGAAGTCTCTAGGTGTCTTCAACAGATGTTTTACTGTAGGTGTATTTATCTTTTAGTTAATTAAGTAATAAGTTCACTTGTATATAGAACATTGTGGTTGTGTATATGTGGCATAAACATATGTGTGTGTTCAGGTGAGTTTGCCTTGTGAACATGACCAGAAGCCAAAGAAGAATATTCACTTCTCTGCTCCATCACAGTCTACTCTATTCCCTTGAGATATGGTCTCTTACTGAACTGCAGCTAAGCTGAAAACTAGCAAGCCCCAGTGATCCTTTTGTCTCCACCTTCCACCTGCCACAGAACTGGGGTTCTGGGTATGTGCATTCATGCTGGTGTCTTGTTTGTTTGTTTTTTGAGTCAGAGTGTCTCTGTTTATCAGCCCTGGCTGTCCTGGAACTTGCTCTGTAGACCAGACTGGCCTCGAACTCACAGAGATCTGTGTGCCTCTGCCTCCTGAATGCTGGGATTAAAGCCATACACCACTATCACCCCCAGCTCATGCTGAGCTTTTGACATAAGTGCTAGAACTTGAATTCACCTCCTCATGCTCCCATAGACGGCACAGCAAGCACTTTTGTCTGCTAAGCCATCTCTCCAGCCCCTCATGGTAGGCCTGTATCTTCTTGGTTATTATTTCAAGAAGGTCCTTACTTAAGAAGAAATGAATAAACAATTCTTTTACAATGCTATCTTGAAAAGTCATGTGATAAAGCCAGCTCGTTATTTGGGATGGAGTCACATGAGTACCCAGCTGAAAGTTAGCCTGCAATTTAAGGGGTGTCTGTGTTTTACATTATAGCTCTTCAGTTACTGCTGGTGTTTTCACTCAATGCTGAGGCTCAGATGAAGGTTAGGTAAAAATGTTAACTGCAAGTATGAATTTATTTTGTAGTATGCATGCACTACTCCACTCTTTTGTTTAAGCATTTGACTTATTTATTTATTTATTTATTTATTTATTATTCTTAGTTTACATATCGATCCCAGTTCCCTCTCTCTCCCCCTTCCTCCTTCTCTCTCTCCCTCCCATGCCCCCCAACAACCCTCCCATTCCATTACACTACTCCACTCTTATAAGCTTCAAGTCTGATATTATAAAAATTAAGGGAATTTCAAGTCAGGTTACCCTTGCTACTCATATTGCTTGGCCTAAGGGGAGAAAAGAGCCTTTGAAAGAAAGCAGAATTTTCAAATGGAAAAATGAACTAATTAATGGACCCTTGATTGTGACTGACAAGCAACAGTTCCCCATAACATAGAACTCAAGACTTGTGCTGATGAAGGCTTGTGTCACCTCACCAACCTAGTCATTTACCAGTGGTATCAAAGAACTTCTCAGGCTCCTCAAAATTCTTTAAAAATGATACAGGAAGTCAAATGGGTAAATAGGGTCTACCTTCAAGCAGAAACCCTATCCTTATCACGATTAAAATCATCTACCAGTGCTGACAGAGAAATCAGTGGCATCACAATTAGGTTTCATGCTCCAAAATAGGAAGATAAGAAGATGTGGAAACTGACCAGTATTTTTCAGCATTAGGTTTACTAATTGCCCTTAATAAAGATTAGTTTCTCCCATGAGAGAAAACAAAACAAATCAATGGAAGGTGATCGGCATTCTAAGGTTCTACCCCTGATGGTTCACTGGGAATCTTAGGATCTGAGATAAAGAGGGACTACAGCTTAAGGCTGCTCCTGTCTCTCCTCCAGCCTGGTGAGACTTGCACATGCTAGCCAATGCACTCATAGTCGTGGTCCCTATCACCCTGTCACCAAGAAGCAGAGCTAACAGACAATGTGGGCTCCAACTGCTAGGAGCACTAACATGCCTGCACTCACTGTCCTTTATTGACTGAACCTACTAGAAGGGCTCCTAGAGCAAAAAGCAAGAAGTCTCTAATTATGACTCATGCTGGTTAGGATGCTTTAAAAAGTAATTTAGAAATCATAGAATCCAGAAGGTTCTCCAGCCAGTAACTAACTGTTGGTGTCTAACTGTCCCATCCTTGGACTTTGTCTTGAATCCCATGGTACAAGAGGATGCCTGTGGTACAGTCTTTTGGCTACCAACTTTTCCATTCTTAGAGCTGGAGGATCTCAGTCTGCAGACTTTTTTATTTTTTTAATAACAGGGATTTGAATTACCTCTATGGCAGGAAGTCCTCTCTGATATATTTGTCCCTTCCTGTTGGACTCAGTAGATTTTGTTTTGATTTTATTATTTAATTTACAGACAGGAAAATCATTGGGGTCTGGAGTCGTCTTGATAACACTGCAAATACTACTGCCAGGACTTCCCTGTGTGCACTGCTCAAGCCCTGGGACACAAAAGGGCAATCATTTCAAAGCTCCAGGTGTCTGTTTCAAGGGTGGTCACATGATATCCCATAAGCACATTTATAAAAGGGCTAATTAAGAATACAGATGTCTTCAGCTCACAATACCGAGACAGCTGAAATACATATTAGATCTCTTTTTAATGTTAAAACTTCATATCCTCACTTCAACAGAAAAGCTAATAATAGAGTAACAAAGCACAGGCAGGCAGGCCTTTGGTCTTTCCTCTCTCACTAATTGACACACTTTGTTTATAGAGGAAACACCTAACACAACTACAAATTGCTGTTTTACAACAATGCCTTTTAAAGGGTTATTCTGTTTTCCCTTTTTAAAAAGTGGCTCAGACATAGCATTGTTTATCTAGGACAGAGGAATTTTCAAAGGGATTTTAAGTCTAATTCTTCTGAAGCAGAGCTGATGGCTGTACCAAAGATCATCTGAGTCCAAGACAGAGAGAGCCATTACGATCACTCAGCCTTCAGAAGAGGCCGCCTCTTCTTGTCAGGTTTTCGCTAACTCCTTGGAGGCAGAAAAAAAGGAGCAATTATCATATTGAAAACTGTCTTAGAGACATGTAGACCATGATGCATAGGGAACACTTTGCAGTCACTAGATTTTCTTACATGAGCCAGAATGAATGTAACCCCTCAACCCCAATTCAAAACATGATTACTGCAGATTTTAAAGTATAGTCCAAAATGATGTCAAAATACTGAAATTATGTTTGATCAAAATAATGCCTCGTTAAGGCACAAAGACATCTTGGTAATGCTGATGTGGGATTTTGTTAATCTCTTTTCCTTTCTTTTTTTCTATTCATTCACCTGCAGGAATATAACTGTTATTTTTGGAAGACTCACTAGTCACTATATCAGGAACTGGGTTTGAATGCCCAGTGATGGACATAATTGCACCAGACTAGTAGTGACTAGAGGAAGGTACACACTCAAAAACCACAATCTGTGTCACTTTGTAGAATGTACTAGAAAAGAGTGTAGTTAGAGAAAGAAGGTTTGGAACGTAATGCAGGTTTGTTATAGTTCTGTAATTCAGTCCAGGGAAAGAGGAGTTAGCATCACTGAGCAAGGAAGCTGTCAGGCTGTTAATGGCTCACTTTCTTAGAATGAAAGTGAGGACAAGATGTCACTAATGTCTCCCATAACCTGGGATTTCCCTTTCTAGCTTCGAACGTCTGTGTTCTTCTCTCAGAAAAACTGTATTGCTTTCTGTACATTATCCTCTTTCTCATTTTATTCTTTAAAAACAGAACTGAGCATCCACTGAGAACCAAATGCTTTTCTAAGCACTGGGGATTCGCCAGTGGGTGGGATGATTGATACCCATGCTCGTGCTGTTCATACATCCTGAGAACCAAATTGTGCTTATTAGAACCCTCACACCTATATCAATAGGGGGTTTCAAGGAGGACCTTCTAATTCCCCTGATTCTTAGCTCTTACTTTCTCTCTTAAAATATTTTATTTCCCTGCTTTTCTAGATTAGATTGCCTTCAGCCTTTCTCATAGAACCCACTGGCTTCTGTGTGAACATCACACAGGTCAAGAGTCCACAAAACAGTCAGTGTCTGCAAGGACATCATAATTTCTGTCTGAGTGCCATTTACAAACTGGAGAATTGTTCTTATTTGCCCCAAATTCTGTTCTGCACTTTAGGAGTTGCTATACTCTTGCTATCCAAAATGGAAGCCACTCACCACATGCGGCTACTAGGCCCTTGAAATGTGGCTACTCTAAATTGAGAGGTGCTATAAGTGCATAGCTGGTACTAGATTGCAAGGATTGTGTGTGGAAATAATAAGAAATGCTTCACTAAGATATTTACATTTTTATTACACTTTTACTAAGTGTATATGCATACAGGCATATGTGTGTTTTGGAGGCCTGTGTGTATGCAGACAAAGAAAAATCTGTGGAAATAAGTTCTTGCCTTCTACCATCTGGATCCCAGGGATAGAACTCAGGTCCTCAGGCTTGATGGCAGATGTCTTTAGCTACTGAACCATCTTGCTGATCCTCATTAACATCTTTATAGAATACATACTGAACTTATATGTCAGCTAAATTGTGTTATGTAGATTATATTATTACATCTATATGTTTATTTTGAGGAATAGTTACCAGAAAGACCTGGACCTATATAGTAGCTCTCATTGTATGTCCAAGCCAGAAGAATACTTATTCCTTATTACTCCCCAGCTCATGAACATGCCAGGAGTTTTTCCCCAGGGTTATGGATAATAATCATTCTGTTTTATCCCCATGGTCAAATCTGGCACACACTCAATAATATTTACTAGATCCTGTGTATTGTGATAGGTGCTGAGTCACAACAATGAAAGAACATGGAAAACAAAACAGTGCAAACATATTCTTTCTCTTCGCTGACTTGTTCTGTGGCCAACCCCAAGGGCATTTTGGTGCCCACAGTTGAATGAGCACTTACCTTTGAAAGTTCCTGGACACTAGCATTTCAGAAAAAGTGTGGCCTGTTCAATGATAAACCACAATTTCTATATATGACTTGTGACATGTGGCCAAACTATCTTCAGCAGAGTGTTTCACATAGTACAGTTTCCCAGAAAGTGTGTTGCTTTGGAAATTAACAGCTATCCTGAAAACAGCAATAACAATAGCAAAAGCTCTTCCTCTGAGGCCAAGGACAGGGAACTCTGGCTCAAATGTGAAAAAGCATGTCTCAAGTGTGAAAAAACTGTCAAACCTTTCTTCTTCTAATGCACCCTTAGGGTGCTTCCAACAGCATCTTAAACACGGAGGTTTCCTAATCATGTTTGACCATGGATTCTGCATCTGGTGGCTTCATCACCCAGGACAGAATTGTTCATACCTTGCTTTGAGATCAAGTTCCATCTCATTCTTTAGAACTTGGATGTGACCCTTGTGCCTCACCTGTCAAGTGTTCACACCTGCATTCTGCTGTGGGCTCTCCAGCTGTTTTATGGCCAGCCTTCATCTAGATCTCACCAGGAGGAGGCGCTAGAGGAAGACTGGAAGTCTTTAAGAGAAAGTGGTAGAGGCTCCTTCTAGTTGCTTTCTTCTTCCTGCTCTCCCAGCGAGTCCCAAGGGATGCTTCCTCAACTCAACAACAACTGCTCTTTCCTACCTCTGCAGGTAGATCCAGGCACAGTCTGCATATACATACATACGTGTGTGTGTGAGTGTGTTTGTGTGTGTGTGTGTGTGTGTGTGTGTGTGTGTGTGTGTGTGTGTGTGTGTCTCACTGGCCACCAGAACCTTTCCTCAGTTTGCTTTAGTATCAGCCTCAGCCTGTTCCTTCATTAAGTGGCCAAATTTCCCAGTTGGGGTCTCTTTCCTTTGTTGCTGCTGCCTTAAGGATGCTGGTGTTTTTTTGTAAATAGCACTTGGATACACAAGATGCTTTCTTTGTGCCTCCATTTCTTTCACATTGGTTGTTCTATAGAAAGAGCCTAACTGATTTCTGACTGTAGTCTGGACCTGTTCTGTGGACCCTTTTATCTTTCCCAATCTAAGGTCAACAATGCAAATGTGAATCAGAATGTAATTTGAAAGAAATGAAACCAAATAGTTTTGCTATCAGCCCAGGCAAGGTCCATCCTCATCCATCAGGGTGAGCTCTTGTCAGTTCTCAAACACTTGAGGCCTAAGAAGATAATCTGCCAAGGAATCAACCATACTACCTCTGAAGACCCTGTGGGTTTGTTGGGCACATGAACAGAGATATATAGAGTTGCCATTTTTGGTCTTACTGACTAAGTCATGGAGAACGACTCTAATGACACTTCTGCCCAGAGCATACTCTTGGTCCAGTCACCTCATATTAAAATTCTCACCTTAGGACTCTACTATTTGGGGGGCAAAGCCTTCAACACACTAGCATGTAGATGGCATTTAAGATCTAGTCATAACAGGGCCAAGTCCTGTATTGAAGAAATATTCAGTGAGAAAATGAATCTTTTACTCTCTCTGGATTAATGCAGAGACTGCACAGTTCATCCTTTCCACCTTGCTGCCTTACACTAGTGTTCTAAGTATGGTCCACCCTGTTCTCAAATCCATCTCCATTCCTGGAAAAACTGAGCCCTTCAAATCCTTCTCTGGAACTTGGTCGTGTTTTGTAAGTCTAAATTTTTCTGTGTAAGTGGCTTTGACCATCTCTTTCCAAATACTGTCTTCAAAGGCAAGAAAAAGCAAATGCCATTGAAAGTGGAAGCGTACATCAACAAGTACCAAGAAAGCAAATGTTGTCTCCTCCTTTCCCATGCACCACCTCTTTAGTCCATCTTTGTCACATCTGTTCTTTCTGTGTATATATGCAGGACTCAGAATTTTCACCCACCTCTTCTTGAGCTTACCATGTATGTACCCACTCCTATCCACACAGTTCTTTAGGGTGGTGGCACTGATGGAAATCCACATGCACTTGATGGACAGCCCACATCTCATCTTATGCTAACTAATCTTCTGAACTATTACAGAATACATAATCTCAAGGATGGCTCCTCCTATTACATAGTCAGTGCCTTTTGAAATTCTCTAAACTGGAGTAATTCTTAACAAACAGAATGTGTGGTGGGGAGGCTACATATTTTTCATTAATGCATACTGTTAACTGAGTAGATTGTGGATAGTTTAATTTAATTTAGACTTAATGGCAACATTTTTTCCTTACTAATGAAATGGTTATTTGTTATTAGGAAAATATTTATTGAAGTGGAATCGTGTGATCTCTCACATCACGATTAGACATTTTTAAATCATTTTTAATTTCAATTTGGGCTTAATTAAGATTCATTAAGCATTTATTAAATCTAAATTGAATTCTAATGGAGATGAGGATTTCTGAGGAAACATGATTGTACCCTTTATTATTCACTTTCAATTCCCTCAAAGTGACATGGTTGGAAAGGGAGTTGGGAGCAAGTGGGACTCCATATTATACAGTGGTCTGGAAAGGATGGCTGTGTTTCTAACTCTGGAAATGAAACTGGCTTATCATGAAACCTTGGACAAATCATAATTTTTTAAAAAACATTTATTTGTTTTATGCTGGACATAATTATACATGCCTCTTTTAAAAAAATGAAAACAAACATTTATAAACAATATTTGGGAATTTGGGCATCATTCTTTTCAAGCTGCTTCCTGCTGGCAGGGGGTGCTGTCATAGGGGAATCCTAAGAAGATGCAGAAATCCTGGCTGTAGTGGTCTGCAAGGCTGCATTGTCCCATTAACGTTGCTTCAGGTGTCTTGCTTGATCAAACCATATTAGTCTGGAAAGGATCCACAGCTTTTCATTTTCTGTGGAAACAAAATTAGAAATCCTTTTCCCCAGCAACTTGTCCTTAGGCTTAAATTTAGAAGTCAAAGCATTTAAAATATATGTATATTTTAAATATGTATATATATATATATAATGAATTAATCCAGCAGCATTTTTCCTTGTTTTTTTTTTATAATCAACTTACTGTTCTAGAGATTAGGATTATAATATTACAATTGTACAAGTAGAAGGCCAAGAATTCAATATCAAATTTATAACCCGAATTCTTATCATGGGTGTCTACAACTCATTACAAAACAGAATTAAAGAAATTCCTAAAAAAAATGTGGCAGCACATATAAAGTTGTCAATCAGAAGCATGGGTTCCAGAAAAAATAACACTGGAGGGAAGATGGAGAAAAAGAAGTTAATGAGTCTGGCCTAACAGAAGCTGGAATGAGGAAACAGGTCTGGAGGAGAATCCAGGTAAAAGTGAGGAGTCTTTGTCCTATGGAAACTTACACTTCAGGACTTGTGGAGTTGTTGGTTAGAGTGGGGCTGTGCTGCATGGATGATTTGCTTATGCTTCATGTCAGGAGAACTCAGAGAGAAGTTTTGCCCTGTGCAAAACCCCCCAATTCACAAACATCACATTCTTTCTTCCAATAGACTACTTCTGTGGATCTTCTGTGTGCCAAGTCATATGCCAGGAACAGTAGCAGTCAACAAGCACAGATACTCACTCTTGGGGTCTCCATGCCATAAACATAGAGAGACAGGTTGAGGCCACGTTATAGAATACCTGGAGCTATAATCATGATATAGATAATAAGTAATATGACAACTGCTAAGCACTCATTTCACATGACTTCTAACATTTCATCCTTTTAAGAGTCTTCTCTAAATTTTACTTTACATTCCTACTAGACTTTTGACCTAACTCAACCTCCCCAGAAAGAAATGAACAGAAACACTTAGTGTCTTGACTCGGTGCCCTATTGGATGGTTCTGGCTCAGAAGAGAGAATGAAGTGGCCTTTTGCAAAGAGAAATACTCATCCTTGACTGACTTCTACTTCTTCTGGAATGAGATCTATACAATGAGAATGGATCTTTATCGTTGACCTGTCTATCAGTCTAGGTCTATTATCATCTGGAAACCTGAAGATGATTCCCTAAGACCAAGCAGCTTGCTATGGTAGTTTTGTTCTGGTAGTTTTTCATACTCTTCTAGCACTCAGTAATGAGAACCAGAAATAAATGCGGCATATCAAAAATTCACACAGGCCAAACAGAAAGGGTTATCCCTGAATGATTCCTCTGTTAAAAAGAATTAAAACTTCATTAGCTCACTGCCAGCCCAAGACAGTGTTCAGGGAGCCCATATTAATATTTTTATGTGCTAAATTATTTGAACACTGCACCTATGACTACTAGATAATTCTCATGAAGCCTTCAGGACCAATCTGTATCCATTCCTTTCCTGTTCTTAACTATGAGCTCAATCAGTGCCTACAGCCTTCATGGGTTCTCTTGACTTCTGACTTCTGCTTGAGGGATTCCAATAGAAAGTCTCAGTAAGAAAGTTAAGAAGCAAGAATGGGGGGAAGTATGTGTTTGTTCCTCCTCCTTATACAGAATCATGGGATGGGTGGCTGCATCTCACCACTATGAACATGGCTTCTGTACATGGCCCTTTTGTCCAGGGGACTCTTCCTTGCACCCAACTCTTCAGGCCCTAGGTTGGTCACTAATCTTTATTGTTTCTGTCTCTAGAACATTATACTGCTTTCATGGATACTCTACTTGCCTATAATTTTGTAAATAGTTGCGTAATTAAGATCTATTACAATACCCCTTGGAATGCATTATCTGTCTTTTACTGTGACCCTGGATAACAGACAAACACAGAAACCCCAGGATTAAAAGCCCTGCTCTATGACTCCACAGAGACTAGGAATGCTGAGTATCCCAGCCAGTCAATCTGTCTCTAGCTGTATTTCTAGTCAATCTGAGACATGATAAAAATCACTGGACTGAATAATATATGTGGTTGATTTCCCTGACATGTTTTTCTGCTATAGGAAATAGGCTGGGCTCTGCTAAGTTTTCATTTAGTATTTTCTTTGTTTTCATCCTTGAAAGAGAGAAGACCAAATGCTCTAAATGGGAAATAGGAAAACAGAAAGAGGACTATGAAAGACACTCAAAGTAATGACTTAAAGAAAACAAGTGAGCGTTTATTAGGAACTATTGCAAAGAGAACAATTCCAACTTAAAAAAGAGAGAGAAAGAAAAAGACACAAACACAAGACATAATGATTGCTGTAAGGAAAATAAATGGGAGAAATAGAGGAAAAGAAAAAGGAGGGAGGAGGAGAAGAAGAGGAAGAGGGGCAAGAGAAGGAAAGAAAGGCTAAGTCTTGTAGAAGATGTATCAAGAAAACAGAAATCCAGAGTGCCAGAGTCTTTGCCACCATCGAACGGGCCCACCTAATTTTAGATAGTTGATTATACAGCAGATTGCTTCAATGAGAAAGGACATGGGAAAGAACATGAACCTTTTTCACTAGTGTGAATTGATAGCAACACACTGAAAGAATGTGACTGATGCGGATTTTGTGGGGTTCCTTCCCCACAGCTCAGCTTTGTGAGGTGCCCTAAGCTCACTGCCAGCCCAGGATGGTGTTCCAGGAGCCCTGATCAATAACTCTAGTTATGACAAAAAAATGTTCTGCATCAAGCCAGGCCTGTTGGCATTTGCATGTAATCCCAGAACTCTGGAAGCAGAGACAAAGGTATCAGAAATCCAAGTATGTTTTTGAGTTCAGCTTGGCATACAAAAGACTGTTTTCCCAAAGAAACAAAAACAAACAACCAGATGAAACCTGTCTAACATGGTTGTCTCATATTCCTTCATGAAGATGGTATACAACTCATGAAGTGGTTGTGAGTATTTTTAAAAATACAATATGTAAAAGATTGTATTGTTAGGTATAAAATTAGAATTAAAAGAATGCTTTCACTTTCCCCCGTCTCTTTTATTTTCTTCCTTTTTCCCAGAGGCTGTGTTAAAGATCCATGCAGATGTACATTTTTATTACCATTGTCAAGGTGTGGGAGGGTGGTAATATAGTTTTTTTTTTTTAACTGGTCAGAGTACTATTATCCATATTGTTGTTACACAATTTCCATTTCCTACATTCTGTTTGAGAAAAACTTGTTCTCTTATGCTCAACTGCAAAGTACCCATTCCTCTTTCAAGGCCTTTCCGGATCTGCATTGCCCCTTACTGCCCTGCCTTGGGCCCTTTATATGTGGAAGGGAGGACTGAGTGCTATTACTCCTATAGTGCTAGCCCTTACCAGGAGGTCCCCAAGGATGAAGGATCCACTACAATGCCAGCCCTTACCAGGGGATTCCCAGGGATGAAGTGTGATGATATATTATTTATGATTTAGTAAAGACTCCCTGAAGATCAGAGAAGCAAAGCAGCCAAGCCAATAGATCTTATTTCTACCCAGGGGAAATGGCAATCCTGTCTCCACGAATCCTCAGATGCAAAAACTCTTATTTCCTGTCTCCTTCTCCTGTGTCTCTACCCAGTCATATTCTCTTGTCTCCACTAGCCAAGTACTGGGAACAAAGGCATGAGCTCTGTTACTCTTCAGTCTTGTGTAGGCCAGGGTAGCCTTGAACTCATAGAGATCCATCTGACTGTCTCTCGATTCCTGAAATTAAAGGTGTATGCCACCACTGCCTAGCTTCTACAGCTAACTATTGTGGCTAGCTTTGCTTTCTGATACTTCTGGCAATCTTTATTAAATTATAAATAATATATCACCACAATGAAGGGTCTTCTCTCTCCAGTCCTTCCCCTTGGAGTTCCATAGCACATGTTAAAGTTTTAATATATACTATTTGAAAAACATAATTATTAGACAAAGAAGGAAACAATAAAGCAAGTGTTTCCAAAAGATAATGAATTAATTTTGTTTCTTGCTTACAAGTATTCTTGTTTATCAATGCCCTGCAAGTCTAGAGCTGAGATTGGGTTTTATTGAAATTTTGCCTGTTGAACAAAAAGCGTGTTTTTAGAACAACTGTGTTTGGGATAACACATGTCCCTGGAGCCATCATCCTAGGCCCTCGACTCGACTCTGCCTCTTAAGAGGCTTTCTTTTGCTTGCTTGGATACACTTTTTCTTTTTTGAGCTCAGAAAAGCCTGCTCATGTCTCCACTCTGATGATAAGCCCCATTAACACCCGAACTTTTATCTGCCTGGGTGGCATCAGGGTCTGGGGGACATGTGGCCTCAGCCCTGGAGCTTGGGTGGCATGCTGCTGTGAGACTCTGAGGAAATACACCAGTTTATAAAATGGACAATGATGATGATGATAAAGATAACATTATGAAAACAAGGACAGTGCATCTACTCAGCCATGCTGGGGACTCTGGAGAGATGGCGCCTAATTCTCATAATTATGGTTGTCAAGGACCATTATCCCATTTATCAGATAAGGAAAGAGCCTCAGGAAAGTGGATACCTTACCTAGTCATTCATACACAGTGCAGCTAGGAAGAAAAGAAGAGGCAGAGATTAGTCTCTCTCTCTCTCTCTCTCTCTCTCTCTCTCTCTCTCTCTCTCTCTCTCTCTCTCCCTCCCTCCCTCTCCTTCCCTTCTTCCCCTTCCCTCTCCCTCATTGCCCCCTACCCCCCCACCCCCGTTCTCTTTACTACACATTAAACACTCATCAAGTCCTAACAATAAGTGAAGAAACAACAAAAATAGCTAAGGGAGCAGAGTTCTTCTTCCAGTCCTTGTTGAGGCTGTCCACTTTGGGGGGACCAGAGGAGAGGGGAGGGTAATTATACTTTTCTCAGTCATCTAAGACTTTCAGCCACCCAGCTTCCAGGTAGAGCTTTGAAATCAAGTGTGTTCCCTGTCAAGTGTTGCCCCAGAGAACACCTTTGCATGGCATGCTTTCTAGTCTTTTCCAAATCACATCCTGTGAAAATCACATGCTTGGAATAAAGGGCAGAAACAGGGGAGCTCTTAGCTTGTCTTACTGTCCCCATGGTTTCTGCCCCAAGAACTTGGGTGTGTACATTTGTTAACTATCATTACCACTTTGTCCACTCTTTTAGTAAGTTCAGTAATAATGACCAGTTCTCCCCCGTGCTTTCTCCTTCCTCAGTTTACTCTAAAATCTTGTCCAGTGGTAGGCAAATCCACATTTTCCATCTCATTCCCTGAGTGTCTTGGGATTGAATGTATATCATGTACTCATATAATTGACACAGAACAACTGTGTTTGGGATAACACATGTCCCTGGAGCCATCATCCTAGGCCCTCGACTCGACTCTGCCTCTGAAGAGGCTTTCTTCAGAGTTGCTCAGCTCATATTTAGTGAAATAAAATGTTCCTTGACTCCTAAAAGAAAAGAGAAACAGTGAATAAAACAGAGACAAAGACAAGAGAGACACACAGAGAGAGACAGAGAGACAGAGATCTCATGCATGTAACCACACACAAATTCAGTTCCAAAAAACCTAGGAAAAACAGATACAAAAATAGATTTCAGATACTGCAAAGACAAGTCAATTCATTTATTTATTCATTTATTCAGTCATAGAACAAGTATTTATTGAATATTTTTGATATACCGGAACCAGAACCTGCATATCCTCTTCTTCTTCTTCTTCTTCTTCTTCTTCTTCTTCTTCTTCTTCTTCTTCTTCTTCTTTCTTCTTCTGACATGCAAGGCTTCAGATTAAGCCATCTATAAATGCAGCTCCAGGGAAGACTCAATGAGTCAACAAATTTTCTTTAGGGTGGATTTTTTTCCATTTCTATCAAAGAAAAGGAGAAGCTATGATTTAAAAGATGCAAAAGAACATAGAATTCAGTGGACACACTTCACAAAATCTTATTTCTAATAGCAAGAAGAAGACAGAGCTCTAGTGTGTGCTGAGGACCCTGATTTTTCTGGAGTAGAGCAAACATAGGTGAATTCTAGAAGCCATGGGACTTTCTATTGTCATACATTGTCATACTCACTCTGTCTCTTCTTTCCTGTGTGTATAAGTTGCCAGGTAGAAAATGGGAAATGTTCATTTTGGCATCAGGATAAGCTAAGAGTGTATGGGCCAGACCTTGATGAACATTGTCAAGAAGGGATACACAGGCATGTGCTGCCTGTGTAGGTAACTATTCCTAAAATGGTCAGTATGTGTTTCAAGAGAATAGGGGTATGGGATCATTGACCAAAAAGACACAATCATTTTCACTGCAGCTGTTAACACAGAAACATGGAAACAGAGTTTTCAGAGGAAACTGGCATGGTGAGGAGTGCACAGAACATCATATTTACCTTGGTCCTTTATGTGTAGATATTCAAGTAGTTCTATTAGCAAGTCGATTTTATTCAGAGATGGGCATGTGTACTTGCTTCATGGAAATGTGATGTAGGAGGGCTGCAAAAGGGAGGATTTTTCATCACTGTAATGAATGAAAAGTGGGAGAGAAGAAGAGGGAGATGCCACGTGGTAAAGGAGGGAATGGTTTCATTGTACCAGGAATTGATCAGTGGAATGCTATAGGCAGGTTCCCATGGGGAAGGCTTGAATCCACTGGGGCTCTGTACTGGCCTCTGATGAGGGAAAACTGGTCACCAACTGGTCAACAGTGATGTCAGTCGATTTCTTGGAGATAAAGTCTATGGAAAATGGAAACTGTCAGACTTCAGTCAGAGAGTTTCCTTGCTTAAAAAATAATCTCACCTTATTTGTAAAATATTAAATAACATTGCAAAAAATATGAGAAGAGAGAGGGAGTGGGTTATATACTGTGTACTTGGACCATTTATTGAAAAGCAAACTTAGAGACATTAACCTTGGAAGTGCTAGCTTGCTTTTGGAAAACACTCAAGGGCCCAGGAGTCATAGAAATCTCTAGTCAAAGACACACAGTGCTAGCAGGCTGCTATGGGGTTAAGTATGGCCTGAGGTAAAAGCAAAGAGAGACAGGCAACAGAGCAAAGGAGGAGTCTGCTTGGGATTTTCAGAGTTGAGTTTCATAGCCCTTGACAATGATGGAGGGATTTAATGTTCTTGACCCAGTCTCTGGCCTTGTCCTTTTCCTTGTCCAAACTGGAGCTCTGTGGAGTGGCGGCAATGGCAAGGCCTTCTCTTCTTCAGGTAGCACATGTAGAAGTCCGAGGGGTCTGGATGCTAAGATAGGAACAAGTGAGAGAGACAGAGAGAGAGAGAGAGAGAGAGAGAGAGAGAGAGAGAGAGAGAGAGAACACACACACATACAGAGAACACACACACACACACAGAGAGAGAGAGAGAGAGAGAGAGAGAGAGAGAGAGAGAGAGAGAGAGAGAGAGAGAGACAGAGGAAGGAGGAGGAGAAAGAAGAAAGAAGAATGTTCTTGAAGGTCATTTCAAGAAGCCTTCACACTATTTACCCATGGGGCTTTCTTTGACTTGAGAGTTTCCTTTAGGGGTTATACCCTGCCCAACATGATTTGTCCATCTATCTTGAGAGCCAGAATTGGCTTCTAAGGTGTGTGGTCTTAGCTGTGACTTCATCTGTCAAGATGATATACTGAGTAGTACCTATTACTGGTGAGACAGGTGGAGTTCTCCAAGAACAGCTGGGAGGCTTTGATTTCCACATAGATGCTGACCTTGTTTAAGAGTTAGCATGGAAAACAGCATAAGGTAAAGGGCAGTGAAGGGCATGGCATGGTTTTGACTTAGCTACATATTTCCCCCATGCCCCTTACTCTATGCCCCCTCAAAACTGCAATATTAGAATATAGAAAAGGGAGGGAAGGAAAGAGAGAGGGGAGAAGGGAGGGAGGAAAAATGATGAAGCTCAGCAGCAGTGAGTGTAGTTAACAAAAGGGAGGACAGTGTATAGTAGTTATGGGCAGGGGCTGCCCCTTTTGCCTCTAAGGTCATCCATGGCCAGGGGCTGTCTCTTTTAAGCCTATGGTCACTGTAGAGCATCCACCCCTGACACCTGTAAACACCACCATCTCACTTTCTATAGGCAATCTTTTCAAGAACTCCAGGCATCAGTTGGGGAAATGTAAATGTAAACCACACCTCCTTGCCTTCCCTGGACTCTACTAATTCCACAAGCTCAGTCAGTGTCTGCTATGATCTGGTGACTGGTTCAGTTGTCTATGGCAAATGAGCAAGCACTCCAAGTTCTCTGTGAGACAGAAGACAACTCACAAAGGCTTTAATTCAATGGTCACACAACATCTGTCTGTAGTTGGCCCTATTATCTGTGAAATGCAGTCAGCCTACCTCATGTTTTGAGACTTGGATGTTCTAGGATGAGATTGATAGAAGAGACTTTGGTGCATGTGTCATTGCTTCCCACGCCTTCTTCTTAGGGGAGGCTGGATTCTAAAGGGCCATCTCAGCAAAGCCCTGGATTTCAACTTCCTGGGTCTAGTAGAGTTCTACCAGAGACTGACACAGAACAGAACAGCCTTCTTGTTCTCTGGACAGAACCCCAAGTCAGGTGTATCAAGCCATCACTTCCTAGCATTCATAGAAAACAAATAATTCATTAATGACTTTTATTTGGAATAAGGCAAGAGAAACTTTGAATCTTAGCTTTGCCATTCATCCCCATCTTCTGGCTGGTCTCCCCCAAGAGTCTTATCTTAAAGGTCTGGTGACACGGTCTGAGGTGTCCAGTAGTGACCGGATATGCCTCTAGAGGCAGATATTACTCTCCCTACATTTTATGGTTTTCATTTCCTTTCCTTGTCTGCTTAGCTTTTAAAATACATATTGTAGCCACTTGTTGCCCTGTTTTCTAAGCTCCCTTGAACTACTGCCAGGGGCTGTTGCCAGGGGAGCTAATGACTAAGTCACTCTCAGCCTCTAGCAGTACAAGAAAATCACTTGAGGATGGGGGTAGCAAAGGCTCAACCATCCTGAACCAATCAGAAAACCACAATAAAGTGCCGGGCAGGGACTCACACTCAAAGCCCAGCACTGAGCTCAGCTTGGAGGTGACAGCCAGGCCAGGGATGCTCTGGTTTTCTCCAGAAGAACCACATCAGAAGTGAGGACTCAGGCAGAAAGGCTGACCATAGGAGAGGCTGGGGGGGGAGGGCAGTTGTCCATGGTAAACAGAGAACTCAGACTCACAGTGTTCCTGAGCCAAGACCAGGAAAGAGCAAAGAAACACTAGGGCATTAAACAAAGCAAGCAAACCCGTGATGATAATAAATCATAGCTAATACCCACTACTAAACATCTATAAGTTACCAACTCATTCAGTATTTCCAGTGGCTCTGTTAGGGAGGTTAGGGAGGCCACATCCTTCTTTCTCAGTGGTGTACATGTGTACCATATGTGCCTCTGTGTGTGTGCGTGTGTGTGTGTGTGTGTGTGTGTGTGTGTGTGTGTGTGTGTGTGTGTGTACAGGTGCACAGGTGCACAGGTGCACAGGTTCACATGTGTGAATGTCTTTGTGGAGATCAGAGAACAATCTTGAATATCATCTTCAGGAATGCTGTTCATTTCCTTTAATACAGGGTCTTTGTTTGACTTGGGGTTCACCAAGTAGGCTATACTGGATCCTCCTGTCCCTGCTTCCCCAGTGTTAGGACCACAAATGTGTGCCATCACAACCTGCTTTTTACATAGGTGCTTTTTACATAGTCCTTATGATTAGGTCTAAAGCAAGTGCTTTATCAACTGATGCAGGTTTCAGTATCTTGACTATTATTCGTAATTTACAGATGAGGAAGAGAAGGCTAGAGAGACTAACAGGGCAGAGTTCTCCTGTTTCTTAACTTATTTTCTTTTACCCAGACAGCCTCAATTCTTTCATGAACCATCCTACTTGCTAAATGTTTGTGCTGAGGGTTGGATCCAGCATCCAACTGGGAGCTTGGGATAGAGCCAAGTACAAAATAAGGTGGTATTGTTTGCTTCCCATGGCCACAATATTTCTATCCATCTATGAGGATAAGCTCTTATTTTCAACTCTGCTTTTCAGTATTTATAGGGGTCGGTGGTGAAATATTCTGGTTCCTGTATTCTCTTCATCTTGTACACTTTATCTCTCTTGAATTTGCTGTCACCCAGAATGTGTACCCCACCCCCATGTCTATTAAGTTTTTGCTTTTGAGTACTATCTTTCTTTAAGTGCCCTGGACTGATTTAAATATTGTCTCTTTCCCTGAGCTTCCCATTAATGCCTCAAACACAGCTCTCCTCTTCCTTTGAACCAAGGGCTGAAGACCTAGTTGAGAAGCTACCTCATGCTTTATTGCATTGTTTACAACTGGAATGAACTGCCCATACATTAGTCTTGTCTTGATCCCTCCTACACATTCTGCAGTAGTGGTTGACATAACTTTAGAGTGTCTTGGTTAGGATTACTGTTTCTGTGATGAAACACCATGACTGAAAAACAATTTAGGGAGGAAAGGGCTTATTTTGCTTAGGATTCCACATTGAAGTCTATTACTGAAGGAAGTCAGGACAGGAACTTAATCAGGGCAGAAGCCTGAGTGCAGGAGCTGATGCGGAGGCCATAGAGGAATGCTAACTGACTTGTTCCATGTGGCTCACTTAACTTGCTTTCTGGGCAGAGAGAACTTGTTAGGAAGTTCTTAAGATGGTTCAGGGGTTCCCACCCCCTGGAGTTGTGTCTCTGTAATACTCTCCCTTTGAGTGTAGGCAGAAGACCTGACTTTGACCAATACAAGATAACAACATTGTTGGGGAAATCACTACCACATTAGGCTGCATAAGATGGTGAATTTCATCTCAGGGGTTGATTTTCTACTGGCTGATGGTGGAGGCTGGCATGGCAACGAAGTGAGCATAACATGCAATCAGTGAGAAACTAAGGTTCTCAGCCCCACAGCCCTTCAGAATAGAATTTTCCTATCAATGACACAAGGTTGGAAAGAGACAAAAAGGATTAAAGTGACTGCTCTCATTCAGAAGGAACTGGAAGACATTGCATTCTTAAGGGACGAGCCCTGGATATCCTCACAGAAGTGGGTGATCTGCTGAAAATGAGATAGGAAGAGGGTTCTTGTTTGTTTGTTTTTGGTTTTTTTTCATAAGTGACAATTGTTATACACATTCACAGGTACAATGTGGCATGTCAATACACGTTTATAGTACATAATGTTCCAATTATGACAACACACTGGATTCATACCTTGTAAATGTTTAGCCAAAACATAGTGAAAAATTTTAAAAAAAGGAGAAAGGCCAGTGACATGTCTCAGAGGGCAAAAGCTCTCGCCACCGAACTTGGACCTGAGACTCACATGGTAGTAGGAGAGAACCAGGTTCTGCAAGTTGACCTCTGATGTGGGATGTCTTTTTGTATGGTGTGAATATGTCTTATTGCCATTGGTTAATAAAGAAGCTGATGTGGTCAATAGCCAGGAAAAATAGAGCTAGGTGGGAAATCCAAGCAGAGATACAGGGAGAAAGAAAGTGGAGTCAGGGAGATGCCAGCAGCCACCAGGGAAGCAAGATGTGAGGTAGCAAGCCACAAGCCTTGTGGTAAAATATAGACTAATAGGAATAGGTTAATTTAGTTGTAAGAGCTAGTTAATAATAAGCCTGGGCTAATAGGCCAAATGATTTGTAATTAATTCTAAGCCTCTGAGTTGCTGTTTGGGAACTGGTGGGACTGGTGGGTGGGAGAGAAAAGTCCCTGGTTACATAACCATGGTTAGCCTTCATCCTGAAAGTTTGGCTGAAAAAAAAAAAAAAAGAATCACTTGAAGGAGCTTTGATAAAGCAACTTGTTCTTAAAGGTGCCTTTTTCTCTTAGCTGCTGACAAAGCAGCTAAGTGTATCTGTTACCTCAAATATATGCCATTCCTTTGAGTCATTGGAACTCTGCTCTATTAGCTACTTTTCAGTGTGTAATTGTTACCCAGCACTCTAAAACATAGAAGCTCTCTCCCATTCCAGTTGCAGGAAGGGGGTTTCCAAGCCAGCACTCCTGATGAGGCTGAGTTACCATGTTCCATTTTACAGGATCCTTTCCAGACACCTCACCTGTTGGTGAGAACACTGTCTTGTAAGGGACCAGCTTTTGAGGAGGATGTGCTTGCTTGTTGGCTGTCTTCCAGTTCAGAAGGAGCAGAATTTGGGAGAGAACAAAGGTCTTTGTGTTGTGGTTTTCTGGTAATGTCCTGGAACATTTTTCATGGAAACTGTAGGAAAGGTGGGCTCAGCCATTGTTGCTTGTCTGCTTTGCACTGGGACTGAGTTGTTAACTGTTGTACAGGACATGGTGGGTCCAGCGTAGGAGACAGAAGCAGGCAGGGGAAACAAGTCTCTCTTGCTGAGAGCTCTTGGAGTGGCACAATGGGATAGAGAACACTCTCTGGGTGCGGACACCCTATGTAACAAGGTTGCAATTTTTGGAGAATCTGCACAAAGGAAACTGTGAGCTACTCAGAGAACCAATCAGGCTTGTGGAGGTGTGGGAAGAAGGAATGGTAATGATGGCCGATGAAGGGCTGTCTCCAATTATAAGTTGCACTTCAGTCCCACAAACATGCAAGTTACTGTTCTTAGTTTGGCGGAATTTTTTCTCAGTGATCTCTGAAAAATGTATCTGCCAGCTTTGGAAAAAAAACTCCCATTTTGTGGCTTCTGTCTTTCTAAGGCAGGGAGTGGACAATGACTTTAGAGAGAGAAATTGGGTTTTGTGTTTGTATGGTACTTACTCAGATCAGGTCAACCAAAGAGCTATCCCAGGCCCAAAGAATAGAGTAGTGTAAGGGTTCAGGGACTGTGATGTGGGGGCATGAGAGTTGTCAGGAGGGCTGCAAGAATTTCCCAGCTCTCCACCAACAGAGATGGTATGTGCACCTTGTTCGTGGCAGCTGGGTAGGTGAGGCCAAATCCCTGGGTCTTGGGAACCAGGCCTCATGTAACAGTGTGAGGACTCCTAAGAGATCACCAACTGCACTCCTGACTGTGCTAGGTGTTTAGTTGATTCATAAAAGCATGCTGGGTAACAGGGGACAATTGTTCATGGTCCTTGTCTCGATCTCTTTTTAGTCCATCTTAGATGGATGGCTACTTCCAAAGGTACCAGGGACAAGATAGCATATCAGTGTCTCAGAGACAGCCCAAGAAGTCCACTTTCCATAGCACTCCATCTTCTCACCTCCACTCACTCATCACTTGCAGAGGCATCCGAGCCCCTTTCATTCCCCCTTACAGAAGGGGGAAGGCAGCTCTAACAGCCTTGGCCCCAGTTTGCTTGTATAATTAATGTGGGATTGTTCCTCCTCTAGTAAAAAATGACCTTGTCAAGCCAGAGACAGCAAAATCTTGGTGACTGAGTGATTGTAGGCTCCCTGATGGCATGGCATCCCCGGCTCTGCAAAGAGAAATCCAATAAAATTGGTGTCAGGAGCTCCCTGGGTGCCAGGTCCCCTGCTGCCTGACACCACGATCTCAATTTATTAGCCGAACCCAAGACAATTCTAGCTGGCTCCAGACAGGAGACATCCAAGAGGGACCTACTATGGGGGCTGGGGCCAGGTTTCAGCAGAAATGACAAGGGAAATGACAGGAGGTGCCAGGCTGACCAGGGAGCCAGGGAATGCCCCATTCATAACATCTCGCTGTTTGACGGGCCTGTTTAAGTTGGTGAAGGAATGTGTTAGAAGGGCCCATGGGGAAAGAAAGTGTGTTTTCTCTTTGCACTGCTATTAGCAGGACCGTGCACTATGTGCCTTGCATTAGAGTACCCCTAGGAGTCAGCAGGCATCAGTAGAAAATAACCAAAGAATAATATTTGCTTGGGGAGTTTTTTCTCCTGCACATTGGGTGTTTCTTCCTCTGTGAGGAGGTTTGGAAGGACAGTCACCGTGTATTCCTCTCTTCCACCAAAATTACCCACAGTGCCACAGGAGGAAGCACTGGTACACAGCGCGTTATCCCTTGTTAGGAGAAAGGTGAGATCCACTCAGAATTTACATCGTCTTTCTGTGCTAGTGGAAGTCAATTAGCAAAATAACAAGAGAGTGGCTGCTTCAAGGACCAGGAATCAGTTTAACAACTAAGAAACACTATGAAAAAGATGTCCAGTCTCCAGTAACAGATATAAATGGCCATTTTCCACATTGTGGGTCAGAGCATGTGTAGGGAGATGTCTTAATTATGTATAGCCATCAGTTATCTTTAAGGTACACTTGGCATTCAAAGCAGGGGTGATCAAATTCCAGCCAGATAGTTTTAAGCATCTAGAAAATTAAAAAAAAAAAAAAAAGGTATACATGACAATTGTATCCCGGGGTTTGAAAGGTGGTCCAGTGGGTAAGGCATTTGCTGCACAAGGCTCATGACCTGAGTTGCACCCCTGGAAACCACATAAAGGTGAAAGGAGAAAACAGAGTCTTCAGCACTCCACACATGTGCTATCACACACACACACACACACACACACACACACACACACACACACACATATAGATGACATATAAACACACACAGCTAATGAATCAAATTTTAAAAACATAAAACTGTGTACTATGTACTGGAATGGAAGAGTCCACAATTAAATGAAGTTTGGAAGGAAGGAGCCAAGGGGCAAGAAACGTTGCACCAAATGCCCAGCTGTATTTCAGAGGCATCAACATGGAGACAAAATAGCATATACTTTCCCAGTATTTGTACACATGAATACACTTGAGGGAAAAAACACTCAGGAAAATTATACCAAAGATTGCAATAAAAAGAGATAAGTAAAATAACACCCATAATTTTAACTGGTAGTGTGCTGAGAACCTGGTATATATATTACAATAAAAACCCTTTGACTGTAAATAAAAGACGGGCAGGTGTCCTATGACAAAAGCAGTAAAGGTGAGTCTAAGGTTAATAAAAGAATGTATTAGGATTTTGAACTAGGGATGTGGAGGGATTTTTCAAATGAATATCAATTAACATAATTAATGTCATCAAAATTAAGGGTCCCTGTCCACAGATGCCACAGACCCGACTAGTGGACAGTTGGCAGATGGAGAGAAATTATTTTGTATGTCATTCACAAGTGTAGGATATCAAATGGCAATATTTAGGACATAAGAAACTTGTAAAAGATAGCAAGAAATAAAACGAGAGAAAAGGGCAGGAATAAGCAATACACAGCAAAACATTCTAGTGCTTAAGAAGTATCTGAAGTGGTTCTCCAACTCATCAGTAAAGAGAGAAATGGGAGCGGAATCGGAGCTAGGTGGTTGTGCTATTCCATGGAATGGGGACATTTTAGCTATTGAGGTAGCATTAGAAGTCACGTGAGTGAGCAAGACTTGGTTGTTTCTATGATCTGTTAGGACTATTAGAACTTCTTACTGTGCTGAAATCTGGGTAACGCTCCGAGACTGCAACCTCACGTTCCTTAGACGTATATTTGAGAGAATACTCAGCAAGAGCCCATAAGTACGCAGATGGAAGATGCTTGTTAGTACAGATACAGGAGACATCAGTTTTAGGTCGATTTGTTAAACTTGGCCATGCCTATGCATTTGTGTGCAATCTGTAGCTGGTTTAATTTGACAACAGAGACAAATATTTGCAACAAAATCATGAAGACCCACAAATCCCAAGACATTCACTACCCTACTCTTTACAGAAAAAGTCTGTGGATTCTTGTCTTAGGTATCCAGGACCTGAAGACAATTTAAGTGCCTGGTGGCTTTCTAAAAAGGTAAGGGAAATACAATGGACACAATTATAGAGTGTTATGTTGTTGTTATAACTCACAAACCATGTGAGTCATATACTAACAGATGGGAAGATCTTAGGAAAACACTACTGCATATAAGAAAGTAAGAAATAGAACCAAGCTAACAGTAATAAGACCTTTGAAACTGAAATTGTATTTTTTCAAAACAGTATACACACATTTATGATATTGAATCAAAGGTATGATTTCTAGAGTAAGGAGGATAGACACATGATAAAACATACTACCCAAGTCTAATAATGGGAACATGTTTTGAAGCAAGAATACTTCTTGGGTGAGGGACAGACACTTTCCCCCTTCCCCTGCCCCATGCCTCCTGTGGCAGGTGGGAGAGCTGGCCCTAAGGTTAGAAGAGTGGAAAAGCTAGTACTTCCCATTGTTGTTCTTTTTGATGCAGCTACTGCCTGAGAAACACAAACACGAGATTCAGCGCCCACGCAGAGTTTATTGAAAGAGGGGAGAGGAAAAGAGGGGAGTAGCTGGTGGCCAACTGAAAGCGGGGAGAGAGAGAGAAAGACAGAAGGGGCAAGAAGCAAGAGAGAGAAGCAAGAGAGAGATGTGCTCTTGGCGCGCTTAGGAGTGGGGTCCACAGACTGCCTAGCCCCAACATTTCCACCTCTTATTGCTATTAAAAAGGTGGGGGTTGGGCATGGCCCAACAGGGTGCGACTGTAGGTTTCTAACACCCATCACCAGCTGGAGCACTCAGGAGAAAGGGCCCTGCACTTTTCTCGGGCAACAAGGTAGAGCTAACTCTGTTGTAGATGCAGGTGGGCTGGCCCTGAGGGAATGAGAGCAGGAGAATGGGCTCCTATTCTGCCTGCTGCAGTGGGTGAGCTAGCCAGGGCCATGCTGGGGAGCTTGCAGGTGGTGTTGATGAAGGAAAGCTGGCAGGCTGACCCACCCAGCTACTACCCAGGCCCAGAACCAGGGCTATGAGTAGGCCTAGCTCAGATCCTCATCATGTATGAACTGCTGGAACATGTGAAGGGGGCTGAGCCTACAGATCCAAAGCTGCTTGTTCTCCATGACATAAGGCAACAATAGGATATCCAAGAGGAGTCTCAGTGAGGGCCCAGTGTCAAGGGTGCAGAAGAATTCAGAGGACTCAAACCAGACAAATGACTCATTGCATTGAATACTTACAAGTAAAGATGTATGGACTAAAGGGTGTATTGTGTGACTCACTGTGTCACACTATAGATTCTACACCAAGACTTTATCTTTGTATGTTTGTTTTTGTTTTGTTCTTTTGTTTTCCTTTTAAATTTAAAATTGTTTGGGGGATGGTGTAAGGACAGAGGGAAGATATGAAAGGACAGGGAGATGGATGGTGTTGGGATGCATGGTGGGAAATCCACAAAGAATAAGTAAAAATGTATAAAAAAATACAAATAAGACAATTAAAAGATGATTCACTCGTGCCTCTTTGCCTGAGATTCAAGAAAATAAATATGGGAAGAAGCAAACACAATGAATTCATTACCATCCTCGTCATCCCTTTCCAATTAGACATTTAGCAGCAAAACTCTTAACCATGGGGCTAAAACCAACAAACAAGAGCACATTAGACAAGCTTATTGCATCAGCAAGTCCAGAGTAACTGACAGACAGTAACTGTCCCAAGAAGACCTCCAGAAGTTAAAGGAAATTTAACTTGTGGTTAAAATCCATTGATTGATGAGGGTGAAGAATTTACTGTAGTAATTATGCTTGCCAAATAAGCCTCATTCTTTGCATCTCCTGGTCCCCATGATGGGTAGGCACCATGTGACTGTGGTTGAGGAGTGGTTAGTATACGTCATTCATGCCACCTGTGGGCTATGTTTTCCATTGCTGCTTCCTTATGTGCCAGGATTTCTCTCCACTAACACAGGGGTTAGTTTCATGTGAGATGGAGATTTCTCTAAAATTCCCTGGTACTACAAAGACTAGAACCCTCTGGAGTTTCATAATGGTTGTATTGATGGCAATTAAAAATTGAAGGAAGGCATCACCCTCCCTGTGGAGGAATGGGATGGGAGGGTGGTCGGAGGGCATGAGAGGGAGGGAGAACTGGGATCAATACGTAAAATAAGAAAAAATAATTTAAAAAGTGGGGTACAGAAAAATATTGAAGGAATTTGGTTACCCATGCCTCCTTCCTGACTGATTTACTTTATAAAATTTTGAAGACCTGGGCACTTAGAATAAGAATTGCCTTCAGATGCCAAACAATTACAAGGATGCACAGATGTCTACAAGAAGGAGGCTAAAGTGATGAAAATTCCAAGTCTCCCACAGAAACTCCTAGTACCTTTATTCTTCTTTTACCATTATTGAGATTCCTCTGTGAATCGAACTGTGTGCCCTTGATGTCCTCACCCATTTTGTTAGCTCTTCCCCTCCATCTTCCATACTAAAACTCTTCTGATGGGGACAGATGTAGTCCAGTTCTAATCCACAGAACCTGTTGATTTGCCACCTTTCAAGGCCAGACAGGGTTACAGATGTCTTTGTAAACAGATCTTGGATGGAATGTTAGCCTACATTATTTAAATAGGGTTAATGTCACATCAGGAGACCTGGTGAGACAGTTGGATTCAGAGAAGAGGACAGAATCACACAAGTGAGACTTGATGACATTGATATTGAGAGGAGCATCCTCCAGGAAAACCAGGTATCCTCAAAGGCATAAAAGACAAGGAGAGGGTTATCCTATGCAGCACTTCTACATCCATCACTCTTACTTTAGCCATGGAAGACCCATTTCTGATATCTAACCTCCTGAACTCCAAATAGGTGTTATTTTAAGACACTAAGTTTCAACATAAATGGGAACTATGTGAGACTAGTTACTAGATTGCTTTGCATTTCTTGCTTCTGAATTAATTTCCATTTCCTACACCTGGATTCAAGAAGTCTGTATTAGTGTAACTCCTTGATATTTTCAAAATTGGTTTCTCAATTGGGAGATTTCTATATAATTGTGACTTCTTCAGTTTGGTTTGTCAGTTGAAGAAGAAAATACACAGTAAGCTATCCCTGCCTACAGCTTGTCACTGTGCAGACCCAAGTGACAGAGAATCTTTGTTGGTTCAACCGGTACCCTGCACAGACTTCCAGTAAGTTGTTTCTGTGTGATATTGTTGTCATTTAGTCTCAATTCTATAGTTGCCCACTTGGTTTTGGAGCAAAGGGGGTTATTAAATGTAGATTTTACTAATTATGTTCAGAATGCCAAGTTCTTATTAATTAGTCATTGAAACAAGCTACTGCCTTTGTTATTTGGTGCTCCAGCTCTTAGAGGAAGGGCAAGAATTTAACAACATGTCAGAGTGGAGAAGCAGAGGCTCTAGCCATCCTTTTTAGGGACCAGATCATATTATTATCCATTACTTCTTTATTGACTGGTAAGTGCCAAAGAACCCAGTGGATATTGCCTTGTTCAATTCTCAGAATAGCCACGGTGAGGGGAATCATTTTTGCTATTGTTTTAAAGGTGATAAAGTGGCATGACATGAGAAAACGAAGCTTCTCGCCTGATTTCAGTCTTCACAGCTCATGAATGAAAGGGCTAGAATGGACCTGGCAGTTGGACTCTGGCATGGTACTTTAAAACTGTGCTTCAGTGTGATCCACAGAGACACCTCTGTGGTCTTCACATGTCTTTGGCATAGGGTCATCTGGGTACAGGTTCAGAGGCAGCCTGGAGCACAGAGACACTGTCGTTGGAAGTGAAAGGACTTGTCAGCTCATTTTTGATGTATCACGTTTCCTAGAATAAGCACAGCATATTTTCCATTTGCTGAGTGATTTTTATCATGCCTCCCCGGATTGTGCTTTAGAGAGGGTGAAGAGGAAACAGGTTTCATGGCAAAGCCTGAGAAATACCTCTCAGGCAGTCATGGGTGAGGGGTTAGTAATGGGTGACTTAGGCCCCTATTTATGCTCACCTGGCACAGGAAGCGGCAGTGGTTTGGCCCCAACCCTTCGCAAACCCCTCTTGCCTCCTGCCCCCACCCCACAACTGACGGTCTGGTAGAGAATTTGTTTGAGGGTATTGATTCCAGAAAAAGTTCGGCTGTGTCTGACAGGAAAGAAAGGGGAGGAGGGATGGATGAATGGAGGGAGAGAGAGAGAAGGGTGTACAAATATCTGGTTTTGTGCCACTTGCTGGGGAACATGTTCCCTCCAGCATGGAAGTGTGGAGATGAGTAAACGGTGAGTCTCAAAGCTTGGCTGAATGTCATAGCTCAGGGCAGACATGTTGGCCCCCTGAAGACAGAAATGTCCCTTTGGGTAAAAATCCCCTATAACCAATATTTTAAAACTTAGGTCAGCCATTAAGCACATGGGGAAAAAAAAGCATGCATCATTAGCCATTAGAAAAACTCAAGCCAAAACCACAAGGAAAAAGCAGTTCACACCCACTCAGACGGGGAGAATAAAGAAGTCAGATGATAACAAGTGCTGGTGAGAACGCAGAGAAGTCAGAGTTCTCAGATGCTACTGATGGGAGTAAAAAAATGATACAGCTGTTTTAGAAAGAAACCTAACAAGTCCACAAAATTTTAGACAGCAAGTAACTTGTATTTATACTCCTAGGTGTATATAACCAAGGGACTCCAAAGAGACTAATGAAGAGACTAGGATAGCTCAATCACTTTGATGTCTCTATTTCCCCCTTCTCTTTATTGTATGCCTTATTTCAAGACTCAGCTCATCTTCTGTTGCTACATGCTTGATGATATATAATGTAAGGAAAAAAGAAAAACAGAAGTTTATTTGATTTGTGGTTTATAAACGGTTGAGAAGTCAAAAGTCACAGTGGTGGCACTGGCTTGATATTGGATATAAGCTTACTTTCTGAATTATGGGATGTCAGAAGGCACCCATGGCGAGATGGAGTCACCTCACATAATTCTCATAATTCTCCCTCTCAATCTTACTGTCTCTTTATGATATGCTTCCAAATGCCATTTGTATCTGGAGACTGAATTCCCAACACATGAACCTTATGGAATATAACCAAACCACAGTGTTCCTCAGGGTGAAAGCTGGCCTAAGATGAACTTTCATCTGCCCACCTCCAATCTGCATGCTATTCAGTCTGCTCCATACAATTATCCTGTATCTCTTTATCTCCCAAAGATGCTTCAGTTTGAGACTGTCTTTTCCAGTGAGGAAGTGACCTTTTGTGCAACATCCAGGACTCAAACAGATGCATTTGAAGTTGGCAATTCTCCTTGAAATGGTATTGGTCTCAAGGGACAGACATGAAGTTTGAATGGCAGGTGGGAAGTAGACATTCTGTTTCCAGAGAGAGGAAGGAAAGAAAAAGTAAATATGCCCTGAGGGCTCAATCAACATTTGCTTCATGGAAGAATGTTCTAGAGTAGCAGAAGATGAAGTGTCATCTTAGAACTTAGAATGTGATCTTTGGGACTTCTTAGGGATTTTTCCTTTAGTGATTGTTCCTTGCAAGCATCTGGAAAAACATGAAGCCTCTTTGAAGGGTTGGCTTTGCAATTATTAGTTTTTAGTGGACTGTTTATAGACAGCTGAAAGACAGTCCTGAATAATTCATTGGACATTCCTGTACTAGTTAAACTTTCCTCATTGGCAAAGCTAGAAATTTGTCCTATGGGAGGAACGGGTATTGTCAGGAAAGAGGTAGTGAGTTGTCTGACTCCTCACATTGAAGTATCCAGTTAATATGATCATTTTGAATTATTTTAATTCTTTATACTTTTATTATTTTTGATAAAACAAAAGATCACTCTAGAACACTGTGAGATTGGCTTTGTGAGACTATGTATAGTGAAGGCATATTTTTATATGAGATATAAATATAAAGAATTTATTTCTGACAGATGTGAGTGTGCTTTCACTACACTTTAATCTATCATGTATTTCCTTTGAAGCTTTCCCAATTTTCCTTTTCCTATTGGGATGTCATGGGTAATTTTATCTGTTTTGCTTTTGTTTTCTATTTCATTGTTTGGAAACTGTATATTATCTATATTTTAGAATTTACTGTTGCTACATTGATATGCATAATTTTCTTGAGTTTAAAATTGGGCAAACCATCTATTTTCTGTTTTTATTTCTTTATTGTGTAAAAGTCCCATGCATGAATATAATGTGCTTTTAATTTAAATTTTTTTATGTAATATATTGGGATCATACTCTGTCCCATTCCCCTATTCCAACCAAATGCTTCCCACATCTGTACACTTCCAACTTCATGTTTTATCTTTCTCTCCCTCTCTTTCTCTCAAATTAAAAAAAGAAAATGAAAAGAAATTAAAAAAATAATAAGCAAAACAAATAACACACACATACCTACACACACACACACACACACACACACACACACACACACACACACACACACACAAGAGTCATAAAGTCTATTCTGTGTTGGCCAAAATTGCTCATGGGCATAGAGTCTACCCTAAAGTCTACCCTGATATATCCAATGATTCTTTATTGGAGAAAACTGACTTTCCCTTTCTCAGCAGGCATTAATTATAAATAGATTATTGATTAGGAATGGGACTTAGCATCCACTCTCTCTTCTCAGTGCTGGGATTTTGTCTGGTTTGAACCTATACAGGTCTTTTAGTTTCTGCAAGTTCATATGTGCATTAGTGGAGGTGAAGATGTAACCAGACACCTGCACATTAGCTCTATTGTGTCTGGAAGACAGAGTTTCCTTCAAGTACTTTATCACTTGTGGTTCTTATAATTTTTCCACATCCTTTTCTACACAGATCCCGCTCAGGGATCTTGAGAAGAGCGGTTTCATAAAGACATCATTTTGGGGCCCAGTGCTCCAAAATCTGTTTCTATATATACTATTCATTTGTGGGTTCCTTTTAATTACTTTAAATTTCAAGAAGGAACTTCTGTGATGAAGGTCAATTAATGCTTTGATCTATGGGTGTAGAAATATATCATTAGTAGTCAGGCAGTTGTGGCACATGCCTTTAATCCCAGCACTTGGGAAGTAGAGACCGGCAGATTTCTGTGGGTTCAAGGCTAGCCTGGTCTACAGAGTGAGTTCCAGGACGGTCAAGACTACACAGAGAAACACTGTTTTGAAAAACAAAATGAATGGAGAAAGAGAAAGAGAGATAGGGGGGGTCTTTAGGAGTCATTTTATTGCTATTTTTAGCAGAATAATTATAGTAAGACCTATGTCCTAGCTTATCCTAGGTTCTTGTCCATTTTAGCATTGTCAGGCATGGTTTTCATATTATGTAGCTGGTTATAAATCCAAATTAAAAAGTGATTGGTTACTCTCATAATATTTGTGGCACCATTGATCTCACATATCTTGCAGGCAAGTCTATGTGGTAGATTACAGGGTTTGTATCTAGATGACAGTGATGATTACTTTTCTCCTCTAGTGGCATGTGCAATACCTTCCAGTGACATGACTACTAGTCAATAGAAATAAAGTTTCTAGTTGGGTACCAGCTCAATTTCTCTATGTTTGATAATGCAAATAAGTTGTGTTTTTAGCAACAGGGACTTACCATCAGATTACAGGAAATAGCCAATAGCCTTTGCAATAGACTGTGATATTTTGTGTGGTCCATGGGACCCCTTTGTCCAGTTGCACAAGATATAGCCCATTCTTGGCCTTGGAGGTTTTGCTTAGTGGCATAAGATATCTAATTGGGATATTGGCTCCCCCATTATATGTTCACACACACACACACACACACACACCCCAGAACCTCGTTAGCTATACTCCCCATATTCCCACCTTTACCCTGTCATGCCATATAGTTATTTTGATCAAATCCATTGCATCTCCCTATAATTATCCCTCTGTCATCCCAGCTACTTTGCCCCCTCAACTTTATGTATACTTTAAAAAACCCCACTGAGTCTACTTAGTGTTGTCTATGCGTACATGGGTGTAGAAAAATCTACTAGAGCTCATGTAGCCTCTCAGAGAATGCATCCCAGAAGAAAACCGACTCCTCATCCCAAGCAGATATCAATTATCAATAGCTCCTCATCTAGGTTTCAGTCTTCATGATAAGATCCCCATTCCATTTTAGATTTGTCAGCCTTCATCTTGTACAAGTATAGTGCCAGCAGTAACAACTGCTGTGGTTTGTGTGTGCAACTTCAAGTACTGTTTTGTGGAAGATACCCACCAACTCTGGCTCTTACAATCTTCTCTCCACTGCTTCCTAAATAATCCCTGATCCTTAGGGGGATGTCACACTTAGAGCTGAGGAATATACAGTTTGTTTTTTAATTTTTGTACATTGACAAGATGTGTGGCTCTGTATTAATTGCCATCCACCGCAAACAGGGAAGCTCCTCTGATGAGGGTTGAGAGACACATATCTGAGAGTACATAGATAAAACCCCTAGAGGCAGTTTATTACTATGTCAGTTTAGCAGATTAATAGTATTGAATTCTCTCTTCAATAAATGATGCTGGTCAAATTGGATAGATAGAAGTAGAAGAAACTCATAACTAAAATGAAATGAAATTCACAACTAGAATGAAACTAGAACCTTATAACTCACCCTGCACAAACTCATCTTCAAATGGATCAAGGACCTTGACATAAGAACTGTTACCCTGAATCCAATGAAGGAAAAATTGTGGAACATACATAGGAAAAACTACATGTATATCTGTCTGTCTGTCTTTCTGTCTGTCCATCTATCTATTTATTAACAAGTCTCTGGTAGAACAAGCATTAAAACTAATTAACAAATAAGACCACACAAAAAGCTTCTCTAAATTAAAGGACATTTGAGTAAGGAGGGAGCCTGGAGGTGGGAAATCTTTACCACCTGTACATCTTATAGAGTATTAGTATCTAGAATAAAAAATAAAACCCTAAACACCAAGCAAACAAACAACCCAGTGAAAATTTAGTCATAAGCAAATAGAGAATTATCAAAAGAAGAAATAGATGAGATACATTATAAAATTGTTTCAACATATGTAGCCACCAGGGGAATAGAATTAAAACTGTTATGGTAGTTCATTTTACCAAAGTCAGAATGACTAAGATTATAAAACAAATGACAACTAATGCTATAGAAGTTGTGGTGAAAGATAGACCCACATTCACTATTGGTGAATAGTACAGCTACTATGAAAATAAATGTGGGAGTTCTTCAAAGGATAAAAATAGTTCTTTTACATGATCCAGCTCTATCACTACTGAACAATCACCAAAATCCCTGTTTCTTATAACATAGACATTTGTTCATCCATGATCAATGCTTCTCTATTCATAATAGCTAGAAAATGGACACAGCCTAGATGTTCATCAACTAAACAATGGACAATGAATGAGATTCAGCTATAACAAGTCAAATGATGAAATATGGAAATATGCAGTTAAATTGATAGATCCTGAAATAATCAACCTAACTGAGGTAACCCAAACACAGAAAGACAAATACCCCATGCTCTCTCTCAAATGTGAATGCAACTTTGAATCTTTTTTAAAATTGAAAATAGATTTATTTTATACAATATATTCTGATTATAGTTTCCCTCCTCCAACTCCTCGAAGATCCTTTCCAATTCCCCACCCACACAAATCAGCACCCTTTCTCCTTAGAGTACAATCATCTAGAACGATAAATAATAATATAAAATAAAAACAAACCAGAATAGGATAAACAAGTATAAAACAGGAGCCAATGGAAAAGTACAAGAAACAAATATAGATGTGGAGGCACACACATTCACACAGATAGAAAACCTATACAAACAAAGTAAAATGTATAATAGATAAAAAGAAGATCTCTAATGTTGAAAAGTACACCAGACAAGACATTGTGAAACAAAAACATCTCTAAAAATATCATTGAGTTCATTTTGTCTTGGCCATCTAGTATAGGTCATAGATTCTACCCATATATGTTGTCTGTATATTGGAGAAAACTAATTTTTTTCTTTTTGAGTAGCTTGCATCAATCCTGTTATGTCTCGATACCCGTTTCCATGGTGTCTTCCATATCCTCTGGCTTTTATCATTTTTTCACCCCCTCTACTGCAGGGTTCAATGAGCCTTGAGGGGGAATGATTTGATAGACACATCCTATTTATGACTAAATATTCCAAGCTCTCTCATTTTCTGCACACTGTTCAGCTGTGGGTCTCTGTGTTTATTCATATCTAGTGCATGATGATGGCAGACCAAAACATGATCTATGAGTATAATAGAATGTCAGTAGGAGTCACTTTATTGCTATTCTCCTTCATAAGAACAGTAGCATTGGTTTCCTCTTAAGTCTATGACCTATCTGGTCTTAGGTTCCAGCAGTTCCAGGCTTGAGTTTCATCTCATGGAGTGGGTCTTGATTCCATTAAGATAGTGGTTGGTTAATCCCACAACTTTAGTTTCACTACTGCATCAGCATATTATACAGGTAAATATGTGTAATTAAATTGGAGTAGCTATAACTCAGACAACTAATAAGGGTCCATGTGGATGATTTGAAGTGAGAGGAGATAGGATGAAGATTGTACGAAGGGGAACAGGGAATACTGGAACAGGAAGCATGGCATAGTGGTAGGAAATGAGAGTGCAAGGTATACAGGGAGTATCAGGAGGGGAAAACAGTGAAGACTTGGAAAAAGTCACGTGGAAACCCATGATTGTAGGAGCTTCCTAAAAAATATGTACAGCATCATATACATATACATAAATTATACATATACACTATATATACACATATACATAAAAGGAGCTATCCTTTTTCCGGATGCCATAGGCTATCAAATACAAAGCTCAGTCCCAGGTAGTGGTTACCTCATTTTGAGTTGATGGTTGATACAGTCCTCTACATCACCTCACCCCAAACATTGCAGAGTGCTGCCGTTGTTTTGAGTTATCTTCTAGAATTTGATGGTGTAAACAAACATGATTAAAGACATATTCTAGATCACTTAGCAACAAAAGATGTCTTCCAATTCTTTAACTTGACTTACTAATTTGTCATCGTTAATCAGTACTTTTGGTGGTATTTGTGACAATTTTTGACTTAATGCCATACAAATAAAAATATTTTTCAAATTCCAACAAAATTCAATGCTAAACAAAACTCAGACAAATTCATAGTAATTTTTCAGCCCAGCACCTTCAAGATAATTCTTTGACTTTGGCCAGTCTGGCTCACAGGCACAGAACTCTCTTCCATAATTAAAGCATGATTGTTAAAACCGGGCCCTTTTTCTGGTGACAATTTGTTTTCAGACCAGTTCCTCTTTAAAACAAAACTTGTAGTCATTAGAATTGTGACAAAGTGCTGAGAATACCCACAGTAGCTCCCCCAAGGCCCATTATTCCTTTTTATTGTATTGAAGTTTTTGAAGCAAGTAGTCAGTCACCCTTATTTTGTGGGAAATTGTAGGAGATTGTCCACTCCAGTAATCACCAATCGTCAGGTGAGGTCAAGTAGATATTTGGTTTTCCTAAAACAGTAGTTCTCAACCTGTGGGCCTCAACAGGTTCATTTGGAGGACCAGGAACACAACATTTTGTCAGGGCTCACATGTCAGATATCCTATGTATCATTTATTTACATTATGATTCATAAAAGTAACAACATTACATTTATGAAGTTGCAATAAAAATAATTTTATGGTTGAGGGAGGGATCACCACAACATAAAGAGCTGTATTAAAGAGTTACAACATCACAGAGGTTAAAGATCACTGCCCTAAAAGAAAATGAAGGTCTTACACAATTCAAGGGACTAACAGGCTGCTCACGGTTATTTAGATGGTATGAGAATTCTGCAATCAGGGGCTGCCATCAGTGAGTTGCCAAACCACATGGTGATCTAACAGCACCCAGCTGTGATTCAGTCTTTCTAGTTCTTAGTTTATTCATCTCAATAACAAAACTATCAATCTACCAATGAATACTGTTGGGGAGGTTCAATGCACATGAAGATGTGACTGAATGGCAAATGTGATAATAAATATTGATTGTTACTTGATAGGATATACAATCACCTAGGAGACAAACCTCTGGGCATCCCAGTGAGCAAGTTTCCGGACTGAGTTAACTGAAGAAAGAAAAGCCACCTACTTGGTACCTACCATTTCTGGGGAGAAAGCAAGCATAGAATCAGTGTGCATCTGTGACTGCATCCTGAATGGAGATGCAATGCCACTAGCTGCCTTGAGGATATGATGCCATGATTTCTCCTCCATATGGACTAAGTTCTTAAACTGTGAGTGAAAATAAATCCTCACTCCTTTGAGTTGCTTTAAAAGGGTCTCTTTTATTTATTTATTTTTTGGTAGAAATTATAAAACAAATCCAACCAGTGAACTTTGGCTATCACCGGTTTAAAAACAGCATCTTTAACAAGTATTGCTGGGAAAAATGAATATCTACATGTAGAATAAGGGAGCTTGATCCTTCTCTCTCACCTAAATCAACTCAATCTCTTTCACAAAAATCAACTATCAGAGTATCAAAGATCCCAATAGCAGGCACGAAACTCTGAAAGTTTTAGAATTGTAGGGAACATACTTCAAGATTTAGACTAGGCTAGGGACTTTCTGAGTAGGACTTGTTGCCTAAGAAAGAGGTCCACAATCGACAAGTGAGTGGGACCTTATGAAATTAGAGAACATCTGTACAGTGAAGGAAATGGTTAATTGAATGAAGAAGTAACCTACAGAACAGAAAACAAAATCTTTGCCAGTTGTACACCTGACAGAGGGTTGGTGTCTGGGATTTATAAATAACTAAGAAAACTGAACACTACAAAAACAAACAACTCAATTAAAAGGTGAGCTATGGAACCAAGCAGAGTTCTCAGAAAATGACTAAGAAATATTTTTAAAATGTGTTCATCATCCTTAGCCATCATGGAATGCAAATTAAAATTACTTTGAGATTTCAAAGTAATTTTACCCCAGTCAGAATGTTAAGGCATAGGGAACAAAGACTGGCATGGGTATGGAGAAAGGCTAGTCCTCATGCACTGTTAGCATGGGTGCAAAATGCTACCACCACTTTGGAAATATGTGTGACTGCCCTTAAAAAGATAGAAGTAGATCTAAATATGATTCAGCTCATAGAAATATGCCCAAATGAATTTATTTTCTATTATGGTGCTACATGTTCCTCCTTGCTCATTGATGCTCTATTCACAATGTGCATGGAGACAACCTAGGCACCTATCAGTTGATGAATGTACAATGAAAATGTGGTACCTATATGCAAGGGAATCTTACTAAGCTATAAATAAAAAGGAAGTTGAGGAATTTGTAGGTAAACAGATCAAATCAGAAAACACCATACTGAGTGAAGTAACCCAGACTTAGAGAGACAAATGTTGCATGTTCTCACTCAAATATGGATCCTATAAATGAATCTTTAGAGCTGTGTGTTTAATTTGAGGCATATGTGAAATCTAGGAAGCTAAAAATGGGTCATTTCTAAAGGACAGGAAAGAAAATCATAAGGGTGGGAAGGTAGACAGGTGATATGAAAGGGAAAGGATGAATAATGGGAGGGAGTTTGATGGGAGAAGTTATTCTGTATATATGTTTCTCATACTTGTTAATAAAGCACTGTTGGGCCAATGAGATAGCAAGATAGGCGGGGCTAGGAGACAAGGAGGAAAGAGGAAGTGGGTAGGAGGAATCGAGATGTAGCCCAGGGAAGAAGCAGGATGCCTGCCGCGGCTCCCCGATAAGACGACCACGTGGAAATACTTAGATAAGTAGAAATGGGTTAATAATTAAGGCAGAGCTAGCCCATTAACAATGATGGTAAATGGCCAACAGGATTATATCAAATATAGAGTCTCTGAGTGTTATTTGGGGCTGGCGCGGCTGTGGGCCCAGACTGGCGGGCTGGCAGAAACATACACGCTACAGGAGTTTAAGTGAGGAGAGAGATAATAGGGTACAGCAGGAGGGGTAAGGGGAGGGGTAACTAATACTAAGAAGATTTGAAAAGTCATACCTAGACCTGCTACTTTATAAGCACCCTAAATGTGTTAGATTAATTGCAGTTACCCTGCATAGATAGCAGTGTTCCACTCAAAGCCATAGGATGCCACTTAAGCTTAGTGCTAGGGGTGGGATTCCACTTAAGTTAGTGATCATACATTGCAGAGATCTATGAGATAATACAGGCCATGTTCATTACTCTTAGTTGTCAACCTGGGTTTAACATCTTATTGCTAAACACACCAGCCACTTTGGTTACAAGACATGGGGAAATCAAATTGGCACCAACTAGAAGCTTCCTCTCTGATTGCTAGATTTCATAATATCTGAAGGTTCTAGAGTGGTGAAAGTAATCAACAGTGTTATCCAGGTGCAAACTATAAGAGTTACCACAATAACAGCTGTGGCAAGATAAGTCCATAGATCTAGTGGCACAAATACCATGGGGTAACCAACCATATTCTGATTGAAGACCTGCTCTAGGGAGGAAACATGCCTGGGACTGGAAATATGACAAAGAACCTATTAGGGATCTCATAGGCTCAAGATTGAAGATTATTTACCTAAATGGACACAGCATCAAACTGCTCTCTAAGTTTGTGTCACTATGCCAATAAATTAGTACAATTTCAGGGTGTATCAGAGAAAATTTGTGTGCAGTGGATGGAGTTATGTACACAGAATGTTTATGGAATGATTAACCATAAATGGGGTATCTCTATCTTAGCTGCTCCTCCCAAGGTTCAGGAACCACCATAGAAAGGAGGTGGGAAGACTGTAGGAATCAAAGTTTCAAAGGTTGATGACTGTAGTAAAAAAGTGTCTTCAGGACACTTCAGGAGTGATTCACTCTTGACCTCACAACACCAGTTGGACTCACAAGAAGTAGCACAGTCCAGGCAACATGCCATCCTGGTGAGATTAAGGACTTGTGAATCACCACCACTAGCTCTGGGTTTATTGACAATTGATGGCATCTACAGGAGGAAAGGCAGCTTCTTTAGGGGTATGGTCTGGGGTATATTGGTGGCCATACTCCAGTGACTGGCCCTGCACCCTTGAGTATATGGGCAACACAAATTGACTTACTGTATTGTTTTTTAAAAAAGAGTGCATTAAGTGGAGTAGAGGGTTAGGATCATATCTGAGAGGTGAATAGGGGATGAATGTGGTCAAAATACATTGTGTGAAATATTTTAAGAATTAATAAAATATTCTATTAATAAAATAATTTGAGTGGAAGCAAGTTCACAGAATTGTGTTCTTGAATGAAAAATAGTCAATAGTTCATTGAAAGGAGACAGTTAAGCTGCTTCCATGGCTCTCTTTTCTGCTTCTTTTCTGAAAGGTTAATGATCTGATCTGATGGTCCAGTGGGGATCATTATATTGGGCTGAGGAATGTCTTCTATGACTATAGTTCCTGAAACTCAAATCTAAGTAGGTCCCAATTTCAGACTATACACAGTCAAAGTTTGTGAGAACTCTGTGTGGCTGACAAACTTCTACTTTGTAAACTGCAGAGACTCTATAAAAATTGGCTCCATGTTCTGAAGTTTACAGCCCGGGCTTCTCTTTGTGTTCAGTTGAGCTTGACAGATCTTGCCTTGAATTTAAGAGTTGGAAAATATGAACCTCAGACTCATAATAGCCAAGTCTTTGTGGAGATTCAAGAGAGAGAAAAGAATGCATGTACTAAGTGAACACATGTTCTCTTTGTAAACAGATGAACAATGGCAATAAAAACATCTCTAACACCAATGACTCATGAGCACAAAGAGAACAGACAGAAGGGAAAAGACACAGTCTCTCAGTGTCATGCCATCCAATATGGCAGCCACCAGACACATGTGGTTATTGTTCAAATTATCACCAGTATGCACTCAAATGTGCTGTTAGTGCAGAATTAGATTCCAAAGTCTTAGTATGAGGAAAGGAAAATAAATTTGTCATTAATAATTTTATGTTGTTTGTCTATTGATATGACACTTTGTATATCTGGGGTTCTATCAACATTTTAAAAATTACTTTAATCTATTCCTTTTCCCATTTAAACTATAACTACATTTAACTTGTATTTTAATTTTGTTTTGGGTTTTCTGGGGGAGAGGTTGAGACAGGATCTTTCTGTGTAGCTCTGGCTGTCCTAGGACTCTCTATGAAAACCAGCCAACCTTTAAACTCAGAGTTTCATCTTCCTCTACTTCGCACGTATTGGAATTAAAGGCAACATGCATGGCTATAGCTTTCTTATAAGAATCATTTCTTACTCAAGGGAACTATGTGTTGAATGTCCAGGGTACAGGCACCTGCTACCCACAAGTTCTTAGATAGTGTGGGGATAGAACAGTAAGGTGGGCTCCTACTACTTACTGAATTGCTAAGTGACATGCTGCTGTAACTATTACCCTGATAAACAATCTTTGCTTAATAACTCAGTCTTTCTAATTCTTGGTTTATGTATCACTACCATGAAATCATCAACCTACCGATGCATATTGTTGAGGAGGCTAAATGCATACAAGTGAAGATATGAGCAAATGACTAATGTGATGGTTAAAATTGATTGTAAATTTAACAAGATCTTTGAGCTTTTGAGTAAGATCCTAGACTAAGTTAATTGAGGTGTGACAACTTACTATTACATGTGACACCATTTTTGATTGCCATCCATGGAACAACTGGTAACAACTTCAATAGAATAATGGCAACAAAGGAGTTTATATAATATTTATTCCAATATGTGTGCTATATCATCAAATATCTAAAATGGTTTTCTTCTGGTATCTCAAGGTCCTATACTCACAAAACATGAATGGAAGTAGGGCCATCATATTGATAGTATGAGATAAAAAGAAATGGATGTATCTCATAACATAAGTAAAATGAAGTCTGAGTTATGAAACTAATGAGTAATGTGGTGGTTCTTCCTGTTCAAGAAAAAACATGGGAAATCAGATCAAAGCAACCTAAGTGGATTTAGCCTGTCCCTGGATTTAGATGAAGTATATGTGTGGTTACTGCTACCATTGCAAAGCACACACAAATGTTATGGTTTTTGCAATATTGATTAGGGTATCTTCTCCTGAGTTGCTCATTAGAGAGAGACAAGATGAGCTCTTCATTCAAATATGGAGAAGTAGAGACTGTAGAAGACATGTGACTTGGGTCCAGTTGCATCCCCCCCCCACCTGTCTTCCTAGTTCATTGAGAATCTCTGCCAAATTCATACCAATTCATGGCTTCATAATCCTGCTCTGTAAAATATATTCATTCTCTAGTCCTTAGTTTTCACTGTCATCTTGAAACAACCTAGAGTCATCTGAGAAGAGTCTTTTATTAAGGCATTACCCACTCAGATTAACCTGTGGGCATATGTATGGGGTATTGTCTTCATTGTTAATTGACTTAGGAGGGCATAGCCCATTGTGTATAGTACCTTTCATTGATTAGGTAGTTTGGACTCTATAAACATAAACTCAGCCCTAAAAGGGTTATTTATCAGAACCTACCCCTGAAGGTTCAAGTGTCTATGTGAAAGAGGAGTGAGAAAAATTGTTAAGAGGCAGATGGGGATAATGATTCCCAGGGAACTACATCTTCTAGACACAATAGGGCTCAACTTAAAGAGTTCACACATGTGCATATGAACAGAGACTGTGACAGCATGCACAAGACATATGCAGGTTCAAATCAGACAAAATTCTGGCATGAAGGATGGAAAGTAGATACAAAGTCCCACCCTTAAACAAGAAGCTATTTATGATTAATACCTGGAAAGCAAAGGAAGACCAGTTTTCTCTATTGGAGTGATACTGGGTATAGCAAACACACTTCAGTACAGACCCCATATCTAGAGGTAACTGGGCAACACAAAATGGACTCTGTGGTATTTTCTTGAAGTTGGATGGGTGGTGAGGTGGGGAGAGCATGGGATGAGTTGGGGGAGGGGAATAAGAATGATAGAAACATATTGTATGTAGAAGCATTTTCAATTTAAAATAAGATTTTCAAGGGTATAGGGGAATAAGCAAATCTTGGACTTACAATAGATAAGAATAGAAATGGGAAAAGAAAGCTGACTAATCATGACACAGCAAGTGAGGCAGGAAGCAATGTTCCTTCATTGTTCCTGCACAGCTTCTCACGGGATGGACTGTGATCTAGACATGGAAGCCAAATAAATTCTTTCCTCCCCCAAGTTGCTTTTGATCTTGGTGTTTATCACAGAATAAAACTAGAACGTATATCTTTATGCAAAAGGCAGTGACCAAGAAGCCTGGCTCTGCAGTAACTGGGGAGGAAAGCACTTGGCTCAGGGACACCTACTGCCTACCGCCAAAGATTCAACTGTAGTACTGAGGACCAAGCCTGAGGATACCTATTACAGTAAAGCCTCTTAACAAGAAAAGACATGCCAAAGGCCCGGCTTGTCAGAAACAATTATCAAAGTTAAGACAATGGTGACAGTGAAGAGGAATATTCCACAGTGCCAAAGATGGGGTGTTACTGTACAGCCTTATTGTTAGATGCTCAGGAAGCCATACTGGGTGCATCAGGAGGCATAAATATCTTATCCCTGGGAGTCTGGGGCAGGAATTGGGAAAGTCATGCTTAAATATGCAAACAAGGGTGGTGGTGGCAGACAAAAATGATATGAAAAAATGTCACAGCAAATGCTGGTTTACTGAGCTCACCTTGTATTGTGTTAGATCATATACTCTTTAGAGCCATCTTGCTTTTTTCTTATTTTTCATGGGTGAGTACATTGCCTAGCACTGCCCAGGCAGTATGATGGTAGACTTGGGACCCAAACAGAAACCTGCCTGCTTCCAAATCCTAAGAAGTTCCCATGAGGCCAATAAGCCACACCATGTTCACATTAGATCTAATTCTATAAAATGAGACTCTTCTGAGTCAATGTCATCCTGAGCCATGGGTTGTGGAAAGTGGGCTAGACTTTTTAATCCTACATTAGTTGTGTTCTTAATGGTATCCCAGGGATGTTTGGCAATGCTGACAGTTTGATTGTCACCGTAGGCCATAGGGAACTACTGGCATTGTGGAAGCAGAGGTCAGGAAAGATGAGAAACTATCCTTAATGAATAGGACAGCCCAAAATACAATAGAATGACCCAGCCCCAGTAGCTATGATGTTAAAACCGAGCATCTGTTCTGTAGGAAGCATGGTTATCTGTCTATCATTCTGCCCTATCATGTCCCATTTAGGTCACCCCCTCAGCTTGGCAAGCTGTCCTTTCATTCAATATAGATTTATTAGAAGCCAGTAAAGTGGTCAGTGTCAGAGTAGGCTCAGTGGACACACAATATTAAAATGTTTTGACGTGATTTAATCTATCAAAAGTGAAGTTGAGTGATAGGTGTAAGAGGAGTGTATAGTGGAAAAAATTTCAGTGAAAGACACAGTAAATGTTTTGAGATTTAACATTATTTTCAGGGACAACATGCCTTAAGAAAAATAAGAAAGATGATAAAATGATGTCAGCGAACAAATTTTTGTTTGAAGTTAAATCCATAGTCTACATCTTGTCACTGTAATCTTTTGTTTTGTTAAGCATTTTTTGTGATTCACATAAAGAACTTTGTTATAACATTTATAAACTTGCTTTATATCTATCTGTAGAGAATATTGGCTAGTAAACTTTAAATTATTTGTAGGTAATTGAAAATTGTATTTATCGAAATGTGTGCTGTAGAGAATTAGATGTATTTGTGTATGATGTAAACAATATTTGTCCTACGGTGACATGTGTTCATCTGCCTATGTTTATCAGCCCATGGGCTAAGGAATCCCTAAGCTTGCTGTCATTAACTAAATGTGTCTGTGAGAGCAGAGGTTGGATGATCACCACACTTTTCAAATGTCATCCTGTTTGCATTGACTTATGCAAGCATACCTCAAAGTACTTAAGGTTATAACTCAGAGATTCATCTTGTGAGATGTCTCAGGATCTTCCAGAATACTAGGAATTCAGTAATGAGATAAAAGTCAAACACAGTCCTTAAACCATGGTAGCTAATTGTCTAACAGAGAAGAGAAAACTAAGAGAAATAATGACACAAACAATGAGAACTACAGATGCCACAGTTACAAGGAAAAGAGAGGCAGAAAAGAAGGAACAAGTACAGCAGGGCACATGCCCTAGCTGGTGGAGTCAGGGAACACTTCTGTGGATGTGCCATTGAAGCTGAGAGGTCACCCAGTTAGAAAAGCTATTCTAGGCGGAGGGAAGAACATGGGCTAAAGCTTGGGGTAGGAAACGTTAAGGGGATGCTGTGCTTGTAGCTAATTGGGTACACACAGCATAGCATGTGATAGAGTTGGAAGGACAAGCAGGGCCTGTGTATTATGAGGTCTAGCAGGATGTGTGATCAAGTCTACTGAGTTTTTAATCTTGTGATCAGTGTGGAATAACTAAGATCTCAGAAGTCAAGAAGGAAAATGGAGAGGTGACGTCTGTGAATCTCTCTCCAGATACTGGGTGGTAAATGAATACTGAAGGAACAAATGAAAGGCAATGAGGTCAACAGGCAAGGTCCACCAAGCAACTTAAAGGTGATAACAAAGACAGTGTAACAGATCACGACTATTAAAAAAGATTTATTTACTTACTCACTTCATGTGTATGTATGTTTGTTTGCTTTATTTTATACATCGTATCTTTATGAAAGAGTCTGTGGAGGCCTGAAGAAGGTATTAGATGCCCATATTTGCAGTTAAAGGTACTTATCATCTCACATATGCATGCTGGTAACCAAACTTGTATTCTCTAATGTAGTAGTAAGTGCTCATAACTTCTAAGCTATCACTTCATCATTTAAACTTTATTATTTCTATTTATGTGTATCTGTGTGAATACCATATTTATGGGTGCCTGCAGAAGACAGAAGAAGACATTGGATTCAGTATGGATTTGAGCTGCCTGACATGAGTGCCTCTAAATGAACCGGGTCCACTGTAAAACCAGTATATACTCTTAACTACTAAGCCATCTCTCTAACTCTTCAAGAATGATTTCAGAAATAAATCCACAGAGCTCTCCAGACAGTGTTGAGTGGCTCTGATGGGTACAGGTCAGGTAGATGCTAAATGTGTTATCCAGGATTTGGGGGGTATGTTTTCGAGATGGCTATTAATGGCTGTCAATTTCTCTACATCTGGAATGAACTAAAACCAAAAATGGAGAAGTATATCAATGAGACATGTTTTGCTCAATTTGAAGTATGAAGAAATCCTTTAATTCAGATCTTTGGAGGTGGAAAGACCCACCTCTAATCTGGACCTTACCATTTGCTGGAAGCCCATATAAAGACATGGAAGAAAGAATCTCACTCTCTCTGCCTGTTTTCTCTTGCCTCAATAGTACCAGAGCCTGCTTTTTCATAATTCTAGCATATATTGAAGACCAGCTCAGGCATATGGCTTCATGGACTGGACAACTATTGGATTCTTGGACCTTCTGTTCATAGTCAGCCATTGTTGGATTAGTTGGACTACAGCCTTTAAGTCATTAAAATAAGTCTCTACATATTGTATGTATATATATATATATATGTATATACATATGTATATACATGTATAGATACACATAGATACATTGATAAATAGATATTCATTCTGCAAGTTCTGTTACCCTGAAGAACCCTGACTCATAGTTTTATAGATTAGAGCTTGTAATCAATGAGTTTGACTTGATAAAAAAGTTTTATGAAGCCCCTATCCTATCTCTTATGAGAAATTAAAGGGGAGAATATTTCTGTCTCCCCATGGCAGTAGACATCATTGTCAGCTGTCTAATACAACCTTTAGTCCATGCTCAGCAACCACTAGCTCTTGAAAAGGATAAAAAGGCTTAGACATCTACATATTTAACTCAGGAACCCAAACTCTGCCAAAGCCCATTCACACTTCAAACATGTACACACCATTTCCTTCAACAATGACATCTGAAACAGGAAGGAGAAACTTACTTTAAAAAAAAAAAAAAAGAGCTATGGTCTTCTTCCCTCCCTGTGAGTGCACTGGTCAACCCCACTGAGGTGTGTCAATGTTAATTTACATATTAACAGCCTAGACCTGCCACATAAGCTTTCTTGAATTCCTGCTTTCTGGACATCATGAATTCTAGGGCCAAGAAAGAAAAGACGGGTGCAGAATCGACATCGTAGCTGGAATAAGGGGAGAACAAGATGCCCAAATGCCAAGAATGCATGTGAGAATGGTTCAGAAGGAAGTGAGAAGTGTGAGTCAAGCTTGAAGGAAGTAAATTCCCAGCCTGAGCTCAAGTGATGGACAGCCATGCTTCAAAGTGAGAAGCCCAGTTCTGAAAGACACCTTCGGAGCCTGAGCCAGATTCACAGCCACATTCACAGCCATCTCAGCAAGAAGCTTCAAGCAAGTTGCTATTTCTCAGACATCCTTGTCTTTGTAGACAAAGCAATGTTGTCACAAGTGTTGGGGGAATTTTAGCTTTGCCCCCGGTCTGTTCCACCAACTGCTGGTTTAGAGGAATGAAAAGGTCAAGAAGAGAACTTTCTTTTAGGTTTCTCCACTTTCCTCCTCCTCCCATTCTCCTGAACAAGACTACATGGGTCTTACCATCCCACATGCCTGGCCGGATTCAGGCTTGAGCCTATTTCATCAGTTTCTCCATTGACCAAACACAGTGGCTGAGGTAGACATTTCGAAGAACTGTGTGTGCAGCACACTGCTTTCTCTGCATCAGCTGGTGAGGTCATGGGGTGAGTCACATGCACACTGAGCTGACGGGGGGGGGGGATTTGAAATGACATCACTTCACTTGTTATTTCATCTGTTAAAACTACATTTATTTTTGCCAGAAATTGCATAGTGACAATACTCCTGGACTTTCTTCCAAAAGCTATAAAGATGGCTTCTCAAATTTAAAAAATGCTGAAATTGTTGGAAAGTTTTATTAAGCTGTTTAGAATTTAAAACAGCAGCTCACAGCAAAGCAGTTAAAAAGAAAACAGTGTGTCTGGATGTTTCCAGGCCCTTCATGAAGCAATAGCTCAAACCTTGTCACAGTTAGAAAAGGAGACAGATCGAGTGTCTAAACTTACCAAAGTCTTTAAGGAAAAGACTTCTGCCTTTGGAACAGTGAGTACCAGTTAAAGTGCATGGCTGCTGGGTGAGTCGTACTTAGCATCTTGGATCTAGAAAGCACCCCATAAGTCACCCCTCAGTGTTTCCCCCTAGTCAGTTAAAAATGTTCTTCATGAAGGGTTCATTTCCCAAAGCTTCTTTTGAAATAATCTCGAGGCTAATTGCACTCATTGCAAACAACTATAGTCTGTTATTTTCAACTTGTATTTCTGTCAGTAGATATCCAGACCCAGAACCACATAATTTGAAACTTTCTGTCTGGCTCCCTCACAATGGCTGTGATTGCATATGAAGACCACTTCTATTCTTCCTCCAGCTTCCTGGGAGATGGAGATGAGCTGAAAACTCAAGGCTCAGAGTCATGGATTGTTCTATAAGTGGCTTTCCCCATCAGGGGACCCTGAGGAATCATTTCATCAGGACAGAAAGTGCTTCCAGCCACACAGAAAGCCCAAAGGATTTAGGATATGTATATTTCCTAGTTTGGTTCCTGTTACTGTGATTACAAAAAGACAAAAATAAAAATCAAATTCAAAAAACATGAGAAAGGGGTTTATTTCAGCTTACAGTCTACACTCCGTAATAAAGGGAAGACAGGGCAAAAACTCAAGGCAGAAACCTGAACTCAAGGACAGAAGCAGGGGCCATGCCCCACACTGCTCCATTATGGTTTGTTGTGAGATTTCATCTGTTTAGCCAATGATTTGGGGGCAGCAAGCCCTAGGGTGTGGACTTTGCCTATGCGACAGCATACACGCTGAGGGAGAGGGTCTCTTGGCCTCTTGCTGGAGCACTCTCTTGAGTGATCCGAGCAGAGCAGGCAGCTTGCTGTTGATGCTCTTCATCCCTGGGCAGAACAACTGGACAAAGGCAGCTGGATCAGCTGGAGTCTGATCTGTTCTGTGTCGATGAGTATTTATCCCCATTTTATACCTAAATACATTCTTGAGAACCTTTACCAGACTCATGGATTCATACCACAACAGTTCCCTTCTTTCCCCATGGTCAGTAACCACTGAGCCACATGAGCCTGATGGAAGTAGCCTTCTGGGAGACTGCTTCATTGTTGCAACTCAGCTTTATTCCAGAGTGAAGGAAGTTATAAAAGGGACAGTGGCTGGGGTACACTTAATTTGCATTAGGTGGCACACTCCTATCATAAGGCTCCCAATGCAAGGCCTAGTTGTCATTTGGTAGCAAGCTCCTAATATAACAGCTAAAGCACAAAACCTAATTTCCTTGTGTGGTTGTGGGGGATGGGGCAGGGAGCTTCCACAGGGAACTGTGTCAAGTGTCACAGCAGAGATAAGCCTGGCCTAGAGACCTTCTCCAAATAAGGTCAGGTAGAGAGAAAGGACCCTCTGCTTGGGGAGAGGAAGCCTTCCATGTTGCATCAAGCTTGGAGAGAGCTGCCAAGCCATGGTAGACTGCAACCTCTGACCAGCAAAGCCTCCAAACACTCCACGACTTGCTTAACCTGCTTTTCTTTACCACTAAGGACCACTTGTCCAGGGCTGGCATGGTCCACAATGGGCTGGGTTTGCCCAGATCAATCATCAGTCAAGAAAATTGCTCACAGACTTACCTACAAGCCAATCTGATGGAAGCATTTGAGTTTTTCTCTTCTCAGATGACCCTAGCTTGTTTCAAGTTGAAAAAAATTAATTAGTACAATATAAAAGGGGTCAAAGTTCACATGTTATGTGCTACATGATATCTTCTAGGAACTGGGAACAAACATAAATGCTGTAGATTGGTACTCTTCAGGCCAGTCATTGCTTTTCATCCAATCAGATGTATCTCCTTGAAAGAGACTATACAGATTGGTTCTACCAATTGTTGACATCTACCAGAGAAGGAAGCTGTGGAAGAGTCATTAGATCCTTGCTTGAGATTCCAGCCAGTCCTCTCAGTATGCAATCCTGTCCTGATAGCACATGGTTTTGTGCTGCCTGGAGATGGCAGGATATATGAGTTAGGGAAAGTTGAAGAAAGGGGAATTCCTGATCTATGCTGTTATGTAAAAAGACCCTCTAGTGTGAATGCTTTGGGGACATTCATGTCCTAGTAAACAAACCCCCACCCCTGATGGGAGATGTTATTCTGTATATATGTTTCTCATACTGGTTAATAAAGCACTGTGGCCAATAGAAAACTAGATAGGCGGGGCTAAGAGACTAGGAGGAGGAAAGAGGAAGTAGAAGGCGGAGTCAAGATGTAGCCCTGGAAGAAGCCGCGGCTCCCTGATAAGATGACCACGTGGAAATACTTAGACAAGTAGAAATGGGTTAATAATTAAGACAGAGCTAGCCCATAAACAGTAATGGTAATTGGCCAACAGGATTGTATCAAATACCGAGTCTCTGAGTATTATTTGGGGCTGGCGCGGCAGAGGGCCCAGACTGGCGGGTTGGCGGGCTGGCAGAAACAAACACGCTACACACCCCTACTCTGTAAACAAGCTTAATAAAGTTATTGGTTCTCCCAGGATGAACTTCGGTGGAATCATACTTTAGTTTGTTTTGGGGACCTTCTAAGTGGGGGATAGATGGAAAAAAAATCTCATAGCAACCCTGTGTGTGTGTGTGTGTGTGTGTGTTTCTTGTATTGTAATAATATCATAAAATCATAGCATATTAATGGATGAGAGTCTGTAGGAATGTTCAGATGCAGTGATATATGAGTAAAGGCATTCTTATATCAACATAGAATACCTAATTTTACTTTGGAATCGCAATCTCAAATTGAATTATGAAACTGCTTACCTTGAATTTCATACCTTTTAAAATAGAAAGCATCTAAATAGCAGTTTTCTTTCATTTGAGAAACTATGTCTAATCCCCTTTGCCCTTAAATACTTTGCTGTTTACAGAACTGAATCTATGTATCATTTATCATCTATCTATCTATCTATCTATCTATCTATCTATCTATCTATCTTGTCACCCTCTATTCCAATATGTTTCAAAACAGACTGAACATGTCACATCTCTCTTCATGTTATCATTATGTGAGTATGTATATGTATGAGCATGTGTGTGTGGGTGTTCATGAATATGCATGTCTGGGGGGGAAGAAGGCAACCTCAGGTACCATCCTTCAGGTAGGTGCTCTATTGGGACTTTCCAACTGGGCCAACTTCCTGGTCTGTGTGTCTTGGTTAAACTATCAAAGTCCAGTGATGAAGATGTTGGAATCCACACCTGCTCTTCAGGCTTTATTCAGAGATCACTAGTTGTGACACTAACTCTAATGGACCAGGTCTGAGACCTAACCAGGATCCTGTGTTTTAGCATGCTCCTCTAATCCACATCCCTTTGTTCTCCTCAGATCTGGGGCAGTCCTCTTCCCTTCTTTGTCTTTTGTAATCTTGACACATTAGAGGAGTTAGAAACCAGCTATTTAGCAGAATGTTCCTTAATTTGGGTTCGTCTGGGTTTTTTTTTTTTTCTTCTTCTCATAATTAGGTTCAGACTAGGCACTCTTGGCAGGCAAACCACAGAAGGATGCTGTGTCCTGCTCGGTGGGTCGCATCATGAGGCACATGGTGCTGATTTGTCCCATTTCTCTCCTGTGATGTTAGCTTTAATTGCTGCATCCAATTGGTGTTTGCCAGGCTTCTGCACTATGAAGTAACTATTTTCCCTTTAGCAATTAATGTTAGGGAGATACTTTGAGACCATGCAAATGTCTTTTTTCTCTTCATACTTTCATGCCCCCCTCCCACATTCATTGATGATCCTTGCCTGAAACAATCTTCTTGTGGTTGTCAGTGGGTGGTTTCTTTCACTCCATCTTTCACTCTGTTTATTAGATGCAATTCTGATGTATCTTTTCCATCAATGTCCTCAATGTCTAGGTCAGCTTACTTCAAAGAAAACATAATTTGGGGGTTAGTGTTTCACTTAGTTACTTACTTCGTGTGATCATTAAGACATTAGATGTGAGGACATTGTTCTAAAGAAGAAAACATACAGACATCCTAGAATGTGCTGTTCAATAAATAGTAAATGGATGGCAATTTAAATAGGTCTTTAAAAATTAGCACAGGGAAAGGCGTTGTGCAAAAGTCATCAGAATTCAGAAAGTGTGGCCCAAATCCGTTTCATAAACAAGGTAAAAGCTTTTGCATCAAGCCTTCCACACACACCCGCATCTCCAGTGAGAGGGTGTCAGCTCTTGGCAACAAAAGACTGACTCACAGCTGGCACCACCTTATGCTTCTGGGTCAGCAAATATCCCAGATATAACTTCACATCCTAATGGCACAAGTGAAGAAAGGGTGAGAGGTTTTCATGGAACCTTTTCACTCCCTCTGCTCCGTGACGTCTTGTTGCTTTTACTCCTCTACAACCTATATTCAGAGGAGGCAATCCTCCCACTGAATTTCTTTCCTATGCCTCTCAGGATGTGATGTGCTATCAAATGTAGACATACATGTTAGGATCACAGGAAGAGTTAGACAAAACTCAGATCACAGCAGGGAGCTGCAGACACCTCCTTCATCTTTCCTTTCTATTCCCCTGATCCTTGGGTAGCATTTCCTTGTCCTCAGCTTGACCCTAGCTGCTAAGTTTCCCCTGTGACTCAGCCAAACACTGCCCAGGCCTTCTTTCACCTTCACTCTCTGGGGTTTTGCATCTGGGCAAGTGGCTCTCTTTCGGCCAGTCTCTGACCCTTCTTCCTGGAACCTTCACTGCCACATCTGTCAGCTTGAGGTCTCTGACCCCATCTGGCTTCTCTCGTGGGCTGCTGGCCCTCACCCAAGGATGGCCAGAACTCCCAAGTTAATGATCTACGGTCACACTGCTTCCCTGACTATCGTGAATTAAGAGAGAATAAAAGAAAGCTGTCTTCCCTGTGGTTCTCCAGTAGAAATTAGAGCCTCTGGAAAGTAGGTCCTACTAAGAAGGGAAGAGAAAACAGACACCAAAAGACTAGGAAAATGTTGGAAAAATCCAATTTTCATATTAAAGTTAATTTGTGCATGCTTCATCAAGTGATCCAAATAAGACTGCTAGGTCTCACAGGGCTGACTTTTGTATCACTCTATTTCACATCAACTCTATTACGGAAACATTTGGCAGGGTGGCATATGTTTGGGAGTTTTTGATCCTTCTTGCTCCTATCTTATAGGTAAGAGACTATTGTATTATGACACCACAATATTGTAGAACTGCTAACTCAATGAGAACTGAGACTATGTCTTGGACGCTCACAGACAGCCTACTTAGAACCATATAATATTTGTGATAAAGTAGGTGGTGAAATAAGCATGTATTGGACTGCTTTCATCCAGACAATTCTACTCCGTAAGTTTTGGAAACTCCCTGATTTTTTCTAGTAGTTAGGCACAAGAATGCCAGCTTCCAAACTAAAAAAATCAGATGACAAAACACATCCCAAAGGATGCCTCTCCATCAACATGAGAAGTTTATTTTATTAAAGTAATTTGGTAGGGTTATGTCTGTAGTCAGGTTGGTAGAACAGTTGCCTAGAGTTCAATTCCTAATGCCTCAATATAAAGTTAAATAAACGGTAAAGCATAGGGCTCAGCAGATACGAGACAGTCTCTATTTTGCTAAGTTATGGGTTAGTGGGAGAACATTTATTTAGTATGCACTAGGACCAGGGTTCAATACCCAGTACCACAAACAAACAAACAAACAAACAAAACAAAGTCCCCACAGCTCTACACTTGCTAGGGCAAAGTTGGTAGTGTCTATCCAGGATGTTTCTTCTTATTTTGTTGAAAGGACTCAGGGTATCTTATGCATCATTATACATAAAATATTAGGGTTTAACAAACTGAAAGGTTGAAGAAATATAAGCTAGAAACATAGGAGTAGTGGGAAGAGGGTAGGTAAATGGTTGTGTGGGGTAAGCTTGCCAATAAGGTATCAATTTCCATGAAAGATTAAATTACTGTCTGATTTCCATTTTTGGTGCATATTTTCTCTTACTTCCAAACAAATAGTTGGATTTATGGATTAGAATTACTAACATTAAAATGGTGGGGACATACTTCAATAGTTACAGTTTTTCTCTTAAAACTGTAATGTTGTAATGTGAGCTAAATGAAAAAGAAAAGAACACAAAAGATCACAGGTGGCTCTTTGATGGGTTTATTATTTCCTCCCTTTGTCTTTACATCTTACAATGGGCAGAATTCTAATAGTGGTCATTAAGTTTCCATAGTATAATGCCTATAAGTCAAGAAATATTACTTCACAATCATGTTAATATGGAGCATGGCATTATATAGTTATTTCCTCTAATTTGAAACATTCTCTACCGGAGTAAGACTCATTAAGACACAGAAATAAATGAAATTTACAAGGTCCAGGATGAAAATAAAACTCACAAGTCTCAGGAAAGCTCCTAAAAGTTACAAGATTCACTAGACCCCACTCATACACTTGTAGAAGTGTATGAGTGCTGCAGAAAACTGGGTTGCTGTGAATCATGCAAAGTAGCTTCAGAGATACAACTTTCTCTCGTCATTGCCCATGGTGCTGTGAGCTTTTTGGTTTGAGGTGCTGTTGCAAAAGGGAATCTTAACTGTTGGACCAAATGGGAAGTGTTGCAACTACCTTTGGATCCTCTGTACTCCTGTAAATAACCTCAGTCAACGGATTTGTTTCCAAAGCTAGACTTTGGTACATATTTCTTTGGCCAGTCATCAATGTTCAGTCTGGGGTGAATAGATGTTTGTACATGACTCCCCAGAGAAAATAACACAGCATATGTTTGGCTTTAAAACAGAAAGATTATCTGAGTCTGCTTAATCTAATTATGTGAGATCTTTTACAAAACAGACAATTATTTCCAGCTGGTAGCAAAACAGCAATGAAGAAGGAAGAGAAAATTCACTATGATACTCAGATATGATAGTTTGTTGTTTTGTTTTGAGAAAGACTTTTACTAAAATTTCCAGGATGGCCTTGAACTCACTGCTTAGCTCAGTTAGGCCTTGAACTTGTCATTTTCCTACCTTAGCTTCTTTAGTAGCTGGGATTACAGGCCTTTCCAACAGGCCTGTCTTTATCATCTGGGTTTGATGCAAGCTCTGTAGCCACGATAAAAAATGAAAAACTCTGTTGTCCTCATCAGACATTTGATGAGAACAGGAAACCTCAATTTTGTTGCCACAAGGAACTGATTCTCCCAGAGCCTTGAATAAGCACCTGGAAGAGGGTTCTTTCTAGTGTCTTCAAATGCTCATGCAAGCTTTGAGAGATATGAAGTAGAAAAACCAGTGTAGTCCATATGGGCTTCCAAACTCCCAGGACTATGCAATAAGTAGGTTTTGTTGGAGGCCATTAAAGCCTGTTGTAATTTGTTCTGCAGCAATAGAAAACAAATAAACATTCTTTCCTTCCTTCTTTCCATTAACAAATGTTTATTTTTGGCATAGTATGTGCTGAGAATTGCCTCTGCCACTCTGTAAAAAACAGAGCACTTAATTCCCAAAATATCACTAAAAAGTAGGTTTTAATATGTGCTCTTCACAAGGCCAAGCCTAAGGTTATAAACTTGGAAGGTCTCTGCATCCTGATCCAAACACTTCTGCAATACCAGTACATCCCCATTTGACTCTTTATTTCCTACAGGATTTGGATTCTCTTCCCTCATGGCTATGAGAAGGCCATTTTTTCTGAACCTACTGTGAAGTTTCATCAAGGGAAATCCTACAACACTGACTAGGAATGCCCCTTAGAGACATCTGAAATTTGTGTCCTTGTTCAGCTTGCTCTATGCACTTAACAGTTCCTCAGAACTGTGCTTGCCAGACTCAGCCACAAGAGCACATAAGAAGCAACTTATAACATTAAAAGCAGCTAATATTTTCTATTGGTTGAGTTCTGGACATGACTTAACCTTCTCGTCTTAATCTCCCTTGTTCAAGGTGCTGCCAGACCTAATCTTCTTGAAGTCTGAGGCAGAAGGGATAACATGTGTTTTGACATTATTAGAAACAAATAAATCAACAGTACTTTCAAAATATAATTAATTTCTTATTATTATTTGCAATCATCAAGTATATAACTTAAAAATGGTAGCTAACTTCAACTGAAATGAATGGTCATCATTCTATTTTGATAGAGGGTGTAAATTTAGAAATGATAGCAATTTCAATTCCTTTGTAGTTTAATTTTAATATGGGCTCAACTCCTTTAATATTCTACAAAAAAATAACCACTATCAAAATTAAACATCAACAATAAAAGAAGCATCCATATTTTAGGGATACATCTTTGTCCATTTACCCAAAATTCAATACCTAGTAAGTCACAGGTGCTTAAAATTTTGATATTTGGCTCCCTGTGGATTTTTACATTAATTTTCATTTCTGAAATGATATTGCCAGGCAATTTTACATCGATTATCTTTCTCTTGATATCCTCTTGTGTTTTATAGCTAAGTGTCTCATTTCCCTTATCCTTTATTTGTGATGTTTGTCTCCAATGTAATCACACTAATGTTCAGGTTCATATAAAAGATAGCTGGGACCAATTTACACACAGAAAAAAAGATATTTTCTCCTGGAAAAAAGAGAAGTTAGGCAGGTCATTTTCCATATTGAAAGAAGTTTTTAATTAATTGGCCAACAGTGTATCTATTGTTTTGACAATAGAAACAGCAGTGATACAAACAATATAAAGAACCCAAATCACTACACTTATTATCCCTTTTATCTTCCCAGATTTGCATGATTTTATGAAAAAAAGAGGGAAGTATAAGATCTATTTTAGATTTCTTTTTGAATTTTATTGTTATTTATGGGTATGTATGTATATGTCTGTGTGTCTACGTGTGGATGTGTCTATGTGTCTATGCCTGTGGATGCCAGAAGAGGGTGTAAAAGTACATGAAGCTGGGGTTACAGATGTTTGTGAACCACATAACATGGGTGCTGAGAAAGGAACACCTTTGCAAGCAAGAGCAGCAAGTGCTCTTAATTCCTGAATCATTTCTTCAAACCAAATTAAATGAGAAATCCTTCTTAGTATATGAATGGCTCTCTTCAAATGACGATCAAATAATGTCCTCGGTCCCTTTGACTGAAGAGAGCTTTCTTCACAGTTCAAAAGACTCACAATGCAGGGGAGGTAAGGATGGGAACTAAGTGGACTGCAGTGTTAACTTCCTAGTTAGAAAAGACACTGTCACAGTGCAGGCCAGCAGGGTCATTTTTCAGGTTTCAAAAGACAGTCTAATTTCAGCCTAAACACAGGAAGCACTGAATTGATACTTGTACTGCAAATGTTATAATCATTGTTGCTTTATTTCTATTAACATTATAATTGGTTTTGTACTCTTTTCATATATGTGGTATGCAAGTGAATAGCACTCTTTTTTACATTAAAGTTACGAAAAAATTCATAGCAACAGTGGTTGTAGGTATGATTGTTTTCTTTTTCCTACATTCATTTATTTGTGTGCCTTTGTGTATATTGTGATTGGGTGTGCAGTTGTGGAAGTTCCTTCTTCCGTCATGTGGGTGCTGGGAACTTAGCTCATTAGGCTTAGTGCCAAGCACCTTTACCCACTGAGCTATCTCACTGGCCCCACATGTAATTATTTACCATATTAAAAATCACTGTTTTATCCCATTTTCTAAATGACATATCCAAAACGTCTAGAGAATATTCAGAAAATGGAAGAAATACTGTGCCTAGTAGCCCTCATTTAGCATCTTATATATGCTGTATAGATATTTGCAAGCCTTCAGCCTTCTTGACACCCCTCACTAGTCCTGCACCCTCAGGCTTTACCTAATTTCAAGCCAGTCTGCACAACTCTGGCGTCTGCTCAGGGAGAGCTACAGCAAAATTCTAACCAATCTTGCTTCCTTCTTACATAAACAGCCTAATGAGATTGTTAGCAACTGTGAGAATCTGTGAGAGCTGTTACATCTTAGCAAGAAGGTGTGTATGTGGGGGTGGGCATGCCCACGTGTGGACAAGGTGCCGAATTGTCACTGCTGTTATGCTTCCAAATTGTGGGAGCTGTGAATTTGGCTGGGTAGGGTCTGGGCTTCCAGCCAGTCGCTAAGCTGTCCAGGTAGATGATACACTAATTAGGGGAATTGCAAACCAATTAGCACTTGGGTTCTACAGGCTGAAGTGTCTTACAAATTTTCTCCTTGAGTGTTTTGTGATAAGAACCACCCCAGCATAATCTCTGATACTGCTCAATGTTCAGATGAGGACATCTGATTTATTCTGGAAGGAGGGACTTCAGTGCTGGGCACATTGTCAATATCCCAAGGGAGCTTTTTATTCTAAATCTTGACCTTGCTTTATGAGGTGACAATCACCTCTTGTGAGATGCTTTACAGGCTCTGGGGACAGATGAACTTGACTGGATTCTCCACAGTGAAGACATCCAAACCAAAGTAAAAATGCCTAGAAGATGCCCAAGTCAGGAGATTCCCTTGGAATACATCAATTCATGTGGGCCTCTGTCACCTCTGATATGGATTCCAGAACTAGGTTTGTGCTCCAGAACTCTCTGGGAAACACCTTTCTGCTCAGCCTACTGCAGCTGCCTGATGTCACTGACAGCTCTTCCCTTGTCACTGGAGGAACTGCCCATACCAAGCCTGTCCCTTTGATTTCCTTTGGTCTTATGGCTGAATGGGAGAGGCAGAACTGGAGACTAGAGAGGACAAGAGAGACTCCATAACTATATCGTTTGTTTGTTATTCTTACTTATTTTAAGACGTTTTTTAAACTTCTGAAGAAGTTTGCTTACATTAGAATAGGAACATGTTAGAGAAGTGTTTCTCTCTTGATTTTTGTTATATAGTAACAAATAGATTATTTTCTCAGTATGCAATACTCCCTGAACATCTATAAAACTTTGAGAAAAGGGATATAAAAATGGTATTCTGGTGTTTTTAGAACTATCATCATTTATTCTCAGGTCCCTGAGATTTGTTTTGTCCATTGGTTAGGCTGGTTATCCAGAAAGCTGTATACACCTTCTGTTTTTGCTTGCCCAGTGATGGGAATACAGCACAAACTATTGTATTAGGCTTTGTACAAGGATGCTGGGGTTTGAACCCAGGTTCTCATGTTGGGATGTACTTGAAAAAGTTAACACCCCAGCCCACTGAGAGTGATTATAAAAGCGTTCTTTACAAATAGATTTATGGGGAGCTCAGGTGGATATTTCCTTAGTTTTTGGTTTGTATATGAATATTGTATGGGTGAGGTCTCCTTATTCCATAACAAGCAAACAAATCTACAATTCAAATGTTAATTCCCGCATCCAAAGCATTGCATCCTCCTTGGCAATTAGGAAAGGTTATGGTTGGGGTTAGTTCTGTCTGCTGAAAACACAGGAACCTCTCAGCAGGGAATTGGCTCTAACCATCTTCTATTGATTCATGGGATCTCTGGAACATTATCCATAAGAAGGGATATAGGAACCTGTTTGGCAAAACTGTCATGGAGGCTGGAATTAGGGATCTAGTCATGATGGCAAGAGAAAACCAACATGTAAAGACTGACCCTTACTCTTCATATTAAAAAATGGCTCTTATTCATCACTCTTCCCTGTGTCTTCTACAGAGGCTCTGTGAGGTGGGACATATCCTTGAGCTTTGACTTTGGAGTTGACATCTTGATCTGATTCAGCCAGTTTATGGGGGTGGAAGAGATGGAGAGTTGATGGGGTTGTCCTTCTGTATATGTGATTCTCTTATTGGTTGATGAATAAAACACTGTGTGTTAGTGGCCAGGCAGGAAGGCCAGAGGAGGAAAACTCTGGGAAGTGTAGGCAGAGAGAAGTGGTCATGTAGAGCCCAGGAAGAAAGGATGCACTGGACCCTTCTCTGGTAAGATAAAACCTCGTGGAAATATTTGGATTAATAGAAATGAGTTAATAATTAAGACAAAGCTAGCCAATAAGAAGCCCTAGTCAGCAGCCAAAATTTTTATAATTAATATAGTATCTCTGTGTTTATTTGGAGCACAAGGGCAGGGGGACCTGCTGGGCCAAGAATACCCCACAACAAAAGAATCTCCCATAACAGATTCAGAGATAGGACTTGAGAACCCTCCCATTTCTGCCTGTCTATCACATCCCTGCCATCGTCATCTGGCTAATCCAGGGTCCCAGGAGGAAGCTGGTCATTTTTCCAAGGTCAGCTGGGCTTCAACCAGACAGGCAATGTGGGATTAGAAGGTGGCTCTAGTTACACAATAGTGGTCAAATGTACAATTCACAGATGGAAGCAGGATTCTGAGTGCTGAAGAATGTCCTTTCCCTAATTTAGCACCAAGGGAAACATGTCTCAGTTTGGGGGGTAAACGGACTGCAAGCAAACCCTGCCAATAAAATTGCAAGAGGTGTTTCATTAATAAATCACAATAAAGACTCAGAAACTGCTAATGCCCGGCAAATCATGTTTTTAGTGTGTAACACAAAATGGAATACTTATAGGTTTAGGTGTAAAGGTGTGGTGGTTTTCAAATATATCTGTAAATTTTTGATACTTCCACTATAGGAGGGAGTCTAATTCCCTTATCCTTGATTGTATGCCATCCTCTAAAGTTAGAAGTGACTCATTTGTAACAGACATTATTTATTTCAATGAAGGTATGTTGTAAAAGGGAATGCAGCATTCTCTCTCATGCACAGGCTCCCACCCTCTTGTCTCAGCCTTAGCTAGGGCTCGGGCTACCAGATAGCATCAACTGATAAGAGATATGAGTCAATGAGCTGCCATGTGATTGTAGTCACCCATTGTTGCGGACCTGAAATGTTCTTTCTATCAAGTTTGAGTCCTGTTTTATCTATAGATTTATAGCAAAATCACTAAGGCAGCACAGTTGTGGGATGCTCTCTTACGGAGTGACAACCAGAGCAAAGGCATTATTTTCTTTGAGGTATAATGGTTGCTTAGTAGAAAGACACAGCCACATATACTAGCAAGTTTTATAGCCTGACAAGGTCACACCACTTTCCAAGGGCTTGATTGTATGGTGGCCCTGGCAACACCAGCATGAATGGAAGATTCCAGCAAGAAGAGTGAAAAGAGAAGCAAAGGACACTGAGGATACTTTGCAGTGGCATAGACAAATACAAAGACACCTTGGTACAGAGCCATAAAATGCCCAAAGAGATGTACATACAGGATTGGACAATCCATCACTCAGCTGGGCAAGCTGGTGATGCTTATGTATGACCTGCCTTACCTCCAGGGCTTCCATGGCCTGGAAAGCCGAGCTTGCACATTTGTTACTGCACTCTGGCTTCTCCGGGCCCTCACATGCATCATCTGTTTCGGTGCTAACATTAACACCTTTGAGGGAGGTATTATTCCTCCCAGATCTCACAGCCCATAAATGGCAAGTCTGCCAGGAAATTCAGTCCTGCTTTCCCCTCTGTACTGCAGCTGCCCTAGCAAATTAAATCTTATTCTAAGTGGAGGTACAAAGAAAGGTTCTGAAATGAAGCCCTGAGTGATTTCTGAACCTCATGCTAAACCTCTACTGATTTATCTATTCTGTGAGTTCAGAGTTCTGCACAGTAAAATCTCATTAATTCAATCTCCACAAAAGTAGAGTTTAAGGAAGGAACTAAATAGAACACACTCTGCTTAATCACACAGCCACATTTAGTTTGGCCCGTTGACTCATACATTTTATGTCAAGACCTTTCTTTACCATGGTCTCTCAGGCACCTACTTTATTTAAAAAAAAAAAAAAAGCCATGCCCAGTGAGTTCAAGGCTTGCAGGTTTATCTGCATTGATTGTGTCCTTACCTGCCAGTCTGCCCACAGATGCCTGGTCCTGGATTTCAAGACTCTGACTTCCACTCAACAGCTTTCACAACCTTAGACTCTTGCTGAAAAAAAAAAAGAAAAAAAGAAAAAAGAAAAGAAAAGAAAAAAGGTTGAAATCACACTGAATTCACAATTTTTCTCGAAAAGTTCAAGCTTTCCAGATAACATTCTATGAACTATATGTGCCTCATGTATCTGTCAGCAAGGTAAAAATAATTGTGGACCAACCTCTGTGTGTTAGGGAGGCTGGAGAGCACAGAGGATATGTGTAACTAAGATTGTTTACCAGATGATAGCTGTTCTGCACATGAAGATGTAGACTATGAAAAGAGACTTATAGCCAGTTGTGAAGTACCCTCTGTGGTGATTTGAATGAAAATGATCCCCATAGGCTCACAGGGGGTGGCACTATTAGGAGGTGTGGTCTTGTTGGAGGACATGTTACTGGGGATGGGCTTTGAGGTTTTAGATGCTCAAGCCAAGCTAGTGTTTCTCTATCTTCCTGCTGCCTTCTCATCCAGATGTAGAACTCTCAACTCCTCCAGCACGCTTCTTGCATGCTACCATGATTCCCACCATGAAGATAATGAACTAAACCTCTGAACTGTAAGCTAGCCCCAGCTAAATGTTTCCCTTTATAAGAGTTGCCATGGTCTTGTTGTCTCTTCACAGCAATAGAACCCTAAATGAGACACCTCTATTCAATCATCCACATCCTCCTTTATTAGCTGGAGTGGAGACATTTGAAGTTGATCATACAAAGTTCTGGGGTGTGAAAACACTCCCCTCTTAAGCTCTTTGGAACAATCAGTGCAGGGCACTTTAGCAAATCTATCCCTTTGAAATACATACATTTCTCTCCATCAATTAAATGTTTAGAGTATTACGCTGAATCTAAATCCAGCCACACATTCATGAAGAGGTATGGCACAACTCACTTGTGATGACAAAATAGCAGAAACCAATATTCCATTAGTGCAGACCCATGGAGTAGCTCCTGTGGTGGTTTGCATGAGGAGTGTCCTCCAGAGAATAAGGTATTTGAATACTTGGTCTCCAGTTGGTGGCTCTGCCTAGAGAGGTTGTGGGGAGGTGCAGCTTTGGTGGTGGAAGCACATCATTGGAGATGGGCTTTCAGTATGGTCTGCTTCAATCTTGTAGTAAAAGATGCAGTTTCAGCTTCCTGCTCCCCTACTGTCAAGCCTGTTTCTGTACCTTCTAGCCATGATGGATTTTCTTCCCTCTGGAACCATAAGTCCAAATAAACTTTTACTTATGTAAGTTGCTTTGATTGTAATGTTGTAGCACAAAACAGAAAACGTAATTAGCATAGCTTATTTCATCAATGTGTAAAAAAAAAATCTCCAAACTCTGTATAGATAAGAAAGCAAAGCTCCACAAGATTTGTAAGTCATATTTTCAAGTAAAAGTAAAACAAGTAAAAATGTCATGATTCAGTGAAGAAAATGCTAAAGAAAACAAAATACATCACACACACACACAGAGGGGCGGGGAGTTTGCAGTGAGATTTTGAAAAGATAAAACAACTAATGTTAATATGTGGGCTTGGACAATAGGTAACAATTCTGTTCACTTTCATTCTTGTAACATTAGGGTTTTCTCATAGTGTGATTATTCATAGCTTTGATGCATAATTAAAATACTTTATGAGTTTAGACCCTTCCCAGTGCACAAGTTTATAGAAACATTCTCTTTCACCATTCCTTTTAATCAGATGCTTTTCCTGGCTTAATGTTTATGTTTAAAGGAAAATATGCACAAATTATTGATATATTATTAACGTGACTTGGAAATGTATGCTCTGTTATGGACTTGGGGAAATGGAATCATTTTGATGACATATAAATTGACTATTTTTGTTCATGTGTATATAGCATTCTGTTCTTGTGTGTGTATCCATATGTGCAATTGCATGCACAAGCCAAAGGATGATTCTGGATGTTGTCATCCTTTGTACACATGCAGAGGTCACAGGGGCACATTGTGTCACCCCCTCTATTGGATTCTGCTTTATTCTCTTGTGACAGGATCTTTCCCAGAAACCTGAACTCATTCTCAGCTACGTTGGTGGCCATTAAGCCCTAGTGATCCCATCTCCAACTTTTCCACAATACTGGAGATAAAGTTGTGCATGGCCATGGCTGGCTTTTTAAATGGGTGCTGGGGACCTGAACTCAATGTGATATTCATTCACACTTTATGCGAAGTCAGTGAAGCCCATACACACCACTGTATAGATTGATGTAGACACCCATGTAACCACTACTCCTGGGAGGCTATAGAAGGTTTTAGCAACCTACAGAGCTCCTATCTTTTGCTTTACACTCAATATTCTCCATATGAAGGACTCTGAGCTTTATCCTGAAGTTCCATGTTCAGGAACTCATTCAATATCCTGTCTTTGCTTTGACATCTTTTGCTATTTGTGCCAGCTAGTTTTATGTCAAGTTGACACAGCTATAGTCATCTGAGAGAAGAAGACCTCAACTGAGAAAAATGTCCCCATATGATCACACTGCATGCAAGCCTGTAGAGCCTTTTTTTTTTTTTTAATTAGTGACTGTTGCAGGAGGGCCCAGCCCATTGGATGTGGTGCCACCCCTGGACATGTGGCTCTGGGTTCTATAAGAAAACAGGCCAAGCAGGAAATGAGAGGAAAGCCAGTAAACAGTACTCCTGAATAGACTCTGCATCAGCACCTGCCTCTGGGTTTCTGCTCTGACTTCCATCAATGATGAACTATGATGTGGAAGTGGAAGTCAAACAAACCCTTTCCTCCCCAACTTGCTGTTGGTCATGATGTTTCATCTCAGCTATAGTAACCCTAATTGCGACACTATTGCATAATTCAACACTTTACCTATCCCACTGGCAGACTTCCAGGTGTTTCTATTGCTGTGTGATTCATTTGACTCAAGTAGTTAAGATATAACATTCCTCTCTCTTGAAGAGCAGGGATCACTGAGTCACAGTGTGCTCTTTTGTTCAGTTGAGCACACACAACCTACTTGTAGAATCCTCTAAAGAACACCAGACCATTCCTAACCCAGAGGATTTGCTGTCCTTATGCACTGTGTGTAGATCAATTGTCAGGGACACAGAGCAAAGCATTCTAAATTATCCAGGCAATCACTGCATCCACAGAAAAGGGATGGGGAAGAAATGTCTGTGCTGGAGTTGTTAAAGATTCTCTTCTGGAGGGAAGAGAAAGGCTCATGTAACTTAGGAACAAAAGAATTACAAGGTCACTGTCCAGGGTGATGGAAGTAATAGCAGCAAGGGGGAAGAGACTCTTTTGCCTGTTGAGATGCTGGCACTTCTTACAGAGATCCAGATGGAAGAGTACTGTACTCATCACCCAGACTGGGTGGACACTGGTCATGTGCCTGCCTTGTGAATCATGCTGGCTCCTGTAAGTAACTCCTGTAAGTAACTGGTATTCCAGGTTAGATTTTAGTAGAATCATTAGTTTGGTCTGTCCTTGGTTCCTTATCTAGATTGAGGTCACATCTCAGGAGAAGTTGGACAGTGCAGACACTTAGATTCCCGGATCCTAAGATTTCAGACCCAAGGGAGGAAAATTTTCTCCTGAAGACCAAGACCCTACCTTTAGGAATGCCTCTGGCCATGGGTGTAGCTCTTCCTCCTGGCAAGGTCAAGTCCCACTTTCCTGAGCTAGTCAGACAGAATCATTTGTGAACTTGTGACACAGAAAGTGTTCCTTAGACAGAATAGTCCTTTATTAATGTAGCAAATGTAGAAACTGGAAGTCACTTCTCCATCTGAGCTCTCTGGCATCAGATATGTGACTCTCACATTTGTTTTAACCCTTGGTTGGCCTGTCCTTTAGCTGAGGATGTGCCTCACAAATGCTTGATGCATTGAAAGGAAGTAATGATATTCTTTTTTAAATGTCACCTCACTTTTGGTTATAATCCACATGGGACAGCTTGTTTCTGTTTTTTTCACCTGTTTTGTGTATTCATTTGTCTTATGTCCTACTATGTATCTCCCAAGACTTTCTCTATCTCCTAGTCTCATTGTATTTGGGATTAGATATGAGATATGGAATGATAGTGGTGAAAATACAAATTCAGAGGCCAGTAGCCAAAATTTGCCTACTCAATATGCATTCTGACTTTAAATGGTTGAGTAGTATTTATCCCATAAATGCACAGTGCCTATTTTTTCTTGTTCATATGAACAACAATGAAGATAAACTCCACATTGCTTGGAATAATATTTAAAAGCCTACAGAGTCAGAAAGAAGTGGGGCTCTGTTTTTCCCTAATCCCTCCTCTACTGAGGAGGTCTACTCTGAAAACTACCTTTAACCACTTCTGAGACTGTCTTCAATACTGAGGGCAGCTAGATGCTTCCTTCACTCTCAGACCATATATTGTTCTTTAACAAGGGAAAGAGTTGCTTCAAACTTTTGCAGGACATGAATTTCTATCTATCAAAGGGCTTCCATCCAATTCTATCCTCACCAATCCACTCATTCAGTGTTTCTTAGGATTGTATTAATACATAACCCTGGACTACCTCTGTGTGCCCCATGCTCCTACACAGCCTCACAGTACTTGCCTCATGCTCCAGATCCTGACTTATGCTTCTTTGTCTTTGCCTTTCCATCTCTGTTTCTTGTCTTTCCCTTCCATATCTGACCATCATATTTAGAGTATTTCAATGAATGGCTGACTAGTTTCAACATTTAAGTGAAAATAATGTATTTTCCTTATGTACAATGTTCAACCTTTAACTAAAAGAAAGCAAAAGATCAACAAGCATAGCAGGAAATGAGAAGAAAGCCTACAGTTTTACTAGTCCATACTAACTACCATATCTGGCATTTGCATACACTAGCTTCAACTCTTGTCTTGAAAATATATGAATTTCTACAGGTTAGGAATGGCAACACACATAACATGTTAAGGAATGTTTGGAGTTTGGAAGTTTTTTTTCCTATCTTCCCTCATCAACACATATCTCTTCACAGATGCATTTTAACTGACAGAATAATACTGTCTGTACAGCTATCCTTTACTTAATTTTGTCTGCCACTAAGCATTGTGCTATTTCTTCGTACAGCAATGCTTTCCTGTCATAAATGATGCCCATTAACATGGTTGTATGTACACTTAAGTTTAAATCTTTTGCTGTGTACTTTAGATAACAATCTACTTGGTTACATTGCAGGCCCATTTCCAAAACTTTTGATAGCTTCTGATGATACTGTCCTTTAAATGACTGTCATGTTAGGATGGCATATCATATAGCACACATTAAAAAAGCAAATATTGATTACTTTCCTCAATTAGACAGGAAAGTTACAGTGTGGTCTGTACTCATCTTATTACAAGCAAGATTAAGGACTTGTTCATGATCATGTTATTTATTATTTCTGTGCCTTTTGTCTGTTTACATTCCCTTCTCTAGGTCACTTATGGGATCCTTTTAGTTTTGAAGATATTAAACACTTTCTTTTTATATATGTAGCTAATATGTTCATTTAATATTATCTAAGTCCTTTTATAATTTTAAGAGTTTAAATGCTTTTACCACAGTTTTAGCTATTATAATTTTTTGCTTTTATGTAACACTTTATAGTATTTTCCCTAAGCCAAGAGATTTTTTTCAAAAAATATTTTCACATTTTTAAAATGTAAACTGTGTTAATGTATATCTTTCTATGGTGAAAGATAAGTAGCTAAATTATTTTTTCTGTGTAGCTATTTCTCTCTGAAGTGCAGTTAAGAATCAACTTATAAAACCTCGGTACTTCTTTGAACAGTGATGCATCTGGCTGTCATATGTGTTCCCATCATCTCCCTTCCTCCTTCCACTTTCAACCTTCCATCTTAAGCTCAGCTTTCTTGTGGACCAATCTTGCTGTTGGAGGACTTTGCTCCCTCTGCTACAGTGATGTCCCTTTACTCACCTCACCCATCCTTATGCCAGTAAAAGACACAGCTTTTAAGATACAAGGAAGTCCCAAGTCTACTGTGTACTCTTTACATCTCCATAGTAACCTCTTGTTTGAGGTCCTCCCAGCAGACTTTACAGATACTAGAGTCCGAGTCTGGTATATAGTCAGCAGGTGTAGCTGTTTCCTCTGGATTAGAAACGACCACGACCATAATGCAGAACAGCTGTGATCACCAAGAAACCCTCACGAAACCAGGCCTATTAACATCTCCTCATGGATAGGGAGTCCCAGGAGACTCATGAATTCCCCACAAGACCCCTTCCTCCATGTTTGGGTTGGGACTTCCTGTGGTAGAGTTCTCAGAGCCATCCATGCTTCTGTGAATAACCTCCCAAACCTCACGGCTTCCCTAAACTGCATTCTGTAGGAATCTTTTCTTTGATTGGACACCTTGCTATCTGAGGTAAACAGATGTCTCTTTACATCTCACATAGCAATAGGAGGCTGAGATGCCTTCTGAATCATTAGCTCTTTCAGTACTTGGCAGGTGCTAGACTACATTCCTATTAATGAATTGACTAACAAATGGATGTGAGTCTATTGATAAGCTGTAGCAAGAATTTCTTAGTTTTATCCCTGGTACCCAACAATGTGCTGTTTTCCAATGAGGGTATTCATCCCCTTCCCATTTTCACTGTGTACTTGAGATGAGATGGATGGGCAGCCAAGAGTCTCTCACTGGCTTAGTACACATAGCCGATTCTACTAGACCACATTGATTGCTTCAGGATTAGCAATGAACCCAGCCTTCATGGGAGGTTGCAAGCAGAAGTCCATTTCTTTACAGAATAAACGTAGCCTCCCATATCTTAGGGCCCTCAACCAAATATGAAGGAGGAAGGGTACAAACCTCTGTTGCTATTGGTAACCTTCATCAGGCAGAGAAGAGAACTTAAAAAAGTTATCTTCTGTAAATAAGAAGGAAGAAATATCTGGCAAAACAGAGTCCTTGTAGTGACATTTAAACATTTGTCATACACTCTGAGGTGGATACATTTCAGATCTGGACTCCTATGAAGTATTGAACACTTAACATTTAGTCAAACTTGAGTTTTCTTTTTAATTCCTTCTTTGCGTCCATCCTTCCTCCTTCCTCCTGTCCTTCCTTTCTACCCTCCTGTCCTTCCTTTCTTCCCTCCCTCCCTCTCTTTCTTTCTTTCTTTCTTTCTTTCTTTCTTTCTTTCTTTCTTTCTTTCTACTCTCAGCCAACCTTGTTTGGTCATAACAATCAACAACTCATGTTAGAGCAATAAAATAACCACTTAAAAGCAAGAGCTGTTGTCATAGATGATAGAGGATTTTTTGGAGTTGAGACTTCAGATGGGACAATCTGGAAAGCTAAATCATTCTCCAAAAGAGGACAGAAGTGAAACATCACATGTTCTGGCTGCTCTTGGAGGAGTATGGAGATCCACACCTAGACAGATACGCCCATCACAGAGGAAATGCACTCATGTGTCCCTCAACATTAGGCCAATCTAGTCTGAGGCATTGAGGAGATAGTGGTGACAAGTTACACGCTGTACCTAGCCTTGTGGGCATACATACCAGAGTAAAAGCAAATCTAATATTTTACCTTGTAACAAACTCTGTAGTTGTACTAGCAGGCCTCTCGGCATTGATAGCTTGTCTGTTAAGATATAAAGTATGTGCAGGAGGCTAGCCAGGCAAAGTTTATGGACAAAGAACCCGGTCACCTTAGCTAACAACATACGATGTCTTTCTTTCACTGCCACATGGAGAGGAAACACAAAGTACCATTGACATCCAAAGAAGGCAGATGCAGCAGTTTACAAGTTACAAGTTCGTCGGATGTGGTTATGGTCAGAGGCCTGCAGAGGATCAAAGGTGGAGGCCTGCACGGATGGGGGTATGGCTGATGCTGACGAATACCTTTCAACCTGGGCCAACAGCAACCACAGAAAGCAACCAGGCCACTGACCCTGGCATGACCCAGGCCTGGCAGATGCTGACATTCCTTTGCCATGGATTCCCACAGAGCTGGGCTTTTCATCAGGAGTGAGGATTATTAGTCACTAGATCAGAGAAGGGGGGAGGCACATGTGTGGGGAACAAGGAGGAAGAAAAAAACAGGGTTGTGTGGACACAGCATGGTGCCAGGCACCAGGACAAAGCATGGAGGCTCTCAGGCTGGGTGACAACAGGTCAACATATAGACAAAACACAGAAAACATTGCTGTATTCCTGAATGGGAATTGTCCAAAATATCAGGGCAGGCAGTTAGACTGGGGGTACTGTTCTCTGTAGGGACTTCATTTACTTTTTCTGAGAGGTATAGACATGTTCAAGACTACTGTCTCAGTCTGGGCATGGTGATGCTTCGCTATTAGCCATAGGCCTTTTAATATGACCAATAGTTTTCAAGAAATTACTCTATTCCGAGAGAAGCTAGGTAGGTAAGGCTCCTATACAAGGTGATCATACAATGTAATTAAAGCTGCAGTGCTTAAAGGTAACAAAGAGAGAGATTAATTCTAAACTCAGTGGGACACTGAGGCATACTGCGTGACCTGGACAAACTGGGATGAGTGGTGGAATCTGCTTATACCCACTCCCTCTGTTTAGGGAGGCACTCAGTATCCACTTACTACTGCCTGGTGAACACTAAGGATTGTGGATGCCCACCTTCTCCTTTCAGGGGCGAGTGAGTGGGACGAACAGTCAGGAGTAATTGAGGTGCCCAGATCTGAAAGAATACAGAATTCTGGTCAGAGTGTGGGCTCAGGCTTGAACAGGTCTTGATGAAAGTTCCACAATTGTTTGCCATTAGCAGGATTTTTCGTTTCTGATCCTCAGCTTATTCACATAGAACCTAAGGATGACAGTCACAATACCGATCTCGCTAAGTGTAAGTCTGAAATGAGATAATGTGTGAATGGGCTATAATACAGCCTACCTAGGGCAAAGAAAAGTCTACAGAAAGACTATTAAGCATATTCCCAATAGAGCCACATCTCTATTCCCTGGTGAACCTCCCTGGGCCTGGCATACAATGTTCTTATATATAGAAAATGTACACACATACACACACACACACACACACACACACACACACACACACACACACCTAAATCAGATCATGTCTTCCCACCTCTCTCAGAGAAGGTTGTTTCTTTCCATTTTCTTTGCTAGCAGCCAGAGAGGAGAAAGCAAGCAGAGACCTCTCTGGTCATTGGTTCCAAAATACAAAGCCCCAGTTCAGTCTTTCAAAGGAATCCCTCAGAATTCATTCACCACAATGACAGATGGGAGCAGCTTGGTAATTTGGAAGCCTAGGGAAAGAACACATATTGCAAGATATTCCTAAGGCGGGTTTGGAATTTCTGAGAATTGCTCTTTTCAGGGTTGAGTGGGTTGTGCCACTCTAAGCAGTTCTAGGCAGTTCGAGGGAAGTTGGAGATGAACTCCAAACTGGAGAGTGGACCTCACAAATTCTTGGCTCTCTTCAGACCTTGCTATGGGTCAATATGTGGCTTGTTGGCTTTTTGGCCTTGTGTGAAAGAACTCTTCCTGCAGAAGATGCTCCACAAGTCTACTCAGTCCAGATGGGGGGCCTCACAAACCACACTACAAAAGCCACCGAAGTACACCTTGGTGAGCCATGAGCCTCACTGGGGCTACTTTCAGGAGTATGGGTCTGGGGTTACGTACAGGAGCAGAAATGACTCAAAGACCCCTTGCAACACCAAGGCCCACCCCAGCACAGGTGACACCTCACAGAAGCTGGGAAACCTTGGAGCACACTGCACAGCCTGCAGGCAGCTCAACAGGTTGGAGTTTGCCCTTTGTAAATGATCCCAACCCTCTTCCAGACAGTTACAGCAGCTAGGCAATTTTCTGCTTCTCCCACTCACCTGGTCTGGTCTCAGTCTTCTTTGCAGCTTGGTTTATGTAAGAGGGATGCTCATTTTTTATTGCTGAGTCTAGCAGGGAGGGGCCTAGAGAGTCTGGTCAGTTTCAGGGTCTTCCTGAAGCTACTTTGAGTTGTTTGCTTTCCTACTTAAGAAGCTTCCAGCAGGATGGAATATTTCAGTCTTAGTGGAAAAAATTTACACAATAGTGCCATCCAGACCTGTGTATCCCATCTCTGCCTTATTTCCTGTCTCCCATACCTTAGCAGAGTTAATGTTTCAAGAGACAGTCACAGAAAAGAGGAAATGAGACCAGAGAAGTATGCAAGGAGCCCTCAAGAGGGTAGAGAAGTTCAGTGTCTCTATTCCCATGTTGGGTGTTAAAGAGAACTGAACAGAAGACTATGCCATGCACACAGAGTTTGGAACATGAATCTGAGGAATTTAAGGGAGGTTGTAAAAGAAGGATGTTGGAAACTAAAGCACAGAAACGATGCAGGCAGAGACACATGTGCCTGCAAGTAAGTGTGCCAGCTTGGGAAATATCTGAAAAGAGGCCTGGGGGGGGGGGCGGGAAGGAGCTGCCTCAGTTTACAATTAACAAGTCAGTTTAGTGATGTTTTGGTCACAGTCTGTGTTATCTGGGCTATAAAATTCCACCAGTCATCTGTTCCTTTAAGGTTTTTGTTTTTAGAGAATTCATAAGCATAGAGTAAGTTTTGATGAAATCTGCCCCTAGTCCCTTCCCTTCCCTCTATTTACTGCCCTATACCCCTCTCTGCTTTACCCTCCCAATTTCAGTTGCTCTTTTTATAAACCCATTGAGTAGTGGATGGGGAGGAGGTAGATGGAATCACTGGGAGGGATGGGAGGAAAAGAGGGAGAGTATGTAAACTAAATGAAAAATGTTAATTAACTAAAATAAAAAAATTCTGATAAAAAAATAAACCCATCGCATGGCATCCACTTAGTACTGTCAATATATGCATGGGCACGGGACTGTCTTCTGGAGTATGGGGAGTCTTTCAGAGGTCTATGGGAAGGGTACTATTATAGATTAAGTTATTTATTGATACCCAAATCCCAGTACTTCAGAATATAAAAATATTTGAAAACACTGTCATTGCTGGTGTCATTAGTTAAATGAGGCCATTAGATTAGAGCTATCTTCCAGTGTGACTGGGGTTACTCTGTGTGTGTGTGTGTGTGTGTGTGTGTGTGTGTGTGTGTGTGTGTGTGTGCCTGCATGCAAGTGGGTGGTGTGTATGTGTGTGTATGTGGGGCATGGTGTCTAAGTGTGTGTATGTGGAGTGTATATGTGCTGTGGTATGTGTTTGGTGTGTGTGTGTGGTTTGTATGTGTGTTGTGATATGTGTGTGGTACAAGGGTGTGTGGCTTATAAATGTGTGTGTAATGTCACATGTGTGTGTGTATGTGTGTGTGTGTGTGTGCTTGACCAGTATGAGGATCTAACCCATAATCAGTTGTGTGAGTGTTTTACTTGCTTCCCAGGACGCTTGGGAAGAAGAATCACTAAGGCAGGGTACTACACTGCCCTGGAGCGAAAAGGTTACCTCCAGCAAAGGACTTTGAATAACTCTTGGGTTCTTCTTTCTATGATGCTTGAGTTGTTGGATTCCTCATGTATATTTAGAAATCATGGATGGCTGTATTTTACTTGAAATGAAATTATACAGACTATATCCAGTGAGGAGCCAGTAAGGGTGGCCAGAAGATGGAAACTAACCACCAACCAGGACCCTGAACTTGCTTTGCCCTCAAACTCCCTTTGGCTCTTCCATCAGAGTGTTTTGTTCAGGAGTTACTATCTGTGAGTTGTGGTGGGAGCCAGATGGGGGCAGCCTTGCAGCAAAATGCCCAGAGGCTGCGTTAATGTCTTCCTCTGACAACTTGGATGGCAGCTAATTTATATACCGCCTCCATTAGTTTGGGGGAAAATATAGCCACCAATAAGGAAGAGAAGACATCTATTTCTTTAGCTTAAACACGCCTGCTTCACTGGTGAGCAGTTGATCTCTGAGTCTGCTGTTTTCAGGCTATAAAAGCTGTTTATTTCACTCTATAAAAGAGCATTTGAACTTATATAGCTATTTAAGTTTAAATGTTTAGGGGGGAAGCAAAAAGCTAGGAAATTAGCAAAGAAAACTTGAAACCAGATCCCTCCCTGCAGCAAGGGCTTGCATGGAAACTTCCCTCCCTGGGAAGCCCCCTTCCTGCCCCAACTCACTCACAGCAGCTCAGGCACATGGGAAATGCACTGAACTGTGCTTGATTCCGACATCAGCAGTCTTTTGGGTAAAAGACCATTCACCTCTGGATGTGATCTTCATTAAGAGGACTTCTTGCCTCTTAAGAAAGCTACAGCAGCCTAAAAGAGAGGACAAACGTGAGCAAATCTGTGAGGGCCCTGGGTAGATGCGCGCCTCCCTCCTGATGCACCATAGGTCTGCTTGGCTGTTGGCTGTGAGACAGAAGAGCTACTTGGCTCCTGAGGCCTTCTCAGCCCCACCACCCTGACTCAGGACCCACCAGGCCCTGACACCTGCCTGGAAAAACTAGCCATTCTGTGCAAAGACTAGCTGTAAATACACAGCTTTGCTTAGGGTGTATGTTTAATGTTTTCCCTTCCAGAATGCCCTGGTTTAGACTTCACATTATGTGAACCATTGATTTCTAGAAGTCTGTTCTTGTATTTTAGGTCACATTGGTGTAGGGGAGAGATGAGAGTCTGGGGGTAGAGAAAAGTTGAGAGGAATCCTCTCCATTTTTGAAACTCCTCTTTCAATCAGTGTTTAATGATGCATGTGTGAGTTTCAGGAAACATGTGTAAGGATCATGCAGATGTGAGAAAAAGGGAAAACCTGTGGAGCAGGTGTGCAAGCAAGTCCCAAGTTACCAGAGTTCAAACTGGGGACCTTTGGCAGACAGGCCTTGCCACAGTGTTGCTTCACATGGTGGGCAAAGCATGTTATGGCCATCACTTCTCGCTACTTGAAAGCGCACAGAGCACACTTCAATGGCTTTTCACAGATGCTACAAAACAAAGAATAACAGACACTAGTGTGTACTCCAAGAAAAATGAATGGAGATAGCCTAAGAAATATGAGGAGGTGCTGACACGAGCTCCAGAAGGGAAGATGAAACGAAGAGCAAAACACAAGTGTTACTTGGTCCCTAAATGCTTTTTGATCATCCAGCTTAGCTTAAGGGACACAAACACCCCTGCAGGAAGCTCATCCACACAATGGTGAAAATAAAGGCCAATTATTTAACTTGCTTCTCTCCTTCTTGTGCTGATGGCTCCGAGGGCAGGATTGCCCTGCCTTTCTTGAACGTGTTGCCTGAACACAGTAAGAGAGTAAAGCAATGAAGTCCATAAAGGACTAGATAGTGTCAGTTGTTTTCCAGTGCTTTCTCATGCTGACATTCATCCTCTCTTCATGAGATAGAGTAAGAATTCTAGCAGGCCCAGGTTTGGAAAGTGTGGTTCTGCCAGGCCTTGCCCTTCCCCTTCCCTCTCCCTGTAAACCATAGATTACAGCACTAAAACTAGCCAATAATCCCTATTCCTTTATTTGGGTGCTTTCTTGAGGCAGACTCATTCCTGAGGCTGATCATCAATGCTCAGCAATCAAAAGACCCCTTTGGTTTACCTAATTAACACCCCCAATCAAAATATCCCACTGTACCTCACCCATTCTAACACAGACTTCCCCTTTTCTCTTCTTAAAAATTACACCTGCAAGGTCATTGGACAGTCCTATCTCACTATAAAATTCCCCCTGGATGCCTCCCAACTCTCAGTCCATAACTTTGCAGGTAGTTTGTTCATTAAATTCTTGCCAGAGATGCTTTTTGAATGTCTTCTATGATACAGGCACTCTCACTCTCTATTATATACCAGGATCATGTACCAGTGATAGGTCCAGCTACACAGTCCTAAGAATCCTAATAGCCTAATTGTTTATACAAGGGATCACATATTTTCACCCTTATTAACAGCAGTGGGTGAGAAAGAGATGTGCATATCTATGGTTGATGTCATACCTGGGTTTACATGGCTACGAGGGTTTAAACTTAGGTCCTTTTGCTTTAATAGCAAGTACTTTACAGACTGAGGCATCTCCCCAACCCTAAACACTAGATTTATCTGTGCCTCTGGTTAAAAACATAATAAGCCCTTTGATGCAGCAGATGCTGTCTTTATCCCTCTTCTACAATCTACCACCAACCACTTGAACCAATCATTTGTTGCACTCAGATGCATTCTCTCTTTCTACCGTTGACTGTGTTCCAGTTCCCATCAACTGTCTAGTTCTGGATGTAAATGGGAAATGGTAGTAGTTGATGGAGAGACGAATGGAAAGCATAAACCATAGAGTCAATTTTCTTCATGTCTAGCTTGCACAGCAGTGGTGCTAGCAATATTCTTGGAGATCTGGGACTTCTGGGGCTCCTGCAAAGCTGTGCACTTCTGTTCCTCTGACCCCAGATGTGGCAATCATTTTCTACAATTGCTAAACTCTGGATTTCCTCATTTCTCCATCACTTTCAGTTCTTCTTAGATATGGAAGCTATTCCTGTCCATTGAATTCCTTATTGAACATACTTACTGTTTCTTCTTCATGGAGATAACTTAACTGTCATCTTCTCTACCTCTTGCCCTTGGACAGATATGGGAGAGCATAGCCAGCAGCCTCGCTCCTTCATCTTCAAACTCTCCCCCCCTTTATCCTTCTTTCAGAAGTGGTCCTGTTTACCTGCTTCCACTCAAAACTGCTCTAGTGTCACCCTGGACTTGGCAGGCTGTTGATCTTCCCTCTATGGCACTGTGAGCCCTATTTCTCAATGTCTATGATTCATGGGTAGGCTAGTTTTCATTCCAGCCTTGATGATGGTCCTGTGAAACCAAGTCTTACTATGTGCTGCATAGTAGCTAGTGCTGCTGATTTATGCTGGTACAGGCCTGAAAAAAAGAAAAGCAATAAACAAAACAAAAACCCCAAGATGGACAATTTCTGAACAACAATACCCAAAGTTTACCTCTGCCTCCCATAGGCATGCCCTCTTGAATACACACACACACACACACACACACACACACACACACACACACACAGAAAGAGAGAGAGAGAGAGAGAGAGAGAGAGAGAGAGAGAGAGAGAGAGAGAGAGAGAGAGAGAGAGAGAGAGAACATCTCTTGTGTTTGTGTGTTCTGAGTCAGCCAGGCTTGAGGACAGCTGCTGCTATAATGCTATAACAGAAGTAACAAGGGAGAGATCTCTGGGTATGTGAGGAAATAAAGAAAACAAATGTTAAACTAGCCAGAGATTTACATGGATGCCAGGAATGGGGCTGTCTAGTTTTCAAACACTGTTCCTCTGGAGCGGAAGGGAGGACTGCCCGTGCCTTGCCTTGTTGACTAACCGTGTCCTAGAGACTGCTTCCTGCCTGTCTTCCATCCTTGCCTTCTCAGCACTCTAATGGCAGAGTTTCCAAGGGTAACCAGGCAACTCTGTTCTCTGGCCCCAGCTCCTGCCTAGGAGCCTAGGAGTTGGTAGAAATAACAAGGAATGCCCAGGAAAAAAAAAAAAAGTATTTCAGATATCAGATATATGCATATATTTATGCTGAGAAAGTATTTGTCATTCATCTGAAATTCAACTTTCATTGGAAAGATGTATTTTGGATAACTGTATTGGGAAACCTTACTCTGTATGCTTGTCTAACACCGGGCATCATGAAGCAATAACCTATGCCATGTTTCTTTCTGAGAAAACAGATTGATCTTCTGCTTCTTTGAGCCCCTCCTGGAGCCAGGGAGGATGAAGATGTCTTTAGTAAACAAGGTATTCTGCTTATTCTGCTTGGCTTGGCACTGACAGACTCAATTGTATATGCATTCTATTAGTACCCAAATCTGGCTGCTACCTGGGTTCCAAGTACATCATCAAAATGACAATTGAAAATGTTTAAAGATCTATGATGACTTTGAAAAGTTAAGGAGAAGCCTCATCTATTTCAAAAAAACCCACATCAACTTTGCTAACCCAATTCTATTGCTTTTGCTACACAATATGTCTTTTGCTGTTTTTGTAATTAGAAAAATGTTTAACAAGTTTTTCTACTCCGTTTTACATTTCTCATAAATATGTATCAAGTACAGATCCTCTTGTGAGTTGATGGGATTGTTTCCTGTCCTTGAGGAAGCCTCTTTTATTTATTCATTCATTCAACACATCTTTCTCTGAGATTATATTGTGTACCTCATGCTGTTCTAGGTGTTGGGATATCGAAGAGAAGCAAGCCAAACAAAATACAACCTTAAGATGTTTGTGCTAGGAAGAAAACAGGGAAAGAAGGACACATGGTGGTGGGCCGAAGGAGGCAGTAGGTTGACAGATGTAAATTACATGTTAAGAGAGCCTGTCCTATAAAAGTGCTAAGGAACCAGGTGAAGGACAGTTGCTTTTATTTATAACTTTTTGAACTGTGAAATATCAAAGTATATTTTCCAATTCTAGTCTCTCTGGCTGATTCCCATTTAGGATTTTAAGAAAGCTATAGCAGGTTTGCCTATCATTATTTATTTGTAGATGTATACATTTTTTTGTAAAAGAAACACCTTTATAAGCTTTATTCTGAATTTATTATGTTTTAATATACAAAGTGTTAAGGTGATATTGAATCTGATACAATTAATGTACACATCCATTCTTCAAAATCAAACAAGTCAGGACTACACTGTGGTTGTTTCTCACAAATATTTTCCATGAACTACCTGCTTACATGATACTCTGAGGCATGGCTACATAGTGTTGAAGCCCTGTCCCTACCACTTAGAAGTGCTGCTTTCACTATTTTGTGCCTTGGTTTCCTAATATTTGAGGAGTGCAAGTGGTTGGCTTGACTCAACTTCCCAATGTTAGGATAGCACGTGACTTACCTTAGAGTATGCCTGCAAACATTAAATAAAGGAATATACTACCATCTTCATAAAGTTCTTAATGGTATACATGATTAACTGGCTCTCCAGAATTAAAAATAATCCCAAGCAGATAACATTTGCCATTATCCATGTTATAAATTGTATTGCCTCAGCCATTTACCAAGTTTGGAATTTAGGTGAGATATATAGTAAGTGTTACTGAGTTGGTCCTATATCTATAACATACTATACAGTGATTTTTTATATCAGGCTGGCAATGGTATTTATTTGTAGTAACATGAACTTCTGATATAATTTTACTGGTGGCTAGATTGTCCTTTATTTTGGCACCACTGTCACTCTAAATACAATGGTTTTCATGTGATAAGGGGACTAATACATTACAGAGTCTCTACTGTAATCTTGACCTCTTCAGTCTAGGCACCAGGAACTTCTCTCATGCTCCAGTGTTGTGACAATTAACCCTGCCATAGGTGTATGAACTGTTAGGCTGAGAGAGGTCACTCTAGAGAAACACAATCATAAGCCAACAAAATGGAGTTCTAGAGAAAAACATCTAGAATAGTGCTTTTTGTTTTTGTTTTTGTATTTTTAAGAAATTAAAAGGAAACAGATAGCCTGTATCAAATAGACTGAGAAAAGAATTAGTTTTTAGCAACCAATGGATAGACAGCTTGATCACTTAATTCATACAGTTGAACCCTATGGGATGTTGCAGATGAGACCTGCAAGGAAGAATGACTGGGAGATGTAAAATGGACAATCTCTTTGTTGCACAAGTTTCAACAACCTGTTGCTATCAGACCACCCTGGGCTTCTACTTAAATCTGCTCCTTACTTGTCATGCGATTCTGATCACATGTTTTAAGCACCTTGAGTCTCAAAGGCTGCATTTAATAAAACTTTAAAAAATTGAAGACTGACATATGTTTTGTAAAAATAATGGTCAAATCTCATAAATATTCATTATAGACAAAGAGTGCTTGTTAGGTTTGGGCTTAGAGGGATTGGTTGGCCTCCGGCAGGGACCCTGGAAGCCAAAAGGGTGGGCTGGGCTGGGGAAAGCAAAATGATAAAGTGCCTGCCTGGTCACACATGGCTGTGGGTCACTGCTTGGAAACGTGAGAACAAAATGGGACCCCAAGCTAATGACTTTCAGGTGTGCTGGCCCAGCTGCCTGGCCACTGGGGACTAATGCCGAGGCCAAGGCCAATGCTCCAGGGCTGCCAAGGCAAACATCCAAGACCAAGGTAAACCAACCAGGGCCAAGGACCAGGGCCTCCCACCAGATTGCATAGCACCCTGTGGCTGTGTGTGCCTGCACCTGCCCACTGTGAAATCAACAAGGTCTGTTTCCCTGCCTCTCTCACCACTTCCCAGAGCCCCTCTACTCAAAAGTATCTGACCCATCCCCTCACTCCTTACTTGGAACCTACTATAAACCTGGTTTGTGGGTGCTTTGGCTAAGTCTGGCCTTCAGGTTTCTGGCAGAGAATCCCTCCATTCTCTTTCCAGTGTGCATGTTGCCTGTCTCTATTTGTTGCATGGTATACCATTCTCTCCTACAGTTTCATCAGGTTTCTTTGTTATCTCCCAACTGTTTACATCATCCATTTAGAGAAGAGAATCTGACCAAGATGCATTCCAGCTAAGCTCTGCTCCTACACTCTTTCCTGGGCTGTAGGACATTTGAATATCACAGAAGCAATGTTTGACTCCTCAAGGCATGATAGAAGTGTGTGCAGGTGAACGTAGTCAATGGCATGACTGTTGATGCCCACAGGAACCATCCTTTGGAGATACCTTGTTCCCAGCTTCCAGAAGGATCTTTTGTTATTCTCTAAGCAGGCCTGTGATGGTGGAATTGTTGTCTATGGCTTTACATTCACGTCTGAGTCTAGATAGCACTCCATCTTCATTAGTTGTCCATACCCTGTTTAAACTCTCTCTATGCATCAATTCACTCTTTTATCAAGTTGTAATACCATCCATTACATTTGGTTACAGGGGAGATCTACAAAGATGTCATATTCTTTTATTCACAAGGTATCTGCAAAGCATCAATTATTTCCTAGGACCAGTAGTACCAGGGATACTGGTATTGATACACCATGATCCCTCATCCTCAAGGTCCTATAGTCTAGGGGCAAAGGCAGATGAAAAGCTACAGAGGGATGGTCCATTATACCAAAGATAAGAATGAGAGGTGGAAATGATATCTCCCTGGAATGTGCCACCCATTCATAATTCCGTTTCAGAGTCTTTCTGCTTGTTGTTGTACTCTGCTAAACCCATCCTCCAATCTCTGAAAACCTCCTCATTCTTTAACTTGCTTTATGTTCAATATCATTTGTCATTGACTCCTCTATGACTTCATGGTTATTAAATAATGGGATCTAATTCCCCATGTCCTTTATTTTCTTATGGACATATTGCCATTCAATATCATACTTATTTCTTCCCCTCTCCTAAAACATGTGCTCCGTGGATATTTGTCTGTTGTACACAACATCTAAGACTATAACTGATATGGAGATATGTAGCTAGTTGTTTTCTGCCAGCCTTCCTGGTCCCACCGCCGCGCCAGCCCCAAATAACATGCAGAGACTCTGTATTTGATATAAGGCTGTTGGCCAGTTAATAGTTTCTTACCAGCTAGCTCTGTCTTAATGATTAACCCATTTCTACTATTCTAAGTATTTCCATGTGGCTCATCTTATCAGCCAAAGCGGCTGGCCTTCTACCTCTCCAGGGCTCTCTATGTTGTCTCTTCCTTACTACTTCCTCCTTCCTCCTAGTCTCCTAGCCCCGCCTATCTTGCTTTCCTATTGGCCAACAGTGCTTTACTCATTAACCAGTCTGAAAAATAACATCTCCCATCAGAGATAAATGCTTCAGCAAATATTTGTTGATTACATGGGCAAACAAACATATTAAAGAAAGAAAATCAGAGTGAGTATATTAACCATAAGCTGGCATGGGGGCCTGTGGCTATATCCGGGTAGGGGTTGTGGGTGATGGAGACAAGCTCTTCCCATGCAGGCATCTCCACAGTAAAGTTTCTCTAGCACACCTAAAAGCTGAGTGACTGAACATTCCAGGCTTTAGAGACCACAGACTGATGGAGGCTTATTGCTCTGGACTTTAATCACTAGTGACACTGGCACTTGGCAGCTCCTGTAATTCTCAGCTCCCAGCAGTAATGGGCTGTGGCAGCAGATAGCAAAGAGTGGCAAGCAGCAGCAGGCAGTGGTTGCTGGTGTCACAATTGTCATAGTAGACATAGGCTATCCCGATCCTCAGCCTTTAACAGCGGCCGGGGTCACTGCTCTCAGGGCCCTTGAAGCTTGGCAGCTCTCTGTAGCTGTTGGCCAAGTCCCTCCATTCTTATCTTCAGCCCTTTGATGACTTCTTTGTCTCTGTCTCCTTTGCCCCTGCACTTTGTTCTGTGACACTTCAGCTACACTTTCTTCACAACTTCAGCTTCCACCATCGCTGTCTTAGCTCTCACCCCATCCCTGAACCATCTGCTTATACTTTCACCTCTTTCCATGTTTCTAGTTCCTATCCAAAGACCACTGAAGGAAAGCTTTGAACAGGCAGACTATCGCAACACCATGAGCCAGTACAGAAGTGTCTCTCAATGGGTTAGTAAAGAGAGCTGAGTGTCCTGCTTATCTAGCCAGAAAAAGGGATGGGGGTGGGGATAATCTTTATTCTAGTTGTAGAACTACATGCAAATGAATGGCTATGTTCGCATGAAATGCAGGCTTTCTATGATCTGCCCCAGAAATGGCTGGTGTTTTTGACTAGCTAGGGAGTGGCAGCTAGGTTTGGATGCATTGGCAAAAATTATGCAGACAGTGGGCTGGCAAGAAAACTCATTTAATCCCTTTTAAGAAGACTGGACTTGGCATGTGGCCTAGAACATTTTTTTTTTTGAATAGCACAGTTTTAGTCCTATAAAAGATGCTTGATAATTCTGCTGCAATGGGTGCCCCCATATCACTCTATGAAGAATACAAGCACATCTCAGAAGAAGAGGCAGGAGAGGTCAGTAACTCCACCTGAGGACACAAGTATGAATGCATAGTATCTGCTTCCCACTGCCCTACAATCTAGGGAGAAGGGTATGTGAGAAACAATAGCAAGATGGTTTATGATGTAAGAGATGAAAATTAACTCTGATGGTTCATTGTGCCAGGGAAGAACTGGGGTGATTGGCACCCAGATTGAGACTCTCCCCTGGCTGTTGTGGTCAACCCTGCTGCAGTATGTATGTATTCATTCATTCATTCATTCACTTATTCATTCATTCATTTTAACTATGAGAGTTCAACCACAGCCCATATTTAAGTTCCCCAATTCGAGCATGCTATTCTCTAAGGTGCTGATAAATTAGGGTTCAATTAATTTAGCTTAAGTTCTGCTATGCTCTTGTTATAATACATAAAGCAGAGCCTGTGTAAATGCTTTTAGTACCAGGTGAGCCCCTGTGAAGCTCTGCACTGCAATAGGGCAAGCAGCACCTTCTCCCAGGCTTCCGACATACCTGGAGAAAAGAGGTGGCTGGGGTTCATCGTAGATTTGTGTAGGACTAGAACAAGGTAGCTGTAGAGCCAGAGAACCCTGTTCTTATTCTAGCTCTGATCACATGTGTCTAGGGTTGTGACGAGTGTATTCTAAAGGAAACTGAGGAAGCATGTTGTTTGAAATGTAGTTTTTTTTAATTAATGATTGGTCAGAAGCAATGAACTTTTTGAAAGGATGTTCAGTAGATAAATACATTTCCATTGGAAAATATACAAGGAATATGGAAGATTTACAGAGGTATAAACATCTCTTTATATTCTTTCATTTCTTACTTTACCATAGCTGTAACATTTTCAGGGACAGCAACTTCTCTAATGGGGTCTATGTGTTTAAATGTCAAGGTCAGAGGAAGGGCAAGCCAAGCATTTGACTTCAGAGCTGGCAGTAATAGAGACATTGCCTCGTGTCTTGTAAAGAGAAGTCTGTGTCCTCTCTGGGATGTTCTCAAATGGCTTCTCATGGGATCCAGGTTATGTACATAGAATAAAGACTGTGTTTGACCTGGCTGAGGACACAGGGAGGAAGGTTAATCTTTACATGCTATAGAATCATGTCTGGAGCTACCCTACTGAGCGCTGGTTACTTCAGTCTCCATGCATGAGACCCTCTTTGAGACAAAGCCTTAAATTACATTCTTAACAATGGTGATGATTTTATTCTGATTCCCTGGAGATGGCCACCACAAGTAACCAACATTACTGTACCAACTGCAGAGGAAACAGGAGCTGTTTCAGAGAGTCAGGAGGTCAGAAGTAGCTATCATTTGTTTGCTGTTCTCAGGGGTCATTTTCCTACAGGGAGGTGAGATGGACTTTCAATATGGAGCCAGTATTTTGCAGAACACGTTCTAATTAACTGGGTTTCTAGTATCCTGGCGTTCACTAATAGCAAGAGTTCACTAGAAGATCCAAATAATAGATGATGGTTCTGAGGGATCAACAAAGCAAGAGAGATCGATAAACACACACTCTCTCTAACCTTAGACTTGGACCTGTCTCAGAATTCAGCTTGGTGTGGGAAGGTTGAAGGCTTACTAAAATAAAGTGCACATGGAAGAAAACTAGAACGTTAACTAATCACCAGCCAGAGATACTCACTTGAAATTCAGGAGCAAGAAGATTCAGCTGGAGCATGTCAAGCCGTGATCTGAACTCATGTCTTCTTAATTCAAATCAGTATGAGTATGTACCAAACCCCAGCCCTTCTTTTAATTCCATATTACAGTGTTTACTACCCGAGGCCATAGTAAAAGGAATCCTTCATTGCCCTAAACATGGTTCTCTGAACCCAATCGTGAATCTGGAGCTTGTGTCTGTGCCTTTGGTTGATTTTAATATGACACCAGGGTCTAAAAGTCTCTCTTATTCATTTTATTTATTTATTTTAATGGCCCAAATTCAACTCCACTAAGCAAATCAATTCAGCACTGAGGCTGAAATTTACAATATGCTCACCAATACTATGGCTCAACAGGGTGCATTAAGGGGCTAGTTAAACACCAAATGCTGTATAAATCTTGGCCTTATAGGTGTGCTGAAAACATAAATAGCTTCCAAAGAGCTGCGATCAATACCAAGATATATGTGGAGGCCCAGAGTGTGCAAATAATTTAAATTTTAAATTAGCCCCTGCTTAGTAATCCCCCCACCCTTTTAACATCCTGGGTTCTTCAGTTCCTGTTAATGGCACTAAGTTTCCAGTATCAATGCTTGCTTGAATTTCTGTTCAGATATCAAAACTAGAACTGAGGTAGCATCAAGGTCCATGTGTTGATTGAGATCCACAGACAGAAATAAGAAGGAAAAGCCTGAAGAAAAGATGAAAAGGAAAGGGGTGTGGTTATGGAGAAATTGAGAATAAATGAGATGGGATAAAGGGTGGGTGGCAAGCTGGCATTGAGAAAATATGAAAGGAAGTGGAAGGTGACAGATCATTTGGAGAATGTAGTGTCATGAACAGTGTTACTGCCTTCTCATGGACCCAGTGTTGCCAGATCATTGGAGAGTCAATCCTTTGACCCCATCAACTGATGCTTATGTCTGGAGGTATTCCATGAAACAGACTGCCTGGAAGCCTTGGGCCCAAATCCAAAGCCAACTAATCTGTGGAGAACCATCTTACTCAGTCTCCTTGTTGCTCTTGGATCCACTCAAGGCTAAGCAGACCTTTAGAGAGCCAGGAATCCAGAAAGAGTTTTGTTTAATGGGGAGAAAGGGCAGTGTTTTCAATTGGGAAACATTTTTTGTAACTATTGGCTCCTGAGGTGTCATGGATGATGTCACGGAAAAATCAAATTAATGGCCACAACATGAGTTAGAAAACAGGATACTCATCCGGGCAATAGTGGTGCATGCCTTTGATCCCAGCACTTGGGAGGCAGAGGCAGCTGGATCTCTGTGAGTTTGAAACCACCCTGGTCTGCAAGAGCCTCCAAAACCCCCAAACCACAGAGAAGCCCTGTCTCAAAAACAATCAAACAAACAAACAACCAGGATACTGTAGAGACAGTATTCTCTGAGAAGATACCTTGACAAACTTTGGCACACTTCAGCTCAAGCATGCCCTATTGAAGGCTTATTGTAATGGGAAAGAGCTCACCAGCATTTCTGTTCTCCAGAGATGGATGACTGCCCAACAGGATTATGACAAGCCCCAGTAAGTCTGATTGTTTCTCCAAGAAGCTCGCACAGGAGTGACCCTTTTACCTATCTAGTTTTCAGAACATTCTCTGGCCTTTCTTCCTCTTTCCCCAGCACTCAGATGGAGATAAGGCCTAAGCTGCTGTAGAACAGGTTAGTGCATCCACTCACAAACTCTTCTTAGACCAGGCTGGCATTTAGTCCCATCCCAATCCTATCCTGAGAAAGCACTCCCCACTTTCTCTGCCCTGACTTCTTTGAGGCTCTGGGGGTCTCAGAAGAATGTACAACCAAGCCCATGTGACTTATCTTTAATGTCTCCATTCTATCACCTGTTTAGTTGAATCCTCTGTGGCATGAGAGGATGTTGTCCCAAGACATACCTATATTTTTGAATATGTCCATTCTCTGTCATTTCCATAACCAGCTTTCAGTTCAACGGACACCCTTGCCCTAAAACTTTTTGCGCGATTAGCCAGAAAGGAAGAATGTTCACCCTCTGAGTACCTCAGCTACTTTGTTAGTTCTCCCTCAGATTTTTTCAAACTCTCCTCCAACATCTTTGTTTATAGCACTTCTTATGCTACTGTATCTAGTTTCAGGACATTCGCTATTTTCTGCCATACACTCTGCATTTGATACTGTTAATGGCCGCATGTTCTGAGTAAATTTAGGCAAATGAGCAGAGGGTATCAGAACACAGTGAATTATTATAGTAGCCCCAAATGCTCAAACATATAAACAACTTTGTTCTTAATCTTTTCTGTGGACAAAGTATGTAACAGACATTAATTCACTTACATAAAACCCACAATGGAGGGACTTTATTCCTGTTTTGCAGATGCCAAAATGAGACTTTCATAAAAAATGGTTCCGCAAATCACTAAAAGTCTTGAAAATTATTTATGAGTTGTGAACAAGAACTGAAAGCCTACTCCATACAGTTTTAACACACACACACCCCAACAGCTTCTGTAGAAATGCACTATGCCTTTCAGAGTGAGAGCAGTTACCCTATTAAGCCTGTAAATGATCAGGTCTGAGGCTAGCCTTTCAGTGAGCTGAGGAATTATGAAGAAGTGATTGTAATGGGGCCTACAGTGGACTTCCTTCTTTGGGATATCACAGTCTAAACCATGCAATGAGGAGGGTTTCTGACTCACATAGTGCCTTGATTATAATTCTAAGTTATTCTTCACAACATCATCATCTAAACCAGTTTCTTTCCTTATTCATGTGCTGGGCAGCATTCTAACACTTTGCAGAACACCCAAGAACATAAAGTAAAGAGAAAGCATTTATTGGGAGGTTTCATCTCATGGCTTGCCAGTGCCAATGCTTTGGGACTGGAGCAAGGGTAAACACCATGGTGGTGGGAGTGTGTAGTGAGGCTACTCATCTTATGTCAGCTAAGAACCAGACTGAGAGAAAGGAGCCAGGAACAAAATATATCACTTAAATTCAGATTCTTTGTGACATTCTTCCTCTGATTAGACACATTACTCAATCAATAGTCTATCCAGCTATGAACTCATCAATGGGTTAATCAGATCCCATCACAACTCACTCACCTCTTAATAGCATATTCATCTCAGGACCAAGCCTTCATTATGTGAGTCTTTGGGGACCTTTTGTTATCACAACTGTAAGTAACCATATAGAATCAAGACAGAGGGTAGGGGTGTTACTCAGTAACCATCATAAAACTCTACTGTTTTCCTGGCTTTTATTTGGAACAGTTATTTATGGTTGAAAGCAGTGAGTGGGAACAAAAGAGCAAATAAGGTGATCTTATCAAAAATCTGAGGGCAGTTCACTTATGCCTGGGAAACTTTTCAAATAAAAGTCTTGTCATTTTCAGCAAAACATCTTTGTCCTTTATGCATTCATTCAGCAGAATGCTAACTATGTATCAGATCCTGTTGTAGGTGCTAGTGACAAATAAAAATCTTTAATGATGTCAGAGAGATGAAACTATAACCAAGTCTTACCTATAAAATGGAAACAACTCTGCATTCCAAGATTATTTACTAGGAGAGAAAGAGAAAACTCCTAGTGATGGGGCTTTCCTAATTTTGGACAGTGACATCGAGTGTCTTCTTGGAAAGGCTCCATTGAAATGCAAGCCTGAAGGAAAGGAAACCAGGGTGATGGTGGTATAGGATATACCTGACACAGGAGTTTTAGGATGCAGCTGAAAGCTTCAGGAGTAAGAAGCTGGAGAAAATGGGTCTTTGAGTTCTTCCCCTAGTCACCTTTATCCCCTCCCTCTTTCTTGGGTTTATTGGAGCTAATCCTCCACTCTCCCCATGGCTCCCTCACCGTTTTTGGCTCTTCTTCCATCAGCTTAGGATGATTGATATAATTATCCTTATGCAGTATCTAAGGAGATCAAGTAAGACTCAAGAGATGCATACTCAGAAGCCATAGAAATAGAATAAAATATTTTGTCTCCACTGCTCAAATCCAGCACCATCCTTCCCACACTTGTCTCACTCGATACATGTCTGGATACAAGATCACCTTTGCTTCTATCTCATGAATTCCAAACATGGGTAGGTACCACAGTCGTCCAAGGGTACAAATGAGCAAACTGAGCCTACCTGTCTTTGAATGGCTAGAGCAGACAATGCATTACTTAAACCCAGGGACACCGGAACAACAGCACTTCAAGGTTCCAATGTCTAGTATTCCCTGCTTGTTGAATGATGTTGAATAGATAGATAGATGATTAATTGAATTATTGCTTTGGGTGAGCACAGAAAGGCAGGAGTAAACCAATAAGTGAAACCCTTGTATAGCACACTCAGCCATAGCTGCCTTGAGTGTCTGTGTGCTATGTGTGCCCAAGGAACACTCTGAAGCCTTCAAGCTGTCAGCACAGATTCCACCAGGGAATGAGAAACACCCTGAGCTTCCTCAGGCCCCTCTGAAATCAAGCCAAGGCGAAGGCGTGGAGCAACATCCAGACAGCTCCTGGAGCCTCTGGCCCTGGGCATGGTGCCCTCACTTGTGGAGATGGAAACAGTGAGGCCAGTCTAACTGGAAGATGCCTCACTGTTCTTGACACCTTGAACTTAAAAACCACCATCACTGTCACTTCACATTGCCCTGCTAGGCAGGACAATGCGGGGAGACAGGAGGAGAGAGAAAGGGAGGAGGAGACCTCAGCATCAGGGCAGGAGGCTGGGAAGGAGGCTACTGAGAATGCTGCCTTGTGGTATAGGTTCTAATATGGGGACCCATGTACCACTTCTGTAAGAGAACCCTAAATGGGAATGTCACTTTTCTCAGCGATTGTCAAAGTCATGAGATACTGTGTACATTAAAATTTTTCCTTCTATTTTTAATTCTTTCAACCTTTCAGATTACATTAAGTGAAATAATTTCAATTAGTTTTAGCATCTCTATCACAGATGATGATGCTGCCTTCCCAACCAAGAGCTAATTCTACTGGGCCAGGGTGCCCAAGTCAAGCCCAGTAAAGATGCCTAGTTTTCACTGTGCTTTTCAAGTTACCGGTTTGCAGAGGGAAGTGCCCTTCAATCTCCCAAGGAATGGTGAAGGTTTTTACTTAAATTGGTCCACAAAGTTTCTATAAACATTAAAGAAAACACAAGACATGCTCTTGCAGACACTTTGGGAACCCAGAGGAAAGACAAGAGAGGGTTGCAAAAAATGAACCAGAGCCTTGGAAGACAAGCCTAAGCAGCCTTGCTCTGAGGACCTCACAGGAATTCTGGAAGGTTCTAGAAGCCAGTCCCTAGGTAGCTGAGCAGAAACTTGGCTCTTGCAGCCTGCAAGGGGCCCCCTGAGCCCCTGCATTCTCAGAGCAAACATTAGTCTCTCTGCTCTTTGTCCTTAATGACCACAGCCATGGGGGAGCAGCTTTTACTCCCAAGGAGACTGTCTGTATCCAGTCCATGAGGAGAGACCTAAATTGGCATTCCACATAGTAATAAAAAAATTCCCAGCAATTATTAAAAGATTCTTATCTCTTGCTCCCTAGGTGGATAATGAGTTCCTTCTCTGCTGGACTGAGACAGGCTGTCTCTGCTCACACTTAATGAAACCGGACCAAGTTTGCAAATGAGCCTGCCCTGCCTCTCCCCTTAACCTCTGCTTGTCGAGCTGTACATCAAAACTCTGGCTTCTGTCTTTTCTTATTAACAGCCTGTAATCTTACCAGAGACCTCGCCTTGGCACTTCCTCTTTATGTGTGCAGATCTGGCTTTTGCTGGGCATAACAACTGGGGGGTTTAGCTTCTTGATCTATAGTTAGGACAGCTAGGTGACCCTGAGCATGGGGTATAGGGGTACAAGCAAGTTTTGTCATATATTTTTCTGTTAAGTTATTAATTCACTATCACTTTTTTCCACAGGACCCAGTGATCCCGAACATTGTTTAGTAATGGTTTTAACATCTATCCTCTCTATCTGGGCTGTCATCATGAGTTCACTCTGTTTGGACATTCAGAGACTTTCCCTTATTTTGATATCATCTCAAAAAAAAATTGAAATAGGAATAGCTTTTTTTAAGTGGGGTGTTAAACAGCTTTTCCTGAAAGGCTCACCCATGCTCCTTGGCCTGGAAGATAAAGAAAGAGATGTAAGTGTGTACTTGGCATGTAGTTCAAGAGTGTAGGTTGACATGCCTGGCATCTTGAGTGTATCCGCTATTATTTTCACATCAAATGGGTGGTGCTCTCAGAATATTCTGGATTTGTGAGTATCACTGTCTTTGTAGGTTTCAGGTATATTTTTGTTGCAAAACAACCATCCACTTCGGGAGTGCTTGCTTCATTCAGACACTTCCACTTATCTGTTCTAATGTTGTATAACAAAGCTTCCCCAGAGCATGGCAGCTTAACAAACTATAGTGTGCGTGTGCGTACACACACACACACACACACACACACACACACACACACACACACACACACTTCCTGATTGTTATGGCTGGGAAATCAAGCAGGATTCTTTTGTCCCATTATTTTGCCCCTTATGACACAACTGGCATTTCGGGGAAGGGTATTTACCTGGTGACAAGCTTGATTTGCATGTCCTAAGAAGCTTTGCTGGCATGCCTTAGCTCTTTGAGAGTATATGCTATCTTGGAAGGCTCTCCTTGCCTGGGCTCCTTCCTCTCTGCATGCATTCTCACTTGGGGTCTGCAGCAGGCCTGAAGCTTTTCTGTGATTTCTCAGGTTCCCAGGGATATTTCTAGAAGCAGGAAGCAGAAGCTGCTGGCCTCTTACAGATTCTGTGTCTGATGTGCACTGACTCTCTTTCAATGCCCCACCCCCAGTGACTTCCCAGTCCCACCTGGCTGGCACAGAAAAGGAGATTCTTTCATACCTAAACTAAATGTGCAGAAAAGTAGCTGGGAAAGGGGGAGCAAAAGAAAATATCCTGGAGTCTCCTAAACTAGATCCCAACGTAAAAGCACAGGCTTGGGAGACAGGGATCTGTGTATCCTGCCTCGTTCTTAGTGATTGTGATGTGAGCTGGGTTTGTTAACTATGGTCTGTGTCCTCCTGCAGCCATTTGATTAACTTCCTGAAGTGCTAGGTCCTCCTTTCAAAAGGACTAGGCAATTAGCCCTCACAGCTGGTAAAACCAGCTTGGTTATTGAGGAGGGAGAGCCCCAGGGTGTGTTTTCTATAGTTAGGGCTTGACCAGTGACCCTACCTAGCTGCCCTTACAGAGCCATTGGTCACCAGGGCAACCCATTCAGGGAAGGTTACTGGCTGAGAGACAACATGTCTTAACTGTTAGGAGTCCGGGTTGAGACAACTCTAAGAGCAGACTATACTGAATGTGTCACCTGTGAATAATCTCATCATTCCTATTCTACAAATACATGGCTTTTGATGTCTTCTTGCACCTTCAAATAAAGTTTGAGATCATTTGCTATCCCCAACGTTTACATCATTACTACTTTCATTCATCTAACAGTGGTTAAGAGAGACAGTCTAGGTTTAAAGACATAAAATAGAATCTTGGCCCTAGTATTAGTACATTAGTTTATTTTGATATAATGACCCTTTTACCACCCCAATTTCTTTATTATACAAAATTCTGGTATACAGTTAATGCATATATTATTTGGGGAATAAAATATAAAGAGTATTTTCAAAGTAGTACAGTGTCTGTAGCATGGAGAACTCAGGAATTAGTTCTGACTTTATTACCTTTTGATTTGTTTTATTTTGGTAACACTTAACATGCAATCTACCCTTAACATATTTTGAGTGTGCCATACAATATTGTTATCTACGGGTAATGTATAGCAGGTGCCTGGAACTTATTTATCTGCCACCATTGAAACTCCATACTATCTAATTTCCTGGGCCCTTAGTGATCACTATTCTATGCTCTGCTTCTCTGAGTACATTTGTTTTAGATATCTCATACTAAGTAGAAGCTTGAGATGTCTGTTGCTTCGTGACTGGCTTATTTCACTTTGCATAATGTCCTCAAGGCTCACAGTGCAGGATTTTCCTTTTGAAATTGTTGAGCCAAATATCAAGCTGTAAATAGTTATGTGTCCTCACTGAAAAATGCCTACTAACCTGATGCTTTCCTTGCATGAATGTCACAATATTAAGCACTATGCAGAATTGCATGTGTTGTGCTGTTATCAGATAGGAACAAAGTGGATTTATTTATACCAATGTCTTCACCAGTAATTGAGCAATGTGTTAGGCCATCAGAACTACCTTGGATTAGCAATGCCAATAATAAAGCATTGCCTATTCATATCTAAGTTTTCTTAGGTGTAGATTGGCTCTCTATGGAATGTTTAATGTCAGAGCTTTTGTATTTTATGTCACAATTCCTAAAAGACATAACCCTAACATTTTAAATCCCCAAAGATTAAAGTTCCTACAAAAAACCTTAAAATCTATAAAAAAAATCACAATCTTGATAGATTACAATTCCAAATGCTGAATTGCTAAGAGTCCAAATCACCCAAAGAATGGCCCTCCTTTTACAAAGGCTAGAAAGAAAGAAGCAAAAGCTTATTCTGGGAGCATTGTCTATTTAAATCTTTATTGTTTTCATGTTTAGGAATTGTTGATTTCCCAATTGTGATACTAATTTTTTAAATAGCCTTAGATTAAAATCAAACAAACAAAACTTCTAGTAAAAACTTGGATATTGGGTATATATATGCACATGTATTCACATGCATGTATACATGTGAAATCTCAAAATAAAGTAAGAAAAGCAAGGAAACGTAATTCCGAGATCACCACACCATACATGAACACTCTTGTCTCCTAGCTCAATATTAATCAGCGATACTTGTTATTAATTTTGGAAATGATAAATTTGGAGATATTCACATAGAAGGGAAGGCAGAGATCTGCAAGCCACAAATGCCAAAGATTGCCAGCAAATATCACATGTTAGCAGAGGCACATGCCAGATTCTTTATTACAGTCTCCAAAAGAATCCAATTGTGCTGAAACCTTAGCTGTCTGCCTCTGGTACTCATGTTTGTTTGTTTTTTAAACCACCTATTTTGTGCCAGCTTGTGATGAGAATGTTTGTGAAGAAATAGATTTGCAATTATGCACTTAATAACAGGGATAGTGGTAATCATAGCAAGCACTCCAGGCTCAATCCTAACCAAAGCCAAGTTAGGCCTCGGCTGTGGATTATTTTGTTTTGTGCTCCTAATTCTCCCTTGAGTTAGTGGAAATTATTATTCCCAATTCATAGGTAGGAAAACTGAGGCTTAAAGATCATTTTCGGTGTCTTCCATACGGGATGAGGTTTGGCGAATTTTGGACCTCAGCCACCTTAATTCCAAAGCCAATTTGCATCTCTGGAGGTTCTCAGGCAGAGAAAGTTCGTGGGAGTCACTCCAAGGGTCACTCACTTTCCATTAGCCTCTGGAAATGAGAAGTGGTGAGAGATTTGAAAAGTGTAATGTTGACAATGTAGGGGTTAAGTGGGAGAGAGCGGTCCCTGGGGCTGAGTCATCTGTTGGTTCTCCAATGTTCCATCTCAGCGCCCCTGAGTCCAGGCTGTTGCTCTGTCATCACTGGCCTATTTTCTTGTAAGACATCTTAGTCATAAACTCAGTAAGTCCTTTCCCCATCAGGAAACCCAAGCAAGTGAATGGAAAACACCCCAAACCAGTTTTGCAGCCTGGCTTCATCATATTAGAAGTCCAAAGATTTGGACAGGACTGAGTTCAGAGGTTAATTGAAGTCAGAAGTTTGGAAACTTTTGAATTGTTCATTTAATTATATGCCACTCCTCCCTCACCCTCCCCTCCCCTCTTTAGCTGTACACCTGAGCAATGGCTGGTGAGAAAACAGTTTTTTTTCACACAGATGTCTCTCTTAAACCCTGACCCCCAAGCAAAACAATCAACAGTGTCTGCCTGTCACTGCGCTCATCCCAGAAATACAAATTCACATTGTCAGGCAGGATCTGACTGTTGTGAAAAGAGGGCTTCTGACATAAGCTCAGAGCCTTACTATGTGGAATGAGCAGAGAGGTATCTGGAGGCACCATGTACATTGTATTCTCAGTGTATATACAAGAGTAGAGTTGCAGGGCTAGCTGATGGCCTCAAGGTGAGTTGGGGAAAGTTTTGGGTCTTCCTTTGACTCATACAGACAGGTCTATAGCTATTATGCAAATTAAATAAAGCCCTGCCTCAAAAGAACCTACTACATTACTAGAGGGCATAATCATTCTGGTAGAAAGGTCATACCCTTGGGGATGGTAGTCTGTTGACAACCCAAGGCTCTTACACCCTTTTCCATATATTCTGTTGAGACAAAGGCATAGAATGGCATTATGTCCTGACTGGTTCCTTCTGTTAACTTCCCTGTCTACTCAAACAGCTTCCCAGATGCTGCCAGGCCTCAGTGTGAATTATTGACTTGGAATTCACTCTTCATAGAAAGATGGGTCCCATGTGAGACAGCTCCCAGCTTCCAGAATTCACTGTGGGGCCCTTTCTTCCTCATTTACTAGGTGGGCTCCCACTAGCCTGAGGGAGCTAATATGTTTCACAGTAGATTGCATCTGGCCAGATGTTCCTCTGTGTGGGCTCCTTAAAGCAATGTGGGAGGGAAGGAACACCCTGGAGTACATGGGGTTTCAGCCAAGAGTACTGGTGTTGCACCGCCCTAGTCTACACTACTCTCTGTCGCTGTCACTGCTGTTAGGGAGCAAGACTGCATTCCAGACTGAAAGCTTAGAGGCAGTGGTCCACATGCCACTTTAGATATTTCTTCTTTTTATTAGGCTCAATCAGAAGATTATTCCTATTGATAGCACAGACTACACTGTCAGAGATGTCTTTCAAGAAAGGAGCCCAATTACTAAATGGTATAATAGCTACTCTGCCAGGTGACTATGGAAAGAGTAACAAGTAATGGCCAGGGTACCACATATTTTGTTTGCCTAAGTCTGTTCTTCCAGAATTCCATTCAAGTGTAAGCAGTGGCCAAAACCCTTCTTTTTATTTTAGACAGAAAAGAGAAGATGATGGGAGATGTTATTCTGTAAATATGTTTCTCATACTGGTTAATTAATAAAGCCCTGTTTGCCAATAGGAAACTAGATAGATGGGGCTAGGAGGAAAGAAGAAGCAGTTGGGAGGAGTCAGCATGTAGAGCTAGAGGAAGCAAGATGCCGGCCCCGCTGGGCCCTGATAAGATGACCAAGTGGAAATACTTAGATAAGTAAAAATGGGTTAATAATTAAGACACAGCTAGTCCATAAACAATAATGGTAACTGGCCAACAGGATTGTATCAAATATAGAGTCTCAGTGTGTTATTTGGGGCTGGCGCCCCTGTGGGCCCAGACCGGTGGTGGGCAGGCTGGCGGAAAACATACATACTACAAATCAGCATTCTTCCCCTTACCTAGCTTAAATCTGAAGACATTTAAGCATCTTTGTTATAACTCAAAACCCAAAGCAATGGCCCTGAAAGTTCAGTGGAGACAGGAGTTTTTCACAGGGGCTATGGGAGGCACCATCATTCACAAATCAGGAGTGAGAGAGGGGGTAGCTATATCTACCTATCTACCATTTGAGAGTGTCAGGCACTCAGCCAACTAAGATCAACTGAGGCCCATTGAAAAGAAAATAACCAGGATTTCATGATCAGTTATTCTTCAAAAATGTCAGCTCTATTGTGTCCTGTTCTTCTCTGATTGAAGAATGTGAGTCATAAAATCCAACTTACAGTTTTTGATGCTGACTAAAGATAAGGCTTGGAGGGAGACTATAGGAGGTTAAACCACTCTGATTGGATTCCAGGAACAAGTGTCTCATCAGAGAGAAGAGGTTTGGGTATCATGGCTTCCTAGACCACACATCAATCTAGAGAGAGTTATTGTAGACTGACTTGGAGGATAAAGAGAGGAAGGGAAGTGCTATTGTGACACCACAACAATGACATGCAGAGTAGGAACAGCTAGAAGGGCCCTGCCAACAGTATGGTTGTTACATCACCCTGGTGCTAGCCTCCCCACAGACCTCTCCATTGTAATCACCACACAGCTTCTGGAGTGAGAGACTAGTATGAGAGCTGAATCAATGGATCCTTAGAAAGAAGGCATGAGATACTCAGAATTACTTGGCCAAGAAATGGTCAAGCCAGATACCACATGCAAATATGCCAAAGTCTTTACCTCTCTGCCACCACATTTCCAAGCTATGTTAGGCTCAGGCCAGCTAAACTGAGTTTTTACTTCACACACCTGTGGTGCCAATCAAACTCATATCAATCTTCCCATGGTTGTGTTTTTTTTCTTGAGAACTTGGCCATCACAGACTATATGTCCATTTGCTATTTTATGAAAATATTATATAAAATATAGGGAAAATTATCCCTGCATAAAATTCACAATAGTTTTGTTGTAATCTTAAGTGAGGATCTATGTATTATGGATATTCACAGTGGTGGTAGATAATAGGAAAGGCCAGCCTTGTCATGAAAGTCACAATAGTTTTGTTGTAATCTTAAGTAGAGATCCATGTATCATAGATATCCACAGTTGTGGTAGTAGATAATAAAGGAAGGCCAGCATTTATTCAACTCTTACTGTGTACTGCTTTCTATTATGAGCTTGTGATAAGTCATAAATCATCTATTATTCATCAGAATTATCAAGGCCAGGACTCAGGTGAGATACGTGAGTTTCTAGGGGAATAACACAAAACTCGATTCCAAGATCTTAAAGAGTGAACACTTCATTAAATTTGGCACCATATGTTCCCACTTGCTTCAGCCTGGTCTTAACGTTGCCAAAGGAGGATGTGGAAATATAGTATTCATGGTCACATGAACCTTTTAAAGAAAGCAAACTGGAAACTGGAACTCTGTGTTTCTGGAAACATACAGAGAGAGCAAGTGGCGGAATTAGAATTCTAAGCCAAGCCTTTCCCTAGTATTTATATGAAGTTATATGTTCCTCAGTTTCTTTCAAGCTCAGAGACAATATTCTAGGACTATCCACTTATTTGGATCCCAGTCTTGCATGGACAAGTTTTGAGCAAGAGGAGGAAGCAAAAAAGAAATGGGTTGAGGAATGGGTGTCAGGACTGGAGAAGAAGCCAAGGAGAATGGTCATGTGCCACATTGTCCCTCCATAGAATATTTTGTTGTTGCTTATATAGCAGAAATCTAAGGTCCTGTACAGGCAAAAGGTAGTATTTTAAAAACATGGCATGTATTAAAACAGTGGTGAAGGCACAGATATGGGTGGCTTTAAGGATAATTTAAGCTTTAAGGCAGAAGAGATGGCTAAGTTGTTAAGGGTGCTTCAAGGGTGCTTCTCATTCTTCCAGAACATTTGGTTCCACATACATGCCTAGCAGCTCACAACCATTTGTAGCTCTAGGTTCAGAGGGATTTGACAGCTCTGGCCTCTACAAGCACCTGTACCCTATACACATAAAACCCACATAAGAACACATATGTACATATAACTTAAAATAATAAAATAAAAATTTTAAAATAGTAAAAACCAATTTCTATCATCATTGTCACTGTTGTCTGTGACACAGAGACTTCTTATTAAATGTGAAAGCTTGACCTTAGCCTAGGCTTATTTCCCACTAGCTCTTATAACCTAAATTAGCTTGTTTATATTAATCTATGTTCTACCATGTTCTGTCTCTGCTTAATATTGTGCATGCCACTTCCTCCATGTCTGGCTGTTGAATCTCACCTCTCTTCTTCCTAGAGTTCCTATCTCTGCCCAGAATTCCCATCTATCCTCTCCTGCCTAGCTGCTGACCATTTAGCTCTTTATTAAAACAACCAGAAGGTGCCTTGGCAGCAACACATCTTCACAAAAAAAGATTATCACACAACTTCATTACCCTTTCCACCTCATTCATGGGTTTTTCTGATCAAACTGAATCTCAGACAAATTCATTAGAGCTATCCCACAGGAAATCTCACAGTGAGTACTGTGGGATGGAACAGGGAATGTAGCATTTACTACTTGTATAGAGCCAAACATCTTAAAGAAAGGATGTGCAGCACATATATGTACTGCAAGTGTTTCATGTCTGGACAATTAACATCTAGCCATGAATCTGAAAAATAAAAAAAAAAATAGAAGACATGGCAGAGTAGGATAGATTTGTCATTGACACATGGAAATACAAAAGTATGCCTTTGAAAGGGACAGAACAGCAATGCCTGGAATAATGTTATAGAATATACCTGCCACTGCACCTATTGGGTGTCAACTTATAAATCATGATATCAAGGGAGATGAGGTGGAAATAAGGAAGTGAAAATGTTGTGACTGAGGGCGTTGGTTGTATGGATGAGAAGCTGCATGTGTGTAATGTCATTGACTCCATTATCTCTCATACATATCCATCAAACTTTTATTGGGCACCTATTGACTTCTGACTAAATCTCTGGGTGGAAAAATCCCTGGATAACACAAGTGGGTCCCAGTTTACTGCACTGCTCACATGCTGTAATTCAGGGTCTCCTCGCTGGTGGTAGTCCTTGTGTGGGGTTTTATAGAATATTGCCATGCTGACACAGGAGAGGCTCCTAATGTGCTTCTGGATTCCAATGCTGTGTAAGTCAGTTTTTCATTACTATGAACAAATGGCTCAAAGAAGAGTAATTTTATTTTTGGCTCCCATTTTCAAAAGTATTAGTACATGGTTTTCAAGCTCTACTGTTTTTGGTTTATGATGAGACAAACTTCATGATGGCACAAAGCATGTCAGGGGGGAAGCTTCTGCTGATGACTTCTAAGAAGCTGAAAAAGACAGGGGACATAGTATAAATTTCAAAGTCATGCCCTCGGTGCTCTAATTTCTCAGACCTCATAGATTGATTCATCATCCCACTAATGCCATAAAACTATGGCTACATTGATGGATTAATCCAATGATTAGGTCCAAGACCCATAACACAGTCAGCTCTCAGTAGCTCAGACAAGGGGACCAAGCCCTTCAAAACAAGGACTTCTTGTGGGGTACTTGATAGTGAAACTATACATTCAAAGGAAATGTTGCTGTTGAAGAAAGCAAGGTAACTCAGAAGCTTGTGAATGAGGGAATAATATGATCATATTAAACCATAATAAACATGTACTAGTGGCCCTAGCAAGACAAAAGTGGAAAGTGAACAGAAAAATAAACTGTGTGTGTGTGTGTGTGTGTGTGTGTGTGTGTGTGTGTGTTTTGCAGGAGTTGTGTTGTAGCAGGAGTTTGAGTTGGAAAAAATATCTGCATAGGTATAGAATATTGATTTGAGAATGAAAATGGAGGATGGAAGGATGTTTTTAGATCATTTACATTCTCTTGGGTATGTTAACCACTATGAAAACTAGGGGTTCTGGTTTCTGGATAGGTGGCAATGTTATTAAAGCCATATATCTACAATGTGGAGGAATATAAAGTAGTGAGACCCAAGGTAGAACAATCGAGGATCCCTAGTGACTGCATTGAACAGAGAGCCATGAAGATGCACTCTGCGCTGGCATAGAACATCAGAGAGTACCAGTGTATAGAACCATTGGAATGTTTGAGTTGTTTGACGGATCAGGTGACCTAATCTGACTAGTAGATAAGGTATGAAATGGAAGGGGAGATTTTTCTCCTTAGGAAGGGAAAAAAATTGCTTCTTTTCAGAAGCTGGGGGCAGAGGAGATAGTGCCATGGAAGATAAATTGAAGGGGAAAACGAGGGAGTAGATAATCGTTAGGGCAAGTCCCTGCAGCACAGAAGGAAGTGACCCAGAGTAAGACCTCAAGCTCTCCCGTGCTTTCTGTCGGGGAACAGAAGACTACTGCTCACTTTTGTTTTAGCGATTTTCCTACTAATTATTAACTGGAGTGAAGTGATGGTGAAGGGAGCAAGAACAGCAAACACGTGGAAATAGAAAAGGTCCAAGAGTCTTTTTGTGTTAGAGCACACATGGGGATTTACAAGAAAAAGTGGCGGGGAAGTAAACAGGAATGGAAAATGCAGACTTTACCGTATCTTTCTTTCTTTCTTTCTTTCTTTCATTCTTTCTTTCTTTCTTTTGTGAAAGTGAAAGCAACTTTCTGATATTTCTGGCTCATCTGGAAAATGAGCAAACTAGTAATTGCTTCACATAGATTAATTGCTTACAAGCACAAAGGCGATATCATATAAGCTATGTAGCAAATATCTGTAATACTTAGCATATTGCAACAGTGGCTAATTTTTATTGAACATTTATTCTGTGTCAGACATTGTTATGAGCCAAATATAAGTATTAAATTATTATGTATTATGAATATCAACCCGATGAGGATTTTTTTTGAGACATGTCTTTCTACATAACCCAGGCTAATGTCAAACTTTATAAGCTCCTGCTTTTGTCCCCCAAGAATCAGATGATTCTTGCCACCACATTTGATCTGAGGATATTCTCTTATTATCTCCATTTATAACTACAAATCTGAGGATATTCTTTTATGATCTTCATGTATAAATAAGAAAAACTGTATAAAATAGCTTATAGTGCTTCATTTGAATAGAGGGATTGTCTACTTGATGTCATCACTAAACTTTATATTGTGCAATGTAGTCATTTAAAATTATTTTATTTATTCTTTGAAATTCACATATCTGTTTACAATGTAGCCTAAGCATATCTACCCCTCCTCCTTCCACCTCCTCCTCCTGGCCCCTCAAAGAAAACAAAATAAATGTCATTTAGTGCAATAAAATTATTAGTTATGTTTTTCCCTCCCATTTGTTTGAGTTTGATAGTTATCAAATTCCAACCCTATGAAGCCTTTTGAAAAGACTGTGCAGTTCTCCTCCAGAAGAGCTTTGTGGCCCATAGACCTATAGGGAGAACCACCAAAGCCATCACAGTAACTGCTTTTTACTTCTGGATCTCTTGTATGGTGGTCCCTGGGCCAGTCTGACTCCATCCCTACTGGGCAACCCACAATACAAGCGGTCTCATGGGTAGTTTTTGTTTTTCCTCCAATTAATGGCTTAATGGTTTGTTTCATGCTGTTTAATTCCCTCCCCCCACCCAGCTTCGCTTTAGTGAAACCTGATTGCATTAGCTTAATGTTGCCACAAAAGCAAACTCTGAAGTTAGTGTTTTAATAGATTTAATTTTTTATCAGGGATGTGAGCCCTGATATGGGATATGGAGAAATGAGACAGACAAGCGAAAGATGACAAATCAGGCATAAGTCTGCTATGTCTTTGGGGAAACGGACCTCAATTATAGTAGAGATTTCCAGAGTTTGTGTAGGATGTACCAAAATTTCCATGCTTTGGAGCCAAAAATTGGGATGTATTTTTGCTCATTTCCCTTCCCAATTGTTAAGGGCTTAATACAGGTGGTGTTAATATCTTGGGGTTCCTGGCTCTCAGAAGGGTGGGCTAATGTTCACTTTTGGCCAGAAGAAATACTGTAGTTAAGCAACAATCACTTTGGAAGCTATGAAGATTGCTGTAGGTAACTTCTGTGTTAGGCTAAGAGACAAGGCTAGACACAAACAGTATGTGCTATAGTTGTTAAAAGACACTGAGCCTAGGAAGATGGCTCAGAAGACAAAATGTTTGCTGTGCAAACAATAGGACAGGAGTTCAGATCCCCTGAACCTACATTATTGCTGGGTCGGTATGATGCCTCACCAGTGCTTCCTGATTCAGACAGCAGAAATGGTAACCCTGGAACAAACTGGCCTGTAGGGTGTGCTGAAGCATGAAGTCTGAGCTTGATTGAGAGGCTCTGCTCCAGATAATAAGATGAAATGGCCATGAAGGTGTATTTCCAACTTCAACCTGGGAACTCCACACATGTATAAAAACATGCACATCCATCCACATACACACATGTTGCCCATACACATGCAAACTCCCATAGTCCTATTACACATGTGTACATGTGAAAAACAAGGAAAAAATACAAGATAAATATGATGATCCATTTAAGCAAATTTTCTAATTGTGAGTGCTCAAAGGACATGAGCTGCTGTAATGTGAGCAACAGCATCCTCATTATCACAACTAGTGTGGAATTCAGTGCAAAACTTAAGTTCTGGGGATCCCAGACAAAGAGTACTTTAACCAACAAGCGAACCCTCAGATTTCTTACTGTATCATTCCATATTCTAGTCCTTATGGCTGTCTGGGCTAGCTATTAATATTTTGTTCTTTGGGGTAAGAATAATAAAATGGGAATCATTTTGCAGATTCAATTTCTCGTCTCTGAATTTCTATACCCTCCTTCAGAACACGTCCTACCCCTTGCCGAATGAACATTGGCCTCTCTTGTTGTTTTATTTTTTTAAGCCATGACACTTATAGCTCTAGGGTCAGAAGATAGACATCTTGTTTTTATGAAGGCTCCCAAGGGGTGAGCTATAGTCAAACCATGTTACTCTGGAAGACTTTAAGTCATTTGAGCTGCTCAGTGAGGAACACATCTCTGGACCCAGGCAGGTTTCCAAGACAACTGGGGGTTTGATGGTTCATTGAAGGATGGCCAAGGCAGCTGTGTGTTGGTGCTCTGGAAGTCTCAAACTATTCTGCAAGAGCTTTTGGTTCAGGAAATACAAAACATATTTGCTACAAACATTTCTCTCTGTAATTTTTAATCACATATATATTGCAAAGAAATGTACCCCATGTGTTTTTTACTCATTTATACTTACATTATCCAAATGAAAACTGATATTTATTTGATGCTCCACATTATTTTTTTTTCTATAATGAAATAACATATTTGGTGACAAGACAAGCATTTATGCTCCTCATTTTGCTAGTGACTGGATCACTGAATAACCTCCAAGTTGACAAGGCCAATTGGCCATGTGGTGGATTCCTCTGAGGACCGGTTCCTCTCAGTGGCAGACACAATGGGCAGTAAAGGGTTCAGTTAATTCGATTAATCAGAGAAACTTGGCAAACAGAAAAGCAGGGTGAAAAGAGGTTAAAGGACCTCAGATATCCACAAGTCCATTCTTACTTAATTTTACATCTGAGGAAACTGAGCCCCAGAGGGGAGAAATTCCTTGCCTAATGACACATGGTTAATTAAAGGCAGACTTGGGGCAAAACACTTGGGTCTCTGGACTGGAGCAGTGTAGCAGAGTTCTTTCTTTTCTTTCTTCCATAGATCATCAAAGCACAAATGGAAAGTCAGACTGCAGATCCAAGCTCACAGAGGTACTGGAGTAATATGGGCCCTTACAAGTAACAACACAAGGTTCTGACGTATTTTGAAAAGCATACCCCTATCCCTAAATAACACTAGATATGCTTGGATTATTTTCTAGTTTAACTACCTTGCTGTTACTGCTGACCCCAGGGCCTGACTTGCTTTCTGTTTGAAGAAGGTATTTGACATACTGTTTACCACAGGACAGAAACTATTACCCTTATCATTATTATTATTAGCATTCCTATTCTCACCATTGCTGGTGGTCTTACTGTCTAAGATAAAATTGCCTAATCTTCCCTAATGATTTATGGAAACCATTTCTATGAGATGTGACTCCTTCTTATGGAACATAAATCAGGGCAAGAAAAACATCTGATATGTCTTGTGGAAATATTAGAGTCTACCATTTTCTTAGTGATTGGTTGAATCTCTGAGAAGGTATGTAGGAGACGGGACAATTGAAATTGCTGGATGCAATATTACCTAAGGCCACTGATAATACTTTTTAAGAACACACATTATTGTATATTCTATATCATATGAGTCTTTCACTTTGGAGAGGAAATAACAGTTGAGGGACTGCATTATTTTTCTTACTACCCATGAGAAGTGATTTAAGTGAGGGAGTTCATATTTTATCTGGAGTTTGAAGGGATGCACCTATTGTGATGGCGAAGGCATGGTGACAAGGGTGTGAGGTAGTCACATTGTGACTGCAGTCTGGAAGCAGAGAGTTGACAGTGAGAGCTAAGGGTCCAGGCCTCACAGTTTACTACCGGTGACTCATTTCCTCTAGTAAGCTTCCAGAACAGTGCCACCAGCTGAGGCCAAGTGTTCCAACACATGAACCTTCTGGAAATATTTTTCATTCAAACTGCAGCAGAAACTTACTGGGTAGATGGGAAACTTTTGTGCACAAAAAAAAGTTATATAACAAAAAAGTGTTCAAAGGCAATTGCTAAGGAACACTCATCTTCAAAAGTCTGGTTTGTTATTGCTTCATCATGGAAGAAATGCTACAGCAAAAGTAGTTTGGCTGGAGGTAGAAGAGACAAACTTAGTGACCACAGAGGCAAGGAAAAGTGGAAGTATTGAAGAGCATCCCCAAGCCAACTCTGTGCCTTCTGCAGTGGGCAGCAGGGGTAAGAAGTGGTGGTGGCTAGAGACTTGGGGATCATCTTGTCTTCCTTTTCTTCTGCAGGCGCAAGTAGTATCTTGGACTTGGTCTTACAGTTTTAACAGCCAGGGAAGGTCCCAGCACTAAGTACTCAATAAATGTGCACTGAGTTGAGACCAACTCTAAGTGAAAGTGAAAAGGCACGATAAGGAATCAGGATGCTATTTGGCAGGCAATGGGGAGCCATTGACGCTTGTTGCTCAGAGGAGTGACATATTCAGAAATGTACTTTAGAGACACTGGCTTGGCAGAACACAGGGAATGATAACTGAAGCCAGAAACCAGCTGAGAAAATCAACTCCAGGCCTCAGCACCGTTTCAGACAAATAGCTTGCAGGTAAGCAGCAGGCAGCAGAGCTCCATGACAAAGCCACTGCCTTGGAAGACAACTATCAGATTTCAATCATGAGGACTCGAGTTTGATCTCCAGAACCCAGGTCTGGATGCCTCTCAAGGTGATATACACTTGCAATCCCCACACTGGGAGGTAGAGCTGGGTGGATCACTGGGGTTGATTGGCTAGCCAGTCTAGTTTGCTTGGAAGTGTTCTGGGCCAGTAAGAGATCCTATCTTAAATCAAGGTAAATGATACCTATGTTGAACAATGCCCAAGGTTGTTCTCTGGGCTCCATGTCCACCTCTATATGTGTTTATACACTCTCCCTGTTGTGCATAAACCCCATACACAAAATAAAGGGTCAAAAGAGGAAAGAGGATAGAAATTCATAAGTGACTTGTTGTTATACAAACAGAAGAGGTAGCTATTGACACTCCAAAGTGTGGCTTCCTAGATACAGAGAAGTGATAATGTCATAGGCATGCAAAGGACAGTGGGACAGGTGGACAGTTTGAGTTACAGGGAAAGATGAGCCCATTTTTGGCTTTGAGTCAAATGTGAGCAGCTGATGGATCATTAAAGGGCACTGAACCATGGTGGGCATAGAGAAACCAGGAAGGTAAGACTGGAGAGACAATTTCAATTCTGGGTCCATCTGTGTGGACTGGAGATCCAGACTCTGTGACTATATGGCAATGTGAGTTTGAAGACTAGGTAGAAAGGAAAGGTTTGGACACTAGCTTGTTTGTGTAGCTATTTCCTCTGAATTGAAGCATACCCTCCTGGAGGGAAGAGGATGGCTGTGAGATTCATCAAGTAAACAGAAACTCAGAGACTCTGAAAACTCCTGAAATATAAATCCTCAAGGTTACACAGGAAATCATAAAGCAGTAACAATTTCTGGAGAGAGAGAGAGAGAGAGAGAGAGAGAGAGAGAGAGAGAGAGAGAGAGAGAGAGAGAGAGAGAGAGAGAGACTGTCATCTAACAACTTCATGACTTGAAAGATATGCTGAGCACAAAGTATGTAGCCTTCATAGGCCGTTACTCATGGTACAGTGGTCACCAGGTGATGCAAGTACCTTTGGGTGAGCCATGTTCCTGAATGTAACAGATAACCTACACATCACCAAGTGACCCCAATAAAATCATTTCTTCTCCAAGACAGACTTGAGTGCAACTTCATTTTTGGTTTCTTATTAGTTGGTCTCCTAGAGTGGATAGATGCTTGTTCGCATCTCCCCAGGAAACGTCACACAATGCTCTACATCTGCAGATTAACACAAATTTTCCATGACCTCTCAGAAAGAAAGGGACTCCCAGAAGTCACATCTTGGTGTGGCTGATATTGCTTCCTACAGGGATTGGATTTTGACAGGCTCATGCCTAAGAGGGGTCTCAAACACTCACAAGTTCATTTAAAAAAAAATGTCTTCCCTGACCACCTAAGCTCAAGCTTAAAACCAGAGTTTAATTTTGGAGAGGGTAATTTCCAAGTCAACGGCATAGATAGAAGAGTAAAAACAGACACAAGGCATTTGTGTGTGTAACAAATGAATGCTGATTCTAAGACAACAGAGGCCTCCTATTTTTGCTTCTGGTGTGTTTTATTTGCTTTTGTGATATGCATCCAAACTCCTTTCAGCAATGAAGTATATAAAGGGGCTGGGACTTTTCCTGAATCAAATCGACAACCACAGGTGACTATATAAGTTTCTTCCTTTTGTCACTTAGTACTGTGACTAGTGTAAAGTTTATGTTCAGGAGATTTGTAGAAAGAATGAATGACAGATTGAAGGGACCATCTTGATTTCACCTGTTTTCTGTCAGTGGCACCACATTAAGTCAAAACCAAGGAAAACACAGGGGAAATGCTACTCTGGGATGTTTCTGTAGGTTCCAATTTTGATGAACCTAATTTCTGAATTGCCACCTCTGGTAAAGAGGCCCTTTGGTGCAAGATGGCTCAGGATTCATGACCAGGAAGGGTTACATAAAGACCTCAGTCTTCAGCTCAGACATGGCAAGGTCTTTGTACCCTCCTTCCTTCTTTTTCATAAGCTCAGGTTTTGAAATGTGCTGCCCACCAAGTCCTACCCAATGGAGGTAATCTGTACTGGGTTAACTTCATCACAGTTGGGCTATCCATTTATATATATATATATATATATATATATATATATATATATATATATTACTCTAGCATCCCAGTATTACTAAAAAGCTAGTATCTTTTTATTCCCTAGAGACTATTTAAGATATGTGGAATGTGGAATGATCACTAATCTGTTAATATCAATAGCAAATCACTTTTGATCAATGATTTGTATGGAGCATTCTAAAAATCCTCCACATCTTATCTTAATACTCTTCCTAATCATTCAGGAGAGGAGGATAACCCCCTCATCATTTAACAGTCTAGGGAAGTGAGTTCACTTCCCTGATGTCTCACGGCAAGTTAGTCCTTCGGGCTCTGGAAATGAAGTCTTAGACATTGCAGTAAATATTAGACTCATGTTTATAGGTAAATTCAGTACTGTATGACTTAGTTATTTTATAGTGTTGATACTACCATGACAAACACCATAACCAAAAGCAACTTGGGAAAGAATGGGCTTATTTGGCTTGTGCTTCTACATCACTGTTCATCATCAAAGAAAGTCAGGACAACAGTTCAATCAGGACAGGAACCTGGAGGCAGGAGCTGATGCAGAGGCCGTAGAGGAGTGCTGCTTACTAGCTTGCTCCCATGACTCGCTCGCCTGTCTTTCTTATACAGCCTAGGATCCCCAGTCTAGGGGTGGCCCCATCCACAATGGGATGGGTCCTCGCACATCAATCACTAAAAAAGTACCCCACAGGTTTGTCTATAGCCCAACTTTGTTTATTTGTTTTCCCTACAGCCCATGTTTGTTTTGTTTTGTTTTTGAGACAGGGTTTCTCTGTGTAACAGCCTTGGCTGTCCTGGAATTCACTCTGTAGTCCAGGCTGGCCTCAAACTCACAGAGATTCCCCTGCCTCTGTCTCTGTCTCACGAGTGCTGGGATCAAAGGTGTAAGCCACCACTGCTCAGTGCATGAAGCCCATCTTACTGAGCCATTTTCTCAATTGTGGGCCCCCTCCTTTCTGATGACTGTAGCGTGCGTCAGTATATAATTAGCCAAGCAGCTATTAAATGTACCAGACTCAAGTTTTCTTTTAATTTTAAAAATGAGTTAAGATGTGGAGCTGGAGTCCGGCTCAGTGGTTAAGAGGTTCAGTTGCAAAGGTCCTGAGTTTGGTTCCCATTACCCACAGGGTAGCTCACAACCACCTTCAACTCCATTCCAGTTCAAGAGAATTTGATGCCTTCTTCTGACCTGTGAAGGACCTGGGAACATGTGTGATGCTCATATGCACATGTAGGCAAAACAGTCATATACATGAAAATAAAGTAAGTCTATAATCTTTTAAAATGTATTAACTGCCCATATGAATAGGGCTCTCAGTGTGACATTTACATATAAGCACAGAGCACATATTGATCAAATCCAGTTTTTTATTAATAAATTAAAAAAAAAGAGGACCTACACAAAGCAACATCAAGACAAAGGTTTTTATTGTTGTTTTGTTTATTTTTTCTCCCATCATGTTGGTCTTTGGGAGAAATCATTAAGGATGCTCATGCCAAGTTTGGCCCAGTCAATCCCCCTTTCCCCTGATTTGTTGTTGATCTACATAATGGTTCTTTTCCTGACAAGAGGAGGGGGATGTTGGGGAGCTTTCACCACTTGGGATGAGGAAGGGACATCTTCAAGGTGTGCCAGGTCCATGCTCATTCACAAAACAAACATTTATAGAACTTCAGCAAGAGCTAGGTTGTGGCAGCCACAGCAGTAGGGACTTGGCAGTTGGTTCATTAGAAGCTGAAGCCCCCCCTGGAGGCCAGCAGGGAGTGGGGCTGGAGGTGGAGGGGGGCAGTGCAAAGGCCAGCTGGCTCTCCAGCAACAAAGTCAACACTGCCCCAGATGTCTGCCCTCGGGTTGAGGCCATTAGCTACAGTTTACCTGCTCACTTCATTTTTCAAAATTAGCCAGAAAAGCCTCCTGCGGAAACACAATAGGCAGAATTTCTCAGCAGGGGTAGAAAGAAAACAAAGCATATCTTTCCCTGCACTTGTTTGGAGTTTGTAAGTGTCCCCTAGAGCTCTGGAGGCTTGGCAGACAGGATTCTGATTGCTCCCACATGGGAATCTGCATGAGCCCCACTTTTCTTTTCCCTCCCAGATGCACCCCAGTAAAGGCCAGACTGATGTCCCATCCTTGTCCCCAGTCTTAGCTCTGAATCCAGAGAGACTAGCTGCTTCTCTCTCTCTCTCTCTCTCTCTCTCTCTCTCTCTCTCTCTCTCTCTCTCTCTCTCTCTCTCTCTCCCTCTCCCTCTCCCTCTCTCTCCCTCTCTCTCTCCTCTCTCTTTCCCTCTCTCTTTCTCTCTCCCTCTCTCTCCCTCTCTCCCTCTCTCTCCCTCTCTCTCTCCTCTCTCTCCCTCTCTCCCTCTCTCTCTTTCTCTCTCCCTCTCTGTCTCCCTCTCTCTCCTCTCTCTCCCTCTCTCTCCTCTCTCCTCTCTCTCTCCTCTCTTTTCTCTCTCCTCTCTCCTCTCCCCCTCTCTCTCTCCTCTCTCTCTCCCTCTCTCTCTTTCTCTCTCCCTCTCTCTCTTCTCTCTCTCTTTCTCTCTCCCTCTCTGTCTCCCTCTCTCTCCTCTCTCCTCTCTCTCTCCTCTCTTTTCTCTCTCCTCTCTCTCCCTCTCTCCCTCTCTCTCTTTCTCTCTCCCTCTCCCTCTCCCTCTCTCCTCTCTCTCTCCCTCTCTCCCTCTCTCTCTCCCTCTCTCTCCTCTCTCTCCCTCTCTCTCCTCTCTCCCCTCTCTCTCCTCTCTTTTCTCTCTCCTCTCTCCCCTCTCTTTCTCCTCTCTCTCTCCCTCTCTCTCCTCTCTCTCCCTCTCTCTCCTCTCTCCCCTCTCTCTCCTCTCTTTCTCTCTCTCTCTCTCCCCTCTCTTTCTCCTCTCTCTCTCCCTCTCTCTTTCTCTCTCCCTCTCTCTCTTCTCTCTCTCTCTTTCTCTCTCCCTCTCTCTCTCCCTCTCTCTCCTCTCTCTCCCTCTCTCTCCTCTCTCCTCTCTCTCTCCTCTCTTTTCTCCCTCCTCTCTCCTCTCCCCCCCCCTCTCCTCTCCTTCTCCCTGGAGTGTATTAGAATTTAAATTCCTGGGTTGACTGTAAGAGTTGCTCTGGAGACTGGAAGATGGTATTAGCTTTCAACCACCTGATTTAATCTTTTCTCTCAATCCAGCCTTCCTGTGCCGATGTTCAGACAAGGCAGAGGGCAAAGGGGAAAGGTGAGAAGGTTAAACACTTGTCTGCAGCGACATCTTTTCCTTGGCTGTGCTGAGAGCCTGGCCAGACAGGAGGGGTCACAGAGTTGGGAGAATGGTGAAAGATGTTCTGTCTGTCTGCGTCTTGGTTATTTGTACAGCCCAGTTTGAGCTTAAGTGGGAGAAACTGGGACAGAAGAAGGAAGGAGGGAATGTCACGTTGAAAAGGAAACAAGACCCAAATTATAAGGCCTGGGATATAAGGCTGTACAGTTGAAACTGTTAGGTACTGTGTGTATATTTCACCCTATCAAAGCTCTTTCTAGATTATAAATCAATCAGAAACTTAAGCATACTTGCAGAAGAGCTTCTACTTCAAGCCCAGCCTTGGTGGAGACCAGGTTTGTGGATTTCATCTTTGTGGAGTCTAGAAAATAAAACTGAGAGGTGCCAGGAGTCTGGAAACTGTTTAGTTTAGATGTTATATACGCATGATTTGGTTGTTAGTCACACATACACAGGGGCTTTTGCCTGCATCCTCTCCAGTGAAGCTCTTTGTCATAGATAACTCCATCTCCTTCCTGATGGGTTCTCACTTGTTGCTGGAGGAGATAAAAAGTCAGAGAGGCAAGCCTGCCGCTGCCCAGGAGAAAACGTTTGTAAGACCAGTTGTGGACAGGCGACCTCCAGCGCCTGCCCTCCAAGTCTGAGCTTCTCTTCCCACCGTGTGATGTTGACATTTGTAAAATCCACTGTTCTCATGCTAACTGAGAAAGTGGGTAAAAGGTTTTGTGATCTTTCTCTTTCCACTCTCCCCCATGGTCTTCCATATTCCAAGAGCTTCCTTCCTGAGTCACTGCTGGCTCTGGAGTTCTTTCAGGCCATTTTGGACAGACAGTGTATTGGGCTGGATAACAGTCCTGTAAAGACACTGGTTCCTAATTCTTGAGACCTGAAAGTGCCCCCTTTTCAGGACTGTCTTTGTCTATGTGACTAAGTTGAGGATATTGATTTGCTAAGACTGCCTTATTATTTAGGTGGACCTTAAATTTGATCACAGATAACTTTGTAAGAGAGAAGCAGAAGATAATTTACTAAATACAGAATGCTATATAAAGATGGAGGTAGAAATTTGAGTAAAACAGCCACCAACCAAGGGAGGCAAGAGGCCACGAGAAGCTTGCCAAGGCCAGGACCAAACTCTGTCCAATATAAACTGACACCTAGACTGGACCAGGTGACATTATGGTGAGCTTCTGCTTCCTCAAGACAAATGGAAATCCATTTCTGTTGTTCTAAAATACCCAGTTTGTGGGTTGATTTTATAATAACCACATTCAACTTGTATGCAATATTTAGTGCGTGGTGCAGAGCCTGGGGCTTGGTCAGGACTGAAGAGAGGCTGAGACCTGTGGTAGGTGCAGTAAAATAGCATCAGTAGCTCTAAAAGGTAAACTGTGGCTGGGCTGGCAAGATGGCTCAGCAGGTAAAAGCACTTGATGCCAAATCGGATGACCTGAGTTCAGTTCCTGGGAACCACACGATAGCAGGAGAGAACCAACTCCTTAAGTTGTCCTCTGACCTCCCCAAGTGAGTGGCACTGTGTGTGCACATCCCCCCCCCCAGTAAATAATCGAGTATAGAGCAGGTAACTATGGAATCGTAATGTAACACAGGAGACATTTACATCTTGAAGTCCTGAAGAGTGACTGGCATCAAGGACAGAGTTTCTGTGATATAAGAAGGATTCTACTAGTGGAGGTCAATCTTCATTTCTACAGGATTGCCCAGGTTGTCTTGGGCATCTGTATCCACCTGTTCAGTGGATGTGAGTGAGAGAACAGAAATTGATGGGGCGCTCAAATGACTTGTATCATTTATACATGTATTCGGTATGTGCTATTGATATAGTTTAGTCATGTTATCTGTGCCTCGGGGTAAGGTGTCTGGTATTCTAGTTTCTGACTGAGTAGCTACATACCATCAGTTTATATGTATGTGTGGCACTTTTTATAAATATAGCACTTGTACGTATTAGTTGGGGTACAAAGCAATGAATAAAGAATACACACACTTAACACAATGCACAACCATACATACATACCAAACAACTACACACACACAACACACAGCTACATACAGACAAAACACAGCTATATAACCACACATACACACCAAACAACCACACACACACACACACACACACACACACACACACAAATAATGTAACATAAAAAGCAAGAAATGTTGGTAAATGAAGTTATGTTCAATGCTACATAAATACCATATAGGAGGAACATCCTAGCAAATGGGCACATTTTAAAAGAGACAAATGGTACTTACAGAGAACAGATAAGTGCAACCTTTTGAAAATCACCTCAATAAACACATTCAACACAAGAAACTGATATGGCTGAAGATAGGTTCCATGACATGGAAAATCTGTGAAAATAAGATGACTGTGGCCTGATGTCAGTCCCAAATCACAGCAAAGGGCTAATGCCAGTGAAAAGCAGCCCCCTAAGGAACCAGAGAGAAGTGCTGAGTAAAATGTAAGGCCAAGTCTACGACCAGATGACCAGAAGCAGGGCTAGGGCTGTATCTGAGAGCTGCAACCTCATGCATGTGCTCCCACCACCTAGTGGGTCCTTACTCTCGTGGGTCCTTACTCTCAGGTCCTTGTGGCATCCATCTTTCTTCTTTACCACAAGGTCTTCCATACAATTGCTTTGATTTCACTAGATGCCACTGAAAGATGATTTTAAAAACTGTCCATAAGCAACATACTGTTTGTTCAATTTTTGTGCTAAATATACATCTGTAACTTGTTTTAAAATGAATTTATACTACCAATAAAATTATATTTACATCCCCTTCCCCAGGTTAACTTGCAGTGATAGGGTTAAAATAAACTATTTAAAACTGAGCAGTAACTGAGTGAAAATCAGGATCGTGAGTTACTCCCAGATCTTGTAAATCCTTCCCTTCCTCATCCACTCCTGCAGCTGGAAAAGGCTCTCAGGAGGTTCTAGGTGGGTAGAGAAATTACTTGAATCAATCAAGTAAGTGTGTCTCTAGGAACAAACCCCAAGATGAGAAGGCAACAATTCTGTCCTGCTCACCTTGGGTGGGCCTATTTTCCCCACATGAAAAGGACAATGTTTGGGGAAAAGAAAAAAAAAGGCCTTGTCTTCTGAGTTTGCCACCATACACTTGGTCAGAAGAAACAGAAGCCCCTTTTCCCACTGCATCCTATTAGGATGCAGCCCTCACTGTGCTATATTTGCCTTCATGCCTCAGAAAGCAGAGAAATCATAGCCAAAGCTTGAGCTAACAAATGATCATAAAACCAAAGAACTCCCAGGCAGGATTTGAGCTTGACCTTAGAGCTGTTGGTCAAATCAAAGATATATTTTTAATGTAAATATTCCTGGTAATATGAGCTTGGGGTTTATGCTGGCAAAGCTTCTTTAGGGGCCTTTTCCTACCCTGTGTTCTCTGCATACATTTCTTCTTTTTAGACACTTTTTTTTCTATTTAGGTACAAAATATTTTATGTTCCCTAAAACAGTTATCAACCTGAGGGTTTTTCAAAACCCAACATAAAAGACCATAGAGCAGGTTTGAGAGCCTGAGTTAAATAAAGTCCTCAGGAATGGTCTATGGTGTATATATTTGATTCTAAACTATGTGAAACAAGCATTAGAAAATGTCTGGTTGCTTGTACACAGTGCATTCAACAGTGGACTTTTTATATAGCATATAAGAAGAAATATTATGAATATACATATATTAAATGCACACACACATATAATCATAATTTTGAATGGTTGTGAATAACAAGTTAAAGAGTATCATAGTTATTACATTGAATAATGTATTTGAGCTTCCTGGTAACCATATTTAAAAGGAAGAAATTTATTAAAATGGAGGAAATAGATTGAGTCTTATGGAGAAATAATTGCTTCTGTTTGGTTTCATATATTTTCCACAACTACAGTTGAAAACATATATGTTCACTGAGGCCTTCTAAAGGGCCATTGACAGGTGATATGAAAAGTGTCACCCAGAACATTGTGGCCACCCAGAGAAGACTGAATGTGAATGGCTATTTGATGAGACAGTTTTAATACTAGATAAAGAACATGGGTGTGTGGCAGTCACTCCATATATGTTAATTGAACTATTGAAGAGAGGGAGGAAACAGTTGAAAATGTTCTTTTTATTTACAATCATGTTAGCTCCTCTCAGTAGTGCTAAAAACAGAACTCCTGGAAACGCTATGGGGAAAGCCAAATTTGGCATGTTTAGAGAAGAGACCATGACCTTCAAAACTGATACATTTGTGCCAACAGGTTTTGACAAATGTAAAGAGAGGAAGCAGAGAAAAATAATTGGGAGCATATATATCTTTGAGAAAGAGAGATGTACACAGATGGCATTCCGGAAGCATCTACTAATAAAACAGAGATGCCTAAATGAAAGAAAAGGAATGGTTTATGGGGAGAATTGGGGATGTTCTTGACAGTGCCCTTCACCTGGGTTTGGTAGCATCCTATGACTGTGTGGACCAGTGTGTTGACAAGTAGATGATCTGCTGTATGAATTGCAGTGAGCTCTACCTTGAGATGCTATGAGGACAACAGTTGGAAAACAAGTTCTGTTGCTTCCCACCTCCGTTCAAAGCTTTTCTCTATAAGAGTTCAGGGATTTAGAGATAGCAATATTTCACTCTTTCATAAAACTACATTATAAAATATATCATCAGGAAAAAATACGCTCAAAACAGTAGGTTCCTTGGGCTTTGGTTTGTATGCTTGCCCTTGTCAGCAACTTCAGAGTCTGAGAAAAGCATTAATTTCTGTTCAAAGATGGTACTACTGGCATTGGATAATCCAAATACCATTTTTTTATTAAAGATGGCATCTGAGCAAAAAGAATGATACTTTTGTTTCTCTGAGTGTGAGGGAAGGATAAACAGTCCCCCATTTCTCATTTGTGGGAAAGCTGTCTGTTCTCATCATTGCTGCTGACCCTGTACACTGGGTTCTGAAATTACAGCCTTCAGACAGGAATGGTGGTGCACATCTTGAGAGGCAGAAGCGGGCAGGTAGGTCTCTGTGATTTAAAGGCCAGCTGAGTTCTAGTCCAGCCAAGGCTACACAGGAAAACCCCGTTTTAAACTAAACTTCTTCACATGTGGCTGCAAGTGGGGTATGATTGCAAATGGCTGACAGTTTGACCGAAGGCAACATTTTATTTTTTTATTATTTTTTTCTTTGTTTACACATTGATCCCAGCTCCTTCCCCCTTCCTTCCTCCCATGTCCCCTCCCTCTATCCCCATTCCCTACCCAACCCTCAGGGAGGGTGAGACCCTCCAGGAGGGGCCATCAAAATCTGTCAAGTCACTTGGGGTAGAGCCTAGCCCCTCCCTCCTGTCTCTAGGCTAAGGGGGGTATCCCTCCATGTGGAATGTGCTTTCAAAGTCCTTTCGTGCACCAGGGATACATCCTGGTTCCACTGTCAGAGGTCCCTCAAACTGACCAGGCCTTCTAACTGAGACCCACGTTCAGGGGGTCTGGGTTGGTCCTATACTGGTTTCCCAGCTATCAGTCTGGGGTCCATGAGCTCCCCCTTGTTCAGGTCACTTGTCTCTGTGGGTTTCTGTAGCCTGGTCTTGCCACCCTGGCTCATCACTCCTCCCTCTCTGCAACTGGATTCTGGGAGCTTGGCTCAGTGTTTAGGTGTGGGTGTCTGCTTCTGTTTCCATCAGTTACTGGATGAGGGCTCTAGGATGGCATACAAGGTAGCCATCAATCTCATTATCAGGAAAGAGCATTCATTATTGCTCAGATTGTCAGCTGAGGTCATCCTTGTAGGTCTCTGGAAATTTCCCCGGAGTCAGTTTTCTCTTCAAACCTATAGTGGCTCCCTCTATCATAGTATCTTTTCTTGCTCTCGTCTATTCATCCCCCAACTCAATCTTCCTGGTCCCCCACATTCTCCTCTCCTCCTCTTCTCCTCTTCTCTTTCTCTTAACTCCATCTCTATTCACTGCCCACCCCCTGCTTCCAATATGCTCAGGAGATCTTGTCTCTTTCCCCTTCTGTGAGGGACCTTGTATGACTCTCTTAGGGTATCCTGACTTCTCTGGCAGTGTGAATTTTAGGCTGGTGATCCTTTGAGCTATGTCTAAAAACCATATATGAGTCAGTACATACCGTGTTCATCAGTTTGTGACTGGGTTACCTCACTCATGTTGGTTTCTTCTAGTTCCATTCATTTGCCTGCAGTGATCTTGATCTTAAATTTCAAGATTCCATTGTTTTTTTCCCACTGAGTAGTACTCCATTGTGTAAATGTACCACATCTCCTTTATCCATTTTTCAGTTGTGGAGCATCCAGGTTGTTTCCAGGTTCTAGCTATTAAAAATAATGCTGCTATGGACATAGTTGAACAGATGTCTTTGTTGCATAGATGTGAATCATTTGGGTATATGCCTAACAGTAGAATTACTGGATCCTATGATAGACTGATTCCCATTTTTCTGAGAAACCACCATACTGATCTTCAAAATGGCTACACAAGTTTGCATTCCCACCAGCAGTGGTGGAGTGGTTCCCCTCTCTCCACATCCTCTCCAACATAAACTGTCATTGATGTTTCTGATTTTAGCCATTCTGACTAGTAAGATGGTATCTCAGAGTTGCCTTAATTTGCATTTCCCTGATGGCTAAAGATGTTGAGTACTTTCTTAAGTGTCTTTCAGCCACTTTGGATTCTTCTATTGAGAATTGTCTATTCAATTCTGCACCCCACTTTTTAGTTGGATTCTTTGGTGTTTGGTTACCTAGCTTCTTGAGTTCTTTATATATTTTGGAGATGAGCCCTCTGTCAGATGTGGGGTTGGTGAAGATCTTTTCCCAGTCTGTGGGCTGCCATTTGGTCTTGTTGACTGTGTCCTTTGCTTTACAGAAGCTTCTCAGTTTCAGGAGGTCCCATTTATTGCAGCATTTATTTTTTCTCATGTTTTCTTCTTCTGTTTGTAATGGGAGATGCATAGCTTCCTGGGTCAGTTTTATGGAAATACAAATTCCTTGGAATGTCTTAAACACTAGTGTTTTATCAGAGCATGGCACTTAGTAGGTGCTCAGCAGGGGGCAGTGTGACACAATGGTTCAAAACATAGACAACATGCTGTCCCTAGGCCCTCCTCTTCCTCTGCAACATGAGATTTATCAGTCACTTATATAAATCCTGGATGAATTGAATTATGTAATAAACACTTACCTTACACACAAAGTGCAAGTGAATAGTTACTTTTAAAATTACAATTACAAAATATCTCTCTGCAACCTAGAGCTCTCATTTCATCTCCAGACCTTGCTGTCTTTGTCTAGGAGGTCAGAAAAGGATTCTAACTAAAAGATGTAACTCTTAAACCTAACTTGTGGCTGCTTGGAGCTCTTCATCTGGTATCTGCCTAGCATGTCTTGCAGTAATCCAGAATTCAATTCCAGAGAATCTTCTTGGTTATTTGGCATTTTCCTCTTTCCACCTGCCCACCAAGTTAATCAGAGTTCTTCCCATAAAGCCACCCAAATGGCTCCTGAAGCTTCCCACTTTTCCTCAATACCAACCCCCCCCACAGGTGATCTGCATGTTCCATAATTGTTAATATCTCTGTCTGTTTCTACATGGCTAAAGACCACTCTTGCAGGACAAAACTTATGGTCCTGTAGCTCATTGCTTGAAACCAATCACCATGTCCCAATACACTTGGGATGGAAGTTAGATTAACTCCACTTAGTCCTTCTCCACCCACCCCTCCCCACCGCACCCCCTTTTCTGGACTCCACTTATTGCTGACCTGTTTCAGTTCCTTAAAATATTACTGATGCTCTGGGTCACAGAGCTTTAGCACCAGCTGGGTGCCCCCCCCCCGTCACACCCAGCTGGGCCTGGTTACTCCACCCATTCTTCAAATGTGTTGCTTCCTCAGGGGACCTTTCCTGAATGGAGTCATGTCCCTTCTCATAATGCCTGTATCTATCTTTTTGTGGTTGCTCATCACTACAGGAGATGTTATATGCATTTTAAAACTTATTTGGGTTGCATCTTTTTCCCCCCTCAAGATCCACAGAACGAAAGTGAGAGATAAGGACAGAACTAACTTGCTTCCCCTTTGCATTCATGCTGTCAAGCACAATGGCATGTATATATTCCTCCTCTCCCTCTCTCCCTCCTTCCTCCCTCCCTCAATCTGTGTGTATGTTGAATGTGTGTGGGGGGGAGCAGTTACCTCTTAATATTTCAATACTTACCCCATATTTTTCACTTATTACTTCACTTCTTACTTTATACGAGCATTTGATCCCCAGAGAAATATTTAAATATTTCTTTGCACCTTTGATGATTTAAGCTTACTGGTAATTGGGGAATGCTTTCCATTGCTATGGTTGCTGTTCAGCAAAAGCCAGCTCAGGATTCAGGCTTGAAATTCTTTAACCCCCTGAGGATCTTAGACTCCTAGTGTGGGATAAAGTGAGAGAGACCCCAGTTTCCAGAGAAGAAAGAGAGAGAGAGAGAGAGAGAGAGAGAGAGAGAGAGAGAGAGAGAGAGAGAGAGGATATGAAGAGGTGAGAATATTAACTAAAAAGGAAAACTATAAGAGGTAGCAGATTTTTCTTATGTGACTCAAGTTAGGTTCTGATCAGAAGCTATCCTGTAAGACAAAAAACATCAGGTACTATGTTCTAACAAGGGGCAGGAACCAGGTGGAAACACTAGGCCAAAAAAAAGTCTCAAACAAATTATGTATTATAACCAGGCTAGACAATAGCATAGGAAAGGGACCTATGGTACAAGTTGATATTTTGGATGCATGGATTCACTGGGATGTTGCAGAGCATTGTGTAAGCATCATCCAGACTGGCAGGATATCAGGTTGAACACAATTTCTATCCACATATACATGAACTTTGTTATGACTTCAACATTGATTGTGACCAAAGTTTTCTGCATTCAGTGTACAAATAGATCCCCTGGGGATTTGGTGAACACATGGTTCATGGAGTGTCTCTCCTGATCCTGAAGCAGGTGTTCCAGGGACTGGTCCAGGCAAGATGATGCAACCATGCTCTGAAACACAACCAAGGTGGGAAAGTTTGCTTTAATTTTTCTTTATTGCTCTATGACTGGAGAGCAAGGTGTGTCTCCCCCTTCATGTTCTATAAAGGCACATCAATCTTATGTAGCAGGAAAGCAAACTGGACCACCATCCACCTTAAATGTACTTGATCTAAGTAAGGTGCTCCTGAGACCTGCTTGTGTCCAGAACCAAGAACTGATACTGTATGTGAGGGTGTGTACAGCACCCCTTGGTACCCACTCACAAGTTGAAACAAAGTTGAGGTTGAAAGAGAGTAAACATAGTTGATGATCTCACTATCAGGGAAGTGCATTTATGGTAGCCTTTCCACAGTTGCTCAGATTGTTAGTTGGAGTCAGTCTTGTAGGTCTCTAGACCTTTCTTTAGGTTCAGTTTTCTCTTCAAACTAATAATGGCTCCCTCTTTTATGTTCTCTCTCTCTCTCTCTCTCTCTCTCTCTCTCTCTCTCACTCTCACTCTCTCTCTCTCTGTCCTTCTCCCTCTCTCTCTCTATCTCTCTCTTCTGTCTTCTATTCCTACCCTGACTCAATCTTACTAGTTGTACGTGCTTTTCTCTCCTTCCCTTCTCTTTCTCCTAGTTCTCTCTCCATTCACTGCCCCCCCACTTCCCATGTGCTCTGGGGGACTTGTCCCATACCCCTTTTGTGAGGGATCATATATGAATCTCTTAGAATACACCTTGCATCCTAGTTCCTCTGGTGGTGTGAATCCTTTGCTGGTGATCCTTTGCTCGGGGTCTAAAATCCATATATGAGCGAGTACATACCATGTTCCTCTTTTTGTGACTGGGTTACCTCAATCAGGATGGTTTCTTCAAGTTTCATCCACTTGCCTGTGAATTTCAAGATTCCATTATTTTTTACTGCAGAGTAGTATTTCCTTGTGTAGATGTGCCACATATTCTTTGTTGCATGGATGCGGATCATTTGGGTATATACCTAAGAGGGGGATTGCTGGATCCTGTGATAAACTAATTCCCATTTTCCTGAGGAACTACCATACTAACCTCCAAAATAGCTGTAGGAGCTTGCACTCCCACCAGCCGTGGAGGACTGTTCCCCTTTAACCACATCCTCTCCAGCATAAGTTGTCATTGGTGTTTCTAATTTTAGCCATTCTGGCAGGAGTAAGATGGTATCTCAGAGTTGTTTTGATTTGCATTTCCCTGATAGCTAAGGATGTTGAGCACTTTCTTATGTGTCTTTCAGCCTTTTTGATTTCCTCTATTGAGAATTCTTTCTTCAATTCTGTACCCCATTTTTTAATAGGGTTATTTAGTGTTTTGTTGACTAGTTTCTTGAGTTCTTTGTATAATTTGGAGATCAGCCCTTTGTCAGATGTCGAGTTGGTAAAAGTCTTTTCCCCGTCTGTGGGCTGTGGTTTGGTCTTGTCCTCTGTGTCCTTTGCCTTACAGAAACTTCTAAGTTTGAGGAAGTCCCATTTATTAATTGTTGATCTCAGTGTTTGTGCTATTGGAGTTATGTTTAGGAAGCAGTCTCCTATACCAATTTGTTCAAGGGTACCTCCTACTTTCTCTTCTAATAGGTTCAGTATGGCTGGATTTATGTTGAGGTGTTTGATTTATTTGGACTTGAGTTTTGTGCATGGCAATAGACATGGGCCTATCTGCAGTCTTCTACACACCATCATCCAATTGTGCAAGCACCATTTGTTGAAGATGCTTTCCTCCCCCCATTGTATTCTTTTAGCTGTTTTGTCAAAAATCAGGTGTTCATAGGTGTGTGGGTTAATATCAGGATTTTTGATTCGATTCCATTGGTCTACCTGTCTATTTTTGTGCCAATACCAGGCTGTTTTCAGAACTACAGCTCTGTAGTAAAGCTTAAAGTCAGGGATGGTGATGCCTTCTGAAGTTCTTTTATTGTACATGGTTCAACTAAATTATCCACCATCATGGATCCCTCATCTAGTACCTGTTGGAAACAGAAGCAAACACCCATAACTAAACACTGAGTTGAACTAGAATCCAGATGCAGAAAGAGAGGACAAGACCAGGTTGCAGAAACACACAAAGACAGCTGACCTGAACAAAGAGGAGCTAATGCCCCCCCCCAGACTCATAGCTGAAAATCCAGCATGGGATCGACTCAGACCCCCTGAATATGGGTCTCAGCTAGAAGGACTGAGCAGTCTAACGGACCTCAGACAGTAGAACCAGGATGTATTCCTGGTGCACAAAAGAACCTTGCAGACATATCCCCCATGGAGGGATACTTCCTTAACCTAGAGACAGGAGAGAAGTCCTAGTCCCTACTTCAAATGACTTGACAGTTTTACATGACCCCACCTGGATAGCATAGCCCTACATGTAGAATGGGGGTGGGGGAGATGGGAGGGGAGGATGGTCAGGGTGCATGTGGGGGGGGGGGAACTGGGTAAGAGGAAGGAAGGGAGAGGAAACTGGAATCAACATGTAAAATTTTAAATCATATTATTAATAAAAAATTAAACTTAATAAAGCATTGTGCAGTTTAAAAAGAGAGAGAGAGTAAACATAGAAGGTGCCAGTTGGAGCAAAAACTTCAGAAGACCCAATGGCTGATCCCTCACACACCCATGGACACTGTCACTTAAACACCTTAATAGAGAATACACTTTCCATTTTTATCTTCTTTCACATTTGCAAAATCTGAGGCCTGAAGAGATCAAGAAATAAAGCTGAAGTTGAACAGCTGGTGAGGGTGATTGGAAAGAACCCAGATTTAAAACCACATAGACCCCTCTAAATCTGCAGCACTTAACCTGGCTGCACTGCAAAGCTCCCAAAAGAAATTCCATAAAATCGCTATTTCCTGATCCCAGGTAATGCTCAGCTCACTTCAGTTTTACTTTTTTTTAAACAAAAAGGTGTGCTTAAAGTTCCGAGTGGATTACTGTTTTCTAGTTTGGGCTCTCAGTTAATAGAATTTATATCTACCTCTAGGAAGTAAGCCAAACATTCAAACCGAGGCCTAGGAATGCTTTGAGGATAAGGCTGTCTTATAGGGCAACACAGAACACAGGACCAATGCTATCCGTATTCTTTGTACTGTGATTCTATTTAACAAGAACTATGTAGTGTTTGCCATGAGCCTGGAGACATTGCTGTAACACTTTAAAAACTCTCCATCCTGTAACCTTTTAAGAATGCCTCTAAAGTAGATAGAAATAACATGCCCTGCTGTATAGGTGAGAAAATGAACATTCTGAGTGCTTACATAGCTTGCTGTGTTACATGGGGCTAGCTTTTAAACTCAGATACTATGTTACTATACAGGTCACACCTATACAAGTCTTTCCCACACTGCAAGTGTTGGGATCAGTAGAGACAGAGTTTTGTTATCCATATTAGACGGTGATGCTCAGTGAGTGGGATTTGGGGAAATGTAACTCAGTAGTAAAAGTCATGAGTGAATTTTTATATAGAAAAATCTTTAGCAAAATGAAAGATTCTGTAGGCAAGGAAGAGTCCCTCTATTGGTGCTCCAGGTGCATCCTGGGTATCTTCAGGTCAGAGATGTAGGAGGTCTAGAGCATGAAGCAGGGATAGAGGCTGTCATTTATGAGTGTCTATGATCCTGAGATCAGACTCCAATCCTCCAACACTCAATCAGAAGTGAGGGATTGATCATTTACAGTTACATAGTGAGGAATTTCCAGGAATGATTTCCCTGTAGCATTTAAATAAGTAATCTATAAATAATAATTTATCGAAGTTGCTCACCATGTTCAAAAAGAAGAAAAAAAAAAGAATATATTAAAGAAGCCTGGCTAATTGAAGCTGGCAGTTAAGTTCCCTGAATCGAAACCAATCAGTTTATGTGCATGGTTTAAGGAGTTGGGATGAAAATTGCTCATTATGTTCCAACATTCTGATACCCAAAGATCCAGATGTTTCACAAAATATTGACAAGGCCTTCCAGGAAACCTACGTGCAACACTGAGTTTAAAATGTTCTGATCCAATTAAAAATAAATTGGATCAGGAAGAGTCGTACTTCTCTTTCCCTGGGAGCTGAAGAAACTTGAAAACTGACAGCAGTGTGGCCCATGTCAGCGGGATTGCTGGTTCTAAGTCAGATGGACACACAGCTTGAGTTGGCAGTGACTGTACCCACTCCCTCTTTAAACTGCCACACTTTGGACAATCAATCATGTAGGCACCATAATGATCAGACCAACAGGGATCCACAATAGGACAGCCATGAAGAAGGGTGGCTGTTATGAGCAGTTTTTCCTGCTGCCTGGTCCCAGAACCACGCCAAGCCCAAATAACACACAGCCGGTCTGGTCCCTCAGCCACACATGCCACAAATAACACACAGAGACACTGTACTGGAAAAAAAAGCTGTTGGCCTGTTACTATCATTTCTTATTGGCTAGTTCTGTCTTAAATATTAACCCATTTCTATTAATCTAAGTATTTCCACATGGTCTTATCTTACTGGAGAGAGGGTGCAGACCTCTGTTCTCTCAAGTCTCTACATGCTGACTCCCCCCTATTACTTCCTATCTCCTCCTAGTCTCCTAGTCCCACTTATCTTGCTTTCGTATTGGCCAACAGTATTTTATTCATTAACCAATAAGAGAAACATATATACAGAATGACATCTCCCATCAGGTGGCTTTCTGGTGGTGAGTGGGAATAAGGTCCCGAAGGCAGAACAGTAGCCTGAGGAGAGTCTCTTCACCATTCCCCTGGGCATCCCTTTTCCTCTTGTGGTTGAGTAATTTCTCCCAGCTTGTTTCTCCCTCAGCTCGACTTTTGTACTGTGCATGTGCATGAGCATGGGCGGGTTAAAACCCAAGACTCTCCGAGATTGTCAAACTGCACTACTCCGGGGTAGTTGAGGACAAAGCTTCCAAAGTGAAACATTTTATGTATGAAGTCCTCTGAAGGGTGCTGTCTCATCGGGTTTGACAGTTCAAAAGGGCTTCTAATCCTTCCTTGGGATTTTATAACAACTAACATTCTGGGACCTTTGATGAGTAAATAGTAAGTATTGTTTTTAATACTCATGGGAGTTCTGTGACGTCACTATTACAATAGTCCCTGTTCACAATTAAACAAAATAACAAGATTAAGCAATTTGCTCAAGATGCCACACGGAGCACACCGAGTGTCAAGATTGTTTACCTAGGAAATATGCCATAGGATCCTGACCAGTATTTCAAGGCAGAGCACTGGGCATAGTTCACCAGAAAATCTCTGTGGGGTTGAGAGGGAGGAGAGAAGGGAGGTAGAAGATGCTGCCTTTGCCTTGTGGGTCAGTTTCCATGCAGAGTATGCAACAAGCCTAAGCAGCATGGATCAAAAGAATGTGGCAGTGGTCTGAGAAGTATAAGGATAACGAGACCACTCAAAATAAAGAATTTTTTTTAAAAGAAAGGCTTTAAAAGACTTCTAAAGAAACTAATTGGTTTTCTGGTGTGACTCTTGGAAAGACAGGAACTGGGAAAGAATTATCTGGCAGAGTTAGGAACTTCAAGAATAGCTCTGACTTGGGACATGAACAGCTAGTTTTAGTTCCCAGGTGAGGCTTTAGCATGGACTGCCAGTTCACATGCATTGATGGGTTCACATGCATCTGTGGGTCCCCCATCTCAGCTATCTGCTCATTACTTCCCACTGAAGTTTCATTTTATTTTTCTTTTTTCCTGTGTTCTATTCTCCACTATGACATTGTCAAAGCCTGATGTTCTTCTGCAATGGTTCAACTCAATGATACTGTCCATGATTTTTTAAATCATATTTTATCTTAGATTTTTCCTATTGCTGTGATTAAAATACTCTGCCAAGAGCAGCTTAAGAGAAAGAGGGTTTACTTAAGCTAACAGTTTTAGGCTACAGAGTGCCGTGACAGGGGAGCTAAGACATCAGGCCCAGAAGCAGCAAGTCTCAGAAGATAAGAGCAATGGATTCATTATGCTAGTGCCCAGCTCATTTTCTCATGTATACCACCCAGGTCCCACCCACAATTAAGATGGGGTTTCCTGCATCAATTAATGTCATCAATGCAATATCCCTTGGCAAGCCCTGAGGCCCATCTCCCAAGTGATTCTAGACTTTTCCAAGATGACAATTATCACTAACTGTCATATATTGAAATAAATTTGATGCTTTCTTCATCTGTTTCAATTGTTTACCTCAAACAGCTTGTCTTCATGGGAGCCTTCTCTCCTACCCTGAGAGGGTTATTCCTCTCCATCATAGAGTTTAACACCATACCCATATATTCCCACTGCTCTAAACAATCCTTAGCCCAGAAGGATCTTCACAAAATAAACCATCAGGGAAGAACTATCTAGGTTAGCATCTCTGAGGCAGCAGTCAGGGTCAAAGACTGTGCACATTGGTCCTAGTGAAGACTGCAGTGTATCAGTGAGGACAGCTTGAAGGATCACAGCAGGAAGGACCACTGAGCTACAGTCACTGTCCACAACTCACAAAGACTTGAAATTTCATACTTTAAACAATGGGAAAGGCTTGGAGGATTTTTGTTTTGCTTTGTTAAGCTTTTCTTGAAAGGTTCTAACATTTATATTTGTTCGTGAATATGTTATTTTTCCAATCCCTGGAAATCAATGGAGAGAATTCCATTTGTCCTGCACTAGGATTTTCATCCATCAAATAAGCATGTACAATGCTGGTAAAATAAGACTGTCTGGCTCCGTGGAAGGCTGAGAGAAAGAGCTGATACTTGAAAGAAATGCTTCCTTCCATGTGGAAGCATCTACCATGTTTTCCTGCTGACTTGTCTATGCAGTCTTCTGATATGAGGTAATTATTTTGCATTTGTTGAATTAGCTAAGGACACTAATAGTCTCAGGAAGATCTATTAAATGTCAACTTGTTCTTTTCTGATGCACTTAACTAGCAGATGCTGTCCTTAGATGTGCATGTGATGGTGGAGGCTATGGAAGGGGTTTGCAATAAACAGATGCAAGGAGAAATTTGTTACGAACATACAGAACCGCTCATGTTTCTCAATTATAAGTTAAAAGACACAGCCTTGGGAGCTGGCTTTTCTTCACTTTGGGGAAAGTGTGACGTAATAATCCTTCATTCTTAAAAAATGAAGAGAAATGAGTGGTTTGCTCAGTTCTTGATATATGAAAAAGGCCAACTTTAAAGTAACACTTTATTAGAACCATAAGTTTTGTTTAAGAAATTTTAAAATCCGGAGTTTATTTTCCTTTGGTGTTGCTAAGAGAGTCAATAAAAATTGATATTTTTTCCTTGTATTTTTGCCCCCTTATGAAACACACTTGTGTGTTGCATTCCTTACATAGGTGCAAAATAGGCTAGGAAGGGGGAAAGGTGCAGTTTGGTCCATTGACCTGTATCTCTCCCCTCAGGACTCTCTCAAACAGCTGTGAGGAAAACAGGGAGGGGGATAGGGGTAATTCTGCAGCTCATAGCCAGATGTTCATTTCAAACACACCCTGAACAACTTTTGCATGGTTTATTACATTTTCTGAAACCATTTTTCACAAATCTGTTTTCTCAGCTGGGAAACTTCTGGTGTAGTCTTTTCAAAAAAATATTGCATTTGGCATTACAAGAAAAAAAAGATCTTTTAAGGCATTCAAAGGACAATCTGTTTGCCTTGGTCTTCAGAAGCCAGCTATAGGAATTTACGAATCCCGTGCCACCAGATTTTAAGTTCCACTCTGCATTCTGTTTGCAAAGGAACTCCAGAGCTCTGCCTACATGGTTATTTTAATGGTCTGCCATCTTAGGTTGGCATAATGTGTCTGAGACAGGAAGCCTGGTTGGAAAGAAAGAGGACCAGTGGAAGAATCCAGCAGAATCAAGCCAAACCAGAACTCTCCATATTGTCCTATAAATGCAGAAGTCTGTTTTTACAGACTTCATACCTTTCTAGTTGCACCCACATTCTAAGATGAAAATGGAAGAGGTGTTTTGAGTGCCAAGGAGTCCTATAGAATTCTCACTGCACTGGCGTGCCATCCACCCTAAAATCTCGTCCCTGACACCAAAGGGACCGAGGAGTACAGGCAGCTCTCAGCTCCTCCTTAGAGCTGAGTAGGTATCCTAGACACTTGTAGGAGTTGAAATCACTGTTCTTGGGTACATCTTCCATGAAGAATCAAGCCTGGAAATGATCTCAGGAAAGGATGGACAACACAGGAGGGGAAGTCTGACTCTTAAAAAAAAAACTGTTTTGTTTCTAGAATGAATCAAGTCACATTGTAAAATAAATCAGAGGAAATGATAAAGTAGTTTCAATTTGGATGAAATGGAATGATAAAGATCAAGTCTTAGGTAAGAGTATTTATCATCCCAAAGATCAGTTCCTTCACTTTTTAATTAGTGTAATTCTTAGTTATCATAGGAAACAATGGGTTTGCTTTTAGAATTGGGCAGTTATCCTTCTTAAATGCTGCCCATGATTCACAAATATATACATGAGTTGAAATGTCACATTGCACCCCGTAATCCATGTAGGTGTTAAATGTCAATTGCAAAGCCTTATAAAATTCCTGCTCAGGTTTAAGATACATTGTGGAAGATGGGGTGGAAAGAAGGTAAGACCAGAAGATGGGGAGGAGCCCTGAAAAAATGATATCTACTGGCAAAGACACAGCCATCACAATGAAGAACTCACAGAAGTTGTGGTTTAACTGCACTGGATCCACAAAAGCATGGGCTCATTAACATCACACATAGATGGACTAGAGGCCCTTAAATTCAGGAATAGGGAAAACTGTTGCCTTCAGTAGTGCACACATAGGATCCAATGGATAGTTCTACTCCCATGGTCACACAGATGGCCCTGGTTAAACTAACTGAGTCACAAAACAAAATCAAGAGTCATGAATCTCAAAAATGGACTGGCACTAATGATGAGAGACTGGCAGACTTGTGGGGGGGTGGAGTAAGAGATGATGGGGTAAGAGAGCAATATGAATACTTGATATGCATGTGTGAAATGATTAAATGCCAAATTGACCAATAAAAACTAAAGCCACAACATTGGTTTTGAGAGATGTGATATGTGAAAATGTCTTTCTAGAACTGTCAAGCATACTGCGATGCATGTGATTTGATGCTCATTATAGGTTACCTTTATATGCCATGTTTCTGCAACACCTGAGACAATAAAATAATGGCCCAGCTCAGCAGGGACATCCCAGAGACACCAAGGATGATAGCCAACAATCACCTTGCCGTGTCAATCTTGCTGTTAGGAGGGGAATGTGGGCTGAATCCAGAGATTCAGGGGTCACCAGTTCAGTGGTATTGAACATGCATAAGAGCCCCCAAGACATAATAACAGGGCAGAGGTAAAGATAGGACTGCAAGATTGGAAGAGATACTTGTATAGGGGGAAACCTACAAATTAAGTAGAACAAAACTAAGTGAAATGAAAAAAGAACAAGGCCAATAAATAAACAGGGGTGTGAAAAATAACTCTGATAAACATAACACAAAATATAAAAGTTAGTGGGAAACAAATATTTCACAACATTGCATATTACCCTATGAACTGCTAGGAAATATGAGTGAAAAAAAATAAAATGTGCTGAACCTCTTAAGAAAAATAAGACAGAGTCAAAATCCATTGTCTCTGTGTGACCTTAGTAATTAGAGGAGTAGCAGATCAAATATGTTATTTTTGCAAATTTTAGAAAAATAAGAAACAGGATAATTCCTCCCAAATTACTGCAAGAGATTCAAGAAATCAAAGCAGAGTTCAAGTAGCAAAAGGCAGGAAATAGAGGAAACAATGGGAAAACACACAATGCAGAAAACACAAAGTGAGACCCTAGCAGGAATTACTCACCAATGCAGAGGTATATCTCTCAGAAGACACAATTTTAAAAAGTGTTTCAGAGAGTTTCAAGGGAATTATCTGTATAATATATATCAGAAACATTCAAATCAGGACAACAGATGTGTCAGTCTGAATATTCGAATGGAACCCCGAGTTGGCAAAAGATAGAAACAGGACAGGAATTAATTTATTTAGTGTTACATTCTATTATAGATATGTAATTGAGGTATACTCCACTCTTCTTGGTAATAGAGAATTAAATAGATATGTAAATTCATCTGTTGGTAATTCAAAGGGAAATTATGTTGGTGATGCTTCTATACACATTAGCCTCAACTGGACATACCCAGTAGACAAAAATAAATGAGGATAGGTAAGGCTATTATTTTTCTGACAGGACCACATCAAATATGTATCTATATATAATAAATGCTCATTTAGTTAGTTATGCTTCAGACTTTTAGTTTCAGATACAAAGGAGCTTTTTTTTTTTTTTTACTTCATTTGCTTCTTAGTATTATTTGCATACATATATGAATTTATTACACTTTTCTATACTACACATGGTTACACTAAAGTGGTGCTACAGAAGTACCTTCACATATCAGTATTTAGCTTTGTTCCGGAAGAATTTTTTTCAGGTTCTTGAGTTATTGAGAGACTCCTTGAGTCTCCACAGGGGCTCATTTTTGCAATCCCCAAGGCACTCCCACCTTGATTAATAGAAAACTTCTGGCAAATCTTGCAGCATTCTCACCTCCTGACATTGTCTTCACCATCATCATATCTACTGTAATTGCCATGTATCAGCAGCCATGCAGAATGTATTGCCTATATCACAAATTTTCTCTTAAAAACTATTCATGTTGGACTCTATTAACATTTCTATTTTTCTTATGAATACTTGAAGGACATTCATCCCCAACAGCACAGAGTGAATGCATCCTTTTGAAACTTCCCACCACAGAGAAGTTTGCCCCCCTTTGCCCTCTAGGCAGCCTCTGCCTGGAATCGATTTCATCTCCAGTGAGTGAAAGTTCTGGGAACTTTTCCACCTAGCTTTCAGGATGTTTGGGCTTTTCCTGCTTGATCATCATAGTCTTTACATTGTCACGCAGCAACTGAGAGGACTCACTCCCAGCTCTCTTGGATAGGGAAAGCAGACTTAAAGCAGGAGTGTTAAGACTGTCCTTCTTGTGGTTCTGGAGAACAAAGCTAGAGTGTCATGTATCCAGGACAGGTGCTTTGTCACAGATGTCACTGAGCCGCAATCCCAACCCCAATGCTAGCCTTGATCATGGAGATCTATGATTTATTTTCACGGGGATTATTAATTATTTTTTATATGTCCTCAACAGCCCAGGTGTCCAAACTACAATTTAAATAATTCAACATGCTTGCTTAATTTGAAACTGTCTCTTCTTTGCCAAGTAATTGGCTTTCCCTCTGCATTGCAGTGAACTTTGCCCTAGAAGAGACTCATTTGCACAAGGATATGGTTTTCTTACATATATGAAATTATTTCTTTGTTATCATATGGCTAGTACTTCCAAGGTGACATTCTGGACTCAGTACTCAGTCTTTTGTAGAAAGCTCTTAGAGTCCTTGGGCCTATCAGCTTTCAGCCCATTTCCTCCATCCATTGTCTCAGCCATTCATTCCTTATATACGAATTCTATGCATCAGGACTTTTGGTGGGTGGTGAGTGGACACCACTTTATTATTCTAATTGGTGTCTGTGCTAACAAAGTAGACATTCTTGAAGACCTCGGTGAATCTAGCATTTAGTACAGAAACGAACATGCAAGTTGAAACCTGCATCAGAATGGTATGGTTTCACGAACAGGGCCAGAGGGCAAGAAAGTTATCAGCCGCTCTGGCACCCCACCCGGGCGGCTTCTTGGCCTGTACCTGCCTGGCTGGCTGACCCTCCAAGCATTCCCGGATACGTCTGGGTATCCAGGATGTACACACTCTTGGCTCTCACTCTAGGACCTCTGAAGACTTGGAGCATTTCCAGGTTGGTACTGTGATCTAAAAGAGGATGGCAAATGGGAACAGTTCAAGGTGGGGCCACAGAGAGCTGTCATTCATCAACCTCCCTTCCCTGCTTCATATCTTACATCCTTGGTAAGCAAAAGTTACTGGGGGAAAAATGTTATAACCCTGTTAGGACAAGAATTCAGGTCACAGGTTGCTTATTTAGCCTTAAAAGATAGGTCTGTGTGAGGTTTCTAAGCAAAATCCATTTTTCTTTTGTTGCCTCCATTTAATTTCTGGAAATGTTCAGTGTTTTGAAATCTTTGTCTGGACTCCACCCTTCACAATTCAATGTGATTCCCTAGTGTTGAAAGTAGTATTGACATTGCTGACTTTTAAAAATTTGATGTTGGTTGAACACTTATCTTCCAGACTGTATGTAGTCTGCCCCCAAAAAATACTATAAGAAAAATGCCATCAGCATTTTCATTTAATGGTGTTAAAGACATATTAAAAATGCAAAACCTCTTACCCATAATCCACTGCATAAGGTGTACAGAGAATTTGATGCCAAGAACTTGGCATTCAAAGTTTCATACAATATTCTTGAGTGAGCAGTGCTCTGTATTTCTGCCTAATTTTATTTTTACATTTCTGGTAGTAAATAACACCTCGTCTATGCCTATGTTAAGGTGTTTGTTAAATTGATGTGTAGACAAAGGTAACCATAATTGAAGCCTTCAACCACCAGAAGTATTACAGGAAAAACATTTCTAAAAGGTTTTGCTTGACAAAGAATCTTTGTAACTAATAGTCAAAAAGTTAAACCACAAACTGGTGTGTCTGTATAAGTGATAACATTTATTTGTGTATTTAGGATGAAGGTCCACACAGTGATACAATTTTTTTCTTGGCCCATCAGCTCTTCCATAAATCATAGCAAAGAACTACAATGTACACTTTGTGTCATACAGCGATGTGACAAGTGGGAGGCAACAGGCAGTGTAGAGGATACAGTTGAATGCTAGGTTGTCTGGATCGATATGATCTTGGTACCACCATCCACCCACTGAGTGACTAGGCGAAGGGGTGGGTGGAGATAGGCTCAGACTGGGAAACTGAGGAGGTAACTTCTGGAGGTAACCTGGTGAGAAAGATGGAGTTGTGAATAAAGCCTTCAGGGTGTGTGAAGGGTTTCAGATTTGCTGCTGTGGGTGATGAGCAACCAAGAAAAAGGCTTCAAGGATAGTAAGTTATATTCTGTTAGTCTTAACTTCCTTTTCATTTGATTGTTTCTTGACCTTTAGTGATTTTAATGAAGAAATGGTTTTTAAATTACTCCCATTGAGTAAAATATTGTGTAATATTGTAAACATATCAATCTGCAGAAAAATCATAATACCTGAAATTATATAAGCATCTACAAAGTAGAGAAAACATTAAAATTCTGCTAAATGTCTCCCTGAGAATGCGTGCATGCCATTTCAGTGAACTGATTAATAATATTTTATAAAATGTGTCTTTGGATCAATAGTATGTTAAGGCAGCCTTTCCATATCAATAAAGGCATATGTTAGCATTTTAATGAGTGCAGATATCTCTATTTTATGAGGGTAATACAATTTACTTATCTCCTCTATATTGATAAAAAAAATCTTTCTCTAATTTCTGTGCAATGTAAATAGTGCTTCAACGAACAATTCAAAGCCCAATGCAATCAACCCATAAAATAGTGGATAAAGTACAAATCACGACAAATACAGCCCTGACATCTAAGGCAAACCAGACTCACTACTTTACTCTGTTATAGAAGGAGGAGACAGGGAGATGATGCCCTGCCACACATCTGTTCCTCATCATACCCCTAATAACGGGTGCAATGCTGAACAGGTCAGGAAAAATGAAGCTCCACAGCTTACACTCTTGGGAAATGGTGTTACTTATTATTCAAATTGTAAACAGTATGTGGATCAGTGTGATAATTTAATGCCAGGATACAATTTGCACTTTGCACTGATCCAAATATGGATGCCCACGTTCTATCAGGGGAGAGATGATAAGCTATGGGAAATATCAGCTAGTCATTAGTGAGCACCCTGCAAAAGATCAGCTTGAGTTGTAAGTCAAAGTTGTAGATGCCTTTGGGTAGATCATCTGGAAAGTCTCTTTTAAGGTTCCTCTCTTTAAGACTGAGAATAAAGGACCAAAGTTTCCCATCAAGGGATGAGCAAGAAGAGTGAATTCAAACAGGAAACAACAACTTGCAATGAGAGGGATGAATTCAGTTGCAATTCTCACTTGCAAAGTGAAATAAGTTCCACAAGAACAGAGTTTGATTTAGGATTTGAAAGAACACTCAGCTTCTCTAAACTATGATGGAAGATGTTATTTTGTAAATATGTTTCTCATACTGGTTAATGAATAAATAACTATGGCCAATAGGAAAGCAAGATAGGCGGGGCTAGGAGACTAGGAGGAGGAAAGAGGAAGTAGTAAGGAGGAGTAGAGCTTGGAGAAAGCAAGATGCAGGCCCACCACGCTCAGATAAGATGACCACGTGGAAATACGTAGGTAATTAGAAATTGGTTAATAATTAAGACAGAGCTAGCCCATAAACAATAATAGTAACTGGTCAACAGGATTGTATCAAATACAGAGTCTCTGAGTGTTATTTTGGGCTCGCATGGCAGCAGGACCAGGTGGCTGGCGGGGAGGAACAAAGAGTGAGGCCAGACTGGCAGCCGCGGCGGGAAAACCCTGCCCGTAACAAAACTAAGTGCTCATTGTCATCCCCAGCTCTATGTTCACAAGATCCAGTGAAACACATGCTTAGTCTCTGCGCTGCATCAGCTTTAGGAGGAGTCAGACTTCAATAGGTAGATCACCAACTGACATGTGGAATCAAGAATGGAAGAAGAGGGTCATCTCCAGTTCCAACAGTAAGAACTAAGCATTTAAGGAAATTAAACCAAGCCCTGAGCTGACAATGAGAGGAGAGACTCCTCAAATGGGTGAGCACATTGGTTCAGTGTTAAGTAAGAATTCATTAGAAAGAATGTGTCTTTTTGTGATATGCAGAACACCATGTATTTGTTATTAAATTGCAATGAGACCATAGGTGCTGGCCTCTGTCTCGCTTTTTAAGAAAAAAGGCAAGTGTTCTGTTTTGAATAAAAAGTCTAGGGAGAGGAAGAGGAGAGAAATTGAAGGTAAATTTAGGAACTCTAAGCCAGGTATGGCAACATTTGAGACAGATATACCAAAACTTATAATCAAGGAATAGGGAGATTACTCTGTGGATAAAGTGCTGTACACACAAGCATGGTGTGCTGAATTTAGATCAGATAGTAAGTGTCCATGTGAAAATAAAACAAACAAACAAACAAACAAACAAAAAGCCATGTATGATTCCACACATGTAACCCCAGGACAAAAGTGAAATTCAATGGCTTCCTGGAACTCATTGTCCAGATAATTAGTGAACTCCAGTTTCAGTGAGAGACCCTGCATCAAAAAATGAGGTAGAAAACAACAGAATATGACATAATGTCTCATCTACTTTCTTTTACATGAATGTGCACACACATACACATGCAAATGCACATAAACAAATATAATGCTTATACCACATATATACACAAGACACAGCAAAACAGAAGCAGATAAAAACCATTCTAGATTGTGATAGGTTGGTTTGTTGGTATATTTAGACCTTTACAAATGAACAAAGGAAGTTGGATTTAGCAACATGAGGTTTACACAAGAAAGCAGGAGGTAAGGCACTGGACAAATAGAATCGAAAGAAAGAAAGAAAGAAAGAAAGAAAGAAAGAAAGAAAGAAAGAAAGGAAGGAAGAAAGAAAACAATGTAGAGTATAAAATATGTCATCATTGCCCCTCTCTGTCTCAGATGACATTTTCCCTATGGGTCTTTCAGATAAGTACAGTGGTGTTGAAAGTACACCTGCCAATCTGAACATGAGAGAACAACATTGGATCCCAGAGAGCAAGATACCTACCCCTTTAGATACTAGCCTTCTCCACAGTAAAATGTGCTGCTGCTTACCAACATCATTGACTTCCTGTCATTGATCACATTGTCTCATATATTTTTACATGTAGGACCCAGAAGAGATTAGTAGATATGTCCTTAATGAAGTTGATTGAAAACTTTGACACATACTAGAGCTCTAAGCAAATTATTGTACATATATAAAGTGTACTGTGTGTGTGTGTACATATATATATATATATATGTATATATATATATATATATATATACATACATACATATCCTGATGAATCTGTTTTTGTTGTTTGTGTAAATATGGTTTCAAGGCTGGAAACTCTGCATTTGACAACCAATAGAGGGGTTTGTCCTTGGGCCTTGAGAGAGGTTAATTCTCTGTCCTCTAGCAATCATTAGTTGCCTACAGTTCTTTGTCTAGAAATGGGAATCCAGAAAAATTTCCCTCTTCCACACTGTCTGTTGATGTTGCCATTGTTCCAGTCTTATTTATGCAGCCACATGTAGATGAGGCTATTTTACAGCAGACTTCCTGGTACTCTGGCACTTAAGCTCTTTCCACACATCTCTTTCCATGATATTCCATGATATTCCCCAAACTACAGATGTAGGAGCATAAATGTACATATTGAGCTGGCCTCCCCTTTACCTGTTGATCCCTGCGATGTGTCCAGTTGTGATTTTATATGATGGTTTCCATTTGCTGTAAAGAGTGACTTCTTTGATGAGGGATGGTAGATATACTTTTTCAGAGAATGTGGCTTATGCATCAGAAGGGAGATTTTGTATTTTTAAGACACCTATTGAGGGATAGGTGACTTAGAAAAAGGTCCATGTATATTCATTATACACAAGGTAATGAAGTTAGAGGTCAGTGTACATCTGTGGTACCATGACCAGAATCCATGGCATGGATTTGTTCATCAAAGGCAAAGGCCTACTGATGTGCCTGCTTAACCGAATTCCTGGGAGGCCTTTCATTTTTGGGGATGAAGTCTATGAGAAAGGCAAGAAGCATGGACTGGATCCCCCATCTTGTTTATCTGTGTCAGGATCCAATATACCCTTTCAAAACAAACATTGATGTTGTAGGTCAGTGGATTTGTATGAACAGAGCCCAGCTGTAGAGCCAAGTATGGACGAACTCCCCTGTGAAGGATTTCCACAGAGGTGAGAAGGGCTCATATACCACCTGCATCATAACCCTTGAGGACAGATGCTTCCAGGACTGTGTACTCCTCAGTTCCAGCCTGGATTTGTGTCACATTGGTGGGAGTGTGGGAGAATGCAGCCAGCCTGGAGCCAGTGTCCCTTCAAGTCTCCTGGAATGGACCACAGAATTCTAAAAACAGAGGAAATCAAGAGAAAAAAAGCATAGTTGGATACTTGCTGATGGAAATTTTTTTTTCTGGGGGTCATGACATAGGCTGAGAGTGAAATCCTGGAATTAGTGTTTGTCTTCATGGGACAAAGTGTTTTAGTTTAGAGAAGACACAGGAAGTCAGGACCTGACAACAGTTCTATGTTGCCAGCTGAGTTGGCAAGTAGTCTCTTGTCCTAGGCTAAACTTCTTGGGGTCTTCAGAACCCACTCTGTCTTGATGAAGTGGCTTATGTGGATCCTGTGTCCCGCTGCCCCTAGAAAAAGAGATCTTTGAATCTGGAGGATTGTGGAAGCAATTATTTTCTGCCTTGTTCTTCTTTCCTAACTAAGTTTCCACCAGGGCAAACTGGAATATACTGTGGCCATCAGGAAAGCTAGAAATGAAACCTGACTCTCTCAAATACATACTCACAGTATTCCTGCTCTATTGTGTCCAACACCTAGTCAAACTTGCATCTCTATAAAAGGCTTGTAAAAAGAAAGTCTGAACTACAGGCACAATCAGTGTGTTGCTACATTGCTTCTGATAGCTGTGTGTAAGAAGCAGGCACAACTAACAGCTAGTGGCCAGAAATCCCTTTGAAGCCTGTCATGCTGTCCCAGGAGACCCTTCCACTGAAAGAGCTCTAAGCCTATGTTCTCCCATGAGAGAGGGAAAGAGGGGGCCCAGAAGAGGATCTTGTCCTTGGCAGCACTCTTGGTCAGCCCAGCATCTCTAGCAAGTGTTTTCATGAGAAGGTCTTCCATCTGGAGCTTGGCAGACAGGGGGAGTTTCCTTTGATGTTTTGCCACACTTTCCCCTCTGCTTGCTGTAAGGTGCAACCCCAGAAGCCTGCTCCAGTTTTAAGAATGGTACTGGTGGATTTTGTGTAGTTAGAAGATGTAAATAGGACATTCCAATTTTCTTCTGCAAGGCACCGAGAAAAAGAATGTTGTTTGTTTGGCCACTACTTCCCATCTCTGTGTGCAACAGGTCACAAGATGTGACAAGTTCATGCACTAATTCCTTCCCTTTCAGTTAATAGAATAACACAGATGGGCACAGCCTGGGATCCAACATAAATTGGAGCATGAGTAGAAGGAAAATAGGGGAGGCCTGGTTCATTCTCAGCACTTAACTAAACAGAAATTATTTTCTGCATCCTTGTTACTTTCAACTGAGTAGCCCCAAGAAGCTACCCTCTGGCAGGAGAGTGCAGTTCCCTGCACTGGCCCCTGCAAGTCTCTTGCACTGGCTCCTGAATTGGACCCCATGTACAGCCTCAATCCTGGGAAATGCTCACAGTGTATTCCAGCATCAGTTTCACCAAACAGTATCATCACTGTTTCCCAGCAGTCCATAGACAATAATGCCCTGACAGAGGTTCCAACGCTACCCTATATGTGGCCTGAACATTGGAAAACAATTACTAGGAAAACAGCTTAGACCCTTGGACATACACTACCAGGGCAATCTGTTTAGTCCCATGTACTTCTAAAGCCATGTAATACTGATTTCAAATGCCCTACACTTTAACAGACTATGATTGTTTTTTTTTTCAAAGGTGATACTTCACAAGACTGGACTTACCAACATCCTGCCATGGAGGCAGGAGGGGACCATGATGCTCTTCCTATAGGTGGTTAATGGCTGTAGGTACAGGGAAAGATTTTTTTTCAGTGGTGTAGCCACTGGCATATTTCTCATGTTTCTGTAAACAACCCCTCAAACAATATTCTGTAAAAAAACAAAGTAAAGCAGAATGAAGCTTATAGGCTTTCAAAACCAAAAACAAAACAATAAAACCCTGGTTAGAAAGAGAAAGTGGGTCAGCAGAAGTGGGAGGGGACATTGGAGAGATGACACTGGTTGCAGATGAATAGGACAGAATATATTATGTATGCATATGCAATTGTCACAGAGAGGCCATCATTATGAGTCATCCACATATGCTAATACATATAAAGGAAACTTTAAAGTGACTTTGAATTTGGGGTGATAATATGTTTGAAGCCTAAAGATATCTTCAGATTGTAGGTTACCAATGAGCTGTGAGTCCCTGATTAAATACTCAGCTCAGCCGTAGATTCTTCCTCTTTTATGAAAAAAACTGAGACATGTTCCACTCATTTAGTTAAAGATCAAGTTGAGTTTATACAGAAATGTGTGGAACATAAAAAGTAAAGGGTATAATATATTGAATTATTTAGTCTGTGCCAAGTACTGGGGTCCCAACTCTTCATTGAGTTTGTGTATGTCCGTGACTGCAGTTCTGAAACAAATGCTATTAGTTCTTTACCACCATGGTGAAGAAAGAGAAGGAGGAAGTTTGGAACTAGACCCCAGAACTGCTGAGAATTAAGTATTGTTTTGAATTCATTTTTCTATGAAACCTCTGAGTACAAGTTCAAAACCCTATGGCAGGCGACCTGGGCTCTGTTATTTCCCTGATGGTCACCAGCAACATCATTCCAGCATGAGACACTCTATTGCTTGAAGAACAGCTTGCATGCCAGTATTGTAGCATTGGTTATACAAAGACAATGTTAGACTTGGAGATTTCAGAGAATTCCTGACTTGGAATTGTCTTGGAAGCCAAGGAAGAGATGACAAAGTGTCTTACAATCTGAGTGAGATTGGGTTGACATGTGTCTTTTGGTTGTCTGTTAGTTTCTGCTTTGAACCTTCTCTCTCCTTTTGTGATACCAAATGTTCATCCTTAGAAGTGATTCTTCCCCTTTTCCCTATGACTCTAATGAGGATAGCAAGTCTAATGTGTCAGACCCCCAGAATGAGTAGCCATTCATGGACCTTGTCCATAGAGATGAACCATGAATCAAATGGCCAATTGAGACTTTTCTGGAAGCTACTATGTACTGATATTAGAAGAATAAAGGGAACTACTTTCTGTTGGCATGGCATAATTGGCCTAATATGACATGAGTGGTGTGACATAATGGCTTTTGATAGCTATTTCCACTTCTTTATTTCCAACTTAAGGGTGTATATTGATATAGAAGATACAGTGGGAGATACAAAGGTATGCAGAGAGGTAAGGGAGGAAGAAAAGGGAGAGGGAGGTAAAGAAAACAGGGAAAGAGGAGTGCATCATTTTCACCTCAGCATCATCTCATACTTAAGGCAAGGTCTGTTCCTAAATTTGCAAATTGATTTCCCATCATCCTACACAGAACACTGCATGTGTGATGACCAGGCATTAACTGTCAATTTAACAGGCCCTAAAGTCACCTAGGATATGGGACTCTGAGAAAGCTCTCTTGACTATGTTAATTTCTGTGTGGAGACCCATCTTAATTGTAGACAGGGGCATTCCTGAGGTGGGTTTCCTAGTCTGTAAAGACGGAAAAAGCAAGTTGAACAGCAATTGCTCCTGGCCTTCTGCTGCTTGGCTGTGGATGCTTCTAGCTCTTGCCATCTTGACTTCCCTATCCTTGAACTATGCAATGATATAAACCCTTCCTCCCTTAAGTTGTTTTTGTCATAGTATTTATCACAGCAATGGGAAAAGAACTAAATCAGTATGCACTGAGCTCTTCAACAGTGAAATCATAATGAGTATGTGTGTGGTAGTTCCCATGGGCCAGGGAGGCCCAGCAGTTAGGCTTCCCAAGTGTCCTTAGTGCTCACTCCAGATCATTTGTCTTTGTCTTTACTAGGAAACCTAGATGCACACCCAATTAACTTTCAATCAGTACTCTGTTTCAGTGTCAAGAAACAGTGTCAAGGTGTGAAAGAAAGAGAAAGGGGTTTTAAGCTAATAAACCTAATTCTAAATAGCAACATTACCAAGTCAGGAGTCTAGCATCTAGGACATATTATCTAAGATCTTTTGAGTCCCAGTTTTCTCACCTCTGACCTAGGGATGGGCACTTGGGGGTTAGAATAGAGTAGTGTAAAAAAAAAAACCTAAGGTCAAATGAAAACAAACAAAAACACCAGTTTTTGTGCAGGGGCTTACAACTCCTCTCATCCCCGACAAGGAGAAGTGCAGGAATTGAAGAGGAATACTCAAAGCTTTTTTGGGAACCTGCAACCTGTCTATCATTCAGAATAATGACGTGGTTTTGTATGATAGAAGTTGTACATGATAATGATATATAAAATGTCAACCAGATCACAGCCTCAGCTCTTAGCATCAACTGAAAAATGATAATCATGGAGTATGAGAAGTGTCTCACTTGCTCCATAAATAAATAATTGCTGCCTAGGCATCATGATTACTCTTCTCTATGGCTTTCTGTCTTACACTTAAGAAGTTCACATCTCTTGGTAGGTGTCCTTATTCCAGGGATAGAGGAGCTAATGATCCCATAGCCCTCCCTGATCTCTGGTATATCTAGTAACAAAGACACCAAGGCAGAATCCATGGTCTTCCTACTCTGCCACTCCTTATGTCTGCTGGATTGTTTAAGTAAGCAAATCAGCACATTGGTTCACTGGAGTCTCAGGAATTTGATAGGTGAAGCTGCTTTTGCACCTTCTCTGTTCTCTGCAGCACAGTGCTCTGCGGGGTGTCCATCTCTCTGCAGCACAGTGCTCTGCAGGGTGTCCATCTCTCTGTAGCACAGTGCTCTGCGGGGTGCCCATCTCTCTGTAGCACAGTGCTCTGCAGGGTGTCCATCTCTCTGTATTGCAGTGCTCTGCAGGGTGTCAATCTCTCCACAGCACAGTGCTCTGCGGGGTGTCCATCTCTCCACAGCACAGTGCTCTGTGAGGTGTCCATCTCTCCACAGCACAGTGCTCTGTGGGATGTCCATCTCTCTGCAACACAGTGCTTGCTGCTACAGGGTCCCCATCTCTCTACTGCACAGTGCTCCACTGGGTGTCCATTTCTGCTTCCTGTCTCTCAACTCTTCCCTCTCGTCTTGATGTCCTAGTTCCATCCAATGGAAACAAGAATGTATAAGATACAACCTCTGGCCTCAAAGAAGTCGGAGTCTCTTTGAGGGTGCAGACTGAGAACCGTTTATGATCCTATTTCTTTAGCTGTCAGCCAAGGAGGTGGAGTTGAGATGCCTGCCAGAGCTTCTTGCTGACTTCTCAGCCTGGAAGAGAGGTGACATTAAAGAGTGTTTGTGCTTCACATGGTACCCAGATGCCTTCCTTTGTCCCCTGTGAGCCAGTGAAGAGACAGCTATCTTCCTATAAAAACAGACAGGCTTAATGCCTGGCAGGCCCTGAATGTAAATTTCAAACGATGTGATTTAAGTAAAACTTATTTAAAGTGAAAGTTGTGGTCACACTGAAGATACAGCCCTTCTTTGTTTCTCGCCTTACATAAATATATGTGAAATTCCTTTCTTTCTCTGCTCGTGGTGCCCATTGGGTATAGGTACATATCCCTTCTGGCTGATTCAGAACATTCACAGAGAAAATCAGAACCAGGGCTTCATCTCTTTTACTGAAAATGGTTTTTTCCCTTTCAAATAACCCTGCTGGTAAAATGTTTACAGCGATGATATTTCACACGAGAAAGAGATGAACCTATTAAATGCAAGGAAGGAAGGATCTGCCACCTCATTCAGCCCCCTTCTACCATGCTGGAGAATCCAAACTCCATGAGTCCAGAGGAGGGAGGGACTGAGTAGATGGAAGGTTCCAAGGAAAATTCTAGAAAGGAAGTTCTCGGATAAACTTTTCATCACAGTCTTTCCTGATGTTAGCATTTCTTTTTAAAATATTGCTTTGTTTTTGTTGTTTGATCGAAAGGTATTGTTTCCCTTTCATCTAAGAAAATAAATTGGTGTTTTCTTACTATCTCTTATGTTATATTAGAAAGGAGAGACGCATGGATATTGTTTATTTATAGTATTCATGTGAGTCCCTCTGGTCCCCTTGATAAATTTGTCATTGAGGTTCCATCTCTGTGAAGGAAGGGGTTTTCCTTACTAAGCATTTCCCCGGTCTTTTTCATTCTCTGTTTTCTTAATTTCCTAATTTTACAAATTGTCCACAGGGGACAGGACTGAGAAGACAAAACCAGCAGAGTGGGGCCATACGGAATTTGGTTGCCAAGACTCAAGAGGGTCCTGCTGTTGCTGGAGCCTCAAGTTCAACAGCAGCCTTAGTAACAAAGCACAAACAGTTCCCTTGATACTCATTTGAAGGAATATGGTGGGGGGCCAGAGCAACTGGCTTGTGCTCTAATAGTACTAAAAGCAAAATCTGAGTGAAGACAATTAAATTCACGAAGAAAGTAATTTTCCCAGGACTTGCTCAGAAAAGAACAGCAGCCACACTGAAGACCAATTAGAGGAAACTGGAAGCACCTTGGACCACTCTTACCAGCCCTTAAGGGTAGAGGGAAGGGAGAATCCTGGTTTGAGAAGATACTAATTTCTATTGAACACAATGTTTAGTCCTTGTGAGTGTGGGGAATATGTGAACACCTGTCCTTAAGTACAGGTGAACTTGTCCAGAATTCTCAAGGGGCAGTATGGCTGAGGCTACATTGTTTTCTGGGGCATAAGAGAATGTGGATAAATCGAAAGCATGGGCCCAAGTGGATTCCACATAGTGGTTGGAGTAAGAAGAGAGAATATATAGTTCAATCAGTGACTATGAGCGCTTATCTAATCTTAGCCATTGACCAAAAGCCAAGATGAGCAGAAGGAGCAAAAGTTCTATTTGTATGAATGAGCTATTCTTATGTCCATAAGGAAACTGAGAGAAGTCAACAGTCATGTCAGCAGCTACCAGGGTGAACTTCCTCTGAACTGAGGCACAGAGAACAGAAACATTTGCCTGAAACATCCAAAGAATTTGATTATGTACAGAACACCTTGGTTGAGTTGTAGACATTTAGTGATAACTTACTGAGTGCCGGGGACATAATACTGTGGAAGAGTCAAGAATGGATCAAGATATTCTAAGCCACAGCTCCAAATAATATAATGAGTAAACAGAAAGAGAATGGTACCAGATGCTAACAGCATATATAACTAGTCTATCATTGGGTAGACTTCCTATCCCACTGATTCCACTCTGACTTAGGGCAAGGTCAAGTGCCATGGCAGTTCGGCTCTTGTCTCTGCACATCTACTCATTCACCCTGTCATCACACCTGGCCATATCACATGCTACTTAAACTCCTTTAATGCTAGCTTGCTACAGTATGGGTACAAACAAAGTCTTTACTGTGTGTTTGTTTGTTTGTTTGTTTGTTTGACATGTTTCTTTCTTCAAATTCCTTTTTCTACTTTCTCAAAATAAGAGCATGTTCAAGTTAAGACACAAGTAGGATATCTGGGCAAAGAGACATAGGAAAGCACTAATTACAGACAATGGAAACAAGATGAGTATTGAAAACAAAAGTTTTCTGGAGTGTGTGGTGAAAAAATTCTAAGGTGCTTCCATCCCCTGAGGTCTATAGTCCTTAGTTTATGTAGATCTACCTCAAGTTATTAAATTAAACATGAATTAGGGAGTTTTTTTTAACAAATGTAGTCACAGTCTCAAATAAAATGACAAGTTATGTGAGTGAACCTGGTCTTATGGTAAGTCCATTTCAATCAGAGCATTTTCTTTAGTCTCAAGGACAATAGTTGCAAGCAATAAGAAGGACTAGAGGCATGAGGGTTGGCCTGGAGATGGAGGGGTCTTGTAGCAAGCAGCAGCTGCCATGAGCAACAGAGTGAAGCTACCTACATGGAAATAGGCATTTTTGCCCAACAGCCACAGGAAGTTAATTCTTCCAACAACTATGGGGCTTGGACTAGAACCTCAGTTCTCAAATGAAAGTTCTAGCCACACCTGGTGAGATCCAGAACAGTTGAATCTACTTACACTGAGCTTATACTTCCAACCCATTAGAAGAGTGTGGTAAGTTCCTGTGTTATTTAGTGTGTGTGTGTGTGTGTGTGTGTGTGTGTGTGTGTGTGTGTGTGTGCACGTGTGCATGCATGTGCAGAGTACATACATGTGGCACAGGCACATTCATGTTTGATATATATATATATATATATATATATATATATATATATATATGTAGTGGGATATTCACTTTGTCTGCTTCTGTGGCACTGACCACACCCACTAGGGGTGGAGCCAGGGGCGGGAATGACCCATGGAACTAGGTCTGAGGAGGAGCCTGGGAATGCTCTCTTGCTGGTGGTATGCGGAGAGAAGAGCATCCGGTTCCAACTGCAGTGTTCATCTCTCTATGTTGTGAGTTATTTCTCCCTGAATAAACATCTATTCAGCCTATTTGTTTATCCTGATCCTTATTAAACCGCAATATATATATATATATATATGTGTGTGTGTGTGTGTGTGTGTGTGTGTGTGTGTGTGTGTGTGTGTATATGTATATATCCACGCATGAGGAAGCCAGAGGAGGATGTCAATTGCCTTCCTCTATCACTGTCCACCTTAAGACAGAATGGTGTCACCAAACTGAACTGTAAGCTCACCTTTTCTTCTGTGCTGACTTGAACAAGGGTCTCCTGGCATCTGTCTGCCTCTGTTCCTTCCTCCTCTGTGGTGGCATTACAGACTCTCACAGCTTGTAGGTGTTGGAGATTTGAACTTGGGGCCCCTCATGATTGCACAGCAAGTGCTCTTACCATTAAGCCAACTTCCCAGTCTTCATTGTGCAATTTTAAAAATGTTAAATTATGGTTACACAGGCACAGAACACTTATACTTGAAAGTGCAGCTTTTCCAAAATCTCAGGCTTAATGAGCATTAAGTAAGACTCCCTCTTTTATCAACAGTGCCCCATTATGAGGCTTTTGATCTGGATAGATGGCTATAGTATGAAGGGGATACATTCCTGCCATTAGAAACAGAGCTTGCTTGTATTCTATTCTTGGCTGCAGCCTACAGTTGCAATTCTGATTTCATAAAATATTGATGCATGACTTGTTTTTCAAATAGAAAGAACTAAAGGTATTGAGATCACCTTTTGATCAGTTAGGACTGGGTGAAAGGCAAGAACAAGCTGGAAACTGGTACTGCTGACTTGGAGAATAAATGAATAACTTCCTTAACAAGACAACAAATATCATCTATGTTTGCCCCTAAATTAACAGAGCTCCAACTCAATGAACAGGACTTGAAAGCTCTAAACTTCACCAAGTTCAAAGTACTCACAGATGATGGATAAATGCTAGAGGGACTTCCACAACAATCTCTCCATCAATAACACAAGAGGAAGACCCACATTATCTATTAGAAGAGGATTATGCAAACAGTGACATTTGACCCCTGGCATTGTTCTCCAAATATACATAGCCAGAGTCAAAAAACTCTTTGCCAAATGAGACTCGCTGGGCCCATTGCCTACTGGGCTTTGCTTGTTGTAGAAAAATTTATTATCATAAAAAGGAACAAATTGTAAAGCTCAGACTTTAGTGTTGAGAAGTTAATTCAGCCTCTGGCCCTCTCTGCACTGCATCTTTGGAGAACTTCCATATATTCTTTACCAGTTCAGTGCTCAGGGGTTAAATGTGTGTACTCAGGAGGTTAACACTTGTGTTAGAATCTTTTCAAGAGGAAGAATATTAGAGCCAGAAACCCAACTAGACTTTCCAAAGGATACATCAAGAGATGACTGTTCATGACCTCATTGATTGCTTGGGATGGATCTCTATTTGGGGTAACATTGGGAATTGGGGAAGAGTCATTCATATACTGGGTAGGGGAATGTACAACAGCCAAATCAGGGTATTGTGAAGATAGAGGTGAGATTTAACTTGAAGGGCCCCCAGTTCTGAAAGAAAACCAGAAATAAATTTATTGAGTTATAGGAAGAAAGATATAATGCTAGAGATGCCATAAGAAATCAGTCTAAGACAGAGAATCAGACTTCACCACCCTAAAGGACCTGGGCTTTAAGTTCTGAAGACTTTTTCCAAGGACAAGATATGATCACTTTCATTGTTGAATGATATCGCTGAGAGTAATTAGTTCTCAAGATAGAAAACCTCATTTTCTAGTTTGTCAATGCCAGAAACTTAGATAAAAAAGGATAAAGTTGGAAGAAGGAATATATTTAAGCTTTTGGACCTGTTATATTGTGATGGGAGATGCTATTCTGTAAATATGTTTCTCATACTGGTTAATGAATAAAGCACTGTTGACCAATAGGAAAGCAAGATAGGTGGGGCTAGGAGACTAAGAGGAAACAGGAAGGAGTAAGGAGGAGTCAACATGGAGAGACCAGAGAGGTAGAATGCCAGCTGCTCTGGCTGGTAAGATGAGACCACATGAAAATACTTAGATTAGTAGAAATGGGTTAATAATTAAGACAGAGCTAGCTGATAAGGAATTAGTAGCTGGCCAACAGAATTGTATCAAATACAAAGTCCCAGCATGTTATTGGGGCTGGGGCAGCGGTGGGACCAGACCCGTGGTGAGAAAAACCTACTTGTAACAATATTGTGGATACATGTCATATGTGTGTGGACATGTCCTGCCTCTATTACTCATAACCTAGATGATACTTGGCATTTCAGACTGGAGACACATTGTTTGGAGTACTATATCTATGAATTTATCAGGAAAGAAGGTAATAGAATAATTTCTTCTATAAATTTTGATGCTCCTTTAGTGTGTTGCATTATCCAGCTAATCCTTTTGCTTTAAATGAAGCCTGTCACACTTTCAGTCACCAAGCATCCAAAATTTAATGAGATTCTGCTGTGACAGGCATTAATCAGGTACAAAGTGTGATAGGGCACAAGCTGAACAAAATTCCAACCTTGTTAACTTCAATAAACAAAGAGTTAAAGGCAACCAACAAACCACTGAACAAACAAATATTAGAAAAATTGAATACTGGAACGTGATAAGTGCTGTACCGAAAACTGAGACAGTTAAAGGTGATAGTGGCTTCTTGCCTAATAGTTTGGCCTGTGTACTAGTTATTTTCTGTCACTGTGACAAAATACTTGATAAAATGCCCTAAGGGGTGTAGGGCATATTATATTGCATAGTTTCAGTCAGTTTTCTCCATTGTGGCATAGAAGGTACAGCAATAGCCAGGGCCACATGGTGATGGACTAAGAAATAGGAAGCTAGCAAGGGAGAACCAGCAGAAATATGTCCTGACCCCAGTGGCCTACTTGCACCAGGGCCCATATCACCCCAAAGAGAGCACAGTTAGGGAGTAAGTAATAAGCATGTGAGCCTGCAGGAGACATTTTGGATCCAAACCATAATATTCAGAAAAAGATTACTGGGCTGATGATATTTGAGTGAAGTTCTGTGGAAGCAAAGATGGAGACAAGTTGAGGTCACAAGGAAGAGGAAACAATGTGAAGACTCTGCCTGAAAGGGAACAATAATAAAAACAAAAGTTAAGGGCAGCCAGGGATAGATGAATATGGAAACATGAGGATCAAATGGGTGTGTCATCATGGAGAAGGGCATTTAAACATAGGGTTAGTTGATCTCAGTGAGATGGAAAAACCACTGGGGGATTCCCAAGTAGTGATGTAGGTAATTTTCATTTCAAGCAGTCTTACAGCTATCCATGGTTAATGATAATTACTCTAAAAGATTACCTTTGCATTTATTATTATTATTATTGTATTACTAATGCATTCATCTATTTGAGTGTTCACCTGTATGCTACAGTACATTTGATCTATGTGATAAGACATTTTGGATCACACACATCAGTACCACAAAGCTTCTTCCCTTAGCAGTTTGCAGGACTTGAAGTACCTAGTGAGGCTGGTAAAATGACTCATTGGTGAATGCATTTGTCATGCAAGCCTGATGACATGAATCCACGCAGGTACAGAAGACCCGATGCACTAACTCACATCTGTAATCTCTACAGCCCTGTAGTTCAGTGAGACAGGGAGGGGGCAGACAAAAACATTGCCTGGAAGATTGCAGGATAGCTAGCCCAGGGTGCACAGAATGACAAAACTAGAGAGACCCTGTCCTAACAGCTGGAAATAGGGAACTGACTCCAGAAGGATTGCCCTCTGACCTTCACACTCTCCTACATATATACACACAAAAAATAAAAGTATATTTAATCTACACCATATTCCATATTTTATCTCATATACAAGCATCAGAATTAGTTAAATATCATGAACATTGACATATTTTTCTCATCTCAGCCAGACCTCTGATTTGTGTTGTTGTTTGATTTTATTTTCATATCCCATTCTATTCCTTTCCCTAATATTTCTGAATGTATTTCTGTTTTTATAGATTCTCTCAAAAATGCTTGTTCCAATTTGGTGGTAGCTATAAGCTTTCTTCCAAAATATACATTCCAAGCCCACAGGAGTGAGTATAATTCATTAATTCTGTATGGAGGCCAAGAACCCGTTCTTGAGGTGACTACATCTTCATGGCTGCTACTACCACATGTGGAAACTTTTCACAGTGGGAGACGTTGGTGCTCAGCCATAGCTTGCAGACTGACTCATGTGAGGGGGATTCCCATTTTGTAGCATTTACCAGTCTCCTTGGGATGAGCATCCCCACAATCTATTTCAAGTTCATTAAATCCCTGTACCCAGGTTGCAAAAATCACAAATATTTAATGATTGGTTGGAGTTAGTTCAAGTACTCTACAGTTTGGCTATTCAGTTTTACTAGATTAAGTACAAGAAAGAAGAATGAAGTCAGGGAATGTCAGTTCATTGTGAAACTCTTGGGTAACAAGAACTCTGAATGTCCTTACACAAAGACAATAGAGAAGTGTTTTAGAAACTTCAATACACTAATATTGTGGTGGGTGATTTTTTTCCCTGTTATTGTGTGTTTGTTTAATTTCAAAAACTGTTTAAAGATTTTTGTTATTTGTTTAATTGGGAAACTTTTATGGAATACACTGTGTACCTTCATTCTAAGTTGGGGTTCTGATCTTGATTACGACTTTCTAGCCAAAATAGAGGGTGACATGTAGTCATTTTAAATACTGTCTCAGAACTGTTTACAGCCCTTGGGTTACAGTGCTGACTGCAGCAGATGTAGCTGCTGATTAGCAAAAGGCAGAGTTTGGAGGACAGTGACCTGGGTATGTAAGACATACTTGAGCTTAGTGGGCCTTAAAAAGAGAAACTGGACCACTAGGGAAAAAGCTCCAACAGTATCTTCTTCCAAGTGACAATTTAATATGGACTTCTAATATCCTACAGATGCAGACATACTGGGCTGGAGAGAGGGCTCAATGGATATAAATGCTTGTCCTTCAGATCCCTCGAATCCACATAAAAGCTGGACACGTGCTCAATGTGTACTTTTGTAAGCCCAGGACTCCTGTAGTGAGATGGGAAGTGGAGACAGGTGGATTGCAAGCAACTTGTAAGTTAGGTAGAATAGCCAGTGTGTCTTTGTGTGTGTGTGTGTGTGTGTGTGTGTGTGTGTGTGTGTGTGCGCACGCGCGCGCGTGTGTGTGTGAGAGAGAGACAGAGAGACAGAGAGGCAGAGAGACAGAGAGACAGAGAGACAGAGAGACAGAGAGACAGAGAGACAGAGAGACAGAGACAGAGACACACAGAGAGAGGAAACCCTGAATTGAACAAGGTAGAAGGTGAAGACACATAAAATTGGTCTCTGACCTCCATTTATACACTGTGGCATGCTTTCTCTTTCTCTCTCTCTCTCTCTCTCTCTCTCTCTCTCTCTCTCTCTCTCTCTGTCTCTGTCTTTCTCTCTTACACATACACATACACATACACATACACAGAGAAAACATAAAAATCTTTAAATATATTTCCATTTATTTTATTTTTAAGTTGATTTATTTTATTAATTTATTTATTTGTTCATGTGTATATGTGTATGTTTGTGTTTGTTTGCATGTATATACATGTGCCAGAATGTGTGGGGAGGTAGAGGGTGACATTGGGCCTCCCATATTCGTCTCTGCACCTTAATCTTTGAGACAGTGTCTCTGAAAACCTAGAGCTCACTGGAATTGCTAGCCAGAGATCCTCCTGCCTCTCCCTTCTTGATGCTATGATTACAGGAACCCAGCACCATGATACCTGGCTTTACATGTGGCTTCTGGAACCCCAGATTTGGAATCTCATGTTGGGTATTTAAAGATGTGACATTACTGACTCAGCTATATCTACATTGGCTGTTATAATCTCACCTAAACATTTTCATGTGACCAAGCTTTTCTCTAATTCTTGAAATAACTTGAGCTGTTGTTCACATTTTTCTCATGTCATAAACAAGAAAATCAGACACAGAGAAGGTCAGTAATACATCCAAGCCTGTGTGAAATGTAGCAGAACTTCAGCGCACACCTCTTGTACACACCAGAGATCATTGCACCCTGCTTCCCAGTAGCTGTTGCATAGATACTCAGATATGCTTGTTCACCGAGAAAAAGGAATGAGTTGTAGTTACCCTTCCAAGAGGAGAAGCTAATTGAGGAGCACAGAGATTTTTTTAGAGTTTTTTATGTTGAGGAACAAAAACTGTATATGAAGCCATGAAGCCACATGCAAATTTTTCTAATGTCTTGAAAGTTTAATTCTTTCTTGGAAAGCTGCAAAGAGAGAGAAAAAAGTGTATGAGCCTAAGGTAATTGTCCCTTTATACTGTTACTCTTGTCATGGTGCCAACATCCACAGTTTTACCCTAGGGATGAAATTAAAATGCCAGACTTCATGATTATGAGATGATTACAGAATAAAGACAGAAAATTCATAATCAGGAAGGAGTCTGCACACCTTAGCACCTAGAGAGGACAGCCATGGTGCTTCCTGGTTTGTTTCTGTTTGTGTTTTTACTGCTTAAGTATCATTTAATTCTTAACTGCCTGGGCCCTTTATCTCGTAACTGGACAGCCCCGTTTGGGAATTCTGTTGGAAAGAAATTCTTGTGAATACATTGGTATCATTTAAGAGGCAGTTTATGCAAACTGGATTGAAAAACATAAAAACTGGGAGACTGTCCTGTGAAAGGTCATCTCCTTCCGTTGTGCTGTGCTTTGATTAAAGATTCTCACTGCTACTGAGAATTATTGCTGATTAATAGACTCAGCAGGAAAACTTCAGCGTACGAAGCGATAAAACTTCTATAACACATGGTGGCATGGTTTTCCTACAGCCCTGGATTACTTATTTGTTCATGGGATGTAAATGAGAAAGCAACAATGTGACTAAAGCAGATTCTGATGTCATCGGTTTAATCTATAGAAGTTCTTTCTAATTGCCAGGAAACGCTGAAGAGAAAAGAATCACAGACACAGACTCCATCCGCTGGCCAGTCACGATTCGGTCACGATCTGCAGACAGATCTGTGCAGAATATTGCAAAAAGGCAGCCTGAGATCCAGGGCACCCTCCTGGGGATGGCTGTGATTAGAGCTCGACTGACCACAGTTCAAGCAGATGAAAAGGATGAGTGTGCTCCCATAGAGTTCTACTCTGGTTTCCCTCTGGGGCTTGTGGGAGGGGACAAGCCCATTTGTCCTGTCTTACAAGCGCAACATCTCTCCCCTTTAAAGGGAAGAGCTTGCCACATGCCATATGCCCTACTATTCGTCAAACTGTGGAAAGAACTCAATACAGACTAAGAAGTACAATGCCCAAAGGGACACCATCAATCCTGTGTTACCACAACGTCCTCGCTCTCCAGTTGTTTATATTGATTTATCTTTTGCTCAGGTAGACTGACTTAGAGTAATTTTCTCAGCAAGAGACGGTGGATTGCTTGTGTTCTGAGCCCTGCCTGCCTAAGACACTATTCCTCTGCTTCAGACAGAATCACCAGGGAAAGAATCGGGAAGCCATCATCCTTCTCTCTCAAGCTCTATAGTTACTGATTTTTCAGAAGCTTGAACTGATGTCAGGATATGAATATTCCATGGCTTGGAATCTATCAGTCAATCTACCCTTCTTTCTGACTTCTATTGATGGCTAGTACTTTAGATTTGGATCTCAACATATTGCCTAGAGAAATTGTGACCTTTACGTGTTTTATTCATCTGCTCCAAGATGGATGAGCTCTTTTAGTTAGCAGATTAAATTTTTTGTTTTATCTGGAAACATTTCTTTCTATTATTATTTTATGTATTATGTCAAATCTATCTTTCAAATTCTCAAATGTCTCATACATATGTATTTATGTATGTATAGGGACACATATATACCCATATATGTGGATATTCTATGATTCTTTAGCCTTCTCTTTATTTAATTCTATTTTTTAGATTTATTTTCCCTTCTCTGCAATTTCTATAGACCTTTATCTTCTGATATACATATTTCAAGTATTTTATTGTGGATCTGTAATTTACAAATCAGGACACAACATTGCTTTGTCCATTTAATTTAATGTTTGCCTGTTTGGCTTGCACATACACATAGGCATGTAAGAGAATATTACTCTTAAATATACTAAGCTATTTTGGAATTTTCCCTCTGATTCCAGAGGATTGGCAAAGCCTTGAGACCTGCTGAAGAGCCATTCAGAAATGCTGTTTTCTTTCATTGCATGAAGTGCTGCTTGTCTTGAGAAACTGGGGAATAATGGTGACTCCTCCCCCTTGTCTTCATCTCTGCCATATTAGTTGCTCCCTGCAGTCTTTTTAATGCTCGTACAATCCAGGAGCTTTTAAAAAAACTGTATAACCAATAAAATGTTTTTGGACAGGAAATACCAAAGCTTAAACCATTTCACCATCCACCACCACCAAGAACTTTTAAGCTATTGTCGTAAGATATCCACCATGCCCACAACTGTAGAACTGACCGTGACTGTTTGGGCACAGTCACAGGTTCAGACAAGATGGTGTGGGATTAGGTCTGGGATTGGGACAGGTGGCTTGCTCTCTTGTGTCTGGTTGAGCAGTGGTGTGGATCCTTAGAGCAGGAACCTGTGGCATCTGCTTCTTGTGTTAGTGACTTCTTCCCGAAATAAATTATATTTAATGCATGTTTGAGCCTAGTCCCTGTGAATCTTTATCTGTACATCCACAAGCTATAACAATTTTAGTAAGTTAACTATGTGTTACGTGCAGTTTCCTGCCAGAGCTGTGTCAGCCCCAAAATAACATAGAGATGATTTTTTAGATATAAAGCTGTTGACCAATGCCTAGAGCCTCTTATTGGCTAGCAGTGTCTTAAATATTACCTCATTTCTATCAATCTAAGTGTTTTCACATGGTTCTACCTTACTGGAGAGAGGGTCTGGACCTCTTACTCCTCTTGGTCCTGTATTTGACTCGTCTCTACTACATCTCCCAGAATCCTCCTTGTCTCCTAGTTCCACCTACTTTGCCTTCCTATTTGCCAACAGTGCTTTATGTATTAACCAATAAGAGAAACATATTTACAGAATGGCATCTCCCATCATCTCCTCTTTTCTGTCTAAATAAAAAGAAGGGTTTTAGGTTTAACATAGTAAAATATATAACAAAAGAGTTATCAAGTAAGAACAATAGTTAACAATATTTAGTCCATTAACATTATCAGGAATTAAAGAAAATATTTTATCATCTATCCTACCTTTGTGAGTCTAAAGTCTTATACGTAACTTATCTTTAATCCTAACTAAGGAAAATTATAACCATAACTCTTTGTCTTCAACTCCATCAAAGACCACAGAAGGATAATATATAAACTCTAGAAATGACAGAGACATCTCGCTTCCTGGTGAGTAACCTAAAGTTCTTCTGTAATATTCCATCTTCAGCCTTTAGGCCATAATGTGTCTGGCAGACTCCTCAGCAAAGCAGGAAACTCTTAAACAGTTCACCTGTATTGGCAGTTTGTCAGTCACTTTTCTCTGTGTCCTTCAGACTCTCTGGCAGACAATTCCATAAAGCAGGGACCCTGTAGCAATGCCCATCTTGTATAAATAGTCACTTTTCTGCACATCTACTTTATAAAGCATATAGTTAGTCTAGATAAGAGCAGTATCTTGCCCAAATGGCTAGTCTTGCCATATTAGAAGTAATTCTCATAACAAGTTTCTTCAATGTCCACCTTCCTTTGTGACACAGGTGGTATTGCCAGGAGCAGTTGTGCCTCACTGTTAAGAAAAAACCCTAAACTATTTTAAATGCTATATTTTGTGGGTCTTTGAAAGGATTTTAGAATACCTATCCAATTGAAATATATCTCTGTATATCTAGAAAACATAACCAAACTAAATATAAGCTCTGACTATCATAGGTAATTATCTCCAATCTGTACTTAATTATAGATTACATTTTTAAATGAGCCATGCAAACACAATACCTAAACAAGAGGAGAAACACATTTATTACAAAATTGACCTTAAATTTGTATCAATTAATGAAAATCCATTCCAAAACAAAGCATTCATTTCTATACCATAATCCCCCTTTTACCTTTAAAAAGAGATTGGTTGTGATCATTAACCATTTATTTCTAACCCCATTTAAAAACAAACATTTATAATCACTATTTGGAAATTTGGGCCTTTTTCTTTATGAACTTCTTCCTGCAGTTAGGGGGCACTGTCTTGGGGACCCTAAGAAGATGCAGAATTCCTGGTTGTAATGGTCTGTAAGGCTGCTTTGTCCCAGCTGTTTTGGATCATCTAGGACACTGTTTCCTTCCTTCCTTCCTTCCTTTCTTCCTTCCTTCCTTCCTTCCTTCCTTTTTTCCTTCCTTTCTCTCACTTTTCTTTTTATTTAAACACTTTATCCTGATTATTTATCTCTCTCAAGCCTACGTATAGTTTAAACACACTGTAAACCTTTAGTGGCTTTTCTTTATCTTAATCTGTCTTTACTGTAAATCTTTATCTTTTTCTGGTCATGAGTCTTTTATCTGCTAAACAACAACATTGCTTTCAAATATGGCAGGGGTACATTTACCACCAGCAGTGAGAGCTGTGCTTACAGCCTTGGTTTATCCTGCCATCAAGCAGCATGCTGCTGCCTTGGAGATGTAGTCACTGCCACTATCAACTGCTCATACACACCATTCAGTTGTTAGCAGGGCCTCTTAAAAGTGCCCTGCGTTTTTTCTACTTATGCCAGCTGAGCCTGGAAGCCTCCCTTAAAGCAGCTGCGCAAGTCTCTTCTTGTCTCTAGCAAAACAGAGCCCACCTGAGAAAAATGCTGCTACCAAGAAGCCTTGCTTGTCTCTGTTCTTTTGTTTCTAAGATCCCTTTTAAGCTTTTGTCAAGTTTTAAAGGGAAGTTCTTAAAACCCATGTTGCAGGTGTCATTTTGTTATAAACAGTTTCCCGCCAGCCTTGTCCCAGGGCCGCTTAACACACAGAGATACTGTATTAGATATAAAGGTGTTGGCCAATGGCTAGAGCTTCTTATTGGCTAGATCTGTCTTAAATATGACCTCATTTCTATCAATCTAAGTGTTTCCACATGGTCCTATCTTACTGAAGAGAGGGGTATGGACCTCTTACTCCTCTTGGTCCTACATTTCGACTCCTCTCTACTACATCTCCCAGAATCCTCCTTGTCTTCTAGTTCCACCCATCTTGCCTTCCTATTTGCCAACAGGGCTTTATTTATTAACCAATAAGAGAACCATATTTACAGAATGACATCTCCCATCAACTACGTGCATCCAGTTGATCATACGTGTTTTGATCATACTCAACCCTAGTCCTCCTCTAATTCCTCCCAGATTTATTTTAACCTCTGATTCTTGTTATTTTTGTGTGTTGTTTGATTTTTTTTCCTCATAAACATTGTTGTCTCCTTTTGGTTAGTACTTTACTTGAAAAATGTAAACTTGGAAACACTTCAAAAGGTCTTGATCTTCAGAAACCCTGTTCTGGGTTATGAACTCCAGAAACAACCTCCTAGGAATGCCTCCCATGATCAAACACTGCTGAGTAGCAGAACACTGAAGGTGTCAGTTTTACATCCCTGCAGGAATGGACACCAACTCTTTCTCAACACACTATAAAATTCCCTTTTCTAAAAACATCCGCCAACAGCGCATGCCAACATGGATGTTGCTTAGCAGTGACCAGCATTTGCTGATATGTCTGTCTGATGTTGATTGGTATGCCAAATCTACTTTAGACAGAAGTAGCCAGCTAGAACTTAGGTTTGTGAATGGTCTGAATTGGAGTGGTGTTTTGTTCTTGCTTTTTATGTAACTGATTACATAAAGATGTTACATCTCCTTGTCCATGAACATTTGGGAAATTCATTCTCAGTACCTTTCATCTCTGAGTCTGATTGTCTACTTGTGCCATTCTTCTTCTCCTTTCCACCCCATAGGTAGTAAATATTAATATCATTTTCAAAACCCCCATTTTTTACTTTAAATCATTTTTTTCATAATCCTTGGCATATAGATTTTGTTTTTTTTTTTCTTGAGGACCCTTTTCAGGAAAATGTGGAAAATTGAATCTTCTGACATCCAACCAAGAATGTTTTCAATACATCATACTTATCAGTGATTTAATGACTTTTTTGTTTGTTTGTATTTTCAACAATAATGCCATAATGCTTTTATTCCTTGGGAATGCAAGATACCATTCAGCCACATATCTTTTGTTGACCTAAACTTCTTTCTATAAATTTTAAAGAGTTCACATGAATGCCTACATGAATGTTTTGTGTCCTAGAGAAATGTCTTCATTCTCTTGTGTGTATCTCCATGAAGATACATCCATGGTCAGCATAGATCTGGATGCAGCCCAAAGCCTCTTTTTTGGCTTCAAAATAGAGGATACACTCAACTTCCAATGGCCCATTCAACAATGATGGGACCATAGCTGACGGGAATTATCTCATATCTGTCAGGAATCAACACACTCTTGCTAATGATCCATTTCCTTCCTCTCCATGTGTCCCCACAGAGCAGGAGAGAGCAAGACCCTTGGCTCAGCTTAGCCCTTTCCTCCTCTTTCCTTTTCTAAATAGTATGGGTTTCATTCATGATTCTTGAATTCCAATCAAGTTTTAGGGGAAGGGGAAATAGAATTTCTTGCAGATTTTGTTGGTGAAGAAACTGATGCTATCTCCCATTGTTCTCCCCATCATCCGGTCTGGAATCTATTGAGGGCAGGGATAAGGGTATATATCTAATTGTGTTCTGCATCCTAAGAACCATTTTATATACTGGCTTAATTTATAACAATATGGATAGCAAAGATACTGCCTGAGTGCAGGAATTCAGAGCTACCAAAGACAACATCAACAACAAAAAGAAATAAAAACAAAAGTCCAAGGTGGGGAAGAATGAAGTCCTCAATTTATTGATTACACTTGTAGATGCCTATAAAAATGGAGTAAATGAAATCAATGAAAAGAGAAACAGTTTCTAGGACACAAATCCCTCAGCAGTGACAATTGATGTGCCCCATTATATTAACAATAACATAGCAAAAGTCAGCTATACACATTGGTTATACAGTTGTTGTTCAATAAATACTTGTGAAATAGTTGGCTTCCTATTCCCAAGGTTCTTATCAACTAAAGATGGAAGCAACGAAAGTATATCTACATAAAGCCGAGGCAAGATGAGCTTTACTCTGGATTATAAGAAGACCTTTTTCAATATTAACTTTGTATTTTGGAATTTTCATAGATTTACAAAATAATTATCAAAGGAATGACTGACAGCTGGCATATGGCTCTCACTTAGCTTGTTTTCTTTCAATCTTACTGTAAATTAACACTATTTGTCCAAAGTAAGAAAAAATGTCAGAATTTATTTAAGTAAAATTTTATTTGGGAATCAATGATTTTTTTCACTGACAGTGTTACATTTTTGAGGCATCAAGTTCAGGAAATTACTGCTTGCTTCTGTAACACTACAAATGTAGTCTTTAGTCAATGGGACATCCTCAGTCTTTGATTCTTTCATAGCTCTGGCCCTTTGGAGAGGCTTTCATCAGTTACCCCACAATATCTTAGTGTTAAAACATTTCCCAGTCTGGATTCTGATTTTCCCTCCTGGTTTGACTAGGGCCACTGATGCATAGCTAGACCATCTATCTACATGGAGTCTGAATGTCATTACTGTTGATACTATTATAACAGTGCCTGTCAGGATTCTACAGTAACTCCAGTGAATGATAAACTTACCATTTTATTTATCTTGGTTACTATTTAATTTCATAGTACTTTGTGAATTACACTGGAAAATAGTTCTTTATTGTAAAATGAAAAATAAGTGGCGCATAACTTCTAATGGTTATCAGCTAACTCAAGTCTTGAGGAATTTGAGGACTTTACCTTGACAGTGCAGAGTCTGATCCATCCAACTTCTCCTTAAGCTCTTTCCATTGGAACATGGCCTGTAAACCATCTCCAAAGGTTGCTGTTCCATAGCAAATCACCCTCATTTGCCCCTCTTTCATTTCCTTCCCTTGATGCCTCAAAATAGACCTTCCCTATCCAACCCGCCCCCCCCCCAAACACACACACACACACAGTTGTACTTTGTCTTGTTTTGGCCTCTAGTTACATTTCCACCTAATCTACGTCTTAAGTCAAATAAAGGTAGAAGAAAGGGGCTTACACAGAGGGAGAGAGTAGAAAGGAAAGAGACCTTCTGATCTCTGGATGACATATCTGCTACAGCATCAGATACTTCCCAATGTGGAAATTACAGCTTCCACTAGCATATCTCCTAGATGCAATGATGCCAAGCAGACTTTCCACCTTATCCAACCCAGTTACTATCCAGCACATTCATGTTTATTACCACAGTGCTATTAAGTCTACCTTATAGGGGTTGAATGCAGAGACTGAGGCGTTGAAATGAATTTTTGTTATCCATTTAAAATATCCCTTGGTTTAACAGGATCATCTTAAGTGTATATTGGATTTTTAAAAAGCACTTAGAAACAGGGGCCCAAATGTCAATGTGTTGTTGGCTTCTGTGTTTTCCACATCTGGGTCTGTCTGTCTCCTGTGGAAGTGACATCATTGGGATTCTCCTTGTGTGGCAGATAAATTTCATTGAAGGTTTGGGGAAGGTAGATCTTAGTTTAAAGGGAACTTAAATTCTTGATCATTTAGGCAAAAGATCATTTAGAAGCTAATGATTTTGCTGTTTAAAAAAATCAATATATAAATTATAAACTAGGATAAACTTGCCAAGATTTGAATTGATGATTTGAACAGCGAAGCTGCTGAAAGGTGTCATAAAACACTACAGAAACACAAAGATTGGTTCAGGAGAGCAGTAAGGTTTGGAGGAATGAGTCAGAAGACATAATCAGAGTTATTGAATTAATGGGAAGGAAAGAGGAAGGCCCCAAAACAGGAATAATTTAAGAGGAAACATAATGTTTTTGAACTATAGGAAGATAAATTTAGTTTTTGTTTTCTTGCTAAGTCTAAAAAAAAAAACTAGAAAAATACTAAATTTTTGAAATTTCTGAATCCTAAGCCACATAAAACCCCTAAAAGTTTCAGCTTAGAAAACTGATAATTTATTATTGCTTTTGCAAAAGAGCAGAGTTAAATTCCCATAATCCCATTCTTGCAGCTCACAACCTACCTGCAATTTCAACTCCAGAAGATTTGATGTTCTTCTGGTCCCTGCAGGCATCTATACATACTTGATCATGCTAAGAGGAGTGCACACACGCACATACACACACACACACACACACACACACACACACACACACACACACACACACACACTCCAACCATACCACTAACTCTCTAAAAATAAAAGAAACAATTGATTATTTACATAGGTGGTTACAACTACGAAATATCAGATTACTCTGTAATATGAGAATGCTCTTTAGTCAAACCTACAAAGTCTTGAGGGGAAAATATTGGCAGTTCAGTAGTGTACATATGACATATGCACAGAATATCTGTCCTGCTGGTGAAATAGTCTATAAAGATGTAAGAGAAAATTTATGACTGTTATCACCTAAATATCTTCTAAATTTCAATACAATAAGAGAAGAGATCTCACTATATGTAAAATAAAATAAGTGAAGAATAATGACTAAATAGTGAGTATAGATATGTGCAAAGATAAATGGGTACCATATATGTATAGGAGCATATGCTATGTATAAGTATACGTGATTAGACTCTGCTATAGTGAGTTTGCAACTAAGTGTTAAGTAAGTCTTTTTGAAAAAGAATTCACATATAACAAGGGAAAACTTTTGAATAGATTGAGCTCCCAAAACAAAGCAACCAAAAAAACAAAGACAAAAACAAAAACAAAAACAAAAAACACCAAAACCCACTCAACAAAATTCTATCCATTAGCAATAATGGATAGAGTGAATTGCCACAAACAGAAAACTAAATATGATAATTGTCTATGGTAATAGTAGATAAATGGCTTGAAAAAATTGTGACTGTTGTAAAATGCAGGTTCATGCCATGATTAAGCTAATAAAACATGTAATATCACATCTATACTCAAATTATACTGTGATTGCCATAAGAAGCTTCTCTTATCAAGGTTGTGAACAGCCCAAATCTGTGAATACAAATGGAAATATTTATAAGGTAGCTTTACCACATGGGTATTTTTAAAATTATCAATAGGTTTCTCCAGGAGCCAAAAATGACTCTCCCTGCTTTAGTGTTTTTTTTTATCATGTTTTCAGTACCAAGTATGAATTCCCTCTTGTTGGGTAGGCCTCAAATCCAATCAAGACAGCAGTTGGCTGTTCCCAGAAACAGTCATGCCACTACTGCAGCAATGGATGCATCATGCCTAATGGGTTGGTACTTTAGTATGCAGGATCCAATGTTGGGTAAAACTACTGATGCTTTTTTGTTCTCCTAGAGCCTACACAGCACTGTCCAGTACTCAAAAGCCAGCAGGAAGATGAATGATCAGTTGAAGATCAATTTCTTTATATTCTGCAACCAAAACCATGTAGGGGTTTATTGTTTGTTTGTTTTTAGCAATAGGAGTCATAGCATAACTATTTCAGTAACCAATAGCAATGGCAATATCCTATATTGTTTTGGGTGCTTCTGGAGGAAGGTAACCTTTGCTGGACACTGAGATTTTTCAGATAGTAATCCAGGTATTCTGGGAGCAGCATTATTAACCCACAATGGATAGAGAAGACCAAGCTCCAAATGAAGTATGCATGAAGAAGCTACATTGCAAACTAGAATCATGCAGTGCAACTAAAAAAAAATTATAAGAAGAGAGGATAATAGAACATGTGGAAAATACTGTGAATTACAGGTTTAGAGAGGATAAGGAAAAGGAGCAAGAAATGGTGTGTTAACCAAAACTAAAGATGTATGTAAAAGACAAATTTCATATCTATCTATCTATCTATCTATCTATCTATCTATCTATCTATCTATCTATCTACATATATATACATATATGTAGATAGGAACCATATATATATATATGGTTCCTTAGAGTTAGCTATTTTCCTGTTGTAGGAGAGGTCAGGAGTCAATTGTTCTTAGTCTCCCAACTTTACATGTAAATTCTCTCACTTCCCAGCTGTGACCTGGAGTGTTATTTAGATTTCTTTGAGGCTTAGTATTCACATCCTTAAGATAGAGAAATAAGTTTGTTCTTACAGTTCATGTAAGGGTCAAGTGGAATATTTAAGGAAAATACAATGCTTAACAGAGTGACCTGATCTATAGCTTGAACCTGATAAACATCAGCCAATAATAATGATGTCTTTTATATGGTGCCCATTCACAAGAGAATGAAAAGGTTTACCTTGAGATAGCTATAAAAATTGCATCATACTTTTCTTCTGAGTCTTCTACTTTTTCTGCCTTGTTAACATGGATCCTCATTCCTGGAACCAATTAGGGTGCATCTGCAGGGGTCTGGGCAGATACTCGATCCTATCCACACACAAGCAGCTCAAGCTGCTCATGGTTGCAACCTCTGGGGTTGGATCTGTTGCCTGGTTCTTCTTTCTGAAAGGGAAAAGTTCTCTATCTTCTGGCACCCTGCTGCTTCCTAGCCTTGAACTGATGCATCAGTTATTTTCTCCTTGAAATGGAAAGTCTGTAACCAGAGAGTAACTTTTACCCAAGAGTCTGGTCCAGGTCTTTTGATGACAATGATTTCTCTACTAAGGAAGGTATCTGGAAGTGCATCATAAACCCCAACAATGCAGAGGGCCTATGAGCTGGCAGACAGCCAAAGAGAGATATGGTGATGTAGCCTTGTGGGAAATGAGTACAATTCTCCAATGGCTTCCACTCACTGAAGCTGGGAAGTACTGGAAGCAACACAGATCAAGAGGAAGAGAGACAGTCCTCAATCTACCAAACAAACAAATAAATAAATAAAGTTCTATTTCCAGGGAGTACCTTGGCTCACCACCATGGCCTGGTCCGTGGACAAAGCATTGTCATGGACTGGGGAAGAAAATGTCCTTAGTCTCTGTTTACCTTCAGTCTGCCACAGTCAAGCCTTAACTCAACTCATTGCTTCTCACATGTTTTAGAAAACAGTTTCAGCTGTCTTCTCAATCAAGTCCACACAGGGTTCTTCTTTTGTTTGGTAGAGCAATTAAACTTATACACGAAGTTGCTTACTTTACTCTGAGGGGGATAGGGAATCCTCCTGCAGCCATTATGGAAAGCAAACAACTGAGCTATCTTATGAGCCCAGCTGTGTCACTAGCAGGTATGTATCCAAAGGAAATAATGTCAACATGCTTGAGAGACAGCAGCACCCTAATATTTACTGCAGTAAGATTCACAATAGCTAAGATATGTAATCAGTAAATGTCTGCCCACATATAAAGAGGGCTTAACATGTGGCATATATGTGGGCCATGGTCTATTATTCACCCACCAAAAGGGTTAAAATCCTGTCATTCACCACATGAATAGAACCCAAAGACATCACTTTATGGAGAGTAAGTCAAGCATGAGATGATAGGTGCTCTTCTCTCCCTCTCTGAAGGATTATGTTTTCACTATCATTCCTTCCACAACTTGCATCATGAAGTTGTCTCTGTCATTAATCTGTTTGCTTATGCTTTCTGCAGTTATCTTTCACCATCTGTTTTTCACATTCCCCTTTGTTTCACTATTTTCAGTGTCTACCATTGAATTCTACATATATGTCCATGTATATGTGAGCATGTATGTTTTATTTTAATTAAAATATTATATAATTTCCCCCACCTTTGTTCCATCCAATCCCTCCCATGTCCCCCAACTCTCTCCAGTTAATGGCCTCTTATTCGTTGACTATTATTGATTAATGTATATTATGTATAATATATAATATGTGTAATATATAACATATGTGCATAAATATAGAACTATAGCTCATTGAGTCCATTTAGTGTAGCTTGTGTGTGTATGTTTTCAAGGATGATAGTTTTGTATTGGATAACCACTTAGAGGCCTCATCACAGGAAGAGGCTTATTCTCCCACTCTCAATTGTCATTAGTTGCCTGTGGTTTTTTATCTAGGAATAGGGCCCCTGAGAGTTTCCCCCCTCCTTATTAACATGTCTATTGGTGTTGTCATTGATCAGGTTTATTTAGGAGGCTATATCATTGGGGTGGAGACACAATCTCACAGCAGACTTCCTGGTTACAGTCAGTCCTCTGGCTTTAACTACTTTTCTGTTCCTTCTTGGGGACATTCTCTGAGCCTTAAGTGAGGGACTTATAGGTGCACTTATGATCAAAATGTATATACACAGCCCCAACAAAACTCTACTTCTTTTTTAATATTATTAAGTTTTTTCATTTATTTTACATACCAACCTCCTCTCTTCCCATTCTCTCCCCATACCTCTCATCTACCCCACCCCTACCCCATCCACTCCTCATCCATCTCCATTCAGAAAGGGGCAAGCCTCCCATGGAAGTCAACAAAACATGGTATTCCAAGTTGAGGCAGTACCAAGCTCCTCCCGCATCAAGGCTGGGTAAGGCATCCCAGTATGGGGAATAGATTCCTAAAACCAGCTCAAGTACCAGGGACAGACCCTAATCCCAATGTTAGGAGTTCATAAACAGAACAAGCTACACAACTGTCACACACATGCAAAGGGCTTAGGCTCCCTAGCTGTTGGTCTACTACTTAATGTCCCTGGATATAGCCATTCTTCTGCATGTCTCATGCCTATTTACCTTTTAAATTTAAATTCTGAAGGCCTCTGGAATCCTATGTACTTCCTGAAGATGTTCTCAATTGTCATAAAAGATTATAATTTCATCTTATTGGGAGCATCATGAGAGCACTCAGAGCCATCACAAATTTGTCTGTTTGCATAATAAAATGTTCCTAAGGGCAAACACAGAGCTGCGATTATTTTCACATCTTTAGCACTATAAATAGTAGAGCAAATATTTATTGGCTGATTTATATCACAGAGATATACATTTTATATTTACTTATAAGTATGACTAGCACATGAAAACACAGATCATGCATTTATTAGGAAAATACTAATGATAATGAGATGCTCACCAGAACAGCAAAACTGAGAAGCCAGCACTTTCTAGTGTTTTCAGAAAAATTCTTAATTTCCTGAGCCCCTAGTGGAAATGCAAAATAGCACAACCTGGAAAACAGCCTGACACATTTTTTTTTTTTTTATGAAGAAAGTACGCTTAATCTAATAACACAGAAATTCTCTCCAAAATATTTGCCCAAAATAAGTGAAAACATATGTTTCATGAAACTACAAAGTAATCTATCCATTGTGCCATGCACAGGTAATCCCAGTACAGGCAAGGAACCAGAAGAGTATAAGGAGGTCAAGGCAGCCTACACTACATAGAAACTCTCTCAGAAAACAAGCAAATCAGTAATAACCACACACACACACACACACACACACACACACACACACACACACACACACACACAACATTCAAAATAAAAACAGTGAATGCTACAGCAGCTTCATTAATGATTGCCCTGAACTGGAAACCATCCAAGTGTCTTACAATGGCAGAGTAGGTGTTCTGTGACATGTCCATTCAAAGAAATTCTATTTATCATGGAAGTTAAAATAACTAATACAAATAAGAACATGATGCTTAGCCAAAGACATATACTCAAACAAGTTCTTTACACATTCTCATTTACTGAAATGACATTCTGGAAAAGATAAAAACTGAAAAGAGAGAAATCAGACCAGACTTTGTCAAGAAATGAACATGTAGTTGGACTTTGAGGAGTTGCTAATATTATGGAGTGGCTTGAGAAATGGCAGGACATTTCCACATTTGCTAAAAGTCTTGGAACTGCACAGAATAGATTTTTTGTATATAATATTCAAGTTTGTTTAGAAAGAATAGTATGTGGGAAGACAGGGCATTTAGGTGACAGTACAATCCTTTCTTCATCCCTTACCAGGTATCCAAGCAGAATCATCTAGTCGGTCCCCCACACTCTGCCTCTTTTCTGAAGTCTCTGAGATGGTGAGGCCAATCACCACTCACAGCCTCCTCAGAGGTTCAGTGTGGGAAGCTAAAGACCTAAGCAGTTTCACAGATGTGGAAGTAATTGGAGTGAGTAGCCCAGAGTCATGGAACAATTTAGTCTAGAACACAAATCTGGCCATTTGACTGACATAAATTTTATTGGGCTTCTTAATATTAATCTGACCCAGTAGACCAATGACTAGGTTTCAATAAAAGTAATGTCTGTCAGAAGCATGACATTATTTAATTTTAGAAGAGAATTAATCAGTCTTCCTTTGGACTCTTCCTTCCCTCATGTACAGTCTTTCATTACAGTGTTTAATAAAATGCATTTTAATTATTTGTTTCTATCTAAGTCTTCTCCACAAGGACTTAGGGTCACTGAGGTCAGGGACTTCGGCTTACTTATATTTCCACTCCAAGTGCACAGAAAAGTGAGTGCTTTGTAGAGCTTGTTGAATGGATGGATGGATGGATGAACATAGTGGTGCTTCCTGCCTCTATGCAGGTCTGACACCTTTGCCTTCTTTCCCTCCATCTTTTGTGCATTGCTTCTCCGTGTAACTCTTTACTCTTTAAACCTTCTACACATCCTTTTGGCAACACTGTCTCTCTCATGGCTAGAACTCCAGCCCCTCACTGCCTGCAACTCTACCTGTGTGACAGACACAATAACCTTCATTGAAATACTCATTTGACCACATCACTATCAGATGGATGTCTCTCCATGGTTACCAGGCAGACTCCTTGCTTGGACTTTTCAAACATTACAGTTCCTGGCTTTTTCTACCTCATTGTTCTTATGTCTCATCACTCAGTGCTGGTCCGATTCCCTGCTGAGCGGTGGTTTTCTTTATGCATATTGTACATGTTTAGCTGGTTCTAGCTTAGAATGCTCTTCAATGTGATCTTCTCCTTGTTATGCTCAGGGGAATCTTTGCTACAATAGACCTTCCTGGGAGAGGTCTTTCCTCACCCACAACTTCATTTGACTCTTTATCACCCCTGATTGTCATCTCAGTAGCACATTTATCTTAATGAGAAGTTGGCATTGTCCTGGGTACAGTAAATAATAGTTCTGTTCCTTCTCCTGTGGCATGTACTATGAATGCTACCTGTCCCTAGTTTCCCTGTAATCACACACTATCAATGGACAATTATTTGGGGATGGGAAGGTATATGAATGGATCCCTGAGTGGCAGGTGTCTTTTCCTGAAGTATGAAGATAGTCATTGTCTTCTCGCAGAAGATTCAATAACCCTTATCCATGGAAATTCTTTCCATTCTGTATTACCCTGAGTTGTGTGATGGAGGCATGTTTTCAGTTGCTGGGTATGATTTGGTCAAGTTCATTGGAAAGGGATCAGAAAATCCAACACAGTATCCAGCAGAGTAGAGAAGGACAAATAGAAGTTGTGACATACCTTTTTTTTTAATTTGTCTACCAGGTACATATTTTATATATTTTTTATTAATAATATAATTTAAAATTTTTACATGTCGATCCCAGTTTCCTCTCCCTCCCTCTCTTCTTTTCTCCCTCCCCCCTCCCTCCCTCCCTCCCTCTTACCCTCTTTCTCCCCCTCACATGTACCCTGACCACCCTCCCCTCCCATCCCCCCCACCTCCATTCTATATGTAGGGCTATGCTATCCAGGCTGGGTCATGTAAATCTGTCAAGTCATTTGAAGTAGGGACTAGGACTTCTCTCCTGTCTCTAGGTTAAGGGAGTATCCCTCCATGGGGGATATGTCCACAAGGTCATTTTGTGCACCAGGAATACATCCTGGTTCTACTGTCTGAGGTCCCTTAGACTGTCCAGGCCTTCTAACTGAGACCCATGTTCAGGGAGTCTGAGACGGTCCAATGCTGGTTTCCCAGCTATCAGACTGGGGGTCCTTGTTTAGGTCAGCTGTCTTTGTGTGTTTCTGCAACCTGGTCTTGTCCTCTCTCTCTGCATCTGGATTCTAGTTCGACTCAGTATTTAGTTATGGGTGTTTGCTTCTCTTTTCAACAGGTACTAGATGAGGGCTCCATGATGGTGGATAATTTAGTTGATGATCTCACTATCAGGGAAGGGCATTTATGGTAGCCTTTCCACTAAATTGTTAGTTGGAGTCAGTCTTGTAGGTCTCTAGACCTTTCTTTAGGTTCAGTTTTCCTCTTCAAACCAATAATGGCTCCCTCTTTTATGTTCTCTCTCTCTCTCTTTTTTCTGTCTTCTATTCCTATCCTGACTCAATCTTCCTAGTTGCACGTGCTTTCCTCACCTCCCATTCTCTTTCTCCTATTCTCTCTCCATTCACTGCCCCCCCCACTTCTCATGTGCTCTGGGGGGGGGGGCTTGTCCTTTCCCCCTTTTGTGAGGGACTATATATGGATCTCTTAGAATACACCTTGTATCCTAGTTCCTCTGGAAGTGTGAATTATAGGCTGTTGATCCTTTGCTCTAGGTCTAAATCCATACTTTTTAACCTTTGGTGCTATGCCTGATGGGCGTGTCCTGCAGTTCCCAGTAGAAAATTAATAGACCCTCATCTTAGAAGCTAAGTAGGGTCAGGCCTGGTTAGTGCTTAGATGGGAAACAACCTGGGAATATCAGATGATGTAGCTTATTTTAAAGAAAGAAGAAGAAGAGAAAAGAAAGAAAATAAAATAGAGGTAACTTTTAATTGGGGGGCGGGTGTTTTGTTTTGATTTGCAAGCTTGTCCAGGCACATTATTTTTGTCACCTTTTCTTTCTCTTTTTTCTTTTTCTTTTACATATTTATCCCAGTTCCTTCTCCCTTCCTATTTCTCTCTCTCCCACCCTCTCATGCCCCCATGACCACCCTCCACCCCCATCCCCCTCCACTTCACAATGGAACCAGGATGTATTCCTGGTGCACAAAAAGACTTTGGGGCACATTCCCCCATGGAGGGTTACTCCCTTGACCTAGAGACAGGAGAGAAGTCCTAGCCCCTACTCCAAATGACTTGACAAATGTAGATGACCCCTCCTGGAGGGCATCTTTGTCACCTTTTTTAAAGGCCTTTGTCACCTTTAGAGAAAACTGTGTAGAGTCTTGCTTCTTTGCTCCTGCCTTGAAGACTTAGTTACAATTAGATTCAGCAGCAAACTGAGCAAACTGGTTTTAACTAGCAATCTGACTTTAGGAGGACTTTGTCCTATATAAAGGTAGTGATAATTTCATTAAGTATTAAGAATCATAAGAGACCTTAAAAGTTAAACTTAATAACTACACAGGAACTGCAGGCACATTTAACATAACCACAGTTATATGTTGGTTAATTTAAAAACATATGATCACTTAAAGCCAAAAACACACTGAGCAGGTAACCAGATACTAAAGGTTTCCAAAACAGTCTGAATAGAGACAGGTAAGCCACTTAATCTCTATATCTATGTGATGATCTGTGTACATTGCCAGAGTTTCTGTCTATGGCAAGTGGAGTGAGTTTTTTGTAATCATTAAATTGATACAAAGCACTGTGGATAGTGAGTTCCCATACTGGGGTATCCCCTAAAGTTCATTCATTAATTGTAAGTAGTGGAGTGAATAGATGCTTTTGTCTTATTTTACTTTTACACCCAGAAAACAACACCATCCCTACCCAACACTCTGAGGAAATCAGTCTCTGAGAATTACAATAGATCATCTAACTCCATATTACACCCACCCTGGTCTTTCCCCAGACTCTGAAGATGGCAGAGTATATATAGGATGGGAGCTTCTCTTGCCATATCTGCCAACAGCTGAAATTCTAGCAGGCCTTACAGCTTTGCAGTTGGGAGACATCCCTGGCAGGGCCTTTCAGGAAGTAAACAAATGCCACCCACTCTGACTTCCCTCTGGTCTCCATCTGGGGACTTGCAGTCACACCCACACCCCAGCACATCCTTTTCCAACTCTGTGCCAATAGACAGAGAGAAGCTGCTAAGAAATAGGCTTTTTGTGGCAGACAATGACTGAGGTCAAGTCTGAAATTTTCAAAACTGGCTAAAGAAACTTAGCTCTGAAGAGCTGTTGGGAGAAGTCAGTGTTTCTCAAGATAAGGATGAATGGGCTATTTCCACTCATAGCCTCCGTGATGTTTCTAAAACTATTGGAATTGGTTCTGAATTACAAGCATGGTCTATAGGAGTCTTTATTTTCATAAAGCAAGGTAGTCTAGCCAATCTGACCTCAGCCCTTCCACTCATCTTGATGATAAAATGTTTACAGTTGCCTGCCTATTAAAGAGCTTACCAAGTCCTGTCAGATCCAGCTGTGTCAATGAGAGAGAGAGCATCTCTGGAGTTCCTCACCACCACTTACACACACCTAATTGCCATGGAAGATAGTTCAGTGATATGAACAAGCCTGTAGTGTCTGTAGTATCTGCAGCTTGAGGATCACAGTACCAACTTCAACTCTATTCATTCTTCCTCTCAAACTTCTTCAGCTTATGTTCTTCACTTCAAACCTAGAAATCCCCTGGTCATGGATTAAGCAAGAGAAACCCTTGGCGATATGAACCACTGAGCTAGCATGTGCCCTATTTGCCTAGTGATTGTGCAAACTCAACAGGTTGTACATAAGGCAGTCAGTCCTTGTGGGCTCTCTGCTGCAGACTCCTAAGCTCAGCTTGATGCCCTCATGCAGTTCATGACCTCTTCATGGGGCCCTGATATCACGCTCTTATTGAAGAAGTGGGTTCTACTCTTCTACAACCTTCTGCCTAATGATAGAAGCAGATTGGAATGGCTATGGAATGCGGAAGAACCATAGAATCACTCTATACCACACACACACACACACACACACACACACACACACACACACACACACCAGGTTATAAAGTTGCAGCAAATATCCAAATGTATACCTTAATACAAGTATGCTTCTAGTTTGTTTATCACATGTGACAGCTGAGTTAATTTGTTTCTGAATGTGCATTAGCACACTCAGAAAGACTTCCATTGTTTCAATCCTTGTGATCTTTTCCTCATAGTTGCAAGATGACTGCTAAAGACACAATCATTGTACCTCCTTTCAAAGTAAGACAAAAGTAAACTATATGGATATCACCAAAATGCATGGGAATTTTAAAATAAAATATTATATTTTACAAAATGAGATATTTTCAGTAATGTTTGTCCTCAAACCAGAGAGGCAAACATGTTTTTTTTTTTGCCAACTTTGCTATCTCAATGATCACATGACTTCAATTTAAATATTGTTGCTCAAAGCTGGTTATCATGGATACCTCTGCTTGGAAAAGAAACTGTCAAAGATTAAAAAGGAATTTTTGTTATAGTCATTGGCTGCTGTTTCCCAACCTCAGCAACATTATCATTTAAGACTGGAAAATTCTTTGGTAGAGAAATATTTCCTGTAGATTATATGGTTTTAAGGAACATCCCTAGGCTTCAGTCAGATGCTCATAATATTCAACTTCCAATTTGACAACCAAAGATGTCACCCAATATTGTTAAATGACCCTTGGTGAAATGAAATTACTCCTGAATGAGAACAAGAAATAAAAACAATATGGCCCATTGCTTGGTATTGGACACATGGCTGCCATGAAGAAAAGAGGGAATTCAAATGAGGAAAAACAAGGGATCCAAGTACCTTCATGTGTGCCATATCTATACAGTAAGCACACACATCCATGGCCATATGTGATTGGCATTGAAGTAAATGACATAAGAGAATGTGCATGTGTGGGCAGCACTTGCCTGTAGGAGCAGGTTTTCTTGCCAGCCTGGTCCCATGGCCATGCCAGCCCCAAATAACACACAGAGACGCTATATTAAATAAGAAGCTGTTGGCCTCTGTTGTCCTGTTACTAGCGTTTCTTATTGGCTAGCTCTATCTTAAATATTAACCCATTTCTATTAATCTAAGTATTTCCATGTAGTTGTATCATACCAGAGAGAGGGTCTGGAGTTCCTCTCTCTAAGTTCTACATCTTGAATCTTCATACTACCTCCCCCAAATCTTCCTTGTCTCCTAAACCCACCTATCTTGCTTTCCTATTGGCCAACAGTGCTTTATTCATTAACCAGTAAGAGAAACATATTTACAGAATGATATCTCCCACCACTTGCCCCCACAGACTGATTCTCTCTTTATGGGTAAAATGAAAGTTGATTTTGCTCAATTCTGTTCCCATCAAATAAGCAAGTACAGATCCATTCCCATATACCCTGATAGAAGTAGGACCGGTAAAGTAAATTGTTGAAAACTTAGAGCAAAGAAACAAACTTGTGCTGTAGGGCAAGTCTTCAAATTGCAATCTGTGTAAGCCAAAGTGAAGTTGTATGAAGAATCAAAAAATATCAAGAACACAAAAAAAGATATAAAAATATAAAAATGTGAGTGTTGGTATAAGACTGCCACTTATAAAGTTTGTAAGGCTGATATAGCACAAACACAGACTCCTCACAGCCAAGGTATCACTCAAACAATAATGAGGATAATCAATGATAACAATCAATGTGATCATCTTTGTGGCTGAGATGGGAAGAGTGAAAGCTTTGCCCCACTTTGAAATCTATGGTTGAATATTAAGTGGTATCTTGCCTGTGAATTAAGGGTCACAAGAAAAGAGAAGCTATGCCTTGTATCCACCATCACCTGATGCTAGTGGCTTGGAGGAGAGGATTCAGCATTCGTTAGGCCTATAGGAAAACACTGTTTTAGCAGTCAGTGGGTTCTTTGCTCTATACTGCAGTAGAGAAGCCAAACACATGTGTTCACAGTTTCCTCTGTAAATCAGAGCACATCTTTTTGGATGTTCCATCACTGAAAAACCTTTTAGCTTCTGAACTTGAACATCAGTGGTTTTGAGAAATGATTAAGTGAAAGAATGAAGAGAACTGTGGCCCAACTGATTCTTCCCAGATTGGCCAAATCTTAGAAGTTCCTACCTTGGATGCTGTCTGAGGCCAGGCAGCCAATACCCTCTTTCTTTGGGCATCACTGAAACCCGCTTGTGTGGACCAGTATCTGCATGATGATGTATCCATAACAAAGCAATGATTCTTGGTAGTCATAGCTAGGCCTTTCTTATTCTGTACTGGAAATGAAGGCTGGGGGAGGTGTTAAATGTTTCTAGAACCCTACTACTTTTCCTCTCCATTAGACTAATGAGAAGGTCAGGTTCCCTCTATTACAATTCTGGTGTCCTTCCCATATTATCCCTGGCACATTTTGTGCACTGTAACAGAAAGAAACATCCCCGAAAGACCTTGGGTTATGTTTATTTGACTTCCCTTAAAAAAAAGAAGAAGAATGAAGCCAGAAAAGAAGCAAGTCTGAAAACAGGATTATTTTCCAGACTGAGTTGAAGGAGGCAGTCTGTGGTGAGGCCAGAGATGCACAGGGCCAGCTTCCAGCTGGAACACACAGGCAATGGCTTCTCTCTGTGACTATAGGAACATAGACTGATTAGTCTGATGTTGGGCTTGGAGCTTCTCCTCTTCCTTTCACAGAAAATGCAGGGGTTTTCTGGGACTTTGAAAACTCACAGAGCCATGTGGGTTTGGTGATTTTCCTGGCTTGTTTGAATGTACATTCTCCAGGGACTTTCTGAAGCCAGAGAGAGTGACTGAAGTAAAAGTTGGTTTAATTTTAAGAGAAAACATTAGATTGTGATGACCTTTAAAGAATCTTTCTATGTATTTCAGGTTGACCTCATGTTTGTGGTGATACCCTGCCTCACCTTCTGAGTGCCAGATCTCCATGATGAGCCATCCCACCTGGCTTAGATAGTGATGGCTTTTAGACTTCAGGAAATGAAGGCAGAGTGAGCAGAAAGTTCTTATTTTCCTTATTGCTAATGCCAGTCTATAAGAAAAACTTGCTTGTTATACCAAGCTTTCTTGGGGGTCACAGATTAGACAATTACATCCTTGAACAGGCTTAATGTGCTCAGAGAAGAAATTAAATGTTTTGAAGTCTATCAAACTTTAGATTTTTAGCCTCTTCAACATAATTTAATATATTGCGAGTTTTATATGGAAGTAAAGAAAAGAAATATTGAGGTGCAGAGTGTTGTGAGCTATGATCAGAAGAAAAATTCAAGGCATACAGGCCACAGATCTCTAGGAAATGATAAAACCTTTAGGCTGAAAACCTAATGGATTTCAGTCAAATGATAAAATGGAATCAGAATCCACCAGTTCCAAGAGAGGAAGGCATTGTTAGCTACTGAGAGAGGTTTTAAATCTGAGGCTAAAGCCACATGAAGTCAAACCATGTAAACAAGGGCTCAACTTACCAAATGTACTAAGTACCAAATCTATGCCTATGGGCTTCTGATGGTACAACTGAAGACACCACAGAGCATTCTGAACTGATTTGAAGTTGACCCTGTCCTCATCCACAATGTGGTGCTGGAATCTGTGGGGAAATGGATCATAGGAGTAGGTTAACATATGTACACAGCAGTCCATCTTCAAGCTGCTATAGACTATAGACATGACTCTCTGGCTAGGAGGTTCTTCTATCTTGGCTGAGGCTAAATTGGTCTAGATGGCCTCCTTGAGCATCTAGTGGTCAATGCAAAGTTAGCTGAAGAAGCTGGAATGAAGAAGCTAACTGTGTGCCTTTCATTGTCTAATGGGCTAACCACCAACACATAATGTTGGTCCATGAGTTCTTGAGGGTGGCCACAGAGGGTCATGTTAGTGTATATTCGTTTTCTGATCATCAGCTTGCATCTCATTAGTCTAAGAAAACCAGGACAATCCAGAGATAATGCAGGAAGGCAAGGAGCTGCCATGGGCCATGGGCAAAGGGAAGATAATGTATGTGTCTGTCCAACAAAACACCAAGGTCTCCACCTTTTCTCCTGGTTGTCGGCTCCTTACAGAAACCTTTGCATCCACAATGACAAACTGGAAAACACCCCTTAGGGAGGAATGTCCTCTACTTGTATGTTAGACACTCAGACATTTTGTGTCTAGAATCAACAAGGGTTGTCTCAGATGTGTGGGACTGAAGTAGCTAAAACAGGTTGGCATGTTCTATACAGGCAGTAAAGCACCAACTCTACATCAAAGCTACTGACACAACACTCAATTCATTATCTGTAGCTAACACAGCTAACTGCTGAAGCCACTACTTTTCCAAGAAGACTTTTTTTCCTGGAGTCTTTTGTTCTTTTGATTGAAACTTAATCAGCTTCTTGTTTGACAAAAATGACAAGCTTCATGAAAGGGGAAACAAGAGTTTGGGTTCTGCTAATCCTAATTTCCATCAAACATCAGAAGAAAATAAGCACTTTCTACACAATGTTCTTCACTTTGTGTTTTAGACTCAAATTTATCACTTAAATAAAGAACACCTGGTTTAGGCTTTGGGAAAAGAAAAAGGCATAGGAAGGCAGTTAACTCCTTCTCTTTGGGGATTTTTGCATTAAGCATTTTTTTTTCTAAAGCAAGACAATCTTGAGTCTGCCACTGTCAGGACATAGACACAAAGGAGTAAACTTTGGGCAGATCACTACCAGATTATGGGTTCTGACATTTGTCTGTCTGTGGCAGGAAGGGTCTGCTTTGAAATCAAAGTTCCCTGGCTCCATGTCTCATCCAGAATTTGAATCCTGACTGCTCATGCTGAATTCCATGAAGACAGCTAGCACTTCTAAATCTCTTACCAGGGAAGTATTCAATCTGGAGACAGAAATACATCATCTCAGCTGTGAGCACACATACACTGAGAACTTGTGTTGATGACATCATTCTCTTCACCCTGTTCCTGTATCTACGTTCCTTCTATGTTCCATGAGAAATTGGAAGACTTCAACTAGAGCATGGATACCATTGTCATAGCAGGAATCCAGTACTTAGTGAGGACCCAGCAAATACTGTGTTATGTTGTATTCTTTCTGTCCTTCATCAATTTCTATAGTGGTTCAACTCTCCCCACACACTAGTCTGCCACCCTTGGATGAAAAAACAGCCATACTGTGTGTCTGTGCAATTAACATGACAGATACTCAAGAAAGAGGCCACATGAAACCTGTTTTGTGGCTCTGTGGGTGATTTGTCATGTGATAGGCTGTCATGTGATAAATATTCAACTTCATTCCAGCCAGTGAGACAAGTGAAAAATCCTGTCTTCCCCTGATGCTACAGCTAGCAGGTGCAGAGCCTGAGTTTGTGCCCCAGAATCATGGATTTTAGAACCCATATGCTTTCCCACTAATCTTTGCTAATATAAACATATTTATTCATTAACTCATTAGCATTGCAAAACTATTTCTTAATAGTCTATGAATGTGAAGCAAAATGGTGAAACTAGGATTAGGGTAAAGCTGGTAAGAATCACAGATTTTAAAAAAATTAGAATTTTTTTTCAAACATTATAGTTTATGTTTTCCCTCCCCCACTCCTCCCTTATCCTCTTCACCCCTCTTCCCATCCAGATTCATGTTCTTTTTCTCTTTGTGGCAAAACAAAACAAAACAAAATCAACCCCCAACTGAAAATCAAAACAACAACAAAAACATAGTTTAAAAAGTACAGAAATAAAACAATGTACATTAAAAAAATCATAGAGTTGTTGGCCAGCTACTCCTGGCCTTAGAACCTACTCTAGAGTGTGGTTGATAGGCCCGATGAGATACCATTAACATGGAAACCTACATATGGACAATGTACAGAGATAGAAAGACTTTGAAACACCCAGTCCTAAAGAGTCAGGATTCCAGATTATTTTTAATGAATGGTTTGGGGAAATAATGGCGAACTGGATTCAAGTATCAGACTCATCATTCCTAGAAGTGGCATTCCTTATGTTACTTATACTCTATAGGTTATGGTTTCTGCTTTGGTCAATAGGGTATTAAGGATATACCTATAAATCTACTCACAATAGTGTAACAACTCAAACACATGGCAAAGCACCTGAACCAGAGCCCAATACTAACCTATGAAAAGTTGGGTCTCAGCAAATGTTTCTGGAGCTAACCAAAAGAAGAAGAAAATCTCCATGCACAGACATGTTTTTAGAGCATCTTAAATGGAACAGATATGAGATTGAAAACAGGAGGCAAGTTGGAAACAGGTAATCCAAGGAAGAGGCTTTCAGAAAGCACTTGGATACAAGAGACAGTTGAGATAATGACAAGCAATCAATGCAGAACATCTGGGTTTGAGGAACTCCACAATTAATCTTGACCCTGAAAAAAATGTGATTAGGAGGCCATGGCCAAGAGGTTGCTCACATTCCTTATCTGTCTCACAGAAGTGAGAATGTTTCCTTCCAAGGCAATATGAACATCCACCTAAATCATGTATTTGAATACCACATTGTTGCTGCTGCACATGTGTGATGCAATCTCAGTAAATTGTGGTTAATATATTAATCAATACAGAATGGTGGAGAAAATTGGCCATACTTTATAAAGTTCTGGAGCTTACATCATAGCCCATTGTTCAGGCCTTTTGGTAGCCTCCACTAAGGTTGTTGACCCCACATCACTGTAAGTCTTATGTCTGTCTCTAATTTGAATAGACCTAGCTATTCACTGCTGGAGTGCTCTTCAAATGACCTGTTTTTTCCTCATCTATGGGAGATGGCTCCAATATGATATAAGGTCTCATCTCCCAAAACTCTAACAGAGAATGAGTACATATAGCCACCAAGGCTATGGTAATTCAATGCTTTGACAACTTCAAAATAGTTAGTATCTCCTTGAAAGTTCTATTTACAGAGTTTGGCTTAAAGGGGTAGACCATTTCTTGAACCAGGGCTGTCTTGGTACTCCCAGGCACAGTCAAATACAATTATCTCCACAATAAGAGCCAGTGTTAAGCATCTCCCAATCACTAGTTCTAGTTAAAAGGAGGCTTTGACCCATCCAATGAAAAAGATGGAGAATCATACCTTATACCCCAAGGACACAAACCTTTTACAGCATATGGACTCACCTTCCCAGATACGTATCTTCAAAGACAGTTTATTTTGCTATTCTTGTGAATTCTAAGATTTGGCAAAAATCAACCTTCTGTACCTTCTGTAATAAATAGTTAGAAAATGCAGTGAATAAGAGCAAAGAACTCCACATATCTGCTTTTGAGAGAATATGAACACTTGCAGGGACTCCTAGAGAGGTAGGTCCCTAGGATGAAAGAATAATACCATACAAGTAGATAACACCTAAAAGCTCCCCAAAAATATATGGGCAAGTCGCACTGCTTCAATCCAATACCAAGTGAAGGAATATGGGTCTTTCCAAAGAGCAGTGCCTCCCAGAATCATCAGCATCCAAATTCTGACTCCTCTGCCTTCCCCACCAAGCATAGAGAAGCCAAGACAGAAATTCTGGGAGAACACAAACTATGGGACATCAGGAGATCCAGAGAATATTTTTCCATAAATTGTCTGATCCTCATAAGGAATAAGGCTAGGAGATGGAGGATACAGGATCAGGAGAGTTAGATTATGACATAAATTAACAGAAGAATCTTTGGCAATTGTTGCCAAATTCTTATTGGAGGCTTTGCTATGTACCAAGTGCAGTTGGTTCCATCTCTAATAGATCTCAGGTCCATAGGTGAAATGTGAAGCTTTCATATTTCTTTCTCTTTAAAGAAAAAAAGCACAAAGCTAGGAAAGACAAGAAAGGGGATAAGAGAGAGAGAGAGAGAGAGAGAGAGAGAGAGAGAGAGAGAGAGAGAGAGAGAGAGAGAGAGAGAGAGAGAGAGAGAGAGAGAGAGAGACAGACAGAGAGACAGACAGACAGAGAGAGAGAGAGAGAGAGAGAGAGAGAGAGAGAGAGAGAGAGAGAGAGAGAGAGAGAGAGAGAGAGAATTTCCACAAATAAAGAAAAAGGAAAGAAGACCCCCAAGAAACAAGGCAGCTAAATCGCTTTCTTTCCCTTTTAATCTTTCTTTTGATGTTCTGGTAAAATCATTACAAAGGCCGTTTATTTTTAAAATTGAAAGATTGGTAAGAGTCATAATGAGATATTATGTGTAAAAGTTGCACATAAATTTCCTCTTGTCATATTTTGGGCTTTGCTAACGCATCCCCTTGGCAGGACAGAGCGAAGTTGATCGCTTTAGTATAGATTGTGCGCGCCTCAGAAATATTGCCCTAGGAGAGAGCTCCTGGGTGGCTGACTTGGCTCCATGCTGATTGAGAAATTAGCTGGGCTTTTATTGGCCACACTAAATTGTTCTCAGGAAAAAAAATACATTTTTATTACAGAACAAGGGGCAGATGATTGAAACAAGCCTGCCTTCTCTTCTGTCTGGAGCGACGTTTTAGACCAGGTAAGTATACTCTTTTCTCGGGTTTTCTTGCTGCTGTTTAATGAGGGCGTGCACTATCCACCAGTAAAGAAATTACCTCACTTTTCTCGGCATCCCCCGGGATTCCCTGATCCTTTAATATTGTTCTGTTTGGCTTCTCCTGCCTGTGGAGTGGACAGTGTGAGGAAAGTGGAAAGTTTGCTTAACATTTTTATTCCAAGGGTCTGGAGACTTGGGATGGGGCCTGAAAACCATCCTTTAAGAGGGGGACAGTGAAAGTGTGATTTTAGTTATTGGCCTTTGTGTTCAGATCTGAAGTCCATGTTCATGCCATGCATACATGTCACCGTAATGTCTAACCAAAGACAGCCCATGACAAGGAGCATGCAATGGCTATGCATATGACACTGACAAGGTCACATGTGACTATGAGACCAAAGGAATCATTGTTTCTGGTCAATGAACAAAGTCACCTCTGTTTGTCTATTCCTTGTCTTGATGACAGCTTCATTTCTTTCCCTGTGTTTTGTCATGGAAACTTCGGGTGTTTCTTCATTTCCGAAAAGCTCCTTGTCCTTGTAGATCTGTCTACCAATGGCCTTTCTAACCACTCTTCTTTATCCAGGCAGGCTCTTACTCAGAATTTGCTCCATACCCATGCCTTGTTCCTTGCCTCTGACATGAGAAATAATATGTCCATATGGATGGTGTGGTAGTATGAATGCAACTGCCCCCATAGTCTAATGGAGAGGGGCAACTTTAGGTTTGTTTGTGTGGGTATGACCTTGTTGGAGGAAGTGTGTCACTGTGGGAGCAGGCTTTGAGGTTTCCTATGCTCAGGATACTACCCATTGTCTCAGTCAACTTCCTGTTGCTTTCTGATCAAGATGTAGCTAGCACCATATCTGCCTACGTGCCACCGTATCACACCACGATGATAATGAACTAAAGCTCTGAACTCTAACCAAGCCACCCCAATTAGATGTTTTTCTTTATGAAAGTTTCTGTGATCATGGTGTCTCTTCACAGCAATAGAAACTCTAACTAAGACAGATAGGGACAACTGGATAATTTTTCAGATGCATCTATTAAATGCTAAAAGCCAGACATATAATTGTATTCAAGGTAAATTAATTGGGCTACACAGAACAATTGGGGAGATAGAGAAATGGATTACAGCCAATTGAACCGTTTCATTAACCTCTTCAATATGATCCTTGAATTTTCCTAAAGACTTCTAAAATATATTATTTTATCTCCTTGCATGCACGTGCAATATGTTAGAGCAGTTAGTATATAATATTTGAGATTAAATCAGACCAGCTTATGATGTATATCTGCTACATTTCAGATATGAGCCCTTAAGAAAGCCATATGGGATTTCTGATCCTATTTCCTCTACTATAAAACTGAAGACAACCCCACACTAATGATGAAGATTTACATATGGTATATTTAATTATTATACATGAATTGAGTAAAATATATTTAAATTAAACATTAAGTTTACACCTCTATTAACATAGTAAAATATGCACAGTATATATTCAGCATATGTTAAAGTATTCTTAATGTAAATAAATCATTACCAAGTCTGGGATACAATATATACTCATTAAATGTTAGGGACTGTTATTGCCCACTATCAGCACTCCTTGGCTGGAAGGTAGGTTTATTCCCCCAACAAGCTAAATCCTAAGACAGAGCCAAGTCTCACAAGAAGTTAGTGGTTAAGCTAAGACAGAAAACATAACCTTTGATTACTTATCCTTCTCCACTAAATTTCAGACCACACTGCCTCCTATTAAAATTAATTTCTGTTCTCTTCAAGTGGAGATTTAAATTTGCCATGCCTCCCTAAGCCACTGGACCCCAAGCCCCTCACTGATTGTTCCTTTGGGAAGCCAACAGTACTTGAGGTAATTAATCCACTGTAGGTCCCCCTACCAAGACTGGGAAGGAAATGCCAAATTCTACTTGGTTTCTTTCTAATTAGGAACAGAGAGTGGGAAAGGAGAGAGAGAGAGAGAGAGAGAGAGAGAGAGAGAGAGAGAGAGAGAGAGAGAGAGAGAGAATTGGGGACAGGAAGGGGTTGAGCTAAGTGGGGTGTGGTTCACATGTGTTCCCAATCATGACCACACAATGAAAATGTTTTCTTTCTGTAGCAATCAGGCGAAATCTTGGAAAGATGAACTTTTTCCCCCTTGTATGTACAATAATAACAATATCCCAAATTTGAGGGTTTTTTTTTCAATCTTGACACACTTTGGCTTTGAATAGATTGGAAAAGATCCATACTCTGATGGCCTGTTCATGACCCTTTTCTCTTAAGTCTCAGACGCTCATTCCATAAGAATAATCAAACACATATCTGATGCAAATTGTGTGCCAATTTCTGTCTTAAAGGTTTGGCACATATTGTCTCAAGTTCAACACCTTTCAGCGATGCTACCATTTGGCACTACTATTTCTTTTGGATATATAAGAAAACTGAGGCACAGAGATCCCCAACTAACTCATACACAATCAATGAGTATAAGACAGTGATAGGATCCACAGACTCAGGCTAGCTGTTTGCTGATTCTGGCCTAATAAACACACACACACTTTTAACAATATACCTCCATGATAGAAGCAGAATCAGAGAGGTGGATCCAATCAAAGGACCAAAGAATGAGAAATATACATCTAAGAGGAAGACTTTCAGGAAAGGGGTAGTGTCAGCAGACTGGATACTAGTCTGTCTTTTGTACCTGGGCTCTGCCTTTCTACTCTGCTACTTTCCCAGCTCATGAGCCAAACAACTATCATCTCTGTCCCTGTTCACTCTGCTGTCACCCCTCACACCTATACTCTTCGCTTTGATTGACATCCAGACTTTCATTCTCTTACACTCTTGACCTTGAATTACATTTCTAGCATGCACTTCTCCCAGGCCCTGACCTCCACATTTCTTGTTCTGGCCAACTACCCTCATCCAGGCTCCTAATTGCTCCCATTGCTTAACTAGCTATTCTGACAGTTCAGATCCTGAACTGGCCCTTGGCTCTGATTAACTGCAGCTTGGGGCTCAGAAAAGAGATCTGAGTTCCTTTCCTGTCACTAGAGTAGCCAGGACAGACGTCCGTGGTCTAACAAAAAATGGAAGATACCATAGTCACCTGTTGCATACAAAGCTTGGTGTAAAATTCACTTCATGAGCTGGTTCATATGTCACAGACATGGCACTGCCAGTAGAAGATTCTCAAGGGCCAGGCCATCTGCTCAAAAAGCAAATATGAATGGATGGATAGATAGATGCATGGGTGGTCTCTGACCAGCGTTAAGTTTTTGGAGAGTGGTGTTCAGAGGCTTAGGGAAACCATTATTCCAGGAACAGCTGGCAGAGCTGGCACTCCTGGAGCAATTGATGGCCTTCAGGGGCAGAGATTAACTTTAGGCCAGTAAGACAGGCAGAGGTCTGGACTCAGAGCAGTGTTTCAAAAATAATGTGTCTGAGCTGACTACGAAGGAAAGAGTTACATATTCTGTGAAGGGAAGTGATGGTGAAGACACTCCAGCACACTCTTCCCAATCAGTGAGCAGAGTTCATCTCAAAGGCAGTCTTTCCTGGAAGAGTAGAGGACACTGGGAGACACATTAATATCTCAGAGGATCAGAAGGCAAGGTCCTTGTTCTCTGAACTCTCTGGGCACACACTTAGATATACATATTAGATTTGATAAGAAAAGAGCTCAGAGGAGGAGTGGGTATGCATCTTATACCTGCTAGCTGCCTACTATTTGCAATTAGATGCTTTTGATGGATTGGTTGGCCTCTTTTTATGGAGTTTCTAGAAATCATACGTGCATATTACCTTTGTCTCTATTCTAATTCATCTATAAAATCAAATCACTTGCTTTTTACAGCTCCCCTGTAGAGGTGAGGTTTTGCAGTTTTCATGGTTCAATTGTACAAGGGAAGAAACTGAAGCACAAATAGTCACGTGACATGTCTGAAGCTGCACTGCTGGTCTGAAATGTGTGCTACACTACTATTGTCAGGGTATCTATGACAGTTACCTTCCATGTAGTTTGTTGCCTATCTCCCAGTAGCTCAGTGGAAGAAGCCTATAATGTAGGCAGAGTGCCCAAAGGGAATAATAGTGGGCAACTAGTCTACTATGTTCAAACACATGCACTTTTCTGGAATTCCAGAACGAATTTACACAGAGTGAACAATGGAGGATATGAGGTAGAGATACAGTGAGAAAGAAAAAAAAACTGATAAACAGGTCAGACCTAGCCCTGTGTGGTTACAGCTTTAGGTGCAAAGGAAGCAATGAGCTGTCCATCCCAGAAGGGAGAAGAGTCAGGCATACATGCTGGGTAGAGCTGAGGCCAAGGAAATGACAGTTTCACTTTCTTATTTAAAGTCTCAAAGCTTGGTGTTCATATTAAACTTCTTTGTATCCTTTGTACTCCTGTGTCTTGTTGATCATGTCAATAATCAATATTAATTAGATTTCTTTTTCTTTAGTCAAACTAATCCATGACTAATTAAGAGATAAGCTACTTCAAAAATAGTTATGACAGTTAACATAAGCTTAAATTAAAAACAGTAAGTATTAATAATAGCAGTAGAAACCTCTTGAATATTTAGTACATAGCAACTGCTGAGTTAATATATTATTTATTATCACAGTTAATTCTCATGATAAACCTCTTAACTAAGTGTGAGTACTACTATTTTAAAGAAAAGGAAATTAGGCATGGAAGGATAAGGAACTCATTTCTTCTTAGTATCTGCTTTGTAGCAACAAGTTTCCTAGAACTTAAAATATTTTTTTAAAGCAAAGATTATTGGCCTAGAAGAAAGCAAAGAACAGCCTTATGAAATGCTACATATATGGGGTGTTAGACAGTGAGAAATGCCATTGAAAGGAATTGAGAGAAATGAAATGAAAGATACATGAAGGTTTGCATTAGTTAGGGTTTCTATTGCTGTGATAAAACCCCATGACTAAAGGCAAATTGGGGTGGGGGTCCCTGCAAGTGTTATGGCCAAGAAAGGAACAATCTGTGTAATACAACAAGGAAATACATTTCAACACAATTTAGTTAGCCAGTGTTGGCTCAAACTTCTAGAGTCTGGCCCTGAGCAGTTTATTTTTGACATATATAAGCATAGTATATCTTTGAAAAAAAAGTTTATTTGTGAGCATGATTATCATAATAAAACTTAAGGCTAGACTACACCAGAAAGTCTCCTGAAAAGCAGTCGTGACCTCTTTTGTAAGAAAGGATTCTATCCACTCAGGATAAGGGCCTAGAGAGGAAGGTGGAAGGTTTTGGGACAGTAGACTTTTTTGGTTTTGGTTTTGTTTGTTTGTTTGTCTTTTATTTATTTATTTTTTTGCAAAGTACACAGGCCTCTTTCATAAGAATGTATTCTATTGACTGAGAAGTGATGCTCAGGAGTCGAAGAAAAAATGATAGTCTGGGGGATTCAGGTAGGCCTGGCCTTACAGGTAGCAAAGATTGACAGGCTGTTAACAACATCTACTCCCAGCCTTCTAGGATGAAAACATCCCTTCTGTTAAGAAAACCCTGTGTGTTTAGCATTTCTTGTTTCCTTAGTGCTATGAGGAGAACTGTAAATCCTGAAATTTGACAGAGAAAAACTAGTTCCATCATTTTAGCTGGAATTAAGCAAGGTTTTTATTAAAATAGTAAATACTGACCAACATAGAATTTGGTCAGGACAAGTAACTAGAAACTTTCCAGCTGAGTGGCCCCAAGATACTTTTTGAAGGGGCTTGCATGGACAAAACCTGTAGGCCACCATACTTTCCCATGAGGCTTTGTTGTTATTTTGAAGAATTACAACTCCCAGCATTCCAGGAAGTTACTTGGCCTTGGGCAGGTGGAACTTACAGGTTAACTTAGGGTCTAACAGGAACTCGTGCCCTCTGCACAAACTCAGGAAGGAAAGGGTTTATTTCATCTTACTTCTAGGTAACTGTCCATCACTGAGGAAGTCAGGGCAGGAACTCAAGCTGGAAAAGAGTCTGCAGTCAGGGGCTAAAGCAGAAGGCATGGAGGATTGCTGCTTACTGGCTTGTTCATTATGGTGGATTCAGTGTACTTTCTTATATACCTCAGAGCTACCTGCCCAGAAATGGCAGCAACCACAACGGGCTAGGTCCTTCTACAATCAATCATTAATCAAGTGTACCCACGGGTTTATCCACAGACCAATATGTTGGAGGGCATATTCTCAAATGAAGTTTCCTCTTTCCAAATGACTCTAGCTCTGTCAAATTGCCAAAATAAAATAAAATTCTAGCCTGCACAAGGTTCAAGTAGATGTAGATGATGGATTGAAAGTTTTTCTCAAAAAATTGTTTTACATGTGTCTCTGTGCCTGTGTTTGGTGTGTGTGTGTGTGTGTGTGTGTGTGTGTGTGTGTGGGTGTGGGTGTGTGGGTGTGTGTATCTGTTCTTAGGCAGGCTCATGAGTGTAGGTGCATGTAAGCATGTATTGCGGTTCAATAAGGGTCAGGATAAACAAATAGGTCGAATAGATGTTTATTAAGGGAGAAACAACTCACAACACAGACAGATGAACACAGCAGTTAAAACTGGATGCTCCTCTCTCCGTGTCCCGCCAGAAAAGGCCTTTCTCCGCCTCCTCCCGAGACTAAACTCCATCGGTCACTCCGCCCCTGGCTCCACCCCTCAATGGGTGTGGTCAGTGCCACAGAAGCAGACACGGTGAATATCCCACTACAATTCCCCTTTTAGTCTAAAGAAAAGATTTAAGCTTGATACAAAACTATATACAAAACAGTAAATAACAAGTGTGCTCTAAGAAAAGGAAAATCGAGACCAAAACCACAAACATACCTAGTCCTAAGGTGAAGGCATAAGGGAGTTTACAATAGAGTTGTCCTAAGCTGAAAAACTTAAGTCTAGTACTTAATATCTAACTAGGAAGAGAGAATAATACTAAGATAGTTTAATCTACAACCTCACCAAGACCTGAGAAGGAAAATTACAATACTAGGGTAGATGGGAAGTGCAGATGGGCAACTTCCAAAAGGCGCAGTGAGGACAGAAACAGCAAGCTACCTGGACAGTCACACAAGGTCTCACAGCAATGTTGGTACAGCCAGATATGACTAAGGCCAGGAGTATTTGACAGACCACAACAAAAGCAGGGAGGTAGAAAGGCTGTTTTACCCTGACTTGGCAAGGTTCAGCAGTCTTCTAAGTTTGTCTCCTGCAAGCATATAGGACCGCATGTCCAAATCAGTGGTCAAGGCTGAGGCAGTTCCTTGCCCAAGAGGCCATTAGCCGAAGCGAGGATGAACTCCAGAAGGAGCAACAACAGTGTCCAACATACTTTCGGGAAAGTGCACGGTGCTGTCAGGAGCAACAGTGTCTCATGTCAACAGAGTACTAATATATAAAACATTTAAATGCCATGTTCTGCAGGTCTATGAAGTGATTGAAGATTAAGCATCTATGTCTGACTAATCTCATAGGCAAAGGAAACATGGGTGAGGATAATCTGTAATACTCAGGAACTTGGCTAACAAGCCTGAATAAAACTTCCTTGAGTAAAGCAAGGATAAATACCTAAACAATATAACTATGTACATGTATATATATATATCTCACATGTAAATTCCTAAAGTAGAGGTAGAGTAAAAATGTCTAAACAAGAGGTAGAGCTCTAAAGAGCAGCAAGACAAATATCCCAAATTGTAACAAATACAAAATGTCTTGAACACCAGCAATAGTATACATACATAGAATATGGCAAGTATAATGTACATAAAACATCATAAATGGAAAGATTTCACACAATACAACAAATATAAGATACAATTCTTCCAGGAAGGGAATAAACTTAATTTTACATAGGTTACCACAAATAATAATATATAACAATGTAAGCTGTAATACTAATGTCTCATTCTTACTGAATAATTCACAAGAAAATAGGCTAATCTACCTATATCCATTCTGAATCATACCTTTCCCAACCATACCCTATTCCTGTCTAAAAGAGATAACCAAGTCTAAGTATCACCTTCCAAACCCAACCCCAAGTAACTAAAACCAACCCTATGAAGATGAATATTATTCCTAAATTCCAAGAGTGGGGAAAGGGGCCGTTGTTATCTTAAGATTACTTCCTACTGAAATGGGATGATGATTTCTCTATGGGATCCTGTTGGAAAAAAAATTTTTAGCAACCAAATTTCTATACAGAACTGGCTGTAACATATGTAGGTAGTCATTGTATGGCAGAAAATGCTTGACTGGAATTCTAATTGAAATTTGGCCAGGTTGTAATAAGAAGGTGCACCAATACAGCTAGCTAGTCATGAGTTGTCTCGAGAAAAGCAGTCTCAAACCGGTTTAGGGTGCAGTTTGTAGTCCAGATGCATCAGGTTGAGTCAAGTAGAAATGTCCAATTGGGGCCCCATCTCCTTTCCAGAGTGTTCAAAGATTGCTGTTGAGAACTGTTATAGTCCTTGTGGGAAATTTAAATATCAATATCAAGGTAAAATTTTTAATTTTACGGTATGCATTAGGGCAAGGCAACAGTAAGCATTAAAATGTAAATGAGAAAATTACGATTTCAGACAGAAAATTGCGAATAAGTGAATGAGTCCTTCGATTTTGTTTTCTTCTGCCTTACACCAATTGGCTTCTTGATATAAGGCAGAAACTGTGAATTTAATCTTAACAACATGCTTGAATTTAGAGAAGGAAAGCCAAATCCAACTCCAAAGCCAGCACTGGTTTACATGAATCGGGACTACAGAAATATTAGATAGTAAAGAAAACTAGATTTCAGTATAGAAACAGTTTACTAGACTTAAATATTTTTACCATAAATCATATTCCTCTTCATTAAGTGATTCTTTCTGGAGAGCTGTCTTCTCTTCTGTAGGTACCTACATGTTTAGTGTCCTTTGGTTGTTTGAAGATAGGTGTTCTCTGTTTTCCTGTAAGGACAAGAACAGAACACTTCCCCTACCTTTGAGAAGTCTCCAACATCTCTCATGGGACCTTATTTATTGGATTACTTGTCATTTCTCTTCATTAAGATGTTACTCTTGTTCAACCCGGATCTTGATTAACTTAGATGGTATCCATAGCTTTTCTTCTCCTGTAGATACAAATGCAAAACCCCTACCCCAACGTAACACATATCCTGGTTTCCATTCTGAGGTCAATACATCCTTGAAGTACACCGGCTGATGTAGTTCAGAAGTTTTTTCTATTGTCCAGTGTCTTTCTGCAGCTGTTTTTCCTTTTTCATCAGCATTAAGAAAGTTTAATGTTAATAAAGCATTATGTAATTTGTGTTTGGGTGTCTTGGTTCCTCCTGCCTATTTATGGAGCATTTCCTTTAAAGTACGATTAGATCTCTCAACTACTGCTTGTCCTGTAGGATTGTGTGGTATACCAGTTATGTGTTTTATGTTATAATACTCAAAAAACTGTTTCAATTTGCTGGAAATATATGCCGGAGCGTTGTCAGTTTTTATTTGTGCAGGTATGCCCATAATGGCCATTACCTCTAAAAGGTGTGTGATAACAGAATCAGCCTTTTCAGAGCTCAGAGCAGTAGCCCATTGAAACCCTGAAAATGTATCTATAGTGTGATGTACGTATTTTAATTTTCCAAATTCTGCAAAATGAAACACATCCATTTGCCATATTTCATTTCTATTTATACCTTTAGGGTTACTGCCTGGTGGTAAAGGAGTTTGGTTATAGAATGAGCAAGTAGGACATTTCCTTACTATTTCCTTGGCTTGTTGCCAAGTGATAGAAAAATCCTTTTTCAATCCTTTGCTGTTCACATGGTGTTTCTTATGAAACTCTGAGGCTTCTAGCACACTTCCTATCAATAACTGATCAATTTCATCATTGCCTTGTGCTAGAGGACCTGGCAGACCCGTATGGGATCTGATGTGTGTTATATATATAGGATGAATCCTCTTTCTGATAGTATCTTGTAACTGTATAAACAATGAAGTTAATTCTGTATCATCAGGAATAAATTCTGCAGTCTCGATGTGTAAGACTACTCTCTCTGCATATTGAGAGTCAGTAACTATATTGAGGGGTTCTGTAAAATCCATAAGTACCATGAGAATGGCATACAATTCTGCCTTTTGTACAGAATTGTAAGGGCTTTGAACTACTTTGCTTATTTCTCCTGATTTATATCCTGCTTTACCAGATTTGTTTGCATCAGTGTAGAATGTAGGAACTCCAGAGATAGGTGTTTGTCTTACAATGCGTGGAAGGATCCAAATCGTCTTCTTTATGAATTTGATTCTTTCAGTTTTGGGATAATTGTTGCTAATTATTCCCAAAAAATTACTGCATGCTCTCTGCCAATATTCATTATCTTTCCATAAGGAGGAAATTTCCTCATTAGTTAAAGGTACAATAATTTCTGCTGGATCTCTTCCTGTTAATTGACGAAGTCTTAATTTACCTTTTAAAATCAAGTCAGAGATCTTTTCTATATATGTTTTTAGTTTTTTATTCTGTTTATGTGGTAAGAATATCCATTCTAATATGATGTCTTCTCTCTGCATCAAAATCCCTGAAGGATATTCTCTAGATGGTAATATAACCAGAATACAGTCTAGATTTGGATCCACACGGTCCACATGTGCTTCTAATATCCTCTTTTCTACCCATTCTAATTCCTTTTCTGCTTCAGCTGATAGTATTCGGGGACTATTCAAATCCTTGTCCCCTTTTAGGGCCATTTTCAAGTTTTTCAAATCATGCCCTTCAACTCCAATAATAGTTTGCAGTTGAGAAATCTCTCCTAGTAATTTTTGAAGATCATTAAGAGTCTGGTAGCGATCTCTCCTGATCTGTACTTTTTGTGGTCTGATTTTCTGTAGACCTATTTTATATCCTAAGTAGTTGATTGACTCTCCTTTTTGTATTTTTTCAGGTGCAATTTGTAATCCCCAGCGAGGTAAAACTTCCTTCAGTTTCTCAAACATTTTTTCTAATATGTCTGCTTTTGAGTCAGCTAACAATATATCATCCATGTAATGATAGATTATGGATTGTGGAAACTGTTTACGAATTATTTCCAGTGGTTTTTGTACGAAATATTGGCACAGGGTTGGGCTATTTAGCATTCCCTGTGGCAAAACCTTCCATTGATATCTCTTCACTGGTTGAGAATTATTGTAATTAGGTACCGTGAAGGCAAATTTCTCTTTGTCTTGTTCTTGTAAAGGTATAGTGAAGAAGCAATCCTTTAAATCAATAACTATAATAGGCCATTCTTTAGGTATCAAAGAAGGCAATGGCATTCCAGGCTGTAAAGAGCCCATTGGCTGGATAACTTTATTAATGGCTCTCAGGTCTGTAAGCATTCTCCATTTACCAGATTTCTTTTTGATAACAAATACAGGAGAATTCCAAGGGCTGGTTGATTCCTCGATATGCCCAGCATTTAGCTGTTCCTGAACCAGGTTTTCTAAAGCTTCTAACTTCTCAGAAGTCATAGGCCATTGCCCTACCCAGACAGGTTCCTCTGTTAACCATTTTAAGGGTAAGGCTTTTGGTTCATCTGTTTGTTCAGCACTTGCATTCTGTCTTTGTACAGCCTGGATATTTGGTGTCCGTCTTGTATAGTACTTTATAGCATTTTTTCCACAATCATGAGGTCGTTTATGGTTCCTATCTAATACTGGAGGAATGTTAATTTGTGTATTCCATTGCTGTAATAGATCACGACCCCATAAATTTATCAATATATCAGCCACATATGGTCTTAACCTTCCTCGCTGTCCTTCTGGTCCTACACATTCAACCCATCTCATGCTTTGTTTTATCTGAGACAGGGTTCCAATCCCTAAGAATTGAACATTAACCTCTTTCAGGGGCCAATTTCGAGGCCAGGATTTATTAGTTATGATAGTTACATCCGCCCCTGTGTCCAGGAGGCCTTCAAACAGTCTGTTATTCATTTTAACTATCAATCTAGGCCTTTGACTGTTTATAGAGGTTTGCCAAAATATACGTTTTTTATTTTCTTCTGTCATGTCTGATTCAACTTCTTTCACTAGTTTGTCAGCCAGAGCGGTATGAGTTTTTACAATAGGCCAAGGATTTTCTAATTGTCCTGTGGGAGGTTGTCCTCCACTGTGACTGGGAATGTTCGGACCACCTTTGACATGGGGGCCTTCGAGAGGCCCCCAAGGAGTTTCCCGGTGGTAAAGGGTTTCCTTGCTTGTCTCTAGTTGATCTACACTCATTTGTCCAGTGTCTGCCTTTGCCACACCTTCTACATAACCCAGAAGGCTTAGGCCTTCTGTTCCATTCATTCTTGGGAGTATTATTTCTAGAGATGCTTTGCCTACAATTTCTTTTTAGATGTCCTATCTTACCACAGTTATAACATCTGACATGTTGATATCGCTTTAAACTTTTGGAGACGGCTTCTCCTATCCAAGCTTTTATGTCACCATAGTTACAACTTCTGTTCTCTTGATTACTGCTCAAACCTTTAGATATAGCTTCTCCTACCCATGCTTCAGTGTTATTGCTATTATAGTCAATGTTGGCTGTATATCGAATCCATTCATCCAAAGGTGCTGATTGAATTTTTAAAGGCCAAAGCACTTGTTTGCATTGAGGATTTGCATTCTCATAGGCTAATGATTCTATGAGTATTCGCCTAGATTCTATGTCAGCTACCTGTAATTGTACTGCTCTAGACAGCCTTTCTAGAAACACACTAAAGCGTTCTCTTGGTCCTTGCCTTATTTTGGTATAAGATTCTATCCTCTCCCCTAGTTCATGAACCTTATCCCAAGCATTCAGAGCTGCCGTACTGCATAGAGACAAGATATGTTCATCATAGGCAGCTTGGGTTTCTGGGTCAGCATAAATACCCTCACCAAGAATTTTATCTTTGGGAGCTTCATAACCTTTCTTTAAGCCCTGAAGTTCAAGAGCCTTTGCTTCTTCTCTCCATAAAGCCCTCCATTCTAATTGAGAGGAGTTTTCAAGGACAGCTGATATTAATTGTTCCCAATCCTTAGGGGTTACCTTGTTATTCATTGCCCATGATTCTATTAATTGCTTCACATATGGTGAGTGCATGCCATAAGAGACTACTGCTTCCTTTATACTTTTTAAATCTTTCATACATATTGGTTCCCATTGATAAGCAACAACACCTTTTGGGTGTTTTTTCATTGCTGATTTTCCATTAACAGATACAGGGAAAGCTCCTCTGACCCTAAATGGTGTGGAAAATTTTAAGTTTTTTTCATGCCCTATTACCTGGAGCTCTTCTTCTGATGTATCAGATTGAAGGTCTTCTAAAGCCTGAAGTCTATTAATTATTGCTTCTTTGAGTGTCTGAACTTCTTGAAGCATATCCCTTTCTAGAGCCTTCATTGCATCTGTCAGTTTCTTACTTTCTTCAAGTACAAATGATTCCATGTTTTTGATATTCTCATCCTTAGATATTATCTGAATGGCATGTAAACTGCCTTCTAAAAACAATGTTCTATCTGCTAGCTTGCCATTATCTTCAGACATGGAAGAGATTCTATCTGCTATTCTTGCCATCTGATATTCCAGTTTTTTAACCTTATTATTAGCTTCATCCAACCAGGAATGAGCTGTTTCTGTTAGCGTGTTAATGCATTGCATTGTTTCTGTTTTGGTTGTTGAGGCAACATCAGACATGGAACAAATTTTGTTTTCTATTTGATCATTTTTATGTTCCATGTTCTGTATTCTACCTGTCAGCTCTCTGTTGCCATCTTCAATATCCTGAAACTTTTTTCCTAAACATTCCATGTTTTGCATTCTGTCATTTTCAATGTTTTGAATCTTTGTTACCAAGTCTCCTATGGTTTGTACAAGTTCCTCATTGTTTGCGCTAATCTCAAACCATTTCTTTAAGAATATCATATTAATGATAAAACCCATTACTATTACGAAAAAGGTGTATATATTGATCCAGTCATAATTTTCTTCTGCTAAGATTCCTTCTATATATGAAGTAAAAAAATTCCTAAAGTACTGCATTGTAAAATTATCTGCCATAGCTATGGAACAATTGATCTCAGATATTATATCAGCTTAAGTTGCAAAAGATGTTACAATTACCTTAGATGTAATTCCGCTGTCCTGGAACTTTGATGCTTTTAGCTGTAGATCTCAACTTGCTGTAGTTACACTCGGAGGTGTAGCAGTAAAAAGCGTCCGCAGCAGAGGAGCCTTCCAATTCCGGTTCTATCCGGAATTGTACCACCAAAGAGTGTCCGCCAAATAGCCTCCGGCAGGAAACGATCCTTCTGATCCTGGTCCCTGTAGAATAGCTTTTAACAAACTAAGGCGAGCAAAATTTTGTTAAACGAAGGAGTGAAACGAGCCTTGTACAATTGTTGAGACCACAGGGAAAACAGGAGCCGCAAGCAACTGCAGTGTGTATATTTTCTGCCAGTCCACAGGCCGCAGCTGCCGCAGCCGCCACAGCCTCCGGAGCCTGCAAGCACACAAACAGAGCAGGCGGAGTCCGGGCCTAGTGCCGCAACACAAAAGGCAGGGCTAATGCCGCAGGGCTCTGTGCGAATACAATCTGAGGGAATGGGCAGAAGATGAGCAGTAGTCTCAGGGCCAAGATGGAGATAAAAGGAGTTCTAGGGCAGGGTATATCCTGACTGTTCAAGGAAGGTGGGGGAAGGGTTGCTGCGGCACCTGGGTAAAACCCAGGTGCGGTGAAAATCCTGATCCCGCTTCTGACACCAGATATTGCGGTTCAATAAGGGTCAGGATAAACAAATAGGTCGAATAGATGTTTATTAAGGGAGAAACAACTCACAACACAGACAGATGAACACAGCAGTTAAAACTGGATGCTCCTCTCTCCGTGTCCCGCCAGAAAAGGCCTTTCTCCGCCTCCTCCCGAGACTAAACTCCATCGGTCACTCCGCCCCTGGCTCCACCCCTCAATGGGTGTGGTCAGTGCCACAGAAGCAGACACGGTGAATATCCCACTACAAGCATGTGTGTAGATGCACCAGGAGACTTGAGGTTGATGTTGGAGTCTTTCTTGATTGATTGCCACATTATTCATTGAAATAGCTTTTGTAGATTGAACCTAGAACCTGCCATTATGGGATAATTGACCTAGCCAGCTTATTCCAGGGATCCCATCTCTGCCTTCAGAGCACGGTCATTATAGGAAAGTTGTCACTTCTACTAGATATTTGTGTGTGTGCTATGGAGCCAAACCCCAGTCCCCATGCTTGTGAGGAAAGCTGCTCACCTAATGGGCCATCTCCCTGCCCAGGTAGAGTGCAAGTCTAAATTGAAAGGGTTAATGTGTACAGCCTTGAGAATCTAAGAAAAGAACCATGAGGATGCCTTGGAGGGATATCCATGTAGAAGGAACAGCATGTGCAAAGGGCCCAAGACAAAATCAATACCACAGACACTAATGTGATGGATAGAAGAGCCAGTGAGAAGAACAGTAAGTAAGGAGATCTGAGGAGTAGCTATATCACATGACAAGGACTTGAGCAGCAGCATTATGATTTGTTACTCTCAGAGAGATGGAATTGAGACTATTGGAGAATCCTCACCACAGACATACTTCTTCCTTATGTCTCAGAGGATTTCTTTGATTCTTGATACAAGATGACAAGCTAGGGCTGTACTCTGTAAGGTCATTCAGGTAAGTGGCAGAGCCAGCATTTGACCAGTATGGTCTAATATTCTTGTCTTTGCTCTGATATGAGAAACCACCACAGAGTTCTTATCCTATTGAACTGTTTCCAGCACAAGGAAGACAAAAGTGAATGTTAGTTAATATCTATGAATCACAAGACTTGCCATTTACTCAACACTACACTAAGACCATAACACACTGTCTTCTTTGATCCATGGACAATGAGGCGATGGTGTGATTTGGTCCTTTTGGGAAAATAAGAATCTGACACTTGGAGTTTTCTCACTCACCTTGAATCTCAGGAATCTTGGTCCCTTCACAATTGGGATAATAATGACTCTCAAGAAAGACCTCGGTATGAGATTTTCCATCTTCTTCAAAGACCAAAAGCCAAATCATGTTTCTCTATATTAAGCTCCTGGGATACTTGGAAAATGTTAAAATTGCTTTAATAGGAGTTAATGAGATTTGAGTGTGTGAGGAATGCAACTTTGCTGACCATTGGCACATACTTGGTGGCTTTAAATCACCATGATGTCACATCATCTAAAACTGCATACTGAAACGACTCAAACTGGGTCTCATTTTGCTCACTTGTAAGTAGAAACATCATGGAGTTTTCTGTAATCAAGAATGACCTAACGAATGGCCAGTGTTTATGCAGTGACTGGTCCATCACTGGTGTGATATTAGGTTGGAATCCTTTCCTACAGAGCAGCCTTGGCAGATTTGAGCCAAGCAGAGGCAAAATCCCCCAGGAGGCAGATAACCCTCTGTCGCCTGGCCTTCTGACATACACAACATGGTTACAGAGGAATGGTGGTGAAAACTCAGAAAGCATGACTTATGTTACAACAATTCATTTTTAAAATGGCTGTGAGTTTGAAAGAAAGCAAGATATGGGTAAATGTGAGGATTTGACAAGGGAAAGAGAAGGGGCAAATGATGCAATCATAATCTCAAAAAACAACAAAAGAAATAAACTTTAAAAATATGACAGCATTTGCCTTCTGTCAGTTCTCATTGTGTAAAAACTGCTACCATGATGGGTCCAAGTGAGTAGAGTGATGTTTCTGAACAGGGAATTTTCTGGACACCCACACACTGCCTCTCCAACCCTGTTCCAGGTGTTCTACTAGTCAACTGCAGGCATCCCTTGGTGGCTTTTCCTTGCCCAGTTCAGAGTGCCCCATCAATTAAAAAAATCCAGGCTTGGTTTCTTCTTTGCTATACCATAGCATGTATCCTCCCCATGTGGGTGAGATAGATTTGTCTTCTGCTATGCAGATTTGCCACCTTATACATATTTACTCATTAAATCAATAATCACATTTTGAGAAAGGCATGACTTTTACTCTCATTTCATGGATGAGGAAACTGAGAGCCAAATAGGTCAAGTAATTTCTAGGGTCACACAGCAAGCAAACTGCAGAGATAAAATTAAAATGATGTGCCTGGCTTTGAGTCTGTTTTCTTTTCATATGTTTTGGCCAGACACAGCAGAGCAGAGCCAAGTCGTTACCTTGAAAGGAAGGCCTGAGAGTAGTATGAGCCACTCTCAAACCCCTGTGCTGGGTTAGGGCCAGCCTAGGAGCTTTTAAGCTAAACATTTCCTGCTTCTGTAATCACATTCCTCTCTGAGTTTGTTGTATGCACCATCAATATTTAAAGGAGTCTAGAATGCTCCTGTTTCTCCTTTTTGTATCTCTGTACCAGCACAAAACCTTTGTGCTGTGACCAAATGTCCAGGTTGGCTTGGGACTAATGCATTTTTACCAGTAGTGCTTTTGCATCTCTCATGGAAGGTGCAATTACTAATCTTCCTTAGCTTGCCTTCTACAGGCTCCACAGAAAGCTCTGATCTGGGGGTGGGGTGGGGATGGGGGTGAGTTTCCCAAGGTTGTTCTGGCAGCCAGAATACAACAGCTGCTCAGCAATGTGATGCTCCAGCAACCCCAGAGTGGCAGGGGTACAGAAAAGCTTGATGCCCTGTGCCAAGCCCAGCACCCACCAGCTGCTCCCCCCCACCCTAGTGGAGCAGGGACACTGTTAACCCCATTAGCACCAGGGGATAAAGATGCACAAAGAGAACCTTTCTCAGTGACTTCATTAGCCATCATCCTTGAACTGGTAAGCCAGACTCATCTTCATCCTTTCTCATCCACTTTGTCAGTCTTTATTTCCAAAGCCATCTGGATACAACTTCTTTTCTCATCTCTACATTGTTCCTAGTTGCCTTTTAGCTAGCATCCTGTGAGTGATAGACACTCACATTATAGTTTAAGGAGGAAATTATAGAGTGTGTGCATTGCAGCAAAAGTCAGTCTTCAATTCTAAGAAATCCCTTTATGACATCACTCCTCTATCTTTGCATAGTCATTACTCTACTTGACCACCTCAGGCATGAACAAAATACACTTTCTTGCCACTCTTTGACAGGCAGAAAGGGGAATATCTCCTGTGAGATTCTGATCCATACCCAAAGGAAGAAGTAGTGAGCTTCATAGTCTTCCTCCAAGACCTAGTGCAGCCTAAGCCATGTCTGTAGGGTGGAGCCTGGAGCCTCAAGAATAAAAAGCATTAGGCCAAGTAGAAAACAAACAAAACAAAAACACTGCACAGACACAGATGCAGACATGAATAAATAAGGCAGGCAAGCCCACATATGGGAAGGCTCTCCTTCCTGTTTCCCTGGGAAGCAGGCTCCCCAAGGCATTACAGATGTCACCACGAATGGGCTAGTGCGTTCCAAGCTGTGCAAACTCGTGCCCCTGGTTACCCTGAAAAACGGAGTAAAGGGAAGGAAATAACTTTGATTTGAAACACGGCTGTACTTTCCTTGTTGTTTCATTGAGATTAGCTACACATGGGCCTTTTTTATTTTTCCTGCAACTCGTGTCTGGGTTTGGCATTTGCACAATTTCAGTGGAGGTTGCACAGGGCTGGCCTGCCCTCTGATCCCAAAGGAGATAGGATACAGGACTAAATTCCCTGGTGGGTATATGGGGAGTGGAGGAAAGTCAGGCAGAGTCAAACAGTATCAGGAGAGCCAGCATGTCTATGCAGACCTGGGACACTGCTTATCATGAAAGCTGTGCTCATACAGACTTGGTGATCATACATATATACACACTAATTAATTATGAAATGGCCAGTGTTATGTTCATAAAATGCATTACAAAGTACAAAGTCTGAAATAAAGATTATTCAGTATTAAGCAGGATTTTTTATGTGATTTAATCTTTTTAAATTTAAATTAGAAACAAGCTTGTTATTACATGTCAATCCCAGTTCCTTCTCCCTCCTCTGCTCCCCACCAACCCCTACTCCATCCCCTTTCTGCTCCCCAGGGAGAGTGAGAACTTCCATGGGGGATCTTTAAATTCTGTCATATCATTTGGAGCAGGTCCTAGCACCTCCTCAGTGTATTGAGGCTGAGAGAGTATTCCTCCTTGACAAATGGGCTCCCAAAGTCTGTCCATTCACTAGGAATAAATACTGATCCACTACCAGAGGCCCTATAGACTACCCAGGCCTCCTAACTGACATCCACGTTCAGGGGGTCTAGGATGGTCCTAGGCTTGTTTCCAAGCTTTCATTCTGGGGTCCATGAATTCCCCCTTGTTCAGGTCACCTATTTCTGTAGGTTTCTCCAGCCTGGTCTTGACCTCTTTGTTCATCACTTCTCCCTCTCTGCAACTGGATTCCAGAAGTTCTGCTCAGTGTTTAGCTATGGGTGTCTGCTTCTGCTTCCATCAGCTACTGGATGAAGGCTCCAGGATAGCGTATAAGGTAGTCATCAATCTCATTATCAGGGAAGGGCATTTAAGGTAGCCTCTCCACTATTGCTTAGATTATTAGTTGGGGTCAACCTTGTAGGTCTCTGAACATTTTCCTAGTGCGAGATTTCTCCTTAAACCTATAATGTCTCCCTCTATTATGGTATCTCTCTTCTTGCTCTCCTTTATTCTTCCCCTGACTCAATCTTCCTGCTCCTTCATGTCCTCCTTTTCTCTCCTTTCTCCCTTTCTGTTTCTCTTGACTCCATTTTCCTTCCCCCTGCTTCCAATTTGCTCAAGAGATATTGTCCCATCTCTGGTGGACCATGTATGTTTCTCTTAGGGTCCTCCTTGTTTCTTAGCTTCTCTGGCAGTGATGATCCTTTGCTCTATGTCTAAAATCCATATATGAGTGAGTACATAGAATGTTTGTCTTTTTGTGACTGGGTTACCTCACTCAGGATGGTTTCTTCTAGTTTCATCCATTTTTCTGCAAATTTCCATTTTTTTTTTTTTTTTGGCTGAGTACTACTCCATTGTGTAAATATACCACATTTTCTTTATCCACTTTTCAGTTGAGGGGCATCTAGGTTGCTTCCAGGTTCTGGCTATTACAAATTATTAAGCAGGGTTTTTTTTTTTTAAAAAAAAAAAGATAAATAACATCATCCATGCTGGCGTAATAATGACTAGGGATTTCTACTTTGTAATCAGGTTCCTTACGTGAACAGGTATTATTTTTAATAATTGTAAATACAATTGGTGTTCTATTTTCCATTGGCATTTTCTTTCATCTAACTCCAGATTTTATATGTTTTTCATGAGCCACTCAGACAATTCAACATCAATAAAATAATCCAATTTAAAAGAGGCAAAACAAATGGATATATATTTCTTAAAATGAGACATAAAGTATGTAGCAATTATACAAGTGATTAGCATGGGCAATCATAGTTGAGTAATTATTGTGACCCCAACACCTCAGCTCAGTGAAGCTGCTGCCAAATTATAACCAGTGCTAAGGACTAGGAGGAGAAAAGGTAGCCCTTGGAAACTGTTGGGGATAGATGTCATACAGCTATTAGGGAAAGAATATGACAATTTCTTAAAATACTTAAAACAAGCTACTAAATGTATCATAATTCCCTTAGATACATATGTTAAAAATAAAACAAAAACAACAACAACAACAATAAACAAAACTAATTTCCCAAGGGACTATCTGCATGCTCACATTTGTTGTAGTATTGTTCATAGTGCCCAAGCTTCCATCAGCAGAAGCATGGAAAGGAATGAGTGGTTTATCCATACCATATGGCAAACACTCTCACCTAAGTGTGCAAGGAAATACTTCCAATGCAGACTCTACTTTCTGCTGGTGTAGCCATATGAGCAGATATTGTTGTCATAGATTAGTGTTGGAGCACCTACTTAGCTACTGTTCTTTGAGCCACTAGGCCAAAGCATATGAGAAAATATATCACGGTCCAGGAAATTTTGAAAACATTCTCTGGGTTAAGTGAAGTCCTAAAGGAAAAGAGCCTAACTTGTATTAGTCATAAGGTAAGAAAAGTGGCAACTGTGTAAAATTCGACAAATCTTTAGTTTTGTGCATCTTTCAAGTGGAGAAAATTCAGAGTATTGTGACAAAAGAGCACACATTCTAAGGATGTGTGGCAGGCACTGCCATCTGCTTTTCCATAGCTTTTCTTAGTCTAATATACAGGAAAATTACATTATGCCTTGAGAAAGAGGGAGAGAGAATTGATGAGGGAGAGAAAGGAAGAAAGATAGGAAGGGGGGATGGAGAGAATAGAAGGGAAGGGGAGAGGAAAGTAGGTAATTTATTTTCTGGGACATTTCCTGTTACTAGTTCTTTCAACTGGGTAAGAGCATCATCCACAGTTGAGTAGCTGATAAAACGCCAATCCCTAGTCCTCCTCCAGGTCTACTGAAGAAGAGCTATCTGGAATGGGGTTTGGAACCACAGACTCTAAGTTACCCTTAGCTGTGGTTACCACAGCCTTTGCCCTCACTTTGCTGGTGTCAGATGAGTTCCATGGGCTGAAGTGAAGGAAGTGCTTGAACACACTGACTGTGAATGAGAGACTCAGAGGCATTCCTGTGTTCAAAGCTTCCACTAAATAAACATTTCTATGAATGATCTTAAACATGCTTAGTGGTGTTCTCCTTTCAGGCTGAAAATTACATTAACCACTGAGGTCCTGGGAGAAATGACACCAATAGAGACAAAGGAGTTTGGAGAAAGTGGTAGATAGTTTGGAAATGCCCGTCACTGCTAGTCCTTAGAGTTATGCTCCCACATAGAGAGGTGGAGTTAGGCTTTAAGTAAATGAAAATGTTATATGTCACAATATCCTACACAGTGCCACCTACCCCTTCTCCATAATACATAGGTCTATTGGTCAATTATTTATTTGAAAAGTATCCCCCAGGTAACTCTAAGAGATTCTTGACCTAATTAATTTGTTTATCTTTTGTTTAGGTGGCACAGAACACAGAACAATTCCTGAAATTCTGATTCCCAAACAAGGAAAATTCTGCCTAGCTTCTAAGCAGCTGGTCCCCAATCCAGTCAGAAAGACTCCTAACAACCTAACATCTGTTACTCACTCATATCTGTACCCATTTGCCAGACAATGATTGAGTCCCTAGTATTGGAAGAATGGATGCTTTCCCAACCACTGAGAAAAAGAATGTCGAGCTAACAGATATATCTTTAGTCTACATAAAGATTTTGGTTTAGTGGCTGTGTTTATAAGTAAACAAGCAATTGCAATGACAATGAGAGCTATGGTAGGACAATATGGTGCCTGGAGTATGAGAATGAAGAGATAGAAGGGATTCTGAGTGTTCTTTGGCAAATGCCCAGGTGAGTGTGGTACCAGTGAGTGTGAAGAATCATTGATCTTCCTTGATAGTTTCTGCTCATTTTTCTTTCTAAATATTGGACATTGGGGGTATAGCCTAATCACTCACTGCTGTTAATGGGTTCTAACCCATTAATCAATAGACACAAGGCCAAATGTGAACTGAAATATATTATGGTCTAGTAAAGCTAAGTCACCTTCTACTGCAGCTTGAACTGACCCAGAGAGGTGTGAGACAGGCTGTAGAAAATAGAAGGGGTCTTCTAAAGGGAAGTCTCATGAAAACTCACAAGGCAAGGAAGTATTACAGCCCCACATTTTCATAAATTCTGTGTTGATGATCATTGACTGTGCTCTCTCTGAAGACTCTAGGCTTTGTCTTCAATTCTTCATAGCCCCCTAGGATGTGGGTGTCTTAGTTAGGGTCTCCATTGCTGTGATAAAATACTATGGCAAAAACAATTTTGAAAGGAAAAGATTTATGTCATCTTACACTTCTAGGTAACAGTACATCCCTGAGGAGAGTTGGGTGAAAGCCTTGAGGAGGAGCTGATGCTCAACCTTGGAAGAGTACCACTAAACTGCCTTGCTCCTCAATGCTTGTTCAGCCTGCTTTGTGATAGACCAGAAGTGGCACCACCCACAAGGGTCTGGGTCCTCCCAAATCAATCACTAATTTAGAAAATACCCCCACAGAGTTGCTTTCAGACAATCTTGTGGAGCCCTTTCTTCTCAATTAAGACTCTCTCTTCCCAGGTTTGTCTAGGTTTGTGTCAAATTGACAAAAACCAACCAGCACAATGTAGAATGTGCCCTGCCAGTGATGAAACAGACTTCAAGGTACCTTATCCAAATTCTTTCCACACTGATCCCGTTTTGTGAAGAATTGTAGGCCATGTTGCTACAGGAGAGACATGAGAAGAACCCACATGTTCAGCCATAGTCATCCTGAATAAACTTTAACACATGAAACAGACCAGTCAGGAAGCGTAGGCCACAGATCATCATTGATACATCAGTGAGACCAGAACCACTTGTTTGACCCATAGACTAATAAAAAAAGCATGCAGTTATGTTGGGCCACACACAGAGACTATTACATAGAAGTACTGAACTGTGGACTCTATAGGATCTAAGAGATCAAGGAAAGTGACACCAGGAAAGAAAACTACAGACACCGTCACCCTCGTGGCCAAAATTTTGTGGTTCACTTTGATGAGTTGGTTCATATCAGCTTGTCTCTGGTGTAATCAAACATCACATATGAAAACATTGGATCAAAGAGGTCACATATTTCCTCTGATACTTCTTGAATACTGATCAGAGACAAACCTTACTTTGAGGAAGAAATTCTTTCTTCTGGGCACCACCTTTCACCAACCCTGAATTCTGACCACCTCAACAGATTTACTTTTTTGACAAATTGCTCTAGAAAATATGATCAGATCTATTAAGTGCACTGGGTAAAACTTTGGAAGTAGTAACGAATACAACAATCGAAAAGCCTACAGAGAAAAAGGTAACTAATGGACTTCTCATGCTATTTCTTTATGTTTCTCTAAAATAGTATTCATGCTTGAATGTAACAAAATATATAGAAAAACAAGCTGTCAGGTTTCGGCCACAGTTGATGTCTAGAGGCAAATATTTCTGTTAACTCCGTGATGGAACCCTGGGGAGAGCAGGAGAGGTCCAAAGCTGAGAGGGATTGGCAGCTGGGCTAAGAAAGCAACCTGATGCTCCCTTCCCTTTTCACAAAGAAGGTTTTGTTTGGATTGTGGGGCATGGTGAGTGACTCCTCAGAACCACTGGGATATGCTGTGTTCTGGGTGAACATCTGGACTGCCAGTTCAGCCAGGCTGAAACCCTATCCTGGCCAGAGCTGCTGCAGTGAACCAGGTGTAGGTCTATTTTTCCAGGATGTTCACAACCACAACTTACCCTAAGAAGCAGCTTTGCCTGTAGAAGCTGCACTCTGAAGGGCAAGAGCCCCTGCCCCCCCAGGTTCCCATGAAAGTGTGTTTACTGAGGCCACATGCCCAAAGAATCAAATCCAGAGCCTGAAAGCATGACCTCCACACATCCTTCTTCAAAGTGTGTGGAGAGCCCTCACCAGCCAACTCTCCACTCTTGTCAGCACTCACTCTATGCCACTCCCACCTTGTATTTACAACCTTTCAAGAGATTGATCCAATATGCTGAGCTAATGGATTGAATTCTTACAAATCCTTCTTTTTCTTTCAGGAATATTTTCCATAATGCTCTCTTGTTCTTAACATAGCTTGACATTGTTTGAATACTAACAATTATACTTGCTTTTATCTTATTTGCCATCTGATCCAGGGACAGGTGGGTTATCATGTGACAAATGTCAATGTTTGCACATAGAAAAAAATGCTCCCAATATTTAAAATTATTTTACATAGATTACTTTAACTTGATGCCATTGACACAAAAGGAACGAGTCAAAACTTTTTTTGTGTCATAGGGGATCCTAATGAGCATGGCAAAGAAAGTGTTATTATTTCCAGCCCACATAAGGTAAGGCCTGGGGATAGGGTTGTGATGTCCATTTGGTCATTGGTGTGTTCTAATGTGTGATCAAGAGGACAGGGACAACATGGCTCTAGCAGTACCTCAACAATAAATAGGGTGGCAAAGAGAATGCAGAACACATTTCCGAAGCCACCAACAAGTAGCTGCCCTCAGATCTTAGAGTACCATAACAAATGCTGGACCAATCACAAGGTTAGGCCTTGGGGTCTTCTTGCAGATAGTAATAACTGATATAAAACTTGGTTAGGAGCAAGTGGGATGGTAGTTTTTATATAACACAAGAAAATGGAGGTCAGATTTTAAAGTTTATGGAGCTAGTGATTCTAATTATCAATGAAGTTCGAAGCTCTTACATGTATAGATGACTAAGGATCTCAATTAATATCCTACTTCTTTTGAAATCTATTTGTCAGTCACCTTAAATTTGCTTTCCCAATAGCTAGATCTCTTTGGTTATACATAGTGACCTAATACTATAAAGGAAACTGATATCTTTGCCATTTCCTATGCTTGTCATTAAATAATATGGAACCACAGCCTCCACTGTAGATGTGGTTATAGTAGCTTAAGTTGTTCATACTAGCTTTTGTACCTCTTTTTTTTTTATGCTACATAATTACACCTCAGCTCATTCAAATTAGCATGGATTCATGCAGAGTACACCCATACCTGCTGGGGCCTAAGCTCCTATTTTAAGCATTTTCCATTTTTTACTAAAATTTTGAAGCCAATAGAATCTAAACTGGCATCCCAAGTAGGTTAATTACTAACTTAAGAAAGTTCCTTGGAATTCTTAAGCTTCTGTTTCTTTATCTATTGTGGAGGTATAATTGAAAAATGTTCCCCATAGTTTTGGGCATTTGAGCACTTGTTCCCCATTGTTTGGGAAGGTTTTGGTGATGCAGCTTTGCTGGAGGAAGTATGGTCCTGAGGGTGGGCTTTAAAAGCCTGCTCCACTTTCAGTTTGCTCTCTCTGTCCTGTGCCTACAGTTGAAGATGTGAACTCTCAGCTTCCTGTCCTGCCAGGACACCTGCTGACAAGCTTTGCCACCATTGTGGGTTCTTCTCTTTCTGAAATGGTAAGCCCAAAGAAAAATGTCCTCCCATAAGTTGCTTTTACTTATGGTGTCTCATCACAGTGAGAGAAAAGTAACCAATACATCTCTATAATAGAGAAATAATGACTAAATTTTAGTTGTTAGACTAAGATATTTCCTTAAACTTTATAAAATGTAACTTGGTACATAATGGGTCCTCAGTGGGAACTGAATAATAGAATGTGTGAATAAATTAATTAATGGCAGAAAGGAGACAAGACAGAAAGATGATCGGCTGAGTTGACTTATTTGTTAAAAATGTTAAAACAATTTGGCCAATGGAAAGGCATTCAGTACATTATAAGCTATATTATAGGCAAAGGAGCATGGCTAGATGTATCTAAATTAATGTTACACAATTATGGGTGATTCAGACTGTCTTAGAAACACTGTATTTGAAAGTTATCACAAAATATGATTTTGTGTGTCATACAATGTTTTTTCATAATAATTAACTTATCTTTGAGAGTCTAATGTGTTCATATGTAATTTACATATTTAGATATACTTCCTAAATGGTCAGAATCTGAGTTACTGCACCAGTTTTTAGCTAGATAGTTTAGAGCCAAATTATTTCTTCTAAGTTTGGTATGTTTTTAACTATGAAGGGATCAATTTGCTTACATTCTCTTCATGTTTTAGGTCAACATTGAGATACCCATATAGTACATGTATGTATATATGTATTTAATATATTATGTATTATACATAAAGTTTATTATAAGTTATAACAGCATTTTTTTCTTATTTTGTTTTTAGAGACAGGGTCTTTATATTGTAGTCCTTCTGTCATGGTACTTGCTATGTGGACCAGACTGGTCTAGATCTCACAAAGATCCATTTACCTCTTTCTCCTGAGTGTTGAGATGAAATGCATTGCACCGCCACATCTGGCTATAACAACATTTTTGATAGTTTCTAGCATGTATATATTTATTTATTTTATAGTATATCATATATTCTTATTATTCCCAGGTCCTCCAGCAGGTAGGGCTGTGGAAGGGTCAGTGCAGTCAGTCTCTTTCTGGGGCTGAGCAGGATGGAGAGTGTCAATGACCTAGATCCCCCTCTTAGTTACTAGAGAGAACCACACTGCCTCAGGAGCCTTGTCAAAGCATGAGCTTATTTTATTGTAATAGGCATGTGTTTATATAGTGTGGAGAAAGAGGGTGGAACTCAGGATGGGGTGAGGTGTAAGGGCCAATAATATTTTACCATGTTAGCAGTAGCTGGGCAGAGGCAGTTTGGCTGAGTCATTTCTTTGGGGAAGTGATAGGCTTAAGACAGGTCACCAAACTCTAACCAGGCTCAGGAAGTTCTGCTAGGACTTGCGTCTTGGCCTTTTTTAGACCAAACTTATTATGGCTTCTAAAACTGAGACCCATACTTTATAAAATGCTATATACATATATATGTAGAAATTTTTAGCAAGTGACCTTGATATTCTCAATTAGCATTTTATTGGCTATGACTCTTTTAACCATGCCTTTATGAATGTGTACTATTCCAATTACTCTATAGATACTATTATGCCACTCTTCAAATCCACAAGGCAGTTTTGTGTTTCTTAAGGACATGTGAGAAGCACTTTGTTTCATGGCCTAAAGAATCTTTGATTCTCCAAGTCTTTTCTGTTGCTGCTCTTTGGTATCTTTTTGAAACAGCATCTTCCTCATAGCCCAGGGTAGCCAAAAACTTGGTGGGTAAGCCAGGCTGTCCTCAAAATGATGATCCTTCTGCCTCAAGCTCCTATGTGCCTGTATTACAGGGGTGCAAAACCAAGTCTGGTGCTATAGTTTTCTCATACTTTCCTCAGTCTGTCTCTCCCTCTTGAGATAATAAAGTTCTCTGGACCTGAAATGAACTAAGTCTCAGGTCTCAGTCTCTCTTTGTCTAGAAACAGGACATAAGAAACCCAGCAAAGTGGCCTTTCTTTGGAAGTTGAGTCACTTTTCTCTAATGTGATGGAAAACAATGTTTTTATATAATAAGAGTTAGAACCTTGAGTCCTTCCATGGAGGAAGTTGTCCTTGTGAAATTACCCTCAAGAGCCAGCATGGTGTGGATGATGGTAGAGCAAATTAAATGCAAAAATAGCACATAACTCCCCCCATCCTTTGCATCCGCTTCCCTTGTAATATGACATTGCAGCTCCTCTTGTCAGGTTGCAGAGTACTTCTCTGTACTCTTAAGTCAAAGGGAAGAGGGTTTGCTTTAGTAATAGAATGTGACACACATAATATTTTATCCTCCCAAGGCTTTGCACATCTGTCTTCTCTCTCTTAAAATTCTAGTTTGCCATGTCAAACTAGATATGTAGTATCTTGTAGATATACCATATCTATAAGCTATGTAACCCATGGTTCAAGCACAGACATATCCAGAGACACCATTTATCCAACCATGCCATGGAGGCCACTCTATATCAGGTGACCACTAGATGACACAGCAGATGACTACAAAATGCATCGAAGTGGCCACAGAAATCAGCATAACCCACCCTCAATCTGCCACACAGTCCATCTGACATTCTGACCATATGCAAGAGGAAATGCTTAAGTTCTTGAATTCTGGGATGAGCTATCACTCAGCAATAGGTAACAGATGCACACACAAGCAGAAGTTGATCAACTCACACAAGACTATTAAAGGTATAGGAAGCTGCTCTTGTAGGTGTAAGAACTGAAAACCATGCTGTTTGCAGCTCCAAGTATCAGTGGAGTTTTAAAAAATAAGAGGAGTATTTCATACATTTCAAGAAGTGAGAATCATCCACTCTATCCTCCTGCCTAACAAAAGCACAATGATGTGAATGTGTATGCACATATGAATGTATGTGCAAGACATTCATGCCGTGTGTAGGTAGACAGAGTCCTTGTTTGCAGAAATTAGAGGTAGGACTGATATTTTCTGTTGCGGGAAGTGAAGTAAAGATGCCATGCTTGGAAGTCAGAGTCTCTGACAATGAGCCAGTGGTGGGAATTTGACTCTTCTTTCTATCCCCTCATGCCAGTCTACACAAAAGGCTTGATAGGATGTTAGGACTTTTATGTACTATTGACTTTTTTGGCTTGGCAGGGAGGAGGTTGAGGCAAGTTTAGCTTCATTTCCAATGCATCAAGATTCTGCAACTGCTGACTGGAGAGCAATCTTCTCATGTACAAGTCAGTGAAGAGGGGATCAGCCCCCTAGGTACACCCAAGCCTTATCTCTTACATGTCTTACAACCACACACAGCAGCCACTGATTATCTGTGTTCTATTTACAAGTGGACCAAGTTTCAGATACACTAAGGAACATATAGAATTCCACACATCTGTTGAGTGATAAATGGCATTTGAAGTCCAGAATTGCTTGACCACAGCCCAATGATTGCTCAATCCCATCACAACCATCAGAAACACTCATTCCACACATCAGGTGTACCCACCAGCTGTTTTGTTTGTGGCTGTAAAAGTTAAGTATAACACCTCCCTTAGCAACTTCAAAGGCCCTTGGTTACCTGTGATGTTTGACAGCTACTCATTGCATGGATAGCTATGAGATACTTATTCCTGCACCATCTCAGTTTCATGATCACTTTTATCTGAGATAATACAACAGGAAAATGCCTGGGCACTGACTTGGTGGCTCACTGACATGGACCAGTCAGACACAGGCTCTTGGAACATATAAAGAACGTAAGTCTTGCAGATGCTTGACAACTATCTTTCACTGCATTGGTTCACCAGGAATATTTCATAGTTAGTTTATGGCTGTAAAAACTTAGGCACCATAGTGTACTTCTTCAGGCAGATAATTTTTTCATTGTATGCATTCTTACACACACACACACACACACACACACACACACACACACACACACTCACACACACACTGGTGTTTTTGTGAAACTAATATAGTAGACTCTCAGAACACAATCCAAAGCAGTTTGATTTCCTCCACATTCACATGTCTCCTGCCCTGGACAGTCCACAGATACTGGGTTAACTCTTAGACAGACCATGGCATTTGCCAGTGTTCTTTCAGATAACCAAAATAACTCTAAAGGCTTTAGCAGCCTGTACGTCCTAGGAGGATAGTGATCATAACCTTGAAGCTCTCTCATCACCTGACCTTACAACAAGTCGGAAATGCGCTTAAGTGGGAGAAAGTCTTTGTCTTCTGGACCTGCTCCATCCATCCTCTACTGTGTCCTGTGGTAACTTCTCAATCTCTTGGTTATACAGGAGAGAAATGACAGTTGAAAAGCTTAGAAATACTTTATCTGGCTGGCACTTAGGTATAGTTGGTTTCCTTTGCCTCAGGTAGAGTTTTGTATCATTCTGCCTCTGCTGGGTTAGTCTTATGCAGGCTTCAGCTGAGCCCCTTCATGTAGAGGGTCTATTTCCCAATGGGTCTTAAGAAGGAAAAACCTTATGTTTGGCTTCTTTCAATTTGAGTAATTAGTTTGCTTGTCTATCACTTTTAAATGTATCGATTTTAATGGAAAGTATACAACTTTATTAGTGGTTGGTTCTCTGATACCAGTGTAATCATATGTGCTGTTATAGGCTATTATAACTGTGATAGGATTTCCTTGTGCTTCAAAATTATGAAAATCGCACTTATTAGCATTGTTCCTAGACCCGGTTATTTAATATGCTAGGAATTTTTGAAATATTTTGATAGTTCACTTAATAGGAATGGTTTGTTTTGTGGTCCTAAGAATTGAATTTATATTCTAAAATTGGCCATCTCAGAAGTGATGATCATCCCATTTTGTTGAGTTTGCATTCAACCTTAAACCACTCTGCTATTGTCCTATGTTCCTCCTAGGTACTTTCTTGGGCAAAGTCCCCTTAAGGAAAAAAGGCCAGTTCTCTTTCTCCTCATAGGGCTGATATCTCCATGGGTGCATGTACCATTACCAGGGCTTGGAAAACAGGCAAGAATTCCCTAGCCACAGTCCCTACCTGTTTGTTGTTCAGGTTTGCTAGCCTGCAGGTTTGCAATAGCAGGGGCTACTCTCTGGACATGTGCTAAGGTACTCTCAAAACAATTGGTAAGTAACATGCTCAGAGCTCTCCCTAAGCTCTCTATCATGCCTTTGCCTTCCCAGCCTCCTGCCAGAGCTCTGGACCTCCCGCTATTCAAGAACCTAAGAATAAATACTTGGCAAAGCAGAAGACTGCAGGATCTGACTCCAGTTGCACAGTTGATTTCAGTTCTCATTTGTCAGTGCTTGGACTCACTGGTTGTTGGAAGCCTTTGGAATCTCCACCCTGTTCACAGAATCTGAAGAGAGTGGCGTAGCTCCTCCCTGAATCTTTCCAACCTCTGTCACTAGCCATGGAACAAAGGAATGCATGACTTACTCCTCCTCCTTGAAGAGCAGAAATATTCTGGTATATTTCCCCAAGTAAATCACACTTTAATCAACTGCTTCAGTCTTCTTATACTTTTCAGGTAGCCTTTGGTACACATATGTATGTTTCATACTAAATGTATATTCATTGACTTATTTCAGGCAACTAATTATAACATGATTTTATTCACACACACACACGCATGAACACACACCTGTGCTGGGCTCCAAGGGCTTAAACTGTAGTGATTTTAGTTTTAGTGTTGGCCTTTTAGAACAATGAGACTTGAAGTCAGAGAAAACTAACATCTTTAGACCGCCAATCTAAAGACAGCTCCTCTAATCCCTGGCTGAGGCATCTCTCTGCTTAGGAGGTGAGCCCTCCCACTTCTCAAGTAGGGAGTTTTTGCTACCTATGTACCCACATACCCAGACCCAGAATAACCCTCAGGCCTCATCTGATCTGTGTTACCAAAGAGACAAAAACAATGAGACTTGAGTGTTGCATGCTAATTTTCTGGGTGGCCAGTCTGGGTCTTCCACGTCTCAGAATTATTTTGAGTAGGAAAAAAAAGTCAAAAACATGGACTAAACAGGAGGAAAGTCCTGCTTAATTTGTGGTAAATGTGCCATCATTCTGCCCTGTGGATTTGTCTCTGTGAGAGCAGGCCTTTGTCTCCCAGCCATAATTCTCCTTGCTCTGGCATTTAACAAGGTCTTCCTGCAGTGACTTAGCCAGGGTTTCTTTAGACAGTAAACAGCCACTTACTGCCTTTTGCACCACCAAGAAAACTAGATTACTCCGAGAGAAGCCAGCAGCTCTGGGCTGCTGTCGAAAGGGCACTTTGACTGTTTGTTTGGCTGAACGGCACCACACAGCCCTGGCTTGTTTAAAATTAGCTTCCCCCATAAATCACTTGCACAATGAAGTGAAGTGCCCGCCTCTGCCCTCTGACATATTTGTGTCTCTGTTTATTTTTAATGATGACATGGCTCTTTCTGTCTCCACTTGGCTCTTCATCTTCCACGTTCCCAAACACTAAAGTTGGTGCCAAATAGCAAAATCTAAGAAATGGCAGGGAAAGAGGATTTCCTTTGCTTCTAGCACAGAAGACGATGGGGAACCTGAGTAAGCCCCTTTCGGCCTTGACTAGATTATAATGTCCTAAAAACATTCCTTTGTGCAAAGAAAAGGCATTCTGGCAATAGCCACATCCTGCGAGGACTCTGGGCTCAACAGGTGGATGTGTTTGTAAAATTCAGTGAGTGTATACTGGCCAACGGTTCATATATTTCATTGCATGTAAATTTTTACATAAAAGCAAAAGTGATGGGGCTTGAGAGATGGCTTTGTGGTTAAGAGCACTGACTGGTCCTAGGCTCAATTCCCAGCTCCTATGTCATAACTATCTACATCTCCATCTCTAGGAGATATGACACTCTCTCAGACTCCCGTGGCAAACAAGCATGGACAGTGTATAGTCATACATATAGGCAGAACAGTCCACATACAATAATAATTCTTAGAAAGAAAAATAAATGCAAATAAATATAAAGTCTAATAATATGTATCTAGAAGCATTGGGTAGGAGGCACACTAGTGTCGGAATTTCTTTTGTAATGCCTTGATCTGGTTGGTGGACAGAGGGACAGATGTGTGATCCTCTGAGTAGCAGAAGATGCTGATAGAGGAAAACAGTAAATATGATGCAGTTCCCTGGCAAAATTCTTTCATTTTGATACATACATGGATTTTTTTTTTTACAATTAGTGTGCTTGGAGTTTCTATCTAAAATCTTGGGAGAGCTAGAGCTTGCTATTTCTAAATGAGTACATACATAGTCTTGTGGCTGTATTCAATCCAGATTTGATTTTTAAGATCTATTTATATAGAGTTAACTTCAATAATTTATAATAATGGCAAAACACAATATTTGACCCCAAGAGAAGAACAAAATATAGAATATTCTTAGAGACAGGACAATTTTATTAGACATGTGGGCACCTTCCTCAACTTAAAACTCTATCTGCTAGGCAAAGCTCACAGCATGACTTTGCCACCATCATAGAGAACACAAATAAAGAGCAATGGAATGGTTGCCATGATTAAAACTCTTGCAGGAGGAACCCAGAGCTGAGAGTTAGGTGTGTCAAGTTGAATGTGCAACCTTGGTGGAACCATAGTTTATTGTGAGAAATAAATAATTTACTCAAAGAGACTGAATAGAGGTGAAACGTATGTGTTAGGATGGGGTCCTCCCTGTGAGTCTGTCTCTGTGTGGGAGACAAAAATGATTTGTATTTTCTTATCACAAATTTTGGTATTAGCATCTTCTGGAAAGCAAATATGGAATGAGGAAAGAGAGGTATTAATCCATTCTGCTATAATCCACTGCAAGGCTGCAGTGTGTGGCAAGGATGCAGACAGAGATGCACAGCAGTAGTGCACTGGAGGGTTGGTACCCTGTGTGCTTGTCTCAGGGGAGCTGTGACTGAACCCAACATTCCTGTACATCAGTGGTCTGTTTCAGGAAAGCTGATGAAAGCTTGGACACTGCTGTTAAGGCTGTACAGTTAATTGTCTTCTGAGGAAAGAAAGAAAATTCTCACGAATGAGTGTGGGAATATGTGAAATAATAAGCCAATCAACTCTAACAGCCCAAGTGTTTCTCACAAATAAAGATTTGTTGTACTTACTTGTTGACAAACAGTATCCTTCAGTAAACTTCATTTATCATGGATAGATGATATTAAAAATATTTTTAATATTTGAGCATAAAAATATGTATATGAAGTAGTTTATAAGAAAAATGGCTAAAATAATATAAGAAAAGGAAAAAAGGACGGAATATGAAAAGGTTTCAAGGTAGTGGGAGACTGTCTGAAGACAGCAAGGTAGAGAGCAGTGGGGGATGGTACCCAGCATCCTCCTCTGCCCATGCATGTGTGTGCAGAAGTGTGAGCACTCACACATTCAAGTGCAGGCAACACATACGCACGCGCGTGCGCGCGCACGCACACACACACACACACACACACACACACACACACACACACGAATAAATAAGTAAAATACAAAGAATATGACCACAAAGTCTGTGAGGCAAGAAGCCAAATCCATATATTTGAACTTAAGGTACAGACAGGCGACATAGTCTGAGATGGTCACTAAGAATACGAGTGTAACAGCAGAGGAAGGGGAACAGAACACAAATGAAGGTGAATTTGAAGCAATACTAGATGTGTTGGCAAAGACAAAACAAAAATAATAAATAAATAAGTAAATAGGAAAAAATAAAAAAAGCTTATAGTACATTGCCAAGGAGTTCATATCATTTCAGGGAAGTCAGTGGGACAGAGCCAAGTGTGGTTGTGTGGAGAACCGTGTACAATAGGCTCAAAGGTTAAGAAAACGAAAATTGGAAAGTTTTGATAATTTGACCAAAGCCCAGAATTAGAAATGATGGGCAGAAACTTCATTATATGAATTATAAATTAGACTCAACAAGCTGGTGGTGTTACCTGGGAATGCAAAATTATGCTGCGTAAGTACAATGGGTCTCAGCAAATTCAAAGTCCTTCCATCCTTCATAAGCAAAGGCTAAATATCTTCTTCACTCCCTTTTTCTTTCTAACCAGTTTCAATGGTGTGACACTTTACCCGACACTTTAATATAGACCCTCAACCCAGACTATACAAAGTCCAATAGTATGCATAAAGGATTTCCATAGCACATGTGACATATGCTGCTAAGTCATGCTAGGAAAGACCATTAGAAACTGTTGTTTGTGTTTCCTTTCATTTTCACTGTGTATTTATCTTTATTTTTGTTCCTATTTCTCCTGGCATTTTGTACTAGCCATCTGGGATCATTTTGTCATTTCTATTGGTAGCATCTGCTTGTGCTAAACTGTCTCCATTGTTCTTGGCACTAAAATGTCTTCATTTTACCTTCATTCTTAAAAAGATTTTTCCCCTCTTGATGTACAATTATAAGATAGGAGTTTGGTTGTTATCTTATTTTTTTCAGGAAATGGTAAACTTACTCTTTTTTTTTTTCCTGATCTCTGTTGTATCTGTTGAAAAGTCAGCAATGCTACTCAGATGAAGCTGTACCACTAAGTCCAAGCTATACTACTGTAATATATGTGCAAAAGGACTAGGTCAGTCCTATGCAGCTTCCTTGTTGTCATTTTAGTCTCTGAGTCCCTATAATCCCAGGTTAGTTGATTCTGTGAGTTTTTCTTTATTTTCTACTTTTTCTTTCACTTCATCCTTCATTTTCCAAAGGTTTCTGATCTTTCTCCTTAATTAATATCTACCAATTCTTTCTGGTTGTTTTAGAATGTTTCTTCTTGTGTTTATCCTCTCATTTCTGGCTGAGTATTGCTTTTAAAAACAGACTTTTACTAATAATTTGAGACTTGATCAAAGTTATCTTCCTCTCATTGAATATGTTCACCTGCTTTGCCCAGAATGTTGACATTTCTGAAGATATTGAATTAGTAAAATGCTTTAGAAATTTTTCTTTATGGACAGTAAAACCATTCAACACTGCAGTCCTTGTTACTAAGTGATTGCAATCTTATCAGACTGAAAGTATTAAAGCACTCTTCTGTCCACTTAACAAACCAACTGAATAGTTAACTCCCACTCTACATCTCTACAGGACACAGAAGAAAGTAACTTTGGGTTTTAGACCCAACACTATATACCTAAACTTCCGTCTCACTACCAAGTAATCATGGGAAAGGTTGGAGTGAGGTAAGGGAAGGGGGAAATGATATAATAATATTTTAAGTAAAATAAAGATACTTCTTAAATATAAAAATGAATTTTTAATTTAAAAAATATAAACTCTCATTTAGATACTTCTAGTTTCTTAAAGCCCTTTTCCTACTGGTTAACATGCTTACTGGTATTTCTCTATACACTTTAATGTGTCTAATGGTTACAAAAGGACATTTAATAATTATGTATGATATGACCTGTTATTACAAGGGACTGGGTTTTCTAAAACTTTCATTCTTTTCGGCAACATGAGAAATTTCTGCAAATTTCAAATAATTATATTCTCAATGCATGTATCAGTCGATATCAGACAGAAAAAAAGGTTGTAAATGCACTTAAACAATGATGAGTTTCTTTTTTCACATTCATCAAAGTTACAAAGATTTTTAGTTCCTCCACATGCCTCTGAAATAATTAAAGAGCTGAAAATTAACACCTGTTCTTTGTGAACACAAGCAATCCACTCATTTTAGCAAGTGAGTTAACAATAAAAATATCTAGCAATATACCTTTCTATGAGTTATTAGACGTTACTTTGTAAGGTTACTAATGAGCATTGAGTTATGCACGGAAAACATACAGTAGATGTGTTTTATTTTAAGTGTCCTCCAAGATTCAGAGCTTCTAGACTGCACAGATTGCATAATACTTTTCACCATAACCTTAATACAGACCATGGGGTCTGGCACAGTAATTGGACTGATTGGGCATGCATATTTGAAATTGCTCTCTTCATCTAACCTCGCTCAGTAGTCTTCACTTATTTTCATGGGTGTAGGCAAATGGAAAGGACTGATAACTTGGCACAAGCCACTAGTAGATTCTTCAGTTCTTAGGACTTGACTCTGACAAACAGTTCCATGTGTGACCCGGTTTATGGTTTCAGGGAAGGTGATTACTTTTTTTGTAAGCAGCCAGCACCTTTATATGTGTTTAGAGGTTCTTGGAAGAGGGCTGATTACACAGATGCCAATTACATTAGTATTGATTTCTCAGAGAATACAGAAAAGAGAAACCAAGAGAAATTGACTATTTATTGTTTCTCCTCTTCTTTGCTATTGTAAGAATTTCTGAGGAGGGAAAATTTTCAAAGCTGCTTCAGAATCATAGTGTATAAAGCACTATTTGGCTTTAAGGAGGAGAAATGGGTTTTGGCCGACTTACCCACAGGCTGAACTCTATAAATATATAGTTAACACACAATCCAGATTCTTTAACTTCACAGAGTTCAGGAAAGAACAGCTTTTGTTTATGGTGAATTTTCTTATGTGTTGAATATAAAGTACCAATTAAAGTGTAATTGAAATATGTATTTGAATTTTTGGCAACTTATCAGAAGGAGTTACAGAAAGTAGGGCCTTTCCAGTGATAGATAGGATTTTTGCATTGGTCATGTTATGGCCTGAACAGGGCATGACTGACTTTGTTTCAAGCCAGAAATGTAAACATGAATCCAGTTCCAAGACCCCACCAGAATTGCCTTAGACTAAGGTAAGTCTCCATTTTAGAATACTTTGCCTGGAACCCAATCTCTACAGATGAAAAAGGTCCACTAATGTTTAAAATGCCTTCAGTGCTTGGGTATTTTGTTTTATTGTTACTTCCGTCCAACTCTATGTAGATTTTTAAAAAGTGTGTGTGTGTGTGTGTGTGTGTGTGTGTGTGTGTGTGTGTGTGTGTGAGTGTGAAGATGTGTACACGTTATGGCACATATGTAGAGATAAGATAACTGTTCTGGGTATCATTTGGCCATCAGTCCACGCCTTCCACTTTGGAACAAAGTCTCTTGTTCACTACTGCACCTGCCAGAATAGCTGGCCTTTGAGCTCCTGATCACCTTGTTTCCACTTCTCATCCCACCTTTGGAGTGCTAGGATTATAAACTAACACTGGTGAGCATGCGCTTTACTCACTGAGCCCTCCATGAAGATTTATTTTTATTTGTTAATGGACTAAATCTATGGAAACCTCTTGGTTTTTTCATTCGGTTATTTTCTTTAAGATTTTCTTATTATATTCATGTATTTATTTGGGGGAAGATGTCTGTCAAGGTCAAAGGACAAAATGCAAGGAGCTTGTTTCCCACCATATGGGGACTCCTGTATTGAACTCAGGTCATCAGACTTTGTGATGGATGTATCTTCACTCAGTGAGTCATCTCACTGGACCCCAATTTCTTTACAAAAATTGTTCACAGAATTCAGTTCCTGGTCTTCAGACTGTTTCTGTTCATTTGTAATTATGTACCAAAGGAATGCCTAATGGGTTCAGAACTGATGACAGGGAGTGACGGAGGGCAGCGTGTAATTTAAAGACTACAAATGGTAAACACATAGAAAAGGAATTAAAAAAAAAAATCCAACGAGGCAAACAGGCTTGAGTGACAGACCCAGAGCAGGCACCACGGCAGGAACTTTTCGGGTGGAGTTGTTGAATTCAGCTAATAGTCACTTTTTAGGCCTCAATTTTAAACAAAAGAGTGAAACTTGACTCAGGCTAAGAGTATATTTAGCTTGATGACTAGCTCAAGTTATAACAGCTTTCAAAGACCAAAAACATGTGCTTGACCTTGCAACTAGTATTGCATATGGCACACAGCCAAAGCCCACCAGCCCTCTCCAGGGTAAGAGTGACAGCTTTCCTGCCCTGCAGCTGAGACTGGTTGGAGCACATATTAACGTGTGCCAAGGAGGGTCTGCCACTAAGCTGAACACCTGTAATTCACCCATCTGTATGCCTCAAGTTCTCACCCCAAGGCAAATTGACTCTGAGCTCTAACAGCTGTCTGGGAGACTCTGATGGGCTGTTCACCACAGGAAAGACTCTGGGACACAACAGAAACTGTGGGTGTGTTTCCAAGGTCAGAACCCAAAGAGGGAAGTTTAATTGATTCTTTCATGTGTGGAAATGACAAAAGTAGCACAGGGAGGGATCTATAATCTCATATCAGTTGTATAAATACCATATCCTAGTTATCTCATCGTCTGATTTAAAAATAAAGATAACAATGGTAGCTTAATGAAGGATGTAGGCAACAAAGTCCTTTTATCCTAGAAGTAAAAAACAACAACAACAAACAACAACAACAACAACAACAACAAAACAAAGAGGAGAGGATAGGAAACCAAACTTGTGAAATAAAAGATACTTGTAGTGTTTTTTATGAAGGTAAAGGGTATTAGGAATAGTCTAATGGACTGCCATACCCATATGTTATTAGGAAAATAGATATGGACTTGTGTGGAGTGATAAATTCCAGAATATTTCAAAGACAGGAAAGGAAAACACATGGACTTCTCACCTGTGTGCAGTTGTAAATGCACAATACTTACAACAGAGCACTCTTGCTAACATCAGCATCCTCAACATAAATAGATTGTTATAGTGAGACATTTGTATTCTATGAAGGAGATATCTTAAAGAAAACAGAATCTTACAGGCAGACAGGCTGAAATTCCCTTGTGGCTTCAGTCACAATTAGATTCTTTTCTTTTTTGCAAGATTACATATTTTTTTTTCATTTCTTGCTTTTTGTTTTTCTTCAATACTTTGAGTAAAAGACTTTATTTTTCAAGTGCTGTTTTATTTGCTGTCACTATGCTAAGGGAAGGTCATTCACTCCTTCCCCATTCCCCAGTTATATTTTAACATGGTTAAGATAGTTGTTGTCTGGATATTGAAAATATTATAGTGACAAATAAGAGAAAGGCTTTCTTATTTCAGGCTGGTACTCAATGAATGGACACTCTTTGTATCTGTGTCCTTTCTGCCATTAGGTTCACATAAACATTGACAGTCCTAAGCATGACATTGTCAAAAGCCAGAGGAAGTTGGCTTTCAACAGAATGTACATCTGCGAGGAGACATTTCACTGAGTTCAGCTCATTATCATCATCATGGTTAGTTATTAATTTAACTAGCTATGCCTGGCCTTTGATCAGCAGTAAGGAAATTGAGATTCATTTATAGGGCCTCATTCCAAATGAGATCAAATGGGGTGAGCTCTGCAGTCCTGTCTGCTTGAGCTATCAATTCTGGGTTCAACTGTTGACAACTGAGTCAAAGAGCTTGTATATTTGAGCTCTGAGAATATATTAGAGACTGTGGCTAACACTGGGAATCATGGGTGATTGTAGTAACTCTCCATTCATTCTTCCAAGTTAGAACATTTAACAAATACTAGTTATATGTTAGATGACTATTCTAACATATGGAGAGAAATGTAAAAAATAAAGACAAAATAGGCATTGAGTATTCCTTACAAAAGCAGATAAAGATGAAACATAAAGAACTAGATACACACGAACAGACAAATTGTGACACGTGGAGGTTTATGTTTCTAAAACTATGAAGACAAGGAATTTTAGGAGAACCTCTTGGTGTCAATGAGAATCCTTTCATGGGACACATCTTGCAAATGGTGTGAATGACACAAAAATTAGGAAAGACTCAAGAAGGCAGGTGTGATGGTTCAATGGGCAAAGGCTCTTTCTTCTAAACCTGATGACCTGAGATTGCCCTCAAGGATCCACATGGTGGGAGGAAAGAACTGACACCTGCAAGTTGTCTTCTGTGTTCTGCATGAGTGCAATGGCATGGGCTGACACACAAACACATATAGACATACAAAGGCATGTACACATGTGTGTGCACACACACACAATAAATGAATAAATGTAGTAAGAGTACATCCAAGCCCTCCTCCCTACCCAAGGCCCCTGCCTACAAGGACATGAAACAACTTAAATTAATGAGGAGCAAAGCAATAAACAAATGAGAACTAGACTTAAAATAATGTGGAAAAGTAGCAGAGAGAGCTTGAGGGTGGGATATTAATACAGAGATTACTCAAATCACAATGTTGGGAGTTCTGGTCTACCAGCATGGTCATGTAGAAGCTAGGGGACAATGAAACTGCAGCAAGGGCAATAAGAGGTGAGACCGGGCAGATAGAGCAATAGTGAGCCCAAGTGACCTCAGTCTTTTCCTGGAAACATGTTAAGGAGAGGAGAATCTGAAGGGGCAAGGGATAGCAATATAGGTATATAGATATATATGCTCAGAGGACATTTTATTATAGATAATATATATTATTATATTTAATAAAATTATCTTCCATGCACAATAATAACCAAAATAGTAAAAATAAAAATACATTTTAAGGGATAAAATCATAATACCTGTGATACAATGCATACATGCATCCAATTTCTACAGAATTCATAAGTGTTATAATAAGGTAAAGAACCTTATAAATATTTACTATTCATTTATTGTCTGTATGCGAAATACTTAAGTAGATTTACAATTTTATGTAAAACCTAGACAAGGTAGTCAATATCCACAGGGTGAGCATCAACTTCGTCTTAGAGAAGACACTTTGCATTTCTAGTTTAAAGAATAATCTGCAGAACTGTCTTGGTTTTGAAAGACAGTTTCAATCTTTAAAACAGTCCTGAAATTGCCTAATCAAAAGTAATGAACACATCCCAAATGCTTCCTAGTACAACCCAGCACCCCATTAAATGAATATCTAGTAATCTTTTGTCTACTTCAGGATCTTCCATAATATTTTCCTCCTCAGAGCCTAGCAAAAAGGAGTTTTATTAAGTATACAAGCATTCTCCTGGACCACAAAAGTGCTACATCTAAAAAACTAAGGCTTGAGATGGATCAAATTTTTACAGAGGCCAATATTTGAGACTTGAATCAGTTGATCCCAGCTTGGATTAAGGTGTCTCCTCAACCTAACAGCTTGTGAGGAAACATCAAAATCTCTTTAAAAATATAATGTGAACAAGAGCTTTAATTATTGCTATTTTCAAAATGAGTACCTATTGTTAATATAATAATATTCACATATAAAGGAAGAGTACAAATTAATACATACAAAAATAAATGATATACAGATATACAGACATATAAAGAAATGCAACAAACACATCCATAGAAGAGCCACCTATAGCAACTAGGTGAATGAAATATAATAGCTATAATTAGTACATATAGGCAATTAATTGATCAGATCAATGAGTTAAAATGCAGAAAATGTGAACAAAAAAACATAGTTAAAATGTGAATCGTTGTTTAGGAAACTTGATTTTCAGAAAAATCTAACAAGCTATGTGAAAAAAGCAACAAGAAAATGCCATCAGACTCAAGTAAAATGCCAGATTCAATTACACAGTAAAGGTGATGACAAGGTAAGAAAGAAACAAAGTAATTTATATACCAGTTGTAAATACAAATCGTGGAAAATACAACTGTATTGCAATTAAAATAGGCTTCAGTAGCAGAAATTTTACTAGAAATGAGGATACTTCTTAAGGATAAAATAATCTATCCAGAGAGAAGATATCACCAGTCTAAATGAGCCTTGACCTCATTCAGAATACATGGAGGAACCATGAACAAGAAAAGCAAGAAAGAAATCCACAGGGTCTCTTGCAGTCTAAAGTTTTAGCACTTGTTGACAAGATAAAATAGTTAACAGAAAACTGGTAATACAACAGTTTGTAAACAGTGTAACCAAACAATCTGACCAGATTTATAGAACATTATTTGTAACAATGCCAGAAAATTCTTAGTTGCACATGGATGGATGATTTAAAAATTGAAAGATTCTCTTATTTCAAAAATTAAAGTTTTATATAATATAACTACAAAGATAAATTAAAAAGCTGCATCAAAGTTTTCTAGGGAATGTTGAAGTTTTTAATATACTTTGAAATAACCTGTAGTTTAGTTGGCATATGTATGTAAGTATAATTCAAATGTAAGTATAACTCAAAGTGAAGGATCATGAATATACACTATTTAATTCTAGCATGAACCTACAAATATAACCCATTTATAATAATCCATAACAAGTAAGAACCAAGTAAATGAGTTTTAAAAGTTGGAAAATTTACTCTGCATGTGTGTGTGTGGTAAGCAGCAGATATATGGGGTCTGTGTGTGTGTGTGTGTGTGTGTGTGTGTGTGTGTGTGTGTGTGTGTGTGTATCAAAACTAGGATCTGAGGTATACAAGGTCATTATGGAGAAAAGCTATTGTTTTTTCTCTGTTAACTAGTTTCTTACTTTCTCATTGCTGTGGAGCATTATCTAACAGAAATGTCTTATTTTAGCTCAGTTTCATTAGAAAAAGACATGGTCCAGGATGAAGGGTCTGTATTCATAGCAACCACAGCTTTGGTCACAAGGTTTGCTTTCATCTTAGCAGACAGGATTCTGAGAGACTGGGTCAGAAGTAAGGTGATATAATAACTCTCTAGGACCTTTTTCTAGTGATCAGCCTCTGCCAGCCATACCTACTGAATAAGTTCCCAACTGCCAAGATAGCATCACCTGGTTGGGTCAACTGTTGAAACTCATGAGCCTGCAGGGGACATTTCACACTCAGATCATAAGATCTGGAAGATTGGGATTTACCAGACAGGTTTTATGCACCTGCACTGTGCTCTGTGCTAGTAACCTACTGGTACTTAGGAAAATAGTATAATTTCCCTGAGTGAAAACTTTCATGTGTTCAACCTTCCCTTCATTTCTTTGACAGATATGATACTCTTTTCCCTACTCAGAGTAGAAGAACAAGTTGTTCCTTCAGTATTCGTAGATAAACCAGGAAGTTGATAAACCAGGAAGTTGAACTGGTGAGATGGCTCAGTGCTAAGAGCACTTGCAGAGAGAGGACCTCTTTTGGTCTCCACAAGCAGCAAGCATGCACATAGTACATATACATACACAAAAGCAAACATTAATAAACATAAAATAATAGAAAATAAATGTTTACAGAAGACTACAGAGGGTTGGGATGGGTTCTGTACTACAGAATGAAGACCACCTTTGCCTTCCCATGTCCCTGAAGCCACATGCTATTCCTTCTGATCTCTTCTAGTACTGGCCTTAAGCTGATAAATTAGGGTAACTAATTTATCAACTAGCTAAGTTGAGTCTATCCAAGCCATAAAGTCAAACTAACAAGAGCCAATGTTCCAGTAATGGTGTTAGTTGCTACATTTAAATTCTCCCATTATTTCCTGCTTTTTCCAGTCAGATCCAAGGTGTGATCCAGGAACAATGGGTTTCCAATCATATCCTTTATTTTTCTTTCCTTCATCATTTTGTGCTTCCTGACCACAGCTTCCCCTCCCTCCATCCCACCAGTCCCCTTCTCCCATGCTCCTCTATTTCCCTTCAGAAAACCGCAGGCCTCCCAGGGATATCAACCAAACACAGAACAACAGTAAGACTAGGCACAAACTGTAGCGTGTATGTTTCCGCCAGCCCGCCAGTCTGAGCCCACAGCCGCACCAGCCCCAAATAACACTCAGAGACTCTGTATTTGATACAATCCTGTTGGCCAGTTTCCATTATTGTTAATGGGCTAGCTCTGTCTTAATTATTAACCCATTTCTACTTATCTAAGTATTTCCACGTGGTCGTCTTATCGGGGAGCCACGGCGGACATCTTCCTTCCTCCCCGGGCTACATCTTGACTCTAACTACTTCCTCTTTCCTCCTCCTGGTCTCTTAGCCCCACCTATCTTGTTTTCTATTGGCCACAGGGCTTTATTAACCAGTATGAGAAACATATATACAGAATAACATCTCCCATCAACAAACCCTATGTATCAAGCCTGCATAAGCCAACCCAGTAGGAAGAAAAGGGTCTTAAGAGCAGAAAAAGAGTCAGAGACACCCCTACTCCCACTCTTAGGAGTCCCACAAAACTTATAAACTAAACATCCACAATATGTATTAAGAGGATCTCATGTAGACCCATGCAGGCTCCATGATTGCTGCTTCAGTTTCTGTGAGTTTTAATCTCTCTATGCTCTACTTAGTTGTTTCTGAGGGCTATATTCTCCTGCGGTCCTTGACTCCTCTAGTACTTATAATTCTTCCTTCCCTTTTTCCAGGGTTCCCAGAGCTCTGCCTATTGTGTGGCTATGAATCTCTGCATCTGCTTCCATCAGCTGCTGGGGGAAATCTCCTCACTGACTACTAGGCTAGACACTGATCTCTGAGCATAGAATATGATTAATAATCATTTCATTGACTTTCTTTTTTTTACCTGTCATGTTTAGTTCTACTTTGGGTGTGTGGGTCATCATTTTTCTAGTTTTGGGCATTCAGACAGCATCAAACATAGGCTCCTTATCTTGACTTGAGCCTCAAGCTTGCTACTAACAATGTAAAGATTGGACTAATGAAGCTGAACTCACTAGGAGGTTGTTAAGAATGAGAATATTAGTGCTCATTTGAAAACTACTATTACATCACAGTCCTTGTTTTAATAAAGTCTCAATTCATTCATTAAAGTTGGAGAACACTGAAATTTGGATTTCTGCTGCTGCAAACTATGATGACATAAAACCATGTCCTAGGCATCTGGGCAGTGCTGTCTTATGCTGGGCTGGAGAAGTGTAGATGAGGCTTGTGCCATCTCTCCATCTGTTTCCATCCTGTCAATGTCCTCCTGATAGGCTTGCTGTAAGATAATGTTCATGAAACACCCAAGACAACCAGGGCTGTGCTGTCAGTTCTCATAGTATGCAGTTTTTTTTTCAAGTGGTCAATAAATAATGACTTTATTTTGCATTAAATAAATTAGAAAAAGTCAGTGCCTTAAAGCCAATCCGTACCTCTGACATTTCCTCACGTTAGGGAGCAGGGTCATTTGCATTGCATTTCTTTCTGAGTAGGTTTATTTTTTATTTGGGGGGGGTGGTTGGCCTAGTGGCTTCAGTCAGTGGGGAGAGGGGAGGGAAACGGGCAGGACCAGGAAGAGCCATTGGCTTTAGATGGTGGCCCCCTCTCCATCCTTGTCCCCAACAGCCTACTTAATAACATGAGCAATAACGGGCCTCATTACGCATGCAGCTCCATGATCATTGCTGAGGAGAAAATTAGTTCAATGCCCTGAGCGACAGTTGAACTCTAGCAAGCACCTAAATAAAATAAAAGGCAAGGAAAATATATACATCTACACACATATAATAAAGAGTAGGATGAGAAAAATAGAGGGGCAGGCTACAAAAGTTGTTCTCTAGCAGTTTCCTGACACCTTAGGATGGTACCCAGTCACTAAGAAGCAACTTCTTAACCAGGAGTGTCATTGAAACCAGCATTCCTTTGAATGATGGGAGAAGTATGAGAGGCTCAAGTGTGTACAGACATCTAAGTACTTTTCTACAATCTCACATTTACAAAAGAATTACAAACACAATACCATACTCTACTATATCTTTTCCTTGACTCTGACTATGTTAACATCGATCATCACATGATACATGTATCAAAGCTAAGAAATTAGCACCTACATGTACTATTAACTGAGCTATAGTCTGTCTTTGGATTTTTCCCTTTTCTCCCACTGTTCCTGGATCCATTCCAGCATACCATATTGCACTGAGTCAGGGTGTCTCCATAGTCTCCACCAACCTATGAGTGTTTCTTTGCCTTTCCTGACCTTGATACTTTTAATTGCCATTCCTGACCTTGATAGTTTTAAAGAGTGCTAATCTAGTATTTTGTACAATTTCCCATGATTTGGGTTCATCTGCTATGTTTCAGAAGTTTTGGTGAGGTTAGTTATTTGGTGAAAATACTGCAAAAATAATGGGCCTTGTTTACAAGGTACCACACGACAAGGATTGCATACAGCTCTTGGTGTGGGTGATGCTGACATTGATTCCTTTATTAATTTGTTTTTCCTCATCTTTCTGAGATATTTCTCTTTCTGTACATGATGCTCAGGCAGAAATCACTAAGTCCATTGCACACTCATGTTGTAATGGGAATAGACAAGAAAAATCAACCTGAGTACATGTTAAGTCCAAAACACATGCCCAGATAACATTCTCAAATAATGAAAACACAGATGTGGGAATAAAAATGTATTTTCAATCTAGTTGGTAAAATCTGTGGAAAAAGGCAGATTCACAAGCACTCACTTTTTTCCAACATGCATCCTACTTTAATACCACTTTATAATATCTTAGATTTTACAAAAATCCCATTTGTTCTTATCCCATTTGTTACTTTAGGAAAAGTATTTATCCACAGGAGTCCTCATGACACAAAGTATTCATTTGCTTTATTTTTATGTCCACACATGGGCTTTTTTAGAGCTTTAAGATTAAACTTTAAAAAGAGATTTTGCTATCCCACCATTAATTTTAATGTCAGATTTTCTTCTCCACAAGCAGGGAGTAATATTTAATATTTTAGTCAAGTGGTTCAGATTATAAAAATATCTTTATGGTGCTCTGTTGTGAGGTTTTCATTTTTCACCTGGAGTTTTGAACACATTTTCTAGATGTGTTTATTTGCACTTGTGCTCACATTTGGCTTCCTGCTCAAGAGATAACAATGAGTCATGAAATTTGTGTAGTTTGTGTTTTACAAAGAATGCATGTTTTTTTTTCCTTTGAGTGGAACAATCTAGTAGCATACCAATACTCCTTAATAAAACACAGAAGGGCTGTTTCCATCAATACACTTAGGACATGGTCATATATTTTCTTCAAGAATTTCATGTTTGAAATTTAAAATGTCAAAGTAGGTATTGTTCCTTGTAAAGTCCTGACATAGTTATGTTTGCAAGTTTTAATTTTCCTTGTAAATTTTATTAGTTTAATGAAAATTATTTTAGACTTTAAGAATCTTTTAAGGTTTGAAAAGAACTAAGGGGTTAAGTATGCATTTCAGCACACACACACACACAAATACACACATACACACACACACACACAGACACACACAGAGACACACATACACACACACACACACATTGAGAAACAAAAAAGTAGGGAGGAAGAAAGAAAAGAGGGAAAAAAAACTATAAATTGTCCCAATACCTTTACATTCACTGTGTTGGTTAGTTTAATTCTATGAATTCTGTAACCTTGTTCTTAGTAAGAAAGAGTTCTTGTGTATTTCATGGATCTTTCTTTTATTGTCAAGGCAATATTCACCTTTTTATTTTTCTTTTTAAGGTAAATTTTGATTGGTGTGTGTGTGTATATATATATATATATATATATATATATATATATATATATATATATATAGAGAGAGAGAGAGAGAGAGAAGTGGGGGAGGAAGGCAGGGAGGGAGAGAGGGGGACTAGATGGGAAGGAGGGAGGGAGAGGAGAGAGAGAAAATGGATAGTACATATGAGCTAGTACTCAAAGAGACCAAAAGAGAACATCAGATCCCCATGGAGTTGGAGTTGCACATGTCTGTGAACCTCTCAATAATGGTGCTGAGAATTGAACCCAGGTCTTCTGCAAGAGCGAGTGCTCTTAACCACTGAGCCATCTATGTCTCCACCTCCCCTTTCTTCTTTTTCTTAATCTTTGGTGACCTTTTCTCCAGTAACCTTTGTGGAATTTACTAGAACAACAGCAGCAGCAAACTAATCCTCACTTGTTAGTTTACTTTTAAAATGCATCTATAATATATATCCCATATATGATTTTACAAATTTTCTCATCTCCTTAATTATTTTCTGTCCATATACTTAGGAGTCATAACTGGGAATATTTAGATATGCTAGTTTCCTGATTTTTTTCTATATATTGTGACTGACAGTCTTAGTAGTCACCTTTCCTTCCTGACATATATTATATATTGATCATATCCTGCTTCTTTGGTCCCCCATCTTCCTCTTCCCTTCCCCTTCTTCCTCTCATTAGGCTTCTTTATTTCCCCAAACAATGTCACTTCTACTTTCATTCAATATAAATATGTATGTTTCTATATCTGTGTTTTACATCTACCTACCCCCTTTGTGATATTTCAAGGGATGAAATGATTTTAAAAATTTCTGCTGGACACTTGTAAGTTTTTCTCTAAAATTTTGTTTTGTGTCCTTGAAAATATTCGAAGTGAAAACTAGTAACTCAGTTAAATAGGAATTCTTATCATCATTACAGCTATTATTGGAATTTCTTCTTCAACAATTTTCTTATGCTTCTGTTGGGGTATTCATAATTTTGTAGATGACTAAAAAAGTTTCTTGTTTACCAAGAATACTTTTCATTTTTCCTCTGACTTTTGTTTATCATGAATTAGCATTTTAGAGTTTTTATAAGCTCAAATCCATTGATCTTTTCAGCTTCCTTTCTAAAAATAGTTAAGCACTGTTAATAGGAATGATGCTGATGTCCTGGACTCAGTCAGCAGTGGTGGGAGAGAGTGGAGGCCAGCACCACAGTGAAGGACAGTAAAGGTTTAACTCAAATGCATGTGGGTCTGATCAGACTTGGAACATTAACAGCAGAGAAGTTGAGCTTTTGCTCTGGTTTCTGCCTTGATTGCATAGATAGAATGTCTATGGTCTATAAAACAACCAACATAATTTTAGAAACCTAAAAAAAAAATAAGGAAACATATTTCTTGCAATGGAGTCTGCAGGCAATGATGAAAGATATAGGAAGTTTGGGACATTCACATGCAGACATAACCAAAACAATGATAACAAAACTCCAAAATGGCAAAACAGCAACAGAAGACATGAAGAGAGGAGTGCCAGAGTGTGGTGTTGAATGGTTACCAGTGTTTGAGTGGGAAAAATAAAACTGAGATCTAGATATTGCAGGAATTAGAACAAGGTTGTTGTCCACAGACCAAATTGTTGTATAAGATGTATGAACATTATTTAAGGGTCAGACTTTATGTGGACAACTTACACTTGTGATACTCTAACAAATGACAGCAACAGTAAAGTTGTCATCTTCAGTTTTGCAACCTCATTTGGAAAGCTGGTTCTGTTTTCAAAAGAAATATAGTCAGTCCATGGTGAAGCAGTTACTTACACAGGTTTCTTTGAAACTAACATTGATGATATTGTCACTGTTAAAGTATTCACATGTCCATAGCAGGAGATTTTGAACACAAGCAGCCTTAATGTGTGCTACCATTTTTTTTTTCCTGTGGAAGTTGGTGCCACAGTATTGACAAGCAGCCTGTTATCTTTAGGTTAAAGTGGATATGTTATCATTACCCTATGCAGAGGAATCTGATCATTGCCCTAAGGACAATTTTGTTATCTTGCTTTGCATATGTGATCATTACCCCAAGGCCAAAGATGCAATCGTTGTCTTATAGGAATACCTATCATTATGGCTTGGAAGTGGAAAAGCAATAATTAACTTGCACAAATAGATGGGATCATTGTATTATAGGTAGGACTGTTATTGCCTTTGCCAGAGAAATGCAATCTTTAGTGTGCAAAAGACAATGTGTTAATTACATTTATGGTGGCGATATGCTCATTATATAGCCTATAATGATGATATCAATTGCAGTTCAGGTAGAAATTGGGATCATTGCACTGCTGATAAACCTCTTATAATTACATTGCTGGGAAAGGTACAATCATTCAGTTGTATATGGTGCATATGGAGATGGGATCATTATAGGACAGAAGGAGATGCAATCATTGTACTCTCTGAACATGGATTTTTAATGGCAAGGCTAGCATCTGAAGATAAGACCCTTTCTTTGCCAGGAGACCTATGATCAGTTCAGTTTCAAAAGATGTGATCATTTCCTTACATAAGAATTTAGGGTGTCCAATATAATGCAAGCCCAACATAAAGAATGTTACTCTAAGATTTTAATCAAAGTAGCATGCCTAATGAGGAAATCTGGTTCAGATTCCTTAAGTGTGAGAGGTCACATGGGCAGTCAAACTTGTGGGAAGAAATACCAGCAAAGGTGAAAGAAACTCAGACAACCCTTTGCTATTCCAGTCATCCCAGCTGAGGTGCCACACTTGTGAATGAAGACACCTTGGGTCTCAGAAGCCTTGCTGTTTCCAGCAGGTTGAAAATGCATGGACTGATCCTGCTTGCACAACATGGGGCAAAGGCAAGCAGTTCAGCTGAATCAGTCCAGATGATAGAATTGGGAGCCAACAGAGCCACTTTTGTTTTAAGTCACTAAGTTTTGGGATGATTTGTCACATTGTAATAAATAACAGAAATAATTATGCACACTTTAATGATATATAATCAACATATAGTGTTATGATAGCCTTTTCAACAGAATGGAAATGATATCTTCTCCATTTAAAATGCAAAGCAATTTAGTGATAATAGCTACAACTGTCTTGAAATGATCTAGGACCTCATGAAGTTGATTTAATATACAGCTATTCAAAGTGCCTAATCATATGTCCACTTGATGAATAGTGATTGCATATCCATGAACAATATAAAAGTAAACATCCTTATCCCCCCCCCTCTTTGCCCCTCTCCCTCTTCCTCTCTGAAGTTGAATGTCCACATTGACATGGTAAAAAGCTGAATTTGTCTTGCTTGGGCTGATTCAAATTTTGTTGAAGTGTCTGCTTCATTGTATGCTACCCAAATTACCTCTGTTGGGTCACATAAACTCTAAGCCTTTTGTGTAAATTGAAGGAAACAGTTCCAAGCTATGGCTTTAGTGGAACTACTGAATAAAATAACAATATTCAGTGTATTTACAATTGTTTTCTGCACATAAAATAGCATTTAAATTGTTACTCTCACCAACTTTCTGATATAATTGGCAATAATGTTATTCCAGGACTGAGCTCATAGATTTTGGTTAGACACAAAGATCAGGATTAAACCTGAGATGTCTTAGTAATCAAGAGCCCTGGATACTCTTCCAGAGGGCCAGTGTTCAATTCCGCATGGCAGCTCACAACCATCTGTAACTACAGTTTCAGGGAAATACAATTCCCTTTGCACAGACATGACACACAGATATGTATATGTATATGTATATGTATATGTATATGTATATGTATATGTATATGTATATGTATATGTATATGTATATGTATGTATATGATGTATGTATGTATGCATATTACAATTGAGAGAATAAAATAATAATTCTGTAGTGTAATTCAGTTGAAAGTTGACAGAGTATATTCTTGGTTTGTTTTCAAAGCTTGAATCTATTCATTTGTCACACTATTTCTTAGGTACAGACAAACAACATGATATCTCTTCTAATTTGCTATTCTGTTGTTGAAAAGATGAATGAGATATACTTGAATTAAAAATATAATTGTTTCTGCAAAGGGAACGATAACCAGAGGAAAATAAAAGACATTTGTCAAGAAGAAAGCATGAGACTTCTTCTAGCATTGAAGAATGCCTATGTTAAGCTGAAATTTTAAAATCTAGGCCTTGGTCTTGGTGAGGTATGATGCAGCTCCAGTGCTCCTACATTGATAAGTGGGTTTATTTTGGCTTAGACACTTTGAGACACAGTTTGATAACAGACAATTCTACTCCTAGGTTATATGCCCCAGACATTACAGACCTAGATATACTTAGAAAAAAGATACTAAATATCCTATAAGTATATATATATATATATATATATATATATATATATATATCTTACACATGCATGTGTATTTATGTATATGTACATATATATAATTATTCATAATTTCTAAAATTGAAATGCATCAAACATATATTATCTGTGGAATGTACATAAACAACAAATTCCTATTGCATGGTAAGAATGAGGAAGCCGCTAATCCATGTCATGCTATGGATGAATCTTGTAGACATGATGATATATTAAATAGAGAGTATGTATGTATCACAGCATACCACTTATTGCTAATCAAGAACTGCCACAAGGGCCTGAGGCGATAGCTTAATGGGTAAATTGTGTGGCACCCAGGCAAGAGGATCCAAGTTCAGATTCTTAGCACTGACATTAAAAATCTGGGCATGGTGGTTTGTGCCTGTTACCCCAGCACAGGAAGGACAAGGTCATATGGATTCTATGAGGAATCTGACAAGCCACTCCAGCAGAAATAATGAAACAAAAGTGAGATGCTCTGTCTCAAACACGGGAGGAAGGAGTGGTTGGAGGAAGGTTCCTCAGCATCAACCTCTTGACTTCCCACTGGCACTCATGCTGATTCACTCACCTGCACATATGAATTGGAATTGTCTTTCAAAGGCTCATGTTCTTCCAAACACAGTCTCCAGCTGGTGCTCCTGTTTATGGAGGCCCTGGAGCCATTAGGAGCTAGATCTTACTTTGTAAGTCACTAGAGGAACCATTGAAGATTCCTGTCATGGTCCCTAGATTTTACTACTAGTCACCTCAGAATCCTGCCACTGTGAACAGAGAAATTTCATCAACCTTTCCTTGCCATGGAAAACTAAAACCCCCTGAAACCATGAGCCAAAATAAATGTTTTCTCTCTTGAGTTGTCAGTGATGGGGATTTGTTCATCTCAGTGTAAGAATAACTGATAAAGGGAGTGCATTGACTGTGCATATGCACAAAGAAACTTTGTAGACTGATGAGAGTCCTTCAGGTCTCCATCAAGGTGGTTACTAAAAGATACCACTACCTTCAAATTCACCAGCCATATGCTTCAACTTGCATCTTTTATGAGTGTATTTTACCAAGCCCTATTTAAAAATAAGTTGGGAGATTAAAACATATCATTTTGGAGATTTGATAAAGAGAGGGTAGGTGAACTCAGTGTTAGATAGAATGGAGATTGGGTGAAGTTAATATCCCCTAAGATAGAGTGGACAAGTGCTGGGAGACTGGACTTCATTTGTCATTTTTTTGCTGGTCAAAGGAACAGAGCCCTTTTCTGATGGCTGGTGTTAATTGTCAAGCTGACTGAATCTAGGATTACCTGGAGATGGATCTCCAAGCATGTCTGTGGGGAATTATTTTGATACCAGCATTGAGGTGGGAAAATTGTCCACTGTGAGTGACATCATTCTGTAACTGGGATTGTGGACCATATACACATAGAAAGGAAGCTGAGCAGCAAGCATATATTCATCCCTCTATCTCTTTTCTGGATGTGATGTGACCAGCTTCAACTGACTCCAATTGCTATGACTTCTCCACGTGATGGTCGGTATGGTGAACTGAGCTAAATCAGTGCCTTCTCTCCTGAACTACTTTCATCAATGTATTTCATCATAACCATAGGAAAAGAAACTAAGTCACCTTTATTAATTACCCAAGTATCCTCTCCAAAAGCAGAGCTCACCGTGACCTCTCAGGTCTTGCCAGTCAGGTTTGTTTTGTGTTTAGGTCTAGAAGGTTTTCAGGACAGAATATCCACTCAAGCCAAATGACAGGAAGCAAAACCTGCTATTAATTGTGTGCATCCTGGGGAGGGCCATGCTATGGGACTGTTGCTGGACTTTCCCACTGGGGTCCTCTGTTTCAATCTAGGGCTAAGCTGAGGTGGTTTGGGTTTGCGATCTGGCTTTTACTGGAGCTCATTGTTGTCTGGACAGGACATAAGCCCACCATGAGCCAGAGGCCTCTGATCTGCAGGCCAGCAGAGTCACCACACAGATGGTTTTATGAGCTTCACACTGAAGCACTGACATGCTTGTGGCCATCTTTGTGACCCTTCCTGCCCATAGGACTATATTTTTGGCAGGATCCTTCCTTCCTTAGATGGCTGTTGCCTTCTGGTAAATTAGCAATTAAAATAAACAGGCACATTCATGAGCCCAGTATTTACTCATCCTGAACCCCTCATGGCTGCAAGCCTACAGACTCCTCCCAAGGAGAACTTAGTAGCCCTGAAGCACAAAGGACCTTCTGTTCAAAGGACATAAAATCTCCTCCCCAGAGGACTGAACTCTAGTAACAGCATGCTGAAAAGTGAGAACTTTTGTTTTCACTGAGGGTGATTGCATTTGAAGGAAGCATGTAGTTTCTTATACTCAGATCAGTCCATTTCTGCTCCTTTATCCACCATTGACATGTTTTCCAGATCTGCTCAAGAAACATTCTTAGTCTCACTGTCACAATGAAATGAGACAATACTGGTAAGGTCTATGTCATGTGAAGTTCCAATAAAAAGAAGAAAGAATTGCAAAAGAACTATTCTCGTCACTGAGAATTTTCACATTTTCAGAAGAGTAGTCAGGATTTGGGAGATGGTTCAGTTGGTAACCTGCTTATTGTCCAACTATGAGGACCTGCGTTCAGTTTCTCAGAACCCATGTCAAAAACCAGACAGGATGTCATGTGCCTGTAGCTCAAGTGCTGGGCAGGCAGAGACAAGAATAGCCCTAGGGTTCATTGGGTTATCCAATCAATAATCTCCAGTCTCTAGGACCAATGAGAAGCCCTGTCTCAAACACCAAGTTAGAGAGCAATGAAGAAAGACACCTGATGGAGACCTGTGGTCTCCACACATGTGTAGACATGTGTACTTATACCCACACACATAAACATTGTACACATGTACACAAAGGTGAGTCATTTATATAATTGATCTTTCATACTCTAGATCATATCATTCTCTATTTTCATGAATTGCCAAATCCATCTAATCAACTTCTCTAGAACCTTTTCATGGTTTGAGCTGTCTTTTAATTCTCATTCCTGTCACATCCTAAGTATATAGAGATGGTCATCAAGTCCTATTTGCCTGTCTCTAGCCAGTCTCTCCCCCCCATCTAGTCCCCCTAACCACATGCTCACCTTTATCATCCCACAAAGGAATTTGATGTACATCATGACATCTTCTATGCTGATTGTCATACATCCCTCTACCTTCCTAAACTCAGCTTTCAGAACATAACATTTTTAATCCACATAGGACATTTTCAGTAGCATTTCAGTTCTTTTCAGCCCTCCCTGACAACCTTTTAGTCTTTTTCTTTTCCTGGAATGACCTCTGTGATGTTTAGTTTTAACAACTTGACATATGTCAGGAACATCTGGAAGCGGGAATTTGGGGTGGGGATCCATCAGACTGGCCCATAGGCAAGTTGGTGGAGCATTTTTAAAATTGATGTAGGAGGGTCCAGACTCCTGTGGGTAGGTTGTTCTAGATTGTGTAAGAAAGCAGGAAATGAGGAGCAATTTACTAAAGGTCATGCTTCTGCCACCTTTGATTTGGTTTCAACCCCCATGTTCCTGCCTACAGCTCCAGCTGTGGTTTTCTTTCATAGTGAACTACAACAGTAAGGGAAAATAAACATTTTCTTCCCCACATTACTTTATGCTGCAGTTTGTAGTAGCATCTTGCCTTACCAGTGAATCTGTGTTAGAAGCCACGCCCCTTCTCTACCTTCCAGTCATGTCTACTCCTGAAGTAGTATGGCCACTAACACAAATTCACTGGCAAGGCGAGATGCTACTACTACAACAGTGTTTTATCACACCAATGGAAACCGACTTAAGATATTCTCATTTCTTTTCTAAGCCTACTAACCGTCTTCCACTGACAAGATTGTCATGAGCATTTTCATAGCTTATTGGCTCATGAATGGGTACTTGATGGAGGGTAAGCCAATCAAAATCTTCCCTTGAGAATGCACAAATATAATGAATGAAGAGCAGTATGTTTAGAATTTAGAATAAAATAGGTCTATGGGAAACAGTCATTATTCTGCATTGTTGACATGGAGACATGGAAAGTATAGAATGAAAGAGGATATAACTAAAATCTAACTGGAAGAGCTACAGATAGAGAGCTCACAGGAAGAACAAGTTACCTATCTCGTTCTTCCATTTTTAAGCCCAAATATTTCATTTGTGGTTAGCCTGCCTAAGGTAAGTCCACCCCACCCCTTTGTTTTAGTAATTCAATTATTTTAAAATATAATTTTAGCCAAGAAATCTTACGTAGCTGAGGTTCTAAATTTTATTATTGAGCAAAATGATATTTAACCTCACAATGTTTTTTACTAATTGTAAACAGAGTGATCAATTTAAACGAGTGTGGCTAATATTCTAGAATTCTTGCAGTATTCATGACAATACAGTTGAAACTTTCTGTATATGTTGACATCAAAGTGATTTATGTCTATGACCATCAGCCCAAAGCCTTTTCCTTTCTTTCCTTTCTCTGGCCATCCTTTCTACACACAAGTGACTTCTAAAAGAGTCTGCCTGCCCCCATGTATATCTACCTAATGCCAACTCATGATTTCTGCCTTCCAAGACCATTTCATCTGCCTCTCTGCTGACTTTTACATCCCAGGTTCTTTAGCTGCTCCATTCTCAAACCCATGACCTTGCCAAACATTTTTATATGGATTCCCTTCCTGTGCTTCAATTCAAATGCCAGAAAGCAATGATTTTCATCCAAGAGTGATTTTATTGCAGAAGGTCATTTGACAATATCGAGAGACACCCTTTGTTTTCACAGCTATGGTGGGGTTGCTGCTGGAATTCATGAATAGAGGCTAAAGGTTTTAACACACAGGACATACCCTTGCAACCAAGAATTATCTGGCTAATACTGCTGAGTTTGAGAAACCCTGCCTTGAAATAAATTAGATCATGCCCTCCTTGATTGTCTCACATGCTCTAATTCTGATAATTGCCACATATCTGTTCACCTGTCAGTAACACCTCCAACCTCTAAATCACCTGGGCCATAAATCTCAATAGATCTAGGTCAACTATATGCTGTGGATGATTCATAATTTATGCCTATAATTAGAAATAAAATGTATTGTTTCTAGGGTATTTCATATATAAAGGTGCATGTGTGTATACACACATATATGTGAATTTTTAATTTATTTTTAATTATTTCTTATTTTCTGAGACTAAACATTTCTTGAGGCTATAATATAATTACATCATTTTCTCTATCCTTTTTCTCCCTCTACAAGGGAAGAAGTACAAGAATGTCTTATACTCTAGGTTTATTAAAAGTAAATTTTGTAAAATTAAGCATTGATACATTCAAATACATAAATTTATACAAAATTTAATTTCATTATTTTTTATTTATTAACTGTTTTCTAAATATATCCTGGTTAGATCAGTTCCTGAAACAAACATACACAATCAGAAGTTATTGCAGTCTATTGATTGCTGGAGTGGACACACACAAACAATTGAAATACCTGTCAGCCTAATTCTGGTGAAGATGGTGAATCTGCTCAGTATCACCAAAATAGGAATCAAGTCAGTTTATAGAAATAAAATCAATACCCAATTTCTTTGTCAGATAAAGTAATTCTCTAGAGCTGATTTTCAGCATAACATTTATTGCTCTCTGATATTTGCTCATTTTTTCATTTGGGCATTCACCCATTCCTTTACTAGTGTTTCCCACTACAGCACAATGTCCATGATGTCAAGAGTCTTATATGGTTTTGTCAACCATTGTATCAGGAGGCTTAACATCATGCCTTGCAGTAGCTAGACCTTCTATTCTTTGACTCAATGGACATAGAGATGCATATGTAGATAGGTAAGTATGTGAACTACACAGAGTCTTGTGAAGATTCATGCAGCAAGGAGTCTGCTTTTATTTCCAATCTGTAACTAGTGAGAAAGACACTGAGTTTACCTCAATGATCCACTCAAAGTTTTTATACTTTTTAATTAGATATTTCAAAATTCTAACTTCAGGTTTTTTGGTTTTTGGTTTGTTTTTTTTTGTTAGCTTGTTACTTTGAAAAAATTATTTACTTTCATTAATTTATATAATAGTCATTGGTTGTGATCCTAATTTATGTGGAAGCTGAGGTGAGATTTTCAAAATTAGCAAATCTAGTCAACAAGTTTCTTCTTCTGCAAAGCATCTAAGTAATTAAGAGACAGGAACTAGACGTCTTCAGGAATGAATGTGCTTCTTTGGGGGAGGAAATAGCAAAGCAATACTTGATTAAATATAAGGGGAGCTTGATGGGAGATGTTATTCTGTAAATATGTTTCTCATACTGGTTAATTAATAAAGCCCTGCTGGCCAATAGGAAACTAGATAGGCGGGGCTAGGAGACTAGGTGGAGGAAAGAGGAAGTAGTTAGGAGGAGTCAAGATGTAGACCAGAGAAGAAGAAAGATGCTGGCCGTGGCTCCCTGATAAGATGACCACGTGGAAATACTTAGATAAGTAGAAATGGGTTAATAATTAAGACAGAGCTAGCCCATAAACAATAATGGTAACTGGCCAACAGGATTGTATCAAATACAGAGTCTCTAAGTGTTATTGGGGGCCGGCACACCAGACCGGCGGTGGGCGGGCTGGCGGAAAACATACATGCTACAGGAGCTACTTATAACTGATGAGTTTTTCCAGTCTCTGCTTCCTAATCTACAACATAAAAGAGCTCACTGTTGGTGCCCTGGTAAGGATAAGGGATAAATTAGCAAGTGATCTGGATCCAGTGTTGGCTATGGGAAAGCTAGTCCAGCAGAATTGGTTCTAATTATTCTTATTCTCTGTTGAGTACAAGACTATGACAAGGCCTGAGAAGTACACAGGAACTTTTTTAACTCCCTCACCCTGCAACCAGAGTAGCTGGAATGGGGTAGGGAAGGAGCTTATCCCATTGATGGCGCCATCCTTCTTCATGAAGGCTTGCTCTCAACTCTGCAACACTATTTAGCTTCTCTTTCTAAAACTGCTTAGATACTCTTCCTAGCTTCCCTGGTATGTTCATGTTTTAGTGTGATTGGTCATTCTAGTACTTTCCTAATGTTTCACTGTCACATCTTCTCTGCTTGGAAATGCCATCATCAGTGAGCCCTCCTTCAGAAGAGAATCCTCTCTGGGCTCATTCACTGAGATTGAATGATGCAAACTCTGTGAGTAGATGCTCTGGTACCACCACACCTTTACCACTAAATATTATGATTTAATCATCTGCAGGGATTGTATAACTACCATTGTATCATATGAAGGAAGACATCAAGCAACCACCATTGCAACCTGCCCTCTATAGAATGCCCAATAAAGCAAAGAAATCGAAAGAAACATCTATGTTTCTAAACAGCTGATAAAACAATTCTTTGTTTTGAATTTATTGATGATCTATACTGGGTGAGCTGAGCAAGGGTAATGTTTGAGAAACTATATAGATGTGATCACACAAAGCCAGAATTATCTGATCTTGATGTCTTAGCCTGGAAATATACAAGGAGATGTCACAAAACCATTTTTGTAGGAAGCAGATATAGGGGTAGTCATGATATTATGAATTCTCAAAACCACAGTTCATCTTTCCCTCTTATGAAATAAAGATCTATGAAGATACATATGAAGGAAGCAAATATGATATATCAACCCTATGCCAAGATCTTTACCTGTGTCGTCTCAGATCACACACTCCTAATAACCCTTCAAGATAGGCCAATTTAGCATCTGCATTTTAGGCATGAGGAAATTGGGTGTTCATAGTTAAATGACTCTTCCAAAGTTACAGGACATTAAATACAAGGACTTAAGATGCCAGTCTGTCTTAGTTAGGGTTTCTTTTGCTGAAACAAAGCACCACAACCAAAAAACAAGTTGGGGAGGAAAGGATGTATTTGCTTGTACTTCCATATCACTGTTCATCATCAAAAGAAGTTAAGACAGGAACTCAAACAGGGCAGGATCCTGAAGGCAGGAGCTAATGAAGAAGATACAGAAGGGTGGAGCTTACTAACTAGCTTCCCCTCGCTTGCTTAGCCTGCCTTTTTATAGAATCCAGGACCACCAGTCCATGGGTGGCACCATCCACCATGGCATGAGCCCTCCCCCATTGATCACTAACTGAGAAATTGCCTTACAGCTGGATCTCATGCAGGCATTTCCTCATCTGAGGCTCCTTCTTATGATGACTCTAGCTTGTGTCAAGTTGACACACTAACCAGCCAGTTCACATTCCTTCTAATCTTGTACCAATTCCAGTCTATATGTTAATGAGTTGTCCTGACCTCAGAGAGCTGATATTAAAATTAAATGGAATACTCAATGTTTGCTTTAATGGGAAAAACTACAAGCTCTTCCTGTTCTTTGTGGCTGCTGTCTCTGTCACTACAATAATTATTATTAGGCAATTGTGGAGTTATTCTTATTTAGATCAGAGTATGAAGGAATGCAAAAATTAAAGACTGACATTTTTAAGTAAATGGATGGAGGTCCTACTTGTCATCAAGTAGGAGTTCCAAACAGTGACTGAACAAATTCACATTTCTCCTGTGGGCTTGTGCCTACAATATTCTAATCTTGAGTTATTATACTAAGCAGAAGAATCCCAATGTACACATATGTATTGTAGTACTTACTTCCTTTTTAGAAAACACCTAGAAGAGGTGAGTCTATATGTACCGAAAGCAAACCAGTGGGAGCTGGAGGTTGGGAGTTGGATTGACAGCAAGCAAACATGCTGGTGATTTTAGATAATAGCACTGTTGAAAAGCTAATTAGTGCTGGGTGCACAAATATAAAAATGAAATAAACTCACAGGCTTGTTGCTTTTATGCTGTGTAAATTATACTTCAACAATTCAGTTTAAACAAAAGTAAAACCTAAATAAGAACCAGATTTTCAGTCAGGATTTGGTTAACAGGGCTGGAGATGGAGTTCTTTTCCTCCACAAGCTGTTTGAAGGTAGTGTTGCTCACTACTATTAAGCAACACATGCTGAATTGCTATTCAGCCTTCTGGTTGCCTTGTTATTTTCTTTCCCTATGTACATTCTGCTTGCACTTTTGACTTAATATCTTCATTGTATCCTCTTAATTAGGTTCTTTCTGTTCCCATGAGATTATGTGTTCAATTGCTAATGTCCAGTTTCAATTTCATACTTTACTCTGTGTGTGTGTGTGTGTGTGTGTGTGTGTGTGTGTGTGTGTGTGTGTTACATACACAAGCATGTGCACACAGGTGCAGAGGTCAAAAGAGGTCATGTGGAGAATGGGCTCCAAAAAGCTAGTTCATGCAATAGAGATAAATAAATAGTGGTTCCACTGCCAGTGGCCCCATAGACTGACCCCTGAACCTACAACCATGTTCAGGGGCCCAGTTAGGTCTATGCAGGTTTCCCAGCAATCAGTCTATATAGAGTCCTTGAGCTTCCACTGATCCCATTCCCTATGGAGGAATACTCTCTCAGCCTAGATACAGGAAGGAAGACTTTGGTCTTGCCCAATAATGTGACAGACTTTGACGACCCCCCATTAGAGGATTAACCCTCCCTGGAGAGTGGATGGGGGTGACATGGGGAGATGGTGGAGAGAATGGGAGGATGGGAGGGAGACGGAACAGGGTTTGGTATGTAAAATAAGATTGTTTTTTAATTTAAGTTAAAAATTAATTTTAAAAAGAGGACAAGTGTTACCCTCTCTGTTCTGTCACTTTCCATGTGACTGCTTTGAGACCATGTCTCTCTGAGCCTGGATCTAGGCTGACAGCCAACAAGCCCTAGGGATCCTCCTATCTTTTCACTTCACAGCTCTGAAGTTATAGGTAGGTATAGCCTTATCTTACTTTTCATGTGGGTACTGGGATTCAAGCTCAAGTCCTGATGCTGTTCAGTAAGCCCTCTCAGTCACTAGCCTACCTTCCTGACTCCCTAAGCTGAACATTTTATGAGCCTACTACATTTGCATTATCTTCTAGTCTATGTCGACAGAATAAGGGACACATTCTTGGCCTCCTTTTACAAATTTATTGCTGAACAGAGCAACTAGAGGGTACCCACAACTGGTTCTAGTAGACATCAGTTGCCCTACTCCCACCTCTTATAATGAGCCCCAAAGCAAGGGAATCAGCCAGTGTTAAATCTTGTAAGTACAAACAGAAGTGTGCAGTACTGTTATCACTAAGCTAATACCATTAAAGGCCAGGGTTTATTGACACTTCAGGTGACTGGATGAGGCCTCTCCAAGCTGAGCTAATGAGGAGATCCTCTCCATTACCTCTTATTGAGATTAGCAGCACCCTCAGGCACCCAGTGAAGGTGGAAATTATTGGGCAAGCATTGACATGGGCCAGATGCTAGCTCTTAGTCATAATGCACGCACATGTGGACACAAGCACAGACTTGAAAGTCCAGCTTCCAAACGTGTTGTTTTTCTCTGTTTCAAAAACCTATGCTCTCAAACATTGTTCTGTATTTCACAGGTTGGTGCAAAACACTTGCTCTCATTGATCTGTCTTTATCATTTTCTATAGGCACACACACACACACACACACACACACACACACACTAAAACATACACAAATACACAAACACCTTTTCTCACACATACACATTCTCTCTCACACATATGTACGGTGGTATATTATTCATAATTTATTAAAGCTTGCCTGAGGATTCAGAAAGCAAAGTCAGTCTCAAGCTATAGAGATCAGGTGGTTGTGGTACACACCATTAATCCCAGGACACAGGGGAAAGGCAGATGGATCTGAGTCCAAGACCACTCTGAACTACCAGAGAAGGGATTCAGAGCTCATGCTTTTAATCTCAGGATTTGAGATGTATAAAAGGTAGAGGCATTCAGTCTGAGAGTTATCCTCTAGCCATGTTGAGGAGAACATAGCAGTCTGAGTGAATCTGAGGAGCAGTGAAGTGGGAGTAGTCTGAGGATGGCCCCTTTGGTTCTAAGCATAGGTAGAGGAAAGAGTTAGTGGCTGGCTTCTTTGCTCTTCTGATCTTCAGCTTGAAGCCTGAACCCCAATATATGTCTCTGGGTCTTTTATTCTTCAAGCTACACATAGGTACTCAAACGCACATACACTCATATATGTACACATGCACTCACTCATATTCATACACACACATGCACACATAGACTCTCATGCATATGCTTACACATGCACACATTCCCTTATGCATATACTCACACATAAACACATGCTCTCAATCATATTCTCACATACTCACACATGCACACACACTCACATGAAGACATACTTGTTTTTCCATTATGTCTCTCAGAATCCCATTGCAGATGTGTGCTGACAGGCTCCGTTTCTCAGCTCCAGTCATCTAATCATCTCTGTAAATTTGCTCCTTCTGTATGCAGTCAGTGTCCCAGGCTAATCTCTTTGGGAATCAATTCACATTTAAAATGTATTTGTTCATAGAGGAAGTATACTCTTTCATTAAAAATAAGGTTTAAAATAACATTAAAATAAGTGCAGAACTCTTACTTGCCTACACTATAGCTTTTTGCCATTCTTAATATTAACTGAAGCATTTTGTTCTCTTCTATCAGAAAGATGACTAGGCAGAAAAGTTTAAGTCCATTATGATGTGTTCCTGGTTAACAATAATCCAAAGTTGAACTAAAGGAATTAGAGGAAATAATTATATTAAAGCTTATGGGAAAACATCAGTGCCTTTCTCTAGTCTCTTTGATTTTGCCCTAAAAGTTAGCAGAATATTAGAGATGATAACACAGTGTGATTGGTCAAAGCAGCATGAAGGAGACTGAGAGTCCCACTCAATCTGGTGGGATAGGCAGGCCAACTTCAGGAGCTCTTTCATATTCCATACAGGCTATGGTTAGTGAAAATGGAGGGCATTGTTTCTTCAGACAAGGTCTCACTCTGTAGCCCATGTTGGCCTGGACTACTTACCATGTAGTCCAGGATGACCTTGAACTCCTGATCTTGCTGTCTTCTGAGTCCTGATATGATAGGCATATACCATTGATCTTTACGAGTATATATTTTTTAACATTTTCTCACTTCAAACCATCACATATAAAGTAATACATGTGTTAATTAGCTCCATAAGGCATTCCTCAGTGTATCCATATTCCTAAACAATATGCTGTATATATGTGTATATGATTTTTATTTGATAATTAACATAAGTAATCATTTAAAATATGTTAAGTAGGAATCTAAACAGAAGAATGTCTGCAGTTATTGCTAATAAAACTTTGAACTAAGAACTTGCCTAACTTTTAAATTGGTGTTTCCAATTTCTGTTACTCAAAGTCAGTACACTCATGTTTGCTCTACTCACACTTGTCTTAAGTGCCACCATTCGGAGCATGGCTCTGGAGAACCCTACTACTTGAATACAATGTATAAATCTCCCCACTGAGGGATAAAGCTGCTTTTATTAGTCAGACTACCCTTCGGTCAGAGCTAAGTTGAGAAATGTCCCAAGTAGCACTATTTCCTCCAAATACGAACTATCGGTGAGTGACCTCTGCATTCTTTCATTAATAAAGATGATTTTAAATGTTTTTGGGTTGTGTGATGTTTGTACACTTTGTAAAAATATATTGCTGTTTTTGGTGTAATAAAAAGCTGAACAGCTAATAGCTAGGCAGTGGGTTTAGGCGGGACTTCATGGAGAGAATTCTGGAAAGATGAAAGCAGAATCACCAGCTAGGTGTAGGGGAAGCAGGCTGGAGAGTACAGTGTAAAGGTATCAGGGCCATGTAAAAGAATGTAGGTTAAAAGGTATGGGTTAATTTAAGTTATAAGAACTAGTTAGGAACAAGTCTAAGCTAAGGTTGAGCTTTCAAAATTAATAACAAATCTTCATGTCAGTGTGTGTGTGTGTGTGTGTGTGTGTGTGTGTGTGTGAACTGACGGCACAAATACAAATCCACTTATCCTTATGTGTGAATTCAAATTTATTCATATATCCATGCAACATGGGGGGAGAGAATGAGTCTTGATGATCTCGTAACACGTCTTTTTGTGTGAAAGCAGGCACAGAAGGATCCCTGTAGCTTGTTCTAAGTTTTAGTAATAGAATCAGCCTTTCTTTAACCTTTAGGATAGACAAAACTGTTTGTATACTCAGGACTGCAACATCGATGAATGAGCCAAGAGAGCAGCTATGAGCAAAACCAGTTTCTGAGCTTATGATCTACATGTTATTTTAGTATTTCATATAATAAACACATGGATATATCTAATTTACCTCAATGATTTGCAATTCAAATTTTTTGAAAGATGCTAAAATTAATTATATTTGCACCGTAGCTACTACTAGCTATTAAAGTTTCTCATGCTCTAAGCATACATATTTCCTTTTGTTTTTAGTTATTTTTCAGATAGGGTTTCTCCATGTAGCTCTAGGTAATGGACCTCACTCTGTATACCAGGCTGGTCTTGAATTCACAAGATGGGAGATGTCATTCTATAAATATGTTTCTCTTATTGGTTAATGAATAAAGCACTGTTGCCCAATAGGAAAGCAAGATAGGCAGGACTAGGAGACAAGGAGGAGAGTAGAAGTAGTAAGGAAAGTTAGCATGGACAGGCTGGAGAGAGCAGAACGCCGGCCCCCTCTCCGGTTAGATAAAACCACATGGAAGTACTTAGATTAATAGAAATGGGTTAATATTTAAGACAGAGCTAGCTGATAAGAAAGTAACAGGCCAACAGCATTTATATCAAATGCAGTGTCTCTGTGTGCTATTTGGGGCTGGCCAGTGTAGAGAGCCGTGAAGTGCCACACCTTAAAGTGGCACTGGCTTCCGCCTTACACCTTCCCATTGGTGAAGGCTCTTTGGCATAAAGAAGCCCTTAATTGGTTAAGTCTGTTCAGCCTGTCTGCTTCCACATTAGAGTAGCCTATCTGCAGGGTCCATGTGGCTCACTGGGGTTGCTTAGCTCAAGGGTATTTAAGCCTATGCAGGGGTCCCCTGGCTCTCTCTCTCTCCCTATCCCTCCCCCTCCCCCTCCCCCTCTCCCTCTCCCTCTCCCTCTCCCTCTCTCTCTCTCTCTCTCTCTCTCTCTCTCTCTCTCTCTCGCCAGAAGCAACATGTTTAAAGGATCCTGATTAAAACTGCATGAAGAAGATCTACCCGGAGTCGCGTCTTCCTTGTTGGCGAGGGCAGGCAAGTACAGGCCAGACCAGACCGGCTAGTGGAAAAACCTACTCCTAACACACCTGCCTCTGTCTCCTGAGTGCTAGGATTAAAAATGTGTGCTGCTACAGCCTAGCTGTGTAAGAATACACACTTATATTTGATCTCTGAGCAAACTCAGCAGGCAATTATGATTTCTTGACTATTATTATTGAGACCTTATATTTGAGAGGATCATGTCTTTGATATATCAACTCTCTTGCCTGAGATAACACAATAGAGTAACAGAAATGAGAAAACTTTTTTCTCTGTGAGCTGAAAGTGTAGATTTTAAATAATACTATCACTGATAAACTCAAGAGTGAAGATATTGTGACATCTTTGCATAGTGGTTAAATTCTATTAATTACTTGCAATAAAGTTATTGTATTGCATCAGTGCATATTCATATTTTATATAAATTCAATAACATCTTAATAACATGAGCCAATTAATTGACTGACCCTGAGTAAGTTATTTATTTTATTTAGTTATACTGAGTTAACACATGTGGTCTTAACTTTGCATCTCTCTTGAAGTTCCTACTTAATTCTATTACATATTATTCAGCCAAGTATATTATCTATGAAAGAAGAAACTGAGGCATAGCTAGTGGAAGTGTGTTGTCAAAAAGATCATCTCACAGATGGGAAAGTCAGTGCCCAGGCTTCTTCTGCGAGGAAGATTGCAATGGGGAACCTCTTGCCCTCAATAGCATTCTATGAAATGTGAATTTTGAGTTTCTAGTTTTATCAATGATTGGTTAGTAATTTGGTTAGTAATTTGGCTACATGGGGAATAAATATATGGTTCACACAGCAGAGTTGATTTTAATGGTCATTTTCTGTGAATACTTCTTCCCAGTTGATTCATGGACCACCTTTTTTTCTTTTTCTTTGTGTGTGTGTGTGTGAGTGTGTGTGTGTGTGTGTGTGTGTGTGTATGTGTGTAAACCCTCTGTGTTTTTACCAGGTGAGTTTATGATCCACATTGGTTTATTGGTTTACCTTGTAAGGAATTTAAGACACATACTCTGAGTACTCAGAACTAATAATAAAGTATTTTAGGGCACCAGAATGTACCCTTTCTGATTAAGTTTGGAATTTCCCTGTGATAATCCTATAAATACTTCCAAAGTTACACAGAAGAGGGCAAGGTACAGTAATGGAAATCAAAGAGCCTGATGTTGTTTTGGTCACGACATGGTCTAGAACCTACCTGTTGAGTTTTGGGAAATAACTGTCCACAGTTCATGCACTCACACCCATGTTACGGCAGGTTTCTCCCCACCGGCCTCCTGGTCCTGCCTCCATTGTCCCGCAACCACGTGTGCCCCAAATAACACTCAGAGACTCTGTATTTGATACAATCCTGTTGGCCAATTACCATTATTGTTTATGGGCTAGCTCTGCCTTAATTATTAACCCATTTCTACTTATCTAAGTATTTCCACGTGGTCGTCTTATCGGGGAGCCATATCGGGGAGCCACAGCGGGCGTCTTCCTTCCTCCCCGGGCTACATCTCGACTCTAACTACTTCCTCTTTCCTCCTCCTGGTCTCTTAGCCCCACCTATCTTGTTTCCTATTGGCCACAGGGCTTTATTAACCAGTATGAAAAACATATATACAGAATAACATCTCCCATCATCTCCTCTTTTCTGTCTAAAGTAAAAGAAGGGGTTTAACCTTAACATAGCAAAATATATCATACAACAGTTATCAAATCAGAATCACAGTAAACAGTATTTAGTCCATTAACATTTTGTAAGACTTAAAGAAAATATCATCTATCCTATCTTAGTGAGTCTAAAGTCCAACTTATCTTTAATCCTAACTAAGGAAAACTATAACTATAACTATATGTCTTCAACTCCTTCAAAGACCACACACCCATCCTTAGAAAGTGTATATGGAAAGTTACTGGCAGGACATTGGCGTAAAATAACTTTCCCAGGTCCTTCCCAATGTAAAGAGATCTCTTTTTCATGTAGACTACCTGGATATGAGGGCAATCTGGCTGCAACATCTGTCACCCCATTGATTACCAGGGTTGATTCAGCTGATCTGCCTGACTAGGGGGTTGTCTCCTTCCTCCCTCACCACTCCATGTGCATCCCTCCCAAAGCTGTGTGCTTATTTGAAGGAGATAACATTCCTTGAATAGATGAGGACCAGTCATTGGTCAAGGGTACACGAATAGCTGTGCTTTCCTGCTAGAACACCCAAATTCCTCTAATGTTGACTACCCCACAGCTTAATTCCCATAGGATTTTGTATTAGACAATTTTTTCCTTAGTTATTATTAATATCTACTAAGAACTTTTTAATTTTTAACTGTTTGTGACTTTCAGAAGGCCTGATAGTTGTATCTTATCTCACTTTATGTAGGCAACTTCAGTAAATGTACTTTTTGTGGCATGTGGTACTTGTTCTCTGTCTGCTTCCTCTTTGCTGGTATTTGCCATTACTGTTGCTTTACTGGAGGTTTTAGATGATAATTCCTTTTAATAACCTCTTCTCAAAGGTTTTCTGTGGTTGATAGAGGCTGTTTTGTTTAGATGTATCTTATTCCCTCTTCTGGAAGTGGCCCATTTCCATACACTTACACAAGACTGTAGTAGTTTAGCCCACCTGTACACTGTAGTGAGGGGTAGGGACAAGGGAGGAAACCTAGAGTGTGATCACAAGAGGAGACTTCTGAGCCTTCTGTCCCTTATCCTGCTTTCCTCATTGCTTTATAGGATTCTTTTGAAAGTAGTTCCTCAGTATATCATTTATGCAAGAATTCTGCCCTATCAAGTGTGGAATAATGAATCCAAACTCAGTGATGAATTAATAATCATATTCCTCTCTAACTATTAAACTCAAATCTCTTTTTGAAGCCCATTCAAAATGACAGACTCCTAGAGAGATTAGAAAAAATGGACTGGAGGAGACACATAGAGCTTCCTGGGAAGGGAGTTAGAATAGATTTTATGGGTGGTACAAAATCAGGCTGGGGACATGGAGGGAGGATGGAGTTTGGGGAGAGAATTCAGGGAGAAAGATCTAGAATTGAGGGTCATTTGAGCAGTGGTATGGAAACCTAGGACAGTGGAAACTTTCTAAAACATATGAAGGCAATCCTAATGAAGTCTTCAAATAATGAGGGAGACAGAGTCCCAGTTGGCCATCACTTGTCACCAAAGAAGCTTCTAGTACTGGGACTGGGTTATGTCTGATTGAATTTTTGGCTAAAGTGATCCCATGAAAGTTCCCAAACAATCTAGGCTGTTGCCAAGAAAATAGGTGGTTCTCCACAAGCAGATAGCAAGGCCTAGTTGCTGAAAACACACACATACACACAACTGTAGTGACGTATTTTGTATAATTTATTAAAGCTTGAATGAGGATTCAGAAAGCAAAGTCAGCTACAAGTCATAGAAGCCAGGAACATATCTTTAATCCTAGCAGCCAGAAGCTAGGAGGTGGCGATACACACCTTTAATGCTAGAACTCAGGATTAAGAGGTAGACAGATCTCTGTGAATCTAAGGCCACCTATATCTACACAAGATTGAATCAGTCCAAAGGAGAATTATAGCTCAAACTTTTAATCCCAGCACCAGAGGGGTATGAAAACCAGGAGCCAAGTATTCAGTATAAGGCATTCATTCTCCGGCCACACTGAGGATAGGCAGCAGTTTGAAACTTGGTGAAGAACTCTTGAATAGATCAGCCCTTTCAGCCTGAGCTAGAGGTAAGAGTTAGTGGCTGGCTGCTTTGCTTCCCTGAGCTCCAGCTTGAACCCCAGTATTAGTCTCTGGGTCTTTTATTTATTCATGCTACACACAACTCATTGAACATAGAGAGTTAAAGCTGATGACTATATAGAACCTTCACTCCTATGTTCTAGTGTCTTTAGTACTGGAAGGGACACTTCAGGCTACTAAAACAGAAAATGTAAACATCAACCAAGCCACAAAACCTTTGACCTACAATCTATCCTGTCTGTAAAATGTGCTAAGACAATGATAGCACAAGCTTGTCTGATTTGACTTAAGGCCTACTTCAGACAATGGAAACCAGGCTCATCACTGCTTGGGTGACCAAGAACCCAAGGACAGATATCCTAAGAACATATGATAAAACCAAACACTACTGATCTAAAACAAAAACAACAACAAAATTGAAATACTGAATCCAAATGGTATTTTTCTATACTCATAGATCAGTGCCTTCCTCCTGCAGCCAACAGTATCAAATCAGGGACCCACAGCCAGACATTATGCAGAGAGAGAGAAGAGAGAGAGAAAGAGAGAGAGAGAGAGAGAGAGAGAGAGAGAGAGAGAGAGAGAGAGAGAGAGAGAGAGAGCTTGAATCACATAGCTCTAAATGGGATGGTTCCATCAAATCCTACCCCTCTGGCTCAGGAAACCCTGAAGAAGACGAGGTGGAAAGCTTGTATCAGCCAGGAGGGATTGAAGATACCAGAAGAAGAAGACCCTCTAAGTAAACTGAGTAAAGGTCTTATGAATTCTCAGAGACAGAAGCAACAGGTACAGGGGTGACTTGATTCTGTACCTGGTCCTTTGTGTGTACATTAAAATGCTCAGGTTAGTATTTTTACAGGACTCCTAAGTGTGTGAATGAGTGGGTCTCTGATTCTCATGCCTTCCCCTGGGCTTTTTTTCCTTATGTTCTTTGCCTTGTCCAACTTCATTGTGATGTTTTCTGTGTTATCTTCTATCTTATTTTGTTGTTCTGTTGTTACCTCTTACAAGCCTGTTCTTTACTAATGAAAGATAGAAAAAGAGAGTATCTGTGTGGGAGGGCAGGTGGGGTGGGATCAGGAAGAGTAGAGGGAAGGAAAACTGTAATCAGAATACATTGTATGAGAAAAGAATCTACTTTTAATAATATGGGAAGGAGAGAAGTAGTATGAATATATTCTATTCTTAAATATTCTAGAAGTAAAATATGAATTCATTTAATTGTATTAATGGCTAATTTCTAGCACATTGATATAAACTTACCTTTTAAAATACAAGAATATATTAGAAAAGAACTTGGATCACGGCTAAATTTAATCCTGACCTTATTTTCCACTCATGAATTTATCCTACTTAATATACAGTACTTAATGTGAAAATCTTATTGGATTTACTGAAAACAAAATGTTTGTAATCTGAGCTGAATTCATGGTGTAAGAACACATATCTTCAACTGATTTCTTAATGCTATTCTTATTTATTTTAATAAATTACTGTTACATAAACAAATGGTGGAGTCCTTTGCTTTCTTTCTGACTTGGTATCATGTTTCACTTTTCCCTTCAAACTGCAGAAACTCCTAACATTGGCCATAATGGCAACTCCCATGGGGATAGAAGGGAGACAGCTAGAGGACAGAATATTCTATATTCAATATTCTATATGCCCTCCCAAACCAGTGACCAACAGATGGTGTTCAATTTTATCAGGGCCGTGAGTCAGAAAGTAATCCACAATATTTCACAAGTAAAGACCAACTTCCAAACCAGGAAATTAAATGGGTTTTAGTTGAAGCTACTTATTACACTTGAGGAGGAAGGTCAATTTGAAAGACAATTGATTTCTGTTATTGATAGTATGCTTTCCCAGATATCAATGAGCACAGAAATCATAATTCCTGGACAACCCAGAAACACAAGTCACAAAGGGAAAAGCTATGAGGGCGGTCATTTCAAAACTGAGAGGCTTCCTGCCTCTATCATGGCTATCTGAAGATTGAAACACTTCAATACATTTTAATGCAAATATTTTGCTACCATCTGAACACTAAGTTTGTTTCCTTCTACCTATCCTATCTTCTCTACCTTTTACTTATCTGATGAAGCACAGGGGTCATTAGAAGTTTGTTGTAAGTCAAAACAGGATAAAAAGAAGCTCCTGGGAAATATCTTCATGAATGTCAACATGAAAGTATGTTTCACTGTGAAAAAAAAAAAAACTGAAGGAAAGAATTTAATGTGCTGATAGTTCAAAACTATCTTTTAATATAATGAAATATGATTCACCATTATGTGATTTTTAAATTTAAAAGGACAGAAACTTTATATGCAATGCTGTCTCCTCTGGAAAGTAGTGAGATAAAAAGCAAACTTTACTGAAAATAAATGTAATTACAGCCCATTTCCACAAATACTTACCAAAGGTTCAATTAGGATGAAAAATGGTATTTTTAAAATGGTAATTAACATGAAGAACAGTGTGATGTGATGGGAGATGATATTCTGTAAATATGTTTCTAATACTGGTTAATAAATAAAGCCCTGTTGGCCAATAGAAAAGCAAGATAGGTGGGGCTAGGAGACTAGGAGGAGGAAAGAGGAAGTAGTTGGGAGGAGTCAACATTGAGATCCTGGAGAAGTAGAACCCAAGCCACTCTGGCCGGTAAGATGAGCCACATGGAAATACTTAGAATAGTAGAAAAGGGTTAATCATTAAGACAGAGCTAGCCAATAAACAATGATAGTAACTGGCCAACAGCCTTATATCAAATACAAAGTCTCAGCATGTTATTGGGGGCTGGCATGGCGGCGGTACCAGACCAGCTGTGGGGAAAAACCTACTCGTAACAGTGATGGTGTGTGGCACATTACCCTTTCTGTCAGGAAATATGGAAGGATCTTAGGGGAAAAATAAGTGAGACCAACCATTCAGAACAGGTAAGACTTGAATTCATTGAACACTTGTTCTTCATTTGAAAAATTCTCTGCTCAGTGCACTCTGACTTTTATTGATAGAGTATTCTTTTATTGTTTAAGGTTTTGAAGGACAAATATTTGAATGACAATAATGGTTTGCACACTTAATGTTTTCATTACTATGTTGTGAGGGGAATTTCTTTTCTGGTGCAGTCTATTTGGTGTTCTTTGTTTGTATCTTGTTCTTCTTGTATCTTGATAGGCATCTCCTTCTTTAGGTTAGGAAAATTTTTTGTATGATTTTGCTGAAAAAAAAATGTGCTTTTGTCTTGGAACTTTACCTCCCTATTCCTATTTCTTTTAGATTCCATTTTTGTTTCCTAGTGTCCTAGATTTCCTGGGTGTTTCATGCTACGATTTGTAGATTTAACATTTCCTTTTTCTGAGGCATCTATTTCTTCTATCATGTTTTCAATGCCCAAGATTCTCTCTTCTATATCTTGTTTATGTCAATGAGGCTTGACTCTGAGGTTCCTGTTAGAGTTCCCAAATTTTTCATTTCCAGAATTCTCTCAGTTTTTCTAAGGGACCCATTCCAGGTTTCTTTATTAACTATTTTCATTTTCGGGTCTTGAAAGATTTTATTTATTTCCTTCCACAATTTGCTTGTGTTTTCATATATTTTAAAAGATTTATCAATTTCCTTTTTAAGGACCTTTATCACATTCATAAAGGCTGTTTTAAGGTCTTTATCTTGTGCTTCAGCTTTGTTGGAATAGTAGGGGTTTGCTGTGGTACGGTTACTGAGTTCTAGTGGAGACATATTATGCTGGCTTATTGGTTTTATTTTTATAGTGGTGTCTAGGATCTGAGTTTTAGATGATTTTAATTTTAAGTGCTGATATCTAGTCTTAATAGTGTTGGGTAGGTGTTTCATTTCTCTCTGATTCTTAAAAGAGTATAGAGGATTCTCTGGCAGGGAATTCTGAGATTTTGCTAGGGGTGACTACTGGGGTTTTCTGGGGGGCATGTATTTCTGGGTATTGGGAGCTGACACTTGAGTGGGAATAAGCTGGGGTGGTGATGAGAAAGGGAGGGAGAGAAGCAGGGTGTTCCAACACAGTCTGCTTAGATTCCTGGAATGGAGGCAGAAAGTGAGGAAGGCCATAAGAAGTACTCTGGCACAGAGTTGGGATGAGACTGAGAGTTTGAATCTGGAGGAGAGAGTGAAGCTCTGAGGCTAGCCTATTTGCTTCCATGGCCTACTTACAGCTCAGGCAGACTTGGCTGACAGAATTCCCAGGGAATGCCTCCTGAGGTTTAAAGTTAAAATAATAGGATGGGTGGTGAGGAAGGTTGGACAAGAAGGTTTTCATAATCTACTGGAGATAGGGGGCAGAGAGGAGAGGGAGACCACAACATGAGGTCTGCTACAGATTTAGAGGTTAGACAGGGGAACTGAATTTAGAAAATGAAGGAGAGGTGATAATCCACATTTAGGCTACCTGATTCCCTGGCTGGAATGGCCTGAGGGTTCCTAAGAAAAGCCTACTGAGTTGGGAACTGGAACAAAGTGGTGAATGTAGGAAGGAAGGTTGAATGGAAAGATGCATGTGATCCACTGGAGATGGGAGCAGGGAGGGAGAGGAGGACCCAAAAGGTGGTTTGTTACAGAGCTGGAGACTAGACTGGGGGAATGGATGGAAAGAAAAGGAAGTAGAGATGAAGTTTTTCAGTTACCTTTCCTGTTTCCCTAGCCAGAGTCTTTACTTTATTTTAAAAGTATAGATGCTGTCTATGTACCACTTGCATGCAAGGTCTATGTAGGCCAGAAGAGAACATAATATCCCCTAGGACTGAAGTCATAGACAGTTGTGAGTTTCCATGTGAATGCTAGGAATTGATGGGCTCTCTGCAAGAGCAGCCAATGCTCTCAACCACTGACCTGATCCATCTTTCTGCTCTATAAAATTCTTTTTTAAAAACACAACATTGCTATTGACTCTTTGAATTCCATATAATATTTTGTGCCTATTCATGTCCTCCTCCAAATCCTCCAAGATATTTACCTTCCAACTCCTACCCACATAACTTCCAATCTTCTCTTTCTCCTCCCCCCTTTTTTTTCTTTTTAAGTCAACAGAATGTGTCTTACTTAGGCTTTCCATTGCTGTAAAGAGGCCACATGACCAAGATGTTTAATTGGGGCTGGCTTACAGTTTTAGGGGTTTAGTCCATTTTTGTCATGGCAGGAAATGGCTATTCAGAGGCAGACATGGTGCCTGAGAAGGAGCTGCGAATTCTACACCTGGATTTGCAAGCAGTAGAAAGAGACAGTGAGCCACTGGGCCTGGCTTGGGCTTCTGAAACTTCAAAGCGCACCCTCTATTACATGTTCCAACAAGGTCACACCTCCAATAATGTTACTCCTCCATGAGTCTGGGGTGGTGAATTGCATTCAAGCTACCACAAGGAGTCTTTATCTTGAGCAGCTATTCTTGAGTGTGGAGCCTGGCCTGTATTGTGGTCAGTTTACTAGGGTTTGCTCTCCCAGTGTTTATTAAATGCTAATAGTTCCTCAGGTGGTGGTAGAATTACTGGCCCCTCCTCTACCCCCACCTCTCTGCTCCTGATCTGTGCTATTATTTTGCCCAGCTTAAGCTTGCACAGACCTTGTCCATGCTGCCACAATTACTGTGAATTTAGTTGTGCAACTGCGCCATTGTGTTTTCTTGGTGTTGTCTAGCATCTCTGACTTACAAACTTTACTTCTTTCTCTATAATCCTTGAGCCTATGAGAAAGGGTATGATGTGTGCATCCCATGGGATGATCACTCATATCCTCTTATTTCCTACATATCAACAAATTGAGATATTCTGCTTTAAACTGTCATCTCTGTAAGAAACTTCTCTGATGAGGGCTGAGAGATTCACTGATTTATGGGTTCACCAGTAAGTCATTAGGAGTCATTTAACACTGTAGTTAGCATGGTAATGATATTAGGTTCTTCCCTAGGGCCTAGACCCATCTAGCCACAGGTTGTTGACCCTATTAAAAACACTAGTTATGAATCAGTTCTTAGATTCAAGTAGAAAGTGATTGGTTATTTCCCTAACATCCACATCACTACTGCACCAATAAGTATAACTTGTTTCCTTCATTTCATGTCAAATATTGACCCCAGTGTCAACTTATACCAGCATGTTCAGGCTTTATGCAGGTCAGAAGGAACTATTGAAGTTAGTTTTCATGGGGTTGGAAATGCTTTTCTTCAGCTGTGGGCTTGAACTCGGTAGATCGGACTTCAATTGCTTGATTACCAACAACAAGCATTGGCACAGCATTCACCATCTCATGTTAAAACAAACACATTCATATAACAAGGGTATCTGAACAAAAACAATATTTAATAAATCCCTACATAGACCTACAGAAGTAGGAATTTTAATCCGCTTCTCTTATTTTGTATACAAATCTAAAGAGCTTTCTTTCTACTTGATCATGGCTCCCTTTGTATTGGGCAATCAATGTCAACACCAATTGTGGCATTAGAAATCAGAAGTTCTAAAATTTCTGTCTGTATGTCTATCTCCCAGGCTCTTAGACAACTGGCCTTAGCTTTCTCTAGAGTGTAACTGGAGCTTCCAAATGACAGGCCCTAGACAAAACATCCCATATTGGTCCTTCCAAGCACAGCAAATGAACCTCTCTTTCTTGTATAGTCTAGGAATTAGCAGAGAACACACACATCTCAGTTACCTCTTAATACAATTATAGTCATTAGTCAGGGATTATAGTAATAGAAAGAATGGCAGCAACTAGAAACAAAACATAAAGCAATTGGTGGCTTGAGCAACTAACACTTCAGTTTGTACTAGTCTCATAGTTGATAGGGTGGGCTGGGGGCCGAACATGTGGTTAAGGAGAGACTTGGTACTCCCAGTCAGTGGGTTGACTAAACATAGTGCTTATTTTAGACAATAAAATGTAAGTACTCCAAAAAGCCTTTACTTCCTACGGCTATCATCTATACTAGTCTCCTGGTCTATACTAAGACTTTAAATAAAATGTGAAGAAAAAAGCACATACAAAGAACCATGATACCCAGGAACAGAGCTAAGAGTATTGGTTGCACAGGTACTGAGCCCCAGTCCAAAGTGATCTGTGTGCTGGCTAGTTTTTCATACTAGAGTTATTTGGTAAGAGAAAACATCAACTGAGGTAATTCTTCACCAGGTGGGCCTGTGATAAATTTTCTTGATTTGTGATTGATATAGGAGGGCCCAGCTCACTGGAATGGTACCATCCCTGGGTACTATATGAAAATAAGCTGAGCAAGGCACAAAGAGCAAGCCAGTAAATATCATGGCCTCTACTTCAGTTCCTGCCTCCAGGTTCTCCTACTCCATTATCCAGGGCAGAGTAAGAACTCAAATAAACCTTCTCTCCAGGTTGCTTTTGGCTGTGGTGCTTTATCACAGCAACAGAACCCTAAAACATTGTGACTTAAACTTCTCACTAGATCTCAAAGTTTTGAAGTCAGTTCTCTCCAGCAGGTCTCATTGTCTTAAACAAAAACCCACAGGAATATGTTACTGTGTTCTAGTACTTTCTTCCAGAAACAACAGAAACAAAATATTTTTTCCCAAGACACAGAGAATATTGGCAAAGGAGACCCAATCTACTTTTTCAAGTCTGCTATTAACACAATGGGATGAGTCTGCAACACATCAGATGGCAGGACAGACAAGCAAAACCAGAGAAGCAAATGAAAGCAAGGATCCCTGTTCCAATTTGCCATGTTTGGTTTCCGTTCTTCTCCTCTGTCCTTATCTTACTTACCCTTTCTACCTTCATGTTCCCTAACTACAACACCAAGACATTGTCATTGCGATGCGGTGACTTTCTCAGACCCTCCACAGTTTCAGTGCAAAGCTGCAAGGAATGAAAATCGCCTAACAGTTTCCTTTTGTTCAGACATTAGCTTCATGCTGTGAAGTCTGGGATACAAACTGACTTTTCATGTTGCTTCCTGTCTTTGGCTCACACATTTGTCTCAAAGTAGAATTATCTGTTCTCAAACTTAGTCTTTAGAACTTTACTCCCAGAGAAATCCTAGCCATATCTACAGAAACAAAAAGGAAAAAGTCCAATAGGTGTAAGGTTAGCCCTTACTTCTTTAAATACAATTTATATGTTCTATTGCCTCACTTGGTCTTTACACACATTATGATGATGAGGTCTATCTGGGTTCTTTTAAAGAAAGCTCAAAAATGTTTCAAATTCATAAGACCACTACCTGTAATATAGGCATGAATGTATATGCTTATGGTGTGTGTGTGTGTGTGTGTGTGTGTGTGTGTGTGTGTGTGTACTATTAGGGGACAGAGATCTAGTCAATGGTAAAAGTGTTCATTGCTCTTGCAGAGGACCTAGGTTCACTTGCCATTTGCCTCATGGTGACTCACAACCACCCATGACTTCAGTTCTGAGTGATCTAATACCCTCTTCTGACCTTTGCTGACTCTTGTATGCATGTGATATACACAGGCACATACACATGCACATAAAAATAATTAATAAATGAATCTTTTTTATAAAGTGTCTATTTAAACCACTGCCTTTGAATATATGAAATCCAACTATGTATTTACTTTTAACTTTTAAATGTATATAAATTCAAAATTTCACTAAGTAACAGCATAGAATTTTTCTAAGTCTTTGATAAGCTTGAATTGAAAATAAAGAACTTAGAAACCCCCTTCTTTCCAAAGAAAGAAGTGGTTCTGGTAGGTTCTTCTTTTATTTGATTGTTTGTCTCAGCAAACAGAAGTCTTTGATTGCAACATGTAATGGACTGAGTTCTACTGGTCTCTCCAGAAAGAGCAAATGAGGAATAGGTACTTATTTCATGACAGAAGAGGAAATTTCCAGCTGCTACTTCAGTAAGGAAGCAACTTGGACAAAGATGCAAATATGTCACCAGTGAGTCATATCTCTGCTACAAAAGGTTGGTTTTGTATTGAAATTGTTGATATAGATGACTTTTGTGAGCTTTTCTGTTGACCCATTTATTCATAAATATTATTTTGAAGATGAGTCACATATTCTGCAGGCACTGAGCAGCTAAGACAGAATTTACAGGCTGAGGAGTTCCTAAAGCCCTGCTGAAACTGTGCACAGTGAATTCCCTAGTCAAAGAACAGTGGACAAGAGCAAAGACACAAAAGTTTGTACCCACAACCTTTGAAAGACTGAACAGTAATACCCCTTCCCACCAAAACAAAAAAACATCACCAAGTATGTTCAACAGTAGATTGGATAAAGGCAGAAGACTAAGCATATCAGGAGAAATTGTGAAACAGGAGCAGCAGAAAATTCATGAAATACAACAAAAAAAGATTAAATCCTAAAAAATCTAAGAGAAACATTTCAAGTGGTGTAATGTGCATTATATCAGAAGGCTGGATACAGAAATAGAAGAGAGAGAAGAGATCAATATCCTACCCAAAGTTCTGAATTTTGGTGAAAACCATTTACTTGTATATAAATATGTCCCTATGGTCCCCAAATACTAAGGTCAAATTGATGAAACCCAAAGGAAGACTCTCTCTCTCTCTCTCTCTCTCTCTCTCTCTCTCTCTCTCTCTCTCTCTCTCTCTCTGTGTGTGTGTGTGTGTGTGTGTGTGTGTGTGTGAGTGTGTGTGGGTGGAGAGAGAGAGAGAGAGAGAGAGAGAGAGAGAGAGAGAGAGAGAGCACAATAGAAGGAGCAATTTGATGGTTAAAGGGCACTTTCTCTTAGAAAACAAGGGAGTAGGGAAGTGAGATAACACAACAAGAAAAGTATCAGGAAGCTCACTGAAACATGCTTCTGAGAATCTTATACCCTGTGAAACAATCCTCTAAAGTAGAGATAAAATAAAGTGAACTTTGGGTTAACATTTGTAATTAATCACCAGCAGGAGGCATAAACACTTTCCTGTTTGAAGCAAGAATTATGATGCTACCATAAACATAAAGAGTAAAATAAAACAAACTAAAACTATAAATCATTATCTAAGAAAACAAATACACCAGTTCTTTTTACAAATAAATCAAATAAAACAAAGTGAGTTGTACTAGTGACCTAGGAACTTATGACATAAATGTGAGGACCTCAGTTTGAATCTCCAGACCTTATGTAAAGCTAGGCACATAGCATGTGTCTATGCTTCCAGTGCTCTTATAGCAAGAGGGGAGATTGATGGGACCCACATACTGTGGGATGCTCCTGTCTGGGCTCTAGATTAGACATAGACAACACCCAGACACCAATTTCTAAGAACAATCCAAATACAGAGATCCTTTATTAAGCAAGGCAAAGAGACAAACTGGCTGAATCTGAATTGAGCAGAAATGGCAGCACATAGGTTTACCAAGTGTTAATTTTAAGAGGAAAAAGGGAGAAGTATGTATTAGAAAGAGCTATGATGTGTTGGTAAGCTCTGATTGGATATAGTAATTAGGTCAGTCAAAATAATTAATTTTGATTGTCGACCCTTGATATTTTGATAGTTGGACCTTGGTTATCAGTCTCAGGAATGAGTCAGTGGCCAAATAAGGGAATGGACCTTGGTGGCTAGCCTTAGGAATGTAATCTAACAGTTAGCAATGGGGAGAAATGTAAAACCTTTCAGCGCATGTTTGTGATCCATGCTTGGGCCTGTGTTTGCCATGCTCAGGTCTGCTAGAGCCCTTCAGAGATGAAGACAGGAGAACCTCAAAGGCTCATGGGCCAAATAGATTGGTGAATACAGCCACAGCCGTCAAGATACTGTGTTTCTAACAAGGTAGAAGGTGGGGGCCAATACATAGGTTGTCTTCTGACTTTGTCATGCTGCTGTAGTACACGCGTCCACCCTCACACATACAAACACCCACATACAGACACACATTATACACATATATACACACTCAAATCAAATTTAGTAAGATGTGGATCCAGTGCCAGTCAGGTAATTTTTATACAAAGGATATAATAGTCATTTGAAATTTTAAAAATGAGTAATATAAGCCAAAATATGATGATTATTATCTGAATGGATGACAAAAAAAACATCAGGCAAACTACACTAATAAAAATCCCTGAAAATTAAGAATAGGAAAAAACTTTACATTTTGGTATCTGTTCTCCAGATAAGCTAATGTTATCATAACACTTACTGATGAGTAATTATATACTTTCTCCTGAAACAGAAAACAAGGCTAAGAACTTCACTCCCACTGCTTCTTTTAAATACTGTGCTAGAATTAAGAGCATTAAAGCATAAATATTGAAGAAATAAATACACTAGTAAATTAACTAACTTAAAATAATATAAAAGTGTGCACAGAGAATAACAGGAAAAATATTTCTTTTAATTATTTAAATCTATATGCAGAAAAGTTGAGACATCTAACACAATTTGAATTTTTTTAGAAAACTATTAAAAACTACTTTCTATGCATTTAAAAATTGTGTTGAGTAACAATAGTTATTTGATAATAAAATTTGAAAAATAAAATAGCCTAAAGTACATATAAAAGACATGAAATAGGGGTAATACTAGGGGGAAAATGTAGGTATTAGTCATAGGCAATAGTTAAGTTCTGATGACCTTAAATAAATTCAATGGAAATTGAGAGCTTAAATAAATAATGAGATTCAGCACACTCAATAATATGAATGAAACATCCTGAAGATGCCAGTTCTGTCCCCACTACTATACAAATTCCATGTGATTCTAAATCAAATTCTGAAAGGGATTCTTCTAGATAATAACAAATGTTCTGTAATTTTGCAGAATACCAAATAATAGTGTGGAGTAGCTGAGTATTCATTTTGAAAATCTAATGCACTCACTCTTTACCTCATGTGCAGAAAATAACCCAAAGTGAGCCATAGATCTAAATTTGCATCAACAAATAAAATAACGTTAAAGGAACATGTGAGATTAGTTGCGGAAGAAGGAGAAGACAAAGAAAGGGCATAAATGTGGCCTTATAGAAGTGAGTGGAGTGGACACAAGCTACCAAAGGTGTTGGCATTTAAAGAACTCCTAGAACTCATTAAAATGAAGAATGGAAATCAACATTTTAGAATCTGGAACAACACTTGAAGAGATATCTGACCTCAATAACAACAAAAATACAAATAGTTAAGAGCATACAAAAATTATTCTCAGTAATATGGGAAACAAAACTTAAAGATACCATGAGGCTCCAGGACATGCCTATTAGGGCAACACTAATTTAAAAAGAGCAACCTTGTGTAAATATCCCATCCTGGTGAGGAGGGGAGACAATTGGATCCATCCTGCATTGCCTGTGGGAATTTTAAATAGACTGACTATTTTGGAAGACAGTTTGGCAACCTCTTTAGAACTTAAATATACACTGACCAGATGACTTTGTAATTCCATTCTATATGTGTATCCAAGCAAACTGAATATACATGCCTAAATAAATGTTATTAGACAAAACTGAGACCCAGTTCAAATTTTCCAATAGGATGGCTTAATAAATTTTTTTATGTTAATATGATAGAATAATACTCATAAATAAAATAAGAGCATTATTTATATATATATATATATATGTAGCAACATAAAAACACTATGCTGTGGGAACAAAATAAACACAAATCTTGCACACTGTATAGTTACATTTATGTTTACATTCAAAAAGAAGGAAGCTATTTTAAAGTAAATGAAGACAGATTCAATTTTCCTGGTTCTGGGGAAAGATAGGGAGACTGACCTAAAAGAAGGCTTAAAGAAACTTGATTGATTAGGGACACAGCTCAGTTGGCCAAGAGGATGCAAGACCTACTTTTATCCTCAAAAATCATATAAACCTGGCTTGGTAGCTCATGCCTACAACTTCAGCATTTGGGAGGTCATCATCTACTGTGCTACATAGTAAGTTTAAGGCAATCCTGGAATACATGAAACCCTGTTTCTTATGAAAGAAAGGAAGGAAAGAAAGAAAAATAAAGGAGTAAGGAAGGAATTAAAAAAGGAAAGAAAAAGAAAAGAAAATGTGAGGCGGGAGAAGAGGTGAAGGAGAGAAAGGAGAGGGCGAGAAAGATGGGGGTAATTTTTGGCTGAATAAAACCAAATCTTGTATTTTAGTTGTAGTGATTGCCTTACAAGAACTACCCTAAAGACAGGATTATTTAATTTTGAGTAAATCAAGCTCAGCGGGGTTCTTAAAGGAGGACTCTCACAGACAGTATTTTACTTTTCTTAAGTTAAGGACAAAGCAAGATTCACTGCCACCATTACTTTTTGCTGTAGTGCTGGGGAGTCTTAGAAATGGTAGATAGGAAACAATTAGGGCCCAGATTTGGTGCTTTAAAAGCAGAAACAAATAAGGTTATTTAACAGACGGGATGATTTACTTACAGGAATCTAAAGGGGTCTGTAGAAGAATGTAACAAAACATAAAAGAATTGAGCTTCAAGGTCAAAGAGAAAAGGTTAATAGAATTCCTAAGTTAAAATATAAAGTGGGTTATAAAAAATACATGAAGTTGAAAAGTTTAAAACAAAAAAGGCAATTGTCATTACCATTTTCTATTTTAAAAAGCACACATTTGAACTAGTGACAAAGGTGTTATCAACTAAACATGAGCAATAGTCTAAAAGATATTAATCTTACAGAGAAACTTTGGGAACTTTGTCATAATTCACTGAGGTCCAACATTAAAAGAGGTGGCTTTTATAAATTCGTAGGGAAATACAAGTTTTTTAAAAAATAGTTTTGTTATTTCTATGTGATAGCAAATAACAGAAAAAAACAGTTTTACAAAACCCTAAACTTGAAAGTGAGTAATTTTAAAACTCCGAGGAAACATCTTGGTAGAATACTATTGCTGCTCTTTGAGCTTGCCAAGGACATTGGTGCCACAGTACTTCTGCACTTTCTCCTTCAGCCTGCAATGCTCCATCTCAGAGAGAGTAGTGTTACCAGCAGTTTTCCCACAAGCCTGGTCCCACAGCCTCACCAGCCCCAAATAGCACACAGAGATGCTGTATTAGATGTAAAGCTGTTAGCCTGTTACTAACATTTCTTATTGGCTAGCTCTGTCTTAAATATTAACCCATTTCTATTAATCTGTTTCCATGTGGTTTTATCTTACCAGAGAGAGGGTCGGACCTCTGCTCTCTTGGACCTACATTTTTATTCTCCTTCTATCTCTCTCTGAATCCTCCTTGTCTCCTAGTCTCACCTATCTTGCTTTCCTATTTGCCAACAGTGCTTTATTCATTAACCAATAAGAGAAGCATATTACCAGAATGACATCTCCCATCAGAGTAGATGTTCTTTTCCTCTGAAGATCTCTGCTGGTGTGTCAGCTTTGCATCATGTGCTTCCAAAATCAGCCTATGTGAGGAAATTCTCTACCACACTCTTCAGCAGATAGAGACAGGGACAGGGACAGAGAAAGGGAGAAGAGAGAGAGAGAGAGAGTAAGGACAAACACAAACATGATCAAAACCAGGCTGTCAGGCTTGACTGCAAGCTCCTTTCCCTGCTGGACCATCTCACTGGCCTCAGCAGCAGATTTGTTAATGACATTACCTATCCTTTCACATTCTGTCATCACTCATGAGTTTTATAGTTCAGGAGGCTTGCTTGGTTCATTGTTGCCTCCTGTAAATCTAAAGGGGGTATTTTTCCTAAGCACAAAGAAGCATCAATTCTTGTTAAATTTGAGTTATGAACTTTAGTATTTCCTGACTAGCTTCATGCTATATTGTTGCTGTTGCTTCTAGTTTCCAATATTTATAATTTTAATTTAAACAAAGGTTAGTATGAAAGCTGAGAAAGCCATTTCTATTGGGAAAAATCTTAATGTCTGTCTGGTGTTATACAACACACTAAAACATGATAGTAGGAAACTGCATGGATATTTTGACAACTGCCAAAAAAAGGTACTAGATAAAGCTTAGTATATACCTTTAGGGAAACAGAAGGCAAAATGCAACTTACGAACACATCTTTTATTAAAATATCAATATCTGAAAGTTAGAAACTTAATATAAAGTTGACCAAAGAAGACACTGGAAAGTCTGTATCCCAACTTGCTCCCCACCCCAGTTCTGTAAAACTAGATTTTGGGAGAACTATTATTTTCAGAATGTAATAATGCAATGAAGTGAAGAAAATCAAATAAAATGATAAATATTTGTCATAACTCCAATTCTCCCAGAAAATAAAATATATTTTATGTCACACCCAAGGAAACCCATCAGGGGAAAAATGTCAGGAAATTTTATTTGATATGTGGCTAGACCAAAACGAAGCACTTTTTCGAATGGCAGAGATGATCGAATCTACAAAGAACCAACAATACGTATGTGCACACACAGAGTAAATCCATCAAAATCCTGAACAAAGAGCAAGCATCAGTGCTTAAGATGAGTATACATACGTTCAGTGCATGCTACATGTTCAGTGAATAACACCATGAGTGGGCGAACCTCTGGACATGATATCTAATTGCTCTGGAATGCAAGGTCCAATCATACAAAATTGTTCAGAAATCAGAGTACTGAACTTGGCTTTTAATCTGTGGGCTATCTAAAGCTAAATACATTGCAGAATGGCATTGAAAAGCTTTCAACAATGTATTAATATTTCAGTTAATAATTTGGAAAAGTTATCTTTTAATTAAATGCCATCAACTAATAGTGATGTTTTTGGACCTCACAGTCATTAAAATTGAAATCACAAATTAAATTACAAAAACATAATAATTTAATAATTAGAAGATAATTAGGATGCCTCGTGTTCTTATCTAAATCAGAAATTATACTGCAAATTTCAACTTTAAGTGTGATGGTGAGTAATGTAAGAAAAACATCTTTGGTGCTATTAACCATGTCTCTACTTCAGTGGAATTAGTGATTCCTTTTGTCATTGTTTATTAGAAAAATTAGACCTCTTTTCCTCACATATATCTTTTGATTTCCCCTAATGGGATATTTCTCTTTTAATAGCCAAGTACCATTGGTTTATGTTAACTGTTGGTGTTTAAATCATAATTATATCAGCTCATTAAATTAATTAGAAAACTCATTTTGTATTGTTGATGTACTTTTTCTAATTTAGAAATTAGCTTCACTTCAAGGCTAAGATTCTCTGTAAGAGATTAAGAAGCAAGCCTAGTGTTGAACTCAGGTGCAATTAAGTTAAAAGCAACAGACTCATTATGGAGAGGAAAATATTCTTGGTTTTATAGGAATAGATACAATTCACAATGTTGATATAATAGTTATGAAATTTTATGTGCCAAATAACATAAATTCAAACTATACAAAGCAAAAACTATATGCAATAAAATGATATAATGGGAAATAAAATTATGCTAACAACTTTAAATACAATATTCTGTGTATAAGAATTATCATGTGGATGAAAATAATTTTCACTTCAAAGAACATTCTAACAACACTGTTTACAGCAGTGGTAAATTTAAAAGGGATAATAATAGAAGAGTTACTAAATAAATATAAAATTAAATAATATAGAATATTATGTGGTCTTTAAAGCATATTCTGAATGACAGAGAAATGAAATGTATCATTTAGAGATTTACCAGTATCATCAGTTTTAATCACAGTCTTTGGAAAAAAATTAAAATTGTAGTAAAATAAGAATAAACTGAACAGTATCAAAACACCCAGAAATGATAGCACATAATAACCATTCCATACTTTCATATGTATAAAACCAATTTGTCTCTCTGTTGCTCTCTCCCTTTTTCTCTCTTTCTCTCACCCACCACTATGCATCTCTCTGCCTCTCACATATATTCCCTATACTGACTCCATTTTCTTTCTTTTTCCTCCTGACCAAAAAAAGAAAAAATAACCAAAATGTGGAATATATTGTGTATGTGCACAATCCATTGTATATTTTCAAGAAAACCTAACTATAAATAATACATATTGCTATTAGTGGTTTTTGTTCACACACATAACATACTATATTATGGTAAACGTAGATGATTTTGTTAATTTTTTAAATGTTATCAGTCTATATTCATTGAACACAGCACTGGGTCACATAAAGACATTTCCATACAAATAATATTATATACTTTGATTATATTCATCTTATGTCTTCCCTTTTTCTCTCCATTCTATTTGCCCTCTCTATTTTCTGGAAGGTTTTATGTCTATTCTCAAGTCATGTGTACATAAATGATTTTCTGTATCTACAAAATAATCTATGAACCCCAAATGAGATAAACTCGACATTTATCTTCCTGAAATTAACTTAATTTGTTTACTTTGATTATGACCAGTTCCATTCATTTTTCTACAAACCTCAGCTGAAATATTCCATTTTCTTTAGTTCCCCAAGTTAGATGTGACAAATAGTGATGCATTGAAGTATGGACATCTGTGAGGTGTAACTTGGAGTCCTTAGGGTAAGTACCACAGTGGCACAGCATGGCTGTGTGGTAGATCTGTGTCTAGTTTTGTGAGGAACCTCCGTAACAATTTCCTCTGTGTCAGGACTAGCTTCATTTCCAATAGCAGTGTATGTGGGTACTTGTTAAGGCAGGTTTTTCCTACCCGCCAGCCTCCCGGTCCTGCCGCCACGGTCCGCCACCACGTGAGCCCCAAATAACACTCAGAGACTCTGTATTTGATACAATCCTTTTGGCCAGTTACCATTATTGTTTATGGGCTAGCTCTGTCTTAATTATTAACCCATTTCTACTTATCTAAGTATTTCCACATGGTCATTTTATCCGGGAGCTGCCGCAGGCATCTTCTTTCTCCCAGGTCTCCATCTTGACTCCTCCCAACTACTTCCTCTTTTCTCCTCCTGGTCTCCTAGCCCTGCCTATCTTGTTTCTTATTGGCCACAATGCTTTATTAATTAACCAGTATGAGAAACATATTTACAGAATAACATCTCCCATCAGGTACCTTATTGTTATCATCCTGGCCATTACTTCTTATTTACCTTCTTAGCATCTTGAATTGGCCTGAGATGTAATCTAAATGTATTTTTAATTTTCACTTTTACTGGTGGCTGGTGATACAATGTTTATTAGCCACTCACAGTTCATTTTTAGAGAACTGTCTGTTGTTCATTAGTCCATTTATTATTCGTTTCTAGCTCTTTAGTTTCTGAGCTATTTACATACTTTCAAAATTAGTTCTATGTCGGTTGTATATTAAGAGAGATTATCTCCCATTTTTTTGTGCTGTCTATTCACTTTATTAGTTGCTTCTTTACTGTGAAAATGCTTTCTGATGTTGTGAGATCACATTTGTCAATTTGGGGCCCTATTCCTGAGTTACAGGTGTCTTATTTAGATTTTTCTTGCCCCTGCCCTTGTGGTAAAGGTTTCTCTCCCCTTTTTGCTTGAAGACATTCAGAATTTCAACTTTTACTTTAAGGTCTTTGATCTACAGTTGTTTTGAACAGGGGAAAAATAGTGATCAAGTCTTATTTTACTACATGTGGCTGTCTAATTTTCTCAGCACTGTTTGTTGAAGATGGCTGAGGTAGTGTGGGTTATTGCTGAGTCTTCTACTCTATTCCACGGATCAACATGTCTGTTTTGTTCCTTAGTTCCCATTTTCCATTTTGGCCAAATCACATTTCTGATATCCCATCACAGGTCACACTGGAATCTTAACTGAAGATGTAAACATAAGTGTGAATTTTTAGTAAGTTTGTTTCCTTACATGGTACTTTTACTCCCACTTCCACGCTCAGCCTAAATTGCAGAATTCTGTTTGTATTATTTCCTAAGAGAACTTTCTAAAGTAAGTAGTGAGATGTCGGCACCTGTGGCTTAGACCATGCCCATTGGGAGTAGAGACAGGGCCGGATCTGACCTGGGGTCAAAGGCTGAGTAGGGGGTCTGAGGCTCTCTCTTGCTGGTGGATGCTGAAAAGATAAGATCCTGTGGAACCCACTGTGTTCATCTGCCTATGTTGTGAGTTATTTCTCCCTGAATAAACATCTATTCAGACTAATTGTTTATCCTGATCTTTATTAAACCACAATAAAGTGTGTATACTTCAAATCAAAACTACTCAGCCTGAAGGGATTGGTCACTTTCACTCCATCTATTTTCACTTTTCTGGGTCAGGCAAGCTGTTTTCTAACACAGCTGGGCTACTGCAGCAGACTGTGTTTCCCTCCCAACATTGCACATCACACCTTACTCCTTTTTGTCCACCCCAACAATGTACACATTCTCATGCTATATAACTTTTGATTTAACTCCCGTCTCACAGTTTTTTAAGTGTTTTGTTCCTATGGCTCCCACCCCCACACTCCAACTACCATGAACATCCTCTCTCCATTTTCGGCCTGGCTTGATTGTAGTAAGTCAGTTATAATTCCTGGCTAAAGTTGAATGCTTGTTTAAGTGGAATGCCTATTTGTATTCCATGTAGGAAAATAGTTTTTCTATATACAATGTGGGACTTTAAAAAATGAACTTATTTACTGTTTTGTTTTGCATTTTATATGATTTTTATTTTAAAGTGGTGAAATGTCCCATATTTCTCCTTTACTCTGATTTTTTTTAATTTGAGTATTTCATACATTATATGATGTGTTTGATAAAATCCATCCCTGATTCTCATCTATCATATCTCCCTCCCAGCTTCATGTGCTGTTTTGTTTTTAATCACAAAGTCTGGTTGATGCTGGGTGTGTTGGCATTCTACCTTGGGCCGAATTGCTGACAAAAACTGATGCTTCTCTTCCCTCACTAAAATTTATCAACTTTCAATAGCTTGTTGGCTTTGAAAGTCATTCTTTATTCATGTTGGAATTCTGACTGGCTTGATCTTATGTATGACTGTGTAGGCCATCACAGCCACTGTGAGTTTATGTGTACCAAAGACTTGTTATATGTGGACAACTTCTTCTTTTTGCACTTATCCTTGACCTATGGCATTTATAGTGTTTCTGTCCCTTTTCTTAAATGATTCTGAGTCTTGTGGAAAAGAGAAGTGTGATATAGTCTCTTATTGTCTGTGCTTTGACCAGTTGTGGGTCTGTATATTAAGCACCATCCATTGTAAAAATAAACTCCTCTGTTAAAGGCTGAGAGCTGTACCAATCCACAGCTATAGGGCCAAGTATTCAGAAAGCAGATTGATGCTATCTATGTAGCATATTTAGCAGAATAGTGGTAATATAATCTTTCCTAGGACCTATTCCTAGTCAGCTACAAGATCATGGTTCAGTTAATTTGCACTTTTGAATTGTCTTGTTTGGGTCTGACATTAAAGCTTTATTCTAAAATAGAGCACAAAAGCTTTTCTAAAATTTTGTTTTCTAAAACTGTTTGTAAAAGAGAGATTCTATTTTCCTTTATTTGCAGAAAACAAAAATCTTCTAGTGTAATAGCTGGAATGCTGATCTTTCTACAGCAGCTTTCTTTTCTCCTTGATAGCACACTGAAACTTCTGTGGATTCAATTTTTAATTTGTCTTTCCCGAGGATTTACACACACACACACACACACACACACACACACACACACACACACACACACACACATTACATTTTGCATATATACTCTCTCAAGCTACCACACTACCCTTTCTCTATCCTCCTGCTTCTCATTAGTTCTGTTTGTCAAATTTTATCCATTTTTCTCAACTATTGACATTAATTGATTCTTTTCTCAGTAAGGATTTATTTTTACTTTAAACTTTTTTTATTTTGCTTTAAATAATCAGTTATTACATAACTAATTAATTTTAAGAATGTCGCCATGTAGCTCTGAGTAGCCTAGAACTTGCTAACCTTTGTTAGCCTCCTGTGTGTTGAGGTTACAGGTGTTGTGTCATCACACAGCCTTTCCAATCTATCCCTCTACATGATTTTTTTGTTAATTTATTTATAAATTAGTCATACTATTAGGGCCCGATTGAGGTTGGTTAGTTGGAGCTGAGAAGAGCGGTCCACCCCATGGTTTCTGCTATTCTTAGTGGTCTCTTCTTAATCATTTCTTATTCCCCAGTTCCAGCTAACCAGCATCGATTGTCCCAGGAAAGCAAAGGTTTTACTTCAATGGTTCTGGCCTCTCATTAATCACAGCTGATTCTTCAGTCCCAGATAAGGGGAACCACAGATTCTTAACTCAAAATGGCAAATGGCCCAGATAGAGTCATCAAGGGACTCCCAAACTTCCCTCTGCAGCTTCACAAGCCAGACCTCCATCATCCAAACTGCACTTAAAATTCTTATCTTCAAAGCTCTGACAGAATAGCCTACAGGGTTCTCAACAATCAATGGCCTTTTTAGTCCAAAGTTCCAAAGCCCTTACCCACACATCCCCCAAATACCTTCAGGCCTGTCTCAGCAATACTCCATTATCCTGGTACCAATTTCTGTCCTAGTCAGGGTTGTTGTTGCTGTGATTAAACAAAAGCAAGTTGGGAAGGAAAGGGTTTATTTGGTGTATACTTCCATATCAGTAAAGGAAGTCAAAACAGGAACTAGAGATAGGGAAATGCTACTTACTGGCTTGTTCCATGTGGCTTGCTCAACCTGCTTTCTTCTTATGGAACTCAGGATAACCAGTCCAAGGGTGATCCCACCCACAATGAGCTGGGGTTCTCCCTTAGCAACCACCAATTAAGAATATGCTCCATATGCTTAACTACAGCCAGATCTTATGGAGGCATTTTCTTCATAGACGTTCCCTCCTCTAGTATGCCTTTTAGCTTATTGACATAAAACTAGCCAGTACAACTGCATTGTGCAATTCTGACATGAAATTTCCTCTTCTTTAATTTCAGAGTGATGGGAGATGTTATTCTGTATATATGTTTCTTATACTGGTTAATAAAGCACTGTGGCCAATGAGATAGCAAGATAGGCGGGGCTAGGAGACATGGAGGAAAGAGGAAGTAGGAGGGAGGAGTTGAGAAGGAGACCTGAGAGAAAGAAGATGCCGGTGGTGGCTCTCGGATAAGATGACCGGAAATACTTAGATAAGTAGATATGGGTTAATCATTAAACAGAGCTAGCCCATAAACAATAATGGTAACTGGCCAACAGGATTGTATCAAATACGGAGTCTCTGAGTGTTATTTGGGGCTCACGTGGTGGCGGGACTGTGGTGGCAGGACCCACTGCAGCTGGCAGGAAGAACCTGCTGTAACATCAGAGTATTTCTTTAATTATGGTCTTTCCCTTTATTTGGTTTATAATAATCACTAAGATTAGCAAAGTTGATGAGGTACAGAGCCTGCCAATTATTTCAGAGTTTTCAATCACTGATTCATTTCTGCTAGCATAACCTATGGTTCCAGAAAATGGCAGATAGGATCACTACTGGTTCTGCCACTACAGACCCTGCTACAGTCCTGGTAATATCACAAATAGTCATCAGATTGTCAGACCCCTTCATATGTCAACTCATTAATAAACTCATCCATTAATTTAAAGTCACTTAGCAACTACTGCCCAACCTTCTAAAGAGAAAATGAAGAATGTTCTAGGTGCTCTGTTTAGCATACTGAATGTTGTTGGGCCTTAACGATCTGGGAAATTATACTTGTTGAGTGGCAGCAGTTCAAGTTTAAACCACTATATAGTTGCTATTTTCTTTTCATCATTTCATTTCTTCTTGGAAACACCTGAGGACCTCATATAAACGAATGAAGCAGGGCCATTCTGGAACCATTAGCAGAATAGACTGTGGTTGCTTTCAGCCTTCATTTTTGCATGAAAGTACCAATAAGACTGTTTCATTCATAAGGGGCCTATTTTTGCTCTGCTATCATTGTAACCATTTAAATATAAAATCTTCTGCCATCTCTGTGTTGTTTTGTGGAATATTTTTCATGTGGTTTCTAGTAAATTCAAATAGAGTAGATATTGAAAGGCAGACACATGTAATATACTATTGATGATGAAAGGTCTCTATTTGCTTTAAAACAATAATGACTGGTGTAAGAGAAGACCTTCATTCATGTCTGAGATGAAGAAGTGGCCAGTCCCAGATTGTCCTCTGACTGGGAATGAAGAAGAAGCATGTCAAAACCTGTTGCATCCTTTCGCTGATGGGAGCTGTGATCTTCATTGTGGATTTTATGGAGGATTTAAGGATCTCGGAGTCCTAAACTATGTCTTTAGAACCTTGCCTGAGTACGCAGGACCCTGCCTGTGCAGGCAAACAACGAGAATGAATACAAGAAGAGCCAGTTGCATATTTCCACTAATTTTATTACTTGGCAAAATGGAAAATTTTGAAACCCTGGGTACCAGTGAGTGTTCTTGCATAGGGAGATGTGCTGAGGGATGGGGGTTATTCTGTCCAAGTACTCTGGCCATCAAGTTAACAAATGAGTCTCTTTGAAACACAACTAAAGCATCTCCCTTGCATCTCAATTCTTCCAAACAATGAATTCTACCATCCTTCTGTGCTGCTTTTAAAGAAAAATTTGTAAAATGCTCTTTTGGAGAATCAAATAAGATCAATTATACACAGCAGGAACAATATCCAAATAAATTCTTGTAGTGATGATTAAAACCTTCAGTTGAGAGTTCTGTACTTCATTAAAAAGCAAATGGCATCTTTCCCTATAAATGTGACATTAGAGGAAACTGGACCATTTAGCTGACATTAATAATTTTGCATCATTTTTATATTTAGAAAATTGTATGCTCCAAAACCACCCTATTGTAGGAATTTATTTGGTGGGTAAACTGCCATCCACAATTTCCATAGCCTCACACAAAGGAGAATACTTCCTGGGCAATTAGAGAATTCCACACTTTAAAGAATTAAAGTTGATTTAATGAAAGGCACTTTCTTCTGAAAACCATGCTGTTCTTCTATGGATGTCTTTTCAAACACCATGGTACCTAAGCAATTTAAAGAAATTTACTAATTTACTCACATTTACACTGTTGGTTGGCACTATTTCTGCAGGATTTTTCTCAGGCTTTGGTCTTATTACAATGGGTTGGTTCTATAACCTCTTTGCTTACTCCATGCCTATGTTGCTAAAACAGTCTTACTGACTGGAAATTGATAATTAACAGAAAGACTCTGCATTGGTTTGTAGCTCTTGAGCAGTGGTTCTCAACCTCTGACCCTGTTACAGGGGTCGCATAGCAGATATTCTGCATATCAGATACATATATTACTATTAATAACAGTAGAAGATTACAGTTATAAAATAGCAAAGAAAATAATTGTATGTTTGGTGGTCACCACAATATGAGGAACTGTATTAAGGGTCACAGCCTTAGGAAGGTTGAGAACCACTTTTCTAGAGTCTGTGAGGCTTGAGTCTATGAAAGCATCAGCATCCTGAGGCCAGTATGATGAGTGTTACATGGCAGAAGGCACCTTGGCAAAGAGCAAAACCTGTGTGTGTGTGTGTGTGTGTGTGTGTGTGTGTGTGTGTCTGTGTGTGTGTGTGTGTGTGTGTGACAGAGAGACAGACAGAGACAGAGAGAGACAGAGACAGAAAGAGAGAGAGAGAAAAGAAAAGAAAGGAAAGAAAATAAAGGAAAAGAAAAGAATAGAAGAGAAGGCAGAACTGGTCTTTTTATCAACAGCCTATTCTAGAGAAAATAAATTCTTCCTGGATAACAGCAGCACACGAGTGTTGAGGGATGAGTCCTCATGGCCTTAGACATCCCCTTAAAGGTCTTACCTTTTCATATTGTCACTGTACTGATTAAATTTCACCAGGAATCTGAGAGGAAAAAGTCAAACATTAGCACAAGGCAAATAAGAAATAAATAGGCTAGAGGGTAGAAAACTGTTATTGTAGACTTATTTTACTCCTCTACCCAAGGATAGTTTGCACATGATTCATATAATGAAATAAATTATATAGTATTATTACAGTGAGGATTCTCACATTTTGTGGGTTGGGATATTTATCTATCACCAATTCAAGAGTGATTTTACTCAAGACAATTGAGTTTATTATTTTAACACTTTTTAATACAGTGATATTTGGGGCTTTGAAATAGGGGAATGGCTTTGAGCAACTTAGAGACTAGCTCTGAGAACTGATACATATCTGGCTGAAGGCTCCTATTCCTGTCTTTAAAATTACCTCAACTCACCATAGGTTACTTAGTTCCCATTGCATGGAAGGCCACTTGGCCCATCCTTGTGTGAGGTAGGCATCCACAAATGGTGTCTGTCTTATCCAAACCATAAGATGATCTATGTCCCTCCTCAACAAAGTTTGAACATGCCTACATTATTTTGAGAAGTTGTATCTTTAACTCAGAATTGAAATAGCAGGGAAAAACACATTAAATCTGACAAAAATGTTCATTCCCAGAAGAAACTGCAGAAGATTTATGATCCTTATCTTTACTGGTTATTGAAATTCATATTTGTTTTGTCCTTTGGGCATAGAGTTATTTGAACTAAAAATAACTTATTAATTTAGAGGATTCCAATTACCAGCTTTTAGAACAGATCTACTCCATAATTTACTAACTTTGATGATTGATATATCTTCCCCAAACCTTTTTCAGTCATGACTATTTAAGCCTACAGTCTGCCATAGCTAAAGAAAAGGTTAAACAAAATTTTAACTAATTAGGAATTTATAGAGAGACCATAATCTACCAATATATTTTTTCCTGTAAATGTAGTGGAGAAAAACTATAATCAAGATATTCAGTTCAATATGGTCAAAAGTCACTGTGTTTGTGTGTGTGGTGGAGGTAAGGGTAACTATGGAAACAAACAAAACTGGTCTGAATTGGAGGAAATATTTATTAACATGGTGGAGAAGGGAGGAGGAACTCATCATAAATAAGGAAGTTGCAAATGAAATTGAAGATATTTTGAAGAAAACCAAAATTAGAGCCAAAAATGTAACTGCCTAAAATTATCATAAATGATACATATTCACACATGAAATGGATGTGATTATAAAACCATAACCTTTGGATTATCTAGGCTTTAAAGAAAACATATTTACTTCCATGTTTTATTCTCCAAGAAACTTAGAGCCCAATTTTCACAGCTATTACTTCTTGCTTTTGTCAAATTCTTTAAGACACTCAGTTCTGAACATGATTCTTGAATCAACCTCCCAGTTGCTAACCTTTAGCTTACATTTGTCCAAACTCATTGAGTAAATCATTACACTTAATTTCCTCTTTTAAAATCATGAACATGAACTATTTAAGAAAAAATAATGTGTGGCTTCATATGCGTCTATCTAAATATGATATATAGGACTTCTAATCAACAATAAAGATACTTGTCTTGTCTGTGTGCATACTGTATATTCTTATAATACTGCATTCCTATTTCTTCCTACTCTGAGGAAGAGCCAGAAGGTCCAGAGGCTATTTAGGTGTTAGGAGGATGTATCACTTTCATGTATACAATAGACTCTGAGTCTTCCTTGAGGCTACCAACAAGCCAGTATAGGTAAAGCCTCAGACTGAGTCTCCCACAATAGACACTGAATGAAGACTGTACATGTCACAGCTTATTCAGGACATGATATCAGGAAGTAAAGAGAGGAAAGTACATGGAAGTAAAAGAAGTGAGAGCACACAGCCACATTAGAACATGGTGATTGTTATGGCATGCGTCAGAGGTGACTTTTTCCCATAATTCCCACTTGTTATTGATTGAAGACTGTTTCAATGAACACAGTAATTTCAAGGATTACAGTCTGCCCTATGGGTCTGGAAACAGTCTGACATCACGGCCACATCTGAGGCCAAGGCAATGCCAAGAAAAAACAGTATCTAGGGAGTATGGAAGAAGCATCAGCCATGATAGCTACCAAAAGAAAGAGAGGGAATAAGAATTGGAGGAGTGCTTTTCTTCCTCACATTAATCCTTAGCATGATTCAGAAGTTTGCATTAGTTGGTTTTCTTTGGATAAGAGGCAAGAAGAAAGGTTTAAAGAGGACAATGACATTCGACTGTGGCTTTCTTAATTGTCTATTATATTCTTAGACTAATTGACATGTTAAGATTTTCATGAAAGAACATATTTCAAAGTCAAATATAAATGCCCTTTAGACTGCTGCTGTCACATACTCCTATAGCTCCTTTGAGACATGGTCATACATAGACTGTGGCTTCAAATTCACCATGTAGTTGAGGGAGATTGTGAATTTATGATCCTTCTGCCTGTACCTCCTAATATCTGGGATCACAGGCAACCTGTTTTTTATGTAGCACTGGGGATCAAAGGCTTGATTTCATACATGTTAGGCAAGCATTATACCAACTGAGCTACAACCACAGTCCTATACAGTACTTCCTTTTATTATTGTGTCTGGAGAGGCAGGTATTGTTAAACACCTTGTAAGCCATGAAGAAAAAGATAGCATGTGGGATGAGCCCTTTACCTCCTACTCTGTGATTACTTTTTGCCTGTAGCTTTTCTACAAGATACAGTCAGCCAAATTCTATCTGGTTCCTGTGCCCTGTAACACTTTCAATACTTGCCCCTGATCTTCTGATATAAACTTCAGGCTAACTTTCTTCCAGGCCTTCTGCCCTGATTCCTTTGTATCTCCAATACTCAGCTGCTGTCAACCTTGTGGGAAATAAAAGATTTTTATTTTACAGATCCCAAGCAAAGATCACAGACACAAACCTCGCTTAAAATTACAAAATCGATGTTAAAAAAAAGGATGGAAAAAAACCAGGAAACCCCCAGGTTGTCTAGAAAGTCCTCAGTTCAAAGGTAGTAATTCAGGGATGAGTCTAAGGATCTGGGTGTCAATAGAAGCTGGGTTTGACAGGAAATGAACGATCTCTTTCATGGTGATTTGGGACTCTTTGACTTTATGACCACTGGACAAGGTGAAACTGTGAGTGGGGGTGTTGGGGCTAATGAAAGAATGTGTAGAGGAAAACCATTAATCTTACCTCCCTCTAATACATGCTTCTTATTTTTGTGGAAGAAATTAAATAAACAAAGAAACTTGATTATAAACCTCAGCAGTTTAGTCCAAGAGTCTATTTAACACACAGCTAAACTGGTAAGAGCTAGCACAAACTCATTGCATATGGAAACTACTGGATTATATACTTTGAGAATATTAGCATGTGGACTTCTAGATTCTGCAGAAAGGGAGTGCTGGGGTGCTGTTGGTGTGGACTCTTCTGAAACCAATACAATCCAAGGCTCACTATTCTAAGAATATTCATTGATGTCTCTTCCTATAGAGTTGGCCCAATTTTGTCTTGATCCAAATGGAATAGTATGACTAATACTGACTACTTGTGTCATAAAAGCATCTTCCTCTAGTTTGTTGAGATAGTTCTATAATTCAACAGTCTACCATGCTAGCCCTACCTGAAGAATTACTTCAGACTCTTTTGTCCATGCAAACTCTCCTGTTCTTGTAGAATTTGAAGTCCTGCTCTGAAAAATTGTTATTTTGCCTTTGACTCCCCAGAACCTAAGTTTTCTCCAAACTATCAACCTCAACAGGAATCTTGCTAGGATGGCAGCACCAATCCTAGTTTTGCCACTGTTAGGTCATTCCTTGACTATGTTCTCAGGTTCCCAGCATCTTTACCCTCATGGATTTCCTAGGAACAGTCCTTGCAAACCAATAGCTCAGAATTCTTTATTGCTTCTCAATTTGTTCATGGTCTCATCTCAAAACATTTATTGCACATGGTCCTATGGTAGGAATAGAGCTCTTTGGTGGACCCAGAATGAAAATGCTAAATGTGCAACACCTGGGGAAAAGTTCCTCTGTCTTTAAGCAGAATTTTCTAATCTAGTGTATACACTCAGACCCAGGCCACACATAGCTACATTTGTTCTTAGTTTATTATTTTTACAGTGAATAACAAAAGATCACATGTCAGTTGCAACCCCAATGGATAGGTTATTGCTAAGTGAAGCACAGAGAAACTCCATGAGGTCACCCAACATGAGTTACAGGGAGGGGTAGCATCACTGAAGTCAAATAGAGAGAAGAAACAGGTGGACCACACTAAAGGATTACTTGATGTGGAACCTCTATTGTGGTGGTGGCCCAATGTCTGTCAAATTCTTGGATTTTTAGCTAATTCCTATTCTTCAACAATCCTGGTTCAGAAGCACAGGGTCATGGAGACATAGAATGAATTCATCTTAATTTTAGAGGTACCAGGAACATGGAGGAGGAATCTCTCTCCATACTGTTGACTGTGGATGCTGGTGGTGATGTGACTGCTGCCCATCTTGGACATGATGGTGAGGTCAAGTTATTAGGAACTGTGATGTTTTTCAGAGCATTTTACCACATGATGGACTGACAGATGTGGATCTCATCACTCATGTGAAAGAGAAACCAAAATCTAACAAAGCATCCAGTGAATTTCTTTAGTGCTACCATAAGAACAATGAAGTGAATCTTCTGGTAAACTCTAGATTTATAACATTTTTAATCATTTCTAACTTCACTCCATTTATCTTAGAATTTTCTGTATCCAACTTTTAAGAACAGGGATCACTGATATCCTAAGCACTAGTCATCTTCTAGACTTTGATCCTATATCCACTAGCCAAAGTATTTACAATGTTAACATTTCGAGAGAGAGAAGTGTACACCATTTTCTTCATATTCACGTCTGATCTTAGAGATTGGGGCACACTAAGTAATTCTGCTCCTTTGAGGACTAGTTACTAGCCCTTGTCTATTCCCCTAGGAAGAATAGACATTAGCCTATGCTAAGATCCAGAATATTCTTGAAGTCATGTTTTCTAATATATACTTTAGCTGCATTTTGTCTCAAAAACACAAAGGCCAGAGAAAACTTTTTTTCTCCTTTACTTGGAAAGTATACCTCAAAGATGCTAGCAAATTGTGTGTTTCATAGGTCCTGCCACACCATGCCCCTCACAGGCCCATCCACACCATGTCCTTCACAGGTCCAATCACACCATGCCCCTCCCAGACCCTGCCACACCATGCTTGCTTTCTGGCTTTGCCTGAGATCAAGTAAAATTGACAGGGGCAGGTGGCTATGTAGGATTTGGCAGACTGAAGGAAGTAAGAGGTGCTGTTTATACAGAATTGAATAAAAATGTTTGTAAATTCATTTTTCACAAGGAAACTGTGATTTAAATGAAGGGGATTTTCAAGCAATTTGCCCAGCTTCTGGTAAACATGAATTTGGTTCCTGTTTTTTTTTTTTTTTTTTTTATTTGCTTTAAAGTCTTCATCCAAGATAGTATCAGAAGAGCAGGAACAAATGGAGTAATTCCAGTTGCCCAAATCCATGCCCCCAGGCTCAGTGAAAACCTAGGCTTCAGTTGCAGGGTGCAGAGGAGCCAGCCTTTAGCTCAGCACTCAGAAGTCAGAGGCAAGGGAATGTCTCTGTGTTTGAGGGCAGCCTAGCCATCATAGTGAATTCCAGGCCAGCTAGGGCTGTATAATGGGATTCCCACCTCACCTCCTACAAATATCTTCAGATCCTGGAAGTTAATGTAAGCTTAACTTCTTGGATTTGCACTATAACCATGACTTAGCTATGAATGGAGTGTTGACTCATGGTCAAGATTATCAAACAGTTTCAGAATCTCTGGCTTACTCAAAGAGAACTGCTTTGTCAATCTCTACTTGTGGTGCTTTATTTATAATTTAAAATTTTTAATTCAAAAGTGGTCAAGTAATATGATAATAAATTCAACTGTGAACCAGAACCAATAGGTTCATGCTAATACATTGAATCTACAGATAGTTACTAGAAGGATTGTGCTAGGAAGGAAGCTGTTATCATATAAAGGTCAAGGTAAAGGGCAATATCCTTGGTGAAAGTCATATACTATGAAACCAAGATTGAGATATATTGTAAGTGTCAAATGTTTGTTATTTATGCCTAGGACAGGGTCAGAATATATTCCCCATGGATCCATCAGTGCACAGATGCAACAAGAAAGAATATGCATTCTTTTGTTACTCAGAAAACAGAGGGATCATATGCCAATCTTATCCAAGACAGATAGGTTAACATTTAGAATCTTGGGTTTTTTCTTTTCTTCCTTTTTTTTTTTTTTCTTTCTCACTTTGGACTAATCAGGACATGGCCAATCCTTAAATATGCTCAACCCAATGCTAAATATAACCATTAAAGTATTATAAAGAAGATAATATTCTTCTGGACCCAGACTAAGCTGGCTTAGTTTTCAAGTATATCAAAGTAACCAAGTCTTGTCAAAAGTTCTTGATCATGGAAAATAAAGAGAAAGGAAGCTCAGAGGCAAAGGCAGTGCTGCTTTTGCAGAGGACCAAGTTCCCAACACATACATGGCAACTGGCTGGAATTCTAGTTCTAGAGAAAGCCCTCTTCAGACCTCTGAGGGAACAAGGTGGGCATATGGTACACATACACACATGCAAACAGACACACATGAACATATTACTAAAAAAACACTCTTAAAATTCTTGATTGAGAAGTGGAATAAGATGTGTTAAAGTGAAGTTTAATATATTCATATACAGAATAACACCTCTAAAGGTTTTAATTGTATAGTTAAAATTCAGTTACACTGCAAGGTTATAGAATGCAGAGGAGCTTGGTTTCGGCACGTGATTTGGCAAGAGAGTACAAATAACTGCTTCTACAGATGTGTCTGTGAGAACATGCCACTAAATGTAAACATAGTTTATATATAAATGTGTCAAAATATCTGCAGAAACTAGTGCAACAACACTCAGCTCAGAGTGTACATATACACATGTACAAACACATATTCTTTCCACTGAACATATTAGATTTAACATTTATGTATGAAGAAATAAGACTGGTGCACATAGGATCTATTCATGAAACTACTTCAGCAATGTCTTTTTCAAACCCCATTTTGAGATCCCAGAATAAATGCCCTTTCTTGTTACAGCTGAAGCCCCAGCCAATTTTGCAAATGGTCTTGGAAAATTGCCCTCAGAATTGACTCTCTCTGGGGAAGGCTTACTGGTAGAGAAAGCAGAGACACGGGGGAGTTTCCAAAACCCAGAAAATGGCAAAGGAGAAGGCAGGAGGGTAACGTGGTACAGGTGGCACCAATTTCTCTTTGACCAGTAATACTATTATTATTAGCAACCGTTTCCACTCATGTGAAGAACAATTTTGTATTAATCCAATTTAACTCACAAAAATTGACAAAAGATCAGGGTCTATATTCCAGGCATTCCACTATGGGGAATTTATTCCTATTTAGGAACAAAGATTTTCTCTTTTAGAATCTGAATGCAATTGAGTATAACTTACCAAATATCTGAAGGGTCTGTAATGTACCACCTCCCATACTTGCCACTTTATTGAACTATTCAGAGGAGTAAAAGTTACCAAGTCAAAACTACACAATAGGACAACCAGGAGAGAACTGAGTGATTAATAATTGCAAACTGATTCAAAAAGATGGGCAGATCTTCAGTGCAAAGAGGGGGCTTGAAAGAACTCATCTAGTATAAAGAGATGTACAGAGATAAGAGCTTTGAGGGGCTTGTTCTGGGGGAACAAGATTCTATCACTACATTAGGATTATCTGGGAATATGTAAAGGAAATATTGAGAAGGCTCTCTTGTTCAGCAAAGATCAATCCAAACTGTTTTCAAGGTAATTTTCAAAAGTCAAGTAATATATTCACAAATAGCCCTATGATTTAAACAGACAATGAGTCTTACTAGTAAATATATTTGTGTAAAAGGATCTGAATTATTCTTTTAAGTAAAAGAAAAAAAGGAGAAAAACAAAAAAATGAGAGTGCTGCAAGTTTAATATTACCAGCTGAAGCTGCTCTGCCATCAAAGACACATTGCTGTGTGGGATTAGATAGAACTGAAGATATTTAAATACCCAAGTATTTAAATAAGTACTATAAAACAATAGCAATGAAACAAAATATTGAAAACAACAATAAACAGGTAGAAACAAAAGAATTAAAATAAAACCAACCTCATGTATGTTATGTGTCATAAAAGGAAGAAAGTACTGGATGGATGGATGGATGGATGGATGGATGGGAGAATGGATAGATAGATATATATATAAAAGCATCATAAACTATATAACATTAAAGAGTAAAAAAAAATTCCATTTTACCAAGACTTGAAACCTATTTTCTACAACAATGACTGTTCTGGCAAGATATACCTACTAGTTCCATACTAGAATGATTGATATTAGAGCAATCAATGTTTTTCTGATTGACTCTAAGGCTGATTCCACAAGATGGAATAAATGACACTGTTACGGGAGGAAATCCTGTGGGTAGATAGGTTATGGGCTCTAAAAATTTCACTGTTATTATTCTGCTAAATGGACATAGTATTTAAACTAATGACTTACTGCTATACTCAAATCAGCATGCCTCTCACCTCTCATCAGAGAATTTTCTTCTTTCAGTAGATGGTAATTGGCATAGGGACCTCACCTGATCAAGATCCAGAAAATAAGAGATTATGAGAGTATTTAACCCTAGGCAGGATTATATACCACACACCTTCCCCAAGGCTCAGAGATCTTTCAAAGATCATGGGAGAGTTTGGTCTAAGAGAAGAAGGTGGAGATGACTAAAAGAAACAGGATTTTCTGGATACAATTGGTCAGTTGCACATATGAACGCACAGTAATTGTGACAGCCTTCACAAGAACTGTGCAAGTTCAAACCAGACAAAATCTCAGCTTGTAAGGGGGAAGTGAGAACAAAGTCCCACCCCCTAACTAAGGAGCTATTGGCATACATAGTCAATAGTATAGGGGGAGTCAGTTTCTTTACTTTCTCTAAGGGTATGACTGGAAATGGTAGATCAACCATGCTTAAGCAGGCACTATAGCCAATAATATTTGGGCAGCACAAATTGAAACTAATGGGTGTTAAAGAACAACAAGACAAAAAATAAAAACAGGAATTTGGGCGAATAAGAAGGTAGAGGTGTATCTCGGGGGAGGTGTGAACATGATCAAAATACCTTGTAAAAAATTCTCTTAGAATACACCTTGTATCCTAAGTTCCTCTGGTGGTGAGAATTATAGGCTGGTGATTCTTTGCTCTAGGTCTAAAATCCATATATGAGCGAGTATATACCATGTTCTTCTTTTTGTGACTAGGTTACCTCATTCAGGATGGTTTCTTCAAGTTCCATCCACTTGCCTGAAAATTTCAAGACTCCATTATTTTTTACTGCAGAGAAGTATTTCATTGTTTAGATGTGCCACATCTTCTTTATCCATTCTTCAGTTGAGGGTCATCTAGAAGGGGGAAGGGAAAAGTTCCCCAGAGCACATGGAAAGTGGCAGGGGGCAGTGAATGGAGATAACACTAGGAGAAAGAGAAGGAGAGGAGAGGAAAGCACGTGCGACTAGGAAGATTGAGTCAGGGTAGGAAACTGAGAGAGAGAGAGAGAGAGAGAGAGAGAGAGAGAGAGAGAGAGAGAGAGAGAGAGAGAGAGAGAGAGAGAGAGAGAGAGAGAGAGAACATAAAAGAGGGAGCCATTATTGGTTTGAAGAGAAAACTGAACCTAAAGAAAGGTCTAAAGACCTACAAGACTGACTCCACTAACAATTTGAGCAACTGTGGAAAGGCTACCATAAATACCCTCCCCTGATAGTGAGAGCAACAACTGACTTATCCAGCACCATGGAGCCCTCATCTAGTACCTGTTGGAAACAGAAGCAAACACCCATAACTAAACACTGAGTCGAACTAGCATTCAGATGCAGAAAAAGAGACAACAAAACCAGGTTGCAGAAACACATAAAGACAGCTGACCTGATCAAGGAGGAGCTAACGGGGCCCCCAGACTGATAGCTGGGAATTCAGCATGGGACTGACTCAGACCCCCTGAATATGGGTTTCAGCTTGAAGGACTGAGCAATTTAAGGGGCCCCAGACAGTGGAACCAGGATGTATTCCTGGTGCACAAAAGGACCTTGTGGACACATCCCCCATGGAGGCATACTCCCTTAACCTAGAGACAGGAGAGAGGTCCTGATCCCTGCTTCAAATGACTTGACAGATTTACATGACCTCACCTGGATAGCATAGCCCTACATGTGGAATGGGGGTGGTGAGATGGGAGGGGAGGGTGGCCAGGGTGCATGTGAGGGGGCAAAGAGGGTAAGAGGGAGGGAGGGATCGAGAGGAAACTGGATCGACATGTAAAATAAAAAAAAATTAAATTCTCAAAAAATTAATGAAATAATTTTTAAATTGTACTTAAATTTTAATTAAATAGCCACATGGAGACAACTGGAAAAATGGCTAAAGAATATATGTTTTATTTATATACATGTATTTTAAAAAAATAATTCTGAGCTAGGTCAGCATTGGAGACTCAAGAAATAACAAAGGATAAAGAGATGACATTATTTAAATTGTATTAGCAGATCATTTCATTGCTGTGTTAGAAATCAATACAAATATTAAAAAATGATAATGTCTGGAAATAGAAAGTTATGTCACTTGTGGGTCAAAGTAGAAACCATAGCAAGAAGCAGAAAGTACTACAAAAGTATTAAAAGCTACTAAAACAAATGGAAATCAAATCAAATTTATAGGAAAACCTTGGCCTTATATAATGCTCTATTGTTTTCTTAATGAGCCAGCCCATAAATTAGAAATATGTATGTATATTTGCAGGTTGGTGTTCAATGTGAGGACCTCATGTGATAAATAAACCTAATGGAAGGAGGAGAAAAGTGACACAAGAGAAAAGCTTAAGAAAAGATTTAAAATGTAAGGATAACCAACAGTAATAAAATCTGGCTTTCTGAAAAAATGAGAATTAGATGTAACCTGGAGAGGTGGGGGGGGTGGAATAAACAAGATAAGGAACAAAGTGGGAGTTTGTGGAGACAGTAAAAATGAAAGACAAGAAAATTTTAGTAAGTTTAGAAGTAATTTGACAGATTTATTTATTTATAATTCTTTGAAAATTCCATATATGTATACAATGCATCTTGGTAACTCCCCCCAACCTTCCTTAAAGCTCTCCCTGAACCCCTCATCTCCCTTCCAGCTTCATACCACTTCTTGTTTTCAATGTAGCCACTGAGTACAATTATTGTCTTGATTTGAGTCAGGGTCACACTAGCTAGCCAAGGCTGGCCTCAAACTCATGCAGTCTGTCTGTGTCAGCTTCCCAAGTGCTAATATTACGAGCTGTGAATGATGATGCTCAGGAATTTCAGAATATGTAAATGTATTTTTAAACCAATGCATCTATTTCAAGTTACTCTAACTAGATATTACAAAGCCTGGATGGCCTATTGATATTAGAGAATGTAGGACAATTTTAATTTTGAAACAATTATTATTTGATCAATACTAAAAATATGCAGAAATAAATGATTATAAGATGACAATATTGGCTACCTAGAGGATGCATAAAAATACAAAATGTGCTGATATTATATACATATTCATACATATATATAATCTGTATATATAGTATATATACATAAACACATACACACACACATATATATATGTGTGTGTGTATATATATATGTATATATATATATATATATATATATATATATATATATATATATATATATTAAAAAACAATCACAATCAAACCTATTAAGGTAACATACCTGGGGAAAGTTCTTATAAAAGATGTTTGGGAATTTTACTGAAAATGCAAGAACATTTTAAAGCCACTAAGGAAAACCAAGATGAATAGAGAAAACACAGGTAATTATAAGAGCTCTATGGAAGAAATGTGTCATTCTCTTAGTTGACCATAAATTGAAACTTAAAAGAAAAAGAAATGGTTTTAAAAATATTTTCAGAAGATAAATTTTACATTAACTATAAGAAGACAAGACTCGTCTGGAAATAATACTTCCTTAAATACTAATTTTTATCTAGAATAATCAAAGATTATTCGAATTAGAGAGATTGCTCCTTGGTTAAGAGTGCTTGCTGCCTTTAAAGGACCCAGGTTCAGTTCTCTGCAATCACAGAGAAGCTCATCACTATACTTAACTACAGTTCCAGTGGGACTAATGCCCTATTCTGGCTTCAATGGGCACCAGGCATGCAGATATTACATATACATATATTCTAATAAAACACTCATACACATAGAAAAAAGTATTGAAAAGATGCATGTAGATAGCCGTTCAGTCACACACACACAAAAAAAAAAACCACACAGAGGCTTATATTAATTATGAAATATTTGGCCTATTGGTCAGGCTTATTACTAACAAACTATCACAATATAAGTCAATCCACAATTCTTACCTATGTTTTGCCACATGGCTTATTACCTTTTCTCAGTAAGGCATTCTTATCTTGCTTCCTCTGTGTCTGGCTGGCAACTGCATCTCTGTCTTTCCTCTTCCCAGATTCTCTTTGTCTGATGGCCCCGCTTATATTTCCAATCAGCATTTTATTAAACCAATATGAGTGACAAATCTTTTCAAAAAACAAGAACATTATCCTACATTATTTCCCCCCCCCCTTTTTTTTCTTTTCAAAACAAGAACCCTGAACCTAATCTCCGTTGTTTAGCTTTTTTCTTAACAACTTATAACCTACACACTACACAAACAGATATGAACATCCACAACCTATTTTGGGGGAAGGGTGAGGAGGATGTGGGCATAGTTTTTTAGGCTATGTCCCTTTTTATTTTATCATATGTATATTCTTCTTTTTTTTCTTTTCAGAGTAGATTCAATAATCTACCCTTTCATCCTACATCTGTATTCCCTATTTTTTTCAAAAAAAAAAATTGAATCTCATCTCCTTTGTTCAGCTTTCTTCCTGACCATAACCAACAAAAGATGGGCATAAATGAGACAGGTACATGTAGGTCCATCACAACCAGACACATGATGGAATGAAGCTGACCACTAAAAATATTAAGAACCAAGCATAAACATTTCTATAGGAGCTGGGGTTTATTCCCTGGAGCACAGAAAATGCATCAGTGGCTACACTACTGAGGAAAATGACAGCTCCTTCCTCAAGCAACCTCATAGTCCCTCAGTGAATTGTGGTGTCACATGATCCCCTCACCCATCAACAAAGGAATGTTGAGGGGCCCAGTTTTGTGCAGGTCTTGTGTAGATAACTACAGACACTCTGAGTATATAAATGCAATGGCTATGTATGTTCAGAAGACATTATTTCACAGCACATTTCCCCATAACCAAGCTCACATTTCTATATTTTGCTGAGTTGGAGCTAGAGATACAGATGGTCCCTTTAAGGACTAGTACCCAACAGCCACTTATTCTCAGCACTTTGACTACTTATACGTCACAGTAACCTCCATAAATGTGCTAAAGGAAGTTTTTTTGACTGAACTTGAGAGTAGCACTAATCTATGGCTATAAACCTATGTATTTAGAATGCAGCATACAATAGATAGCATGTCTATTTAGCAAAATAGCTAGTTGGTTCTCCCCAGGGTTTACAATTTTTTAACCTGTGAGCTTTTAACTTAGATTACAGTACCAGTCATGAGTTTCCTCCTTTGGAATGGGTCTCAAAGTCAATCAGAAAGCTATTGGTTACCCTTTAATAATTGTGTCACTATTCCACCATTAGATATATTTAGAAAGAAAGAGAAACAATCATAATTAAACTCAATGGGTAACAAAAATATGGACATGAAAATAGAATGGAATTTGTGGGTAAGAATGGTTCAGCAAGAGAGGAAGACTATGAAGGAAGGTAATTTGGAGAGGGAATTGACAAAATTCATTATATATTTACATGAAGCCATAGAAGAATATGGAACTATTTAATGTTCCCATTAATTAGTACTATTGAAAACTGTTAAATGACAGCAAATTATACTGATGCAAGTCAAAATTGAAAGCTTAATGAAAATGATGTACATACAATTTCAATTTTCTTAAAAAAATCTATATTCAGAATAGTATTTCTCAATAAAAATGTAGATTTATAATATTTCTAAGGATTAAGATTAGTATGGAGGGACAATTTATTGTGGAAAGCTAATAAAGCCCTTAATGAATGAACATTGTTGTGAACACAGTCATGTCAAGGACCCCAATACCTCAGACCATGGGAATGGCAAAGCCTTCCTTCTCCTGGTCCTTGTGTAGATGTTTGACAATGAGTGACAATGTATTCCTCCTGGATTTAGATAGCCAGAGATTGTTGCCTTACAGAGTCCTTATACCAAGATTAGGTAAAATGCCTCTTTGTTCGGTTGCATACAATCAGCTCACCTCTGAGATTCAGGTGTATAAGGTAAGTGTCCTGAATTTCTGGGTTCCTGGTGAGGAAATGTATGTATGTATGTATGTATGTATGTATGTATGTATGTATGTATGTATCAGAAGAAGTGACTGGAAAAGGAACCATCAAGAGAACAGATGGAGAAGGTAGAAGGAACCAAGCAATAATGATAATAGAATTGTGAAAAATCTCACAATGTTACCCATTAATTCTCATTCTAACTAAGTGTATAAATTATTTTAAGTTTTATTGTGCTTTAGTATACATGAACTGAAATTGTAACTCACATTTGACTTCAGAGTAGTATTTTGGTTTTTTTACTAACCACCAGGAATATCTCTTCCATTACCTCTTGCCTTTGTCAGAAACTCTTCTCACGTGAATCAAATTGAAGAGTATATGTAGACTAGAACACTTACATTTGCTGGGATTTCTTCTAGGGAAGTGTACCTATCCTGGGTGAAGTTCAGAATGCAGCTGGAAGGAACAATTCCAGCTCCCCTGGACCACATAACTATTCCAATCAATCTTTACACTGCTGGGAACTCTCTTCTTCCACCCGTCCCAAATAATTTCTACAAGGGGAGAGTGATCAGCAGTATATTGGTCCAATCTAATTAAATATTTGCTTTTGACATTAGCCCTGATAAACAACATGACAGCAATGAAAACATCCCTGGTTGTTAAATGATTTTCATGTTTACTCTAAATGTGCCTCCCAGTAGTTTCCACTTTAAGGTATAAGTCTGTCCTTGGATGTAACTGGAGGTTTCTATCCCACCTGGTCCCACAGTGGCTTTGCACCAAATAAACAAATGGACAGTATATTAATTATAAATCTGGTGGCCAATGACTAAGGCGTCTTATTAGCTAGCTCTGTCTTAATTCCCATAACTACTAATGTATGTTTTTCTTTTTTTTTAACTGATTAATGACTATTTTCATTTAAATTAGAAACAAACTTATTTTACATATCAATTTCAGTTCCTTCTTCCTCCATGCTCCCAAGCCCCCCACTGAACCCAATCCTCCCCCACCCCCACCCTGTCCTGATGGGAGATGTTATCTTGTAAATATGTTTCTCATACTTGTTAATTAATAAAGCACTGTTGGGTCAATGAGATAGCAAGATAGGTGGGGCTAGGAGACAAGGAGGAAAGAGGAGGTAGGAGGGAGGAGTCAAGATGGAGACCTGAGAGAAAGAAGATGCCGGCTGCAGCTCCCGGATAAGATAACCACGTGGAAATACTTAGATAAGTAGAAATGGGTTAATAATTAAGGCAGAGCTAGCCCATTAACAATGATAGTCATTGGCCAACAGGATTGTATCAAATAGAGAGTCTCTGAGTGTTATTTGGGGCTGGTGCGGCTGTGGGCCCAGACTGGTGGGTTGGCGGGCTGGCGGAAACATACATGCTACAGATTGGCGCCAAACCTGCTGTAACACTGTCCCACTCCCTATCCTCTCTGCAGGGAAAGTGAAGCTTCCATGGGGAATCATCAAAGTCTTTCACATCATTTGGGTCAGGGCCTAGGCCTTCTCCCAATGTATTGAGGTTGCGAGAGTATCCCTCCATAGAGGAATAGGCTCCCAGAATCCATTTGTGCACTAAGAATAAATACTGGTTCCACTGCAAGAGGCTCCATAGACTTCCCAGTCCTCCTAACTAACTCCTCACCCAAGTTCAGGAGGCCTGGTTCGATCCTATGCTGGTTCCCCAGCTGTCTGGCTGGGGTTCATAACTCCCACTTGCTCAGGTCAGCTGTTTCTGTGGGTTTCTCCTAGCATGGTCTTGACCCCTTTTATCATCACTCTTCCATCTCTACTACTGGATTCCAGGAGTTTGGCTCAGTTCTTAGCTGTGGATCTGTTTCTGCTTCCATCAACTACTGGATGAAGGCTCTAGAATGGCAGCTGAGGTAGTCATGAATCTTATTATTGAAGAAGTGAATTTAAGGTAGCCTCTCCACTATTGCTTAGATTCTTAGTTGGGGTCATTATTGTGGATTTCTGGACATTTCTCTAGTGACCATTTTCTCTTTAATCCTGTTATGGCTCCCTCTATTAAGGTATCTCTTTTCTTGCTCTTCTCTATTCATTCCCTGACTCAATCTTCCTGATCCCTTTTGTTCTCCTTTCCCTTATTCTTCTCCCCTCTTCTTTCTCCTTTCTCCCTCCCCCATCCTCTGTTCCTCGTGCTTCCAATTTTTCAGGAGCTCTTGTCATTTCTGCCTTCTCCAGGAGACTATTCATTTCTCTCTTAGGGTCCTCCTTGTTTCTTAGCTTCTCTGGAGGTATGGATTATAGGATGGTAATTCTTTGCTCTATATCTAACATCCATATGTGAGTGAGTACATACCATGCTTGTCTTTCTGTGCCTGGGTTACATCACTCCTGTATATTTTTTGTCTGTTTATTCTTTCATTCCTTTAAGAGATTTTCTCATTTCCTATTTGAGGGTCTCTATTATCTTCATAACATTGTTTTAAGGTCATTGTCTTCTACTTCATCTGCACTGGGATGTTCATGTCTTGCTGGTGTAGAGTTCCTAGATTCTGATTATGGCATATTGTTTTCTCAGTTGTTTAATGTGTTCTTATACTGTAGTCTTCCCATCCCTTCTTCCAGTGGGTGCAGTTGGGGTTTCTCCCTCTCCTCTTGTCTCCCGGTGGATATAAGTGGGCCAGGAATTTGATTCAGCAACTCTGGATGGTCTGGCATGCTGGGGTGTGTTTACTACCCCTCCCCTTTTTTTGGCTTTTTGTAATGTGGGATCATCTATTACCTATATTTTTGTGGGTGTAGTTAACTTCCTTGATTTGGAGTTTTCCTTCCAGTACTTTCTGTATGGCTGGATTTGTGGATAGGTATTGTTTAAATCTAGTTTTGTTATGGAATATCTCATTTTCTCCATCTATAGTGATTGATAGCTTTGGTGGGTATAGCAGTTTGGGCTGGCATCCATGTTCTCTTAGTGTTTGTAGAACATCTATCCAGAACCTTGACGTTCAGAGTTTCCATTTAGAAGTGTGCTTCTGATAGGTCTGCCTTTATATGTTACTTGGCCTTTTTTCTTTGATATTCTTTATTTATTTATTCTACATGTTTGGTGTTTTGATTATTATGTAGTGAGGGAGCTTTTTTTGGGTCCAGTCTATTTGGTGCTCTGTAAGATTCTTGTACTTTCATAGGCATGTCCTTCTTCAGGTTGGAAAAGTTTTCTTCTATGATTTTGTTGAATGTTTTCTGCACCTTTGAGCAGGGCTTCTTTGCCTTCTTATATACCTATTATTCTTAGGTTTGGTATTTTCACAGTGTCCTATATTTCCTGTGTATTTTGTGTTAAGAATTTGTTGGATTTAAGATTTTATTTGGTAGATGAATCTATTTTCTCTAATTTATCTTCAGCACCTGAGAGGCTCTCTTCTGTGTCTTGTATTCTCTTGGCTATGCATGCATATGTAATTCCTGATCATTTACCCAGATTTTCTATTTTCAGCATTCCCTCAGTTTGTGTTTTCTGTATTTTTTCTATTTTAGTTTTCAGGTCTTGATCTGTTTGAATTGTTTACAATCTGTTTGATTGTTTTTCTTGGCTTTTCTTGCTTTCTTTAAGAGATTGATTGATTGATTGATTGATTGATTGATTGATTGATTGAATTTTTTGGTTCGTCTTTTCCTCCATTTCTCCCATTTTTGTTTTTTCTTCTATTTCTTTAAAGGATTTTCTCATTTCCTCTTTGGGATTCTTGATCATCTTCATAAAGTTGTTTTTAAAGTCATTATCTTCTGCTTCATCTGTTTTTGAATGTTCAGGTTTTGCTGGTATAGAATCCCTAGACTCTGGTGGTATCATAATAGTCTTTCTGTTGTTGAATGTGTTCTTATACCATCATCATCTCATCGCTTCATCCAGTTGGTGCAGGTGGGATCTCTCCCTCTTCTGATGGATATGGGTCCAAGGCTCTCTCCAGGTGGGTACAGGTGGGGCAAAGATTCCAATAGCAGCAGATGCTAGATGGAAGTCTCTTCCAATGGATGCTGGTCCAAGATAGGAATGGTGGCAGATATTGGATGGCTGGGTCTGCCTCCTGGTCTCTCTGGGGGACTTGGTGGCAGGACAGGTCTGGGGCCTCATTTCAGGGCACTCCATCAGGGAAAGCTGGGCAGGAAACAGCCTTGCACTCACATCTTACTGTGTGCTAGTCCAAGACTGTGATGGCAGCAAATGCTGGATGGCCGGGTCTGCTTCCAGGTCTCTTTGGGGGATTCAGTGGCTAGAAGGGACTGGAGGTTGCATTTCAGAGGACTCAAACAGGGAGAGCTGGACAGGAAATGGCCTGGCGCACACCTTTTCCAGCAGGTGTTGGTCCAAGATAAGACTGGCGGTAGATGCTATATGACTGAAACTGCCTCCAGTTCTCTCTGGGGGATTCAGTGGCAGGATGGGACTGGGGCGCATCTATGTGTTTTCTACACATCCTTATCTTACCAGAGAACACCTAGCACATCCTATCTTCCCGGGCTCTACATGGTATCTTTTCCTAGCGGCTCCTCTCTGACTCCTTCCCATCCTCCTCGTCTCTAAGCCCCGCCTATCCTCCTGCCTCTACTGGACAATCAGTGTTTTATTCATCAACAAATAAGAAAAACATATATACAGAAGGATATCCTCTACCACTTGGAAATAATTGGATATGGTGGCCTCTCATCTTACCTTTAGAGTTTGAGGAGTGCACATGACTCCTGGGTGATCTTTGTGTCAAACTAGATAGACTGAATTGTTTTTCAGTAGACAGTGCTTTCCTGTATTATAACTTGGCAAAGAGAATACAGTTCTCTCTTTGCCTGTTGCTTTTTGTGCTTAAGTCTTAAAAAGAACTCATAAATTGCAAACTAACACATCTAAATGACACAGTTACTCCAAGGTGTGCTCTCTCGCTCACAAGCCAGTGAAGACAATGAAATTTCGATCAGTTCATAGATGATCGTTTGTATCTTCTTGAGAATAATAACAAACACACACATGAGAGAGAGTGTGTGTGTATGTGTGAGAGAGAGATAGACAGGCAGAGACAGAGATAGAAGAAACAATAGCATTTGAGAATGAAAACTGGTAGCACATGTACTCATGGATATTTTGTTTTCCTGGACATATTACAGTCTTTCTATAAGCACAGAGGTAGTAAAGTGACTGAAAAAAAATTAACAGAAAATAGTATTAACATGAGAATGTGATCAGTATGGTATTAAACATTATAAGATTAATGAAATGTGTATGACTATAGACACACATATGCACACACACACACACACACACACACACACACACACACACACACAACCTCACATAACACCACAGAACTTCAGTGCCTGTCTCTTCTCTACTTTTGTCATTGTGAGCATCATATTGGTGGTAAGATAAATGCCATTTTCCCCCAAAACCACATTTGTTCTCTTAGCTTCCCCAAGGGGAAATAAGCTTTCATTATTTCCAATTTCTGTTGGGAATTGCAGAAATTTGTCTCAGTTATACTGAAAAATGGGCAGATGGTCATCTACATGTGACAGGAAAGAAGTAGGTGGCAGGATAATTGCTGTAACATGCCATGGTAGAACGTTGCTGGAATTTAATACATTCTAATACTGGGTAGTAACTGATTGGGACTTCTGGACTTTCAACCTAATACCTAGGGTCATATTAAGTGATTAAAAACTTGGCTTGTGTGAGGTATGGTTGACTTTCTGAGAAGCATTTGTTTCTGGTGTTTTTGTTTGGCTCACATACACTCAAACAGTCAAGACCCTAGTAGATGAGGCCAATGGAGGGACCTTGTCTCAAGTCTCAATGTAGACCCAAAGGAAAAGCTAAACTGCTCTTAAAAAATTAGTTGGATAAACTCTTAACCTTTAGCAGTGGGGTGTTGGTTTTCCTGGCCAGGCTGCTGAACTCTGGTAACACTAGACTCTTGGTCCCCAGGGAAGTGCTATGCATAGCATGTCTAAAATGTGGCTTGGAGCTACAGTAACACAAGTGGGCCTTCTGTTGTCAGCAAAGACCAGAAAATCTTTGTTGGTCTCCTGCATTCTTTTACTCAACACTAGTCCCTCCTCCCCACTAAAATCTATGCAAGTGGTGCTTGTAAATCGCCTAGTCTGCCTGCCAACATTCCAAATGTTTCCTAGGAAATGTGGTCACTCTGGGTGCCTAACTTTGCTTGGAAAGGTCATGGGCAAATGTAGGCTATAAATACCCTGGTGTTACAGCTGGTCTGTTACCCCCGTCCCAAAATACCCAGTACTCAACCTACACAAAGTTAGCTTTCCTGGATTTACAATTCAAGCTGCATGCTTAGGGTATAAGAAGTTATGGTGAAGGGTGATGGGGGGTCATATGTAGAGAAAACACAGAACAGTTAATAACACAACCACCTTGAATTCTTAGAAATACCTATTAAAAAAGCTAAATCACCGAATCTAAACATTAACGGTCTATCTGATCAACTTCAGATTGAGAGTTTGGGTCACATACTTTCCCTACAATGTTCTATTCTCTGACCTGTCATCCCTATCATGAAAAGCAATGCAGAAGGACCTAGCCCTTTCCCAGCAAATATCTTTTCCTGTGGCCGGCACAGAAGGTGAAAAGCTCTCTTGGGTTGTTACTCTAACACTTGACATCCATTAGTTCTACTGAGAAGGAAATAACAAAATACTAGGACAAGCTAACACATTCCTCTCCTATACTTAAACTTGATCTTTATCTGTGATCACTGCTTGGCCATGGAAGGTAACTTGAGGATTTTATTGGAAGCAAGGGGAAGAAGCATCCAGATCTCAGTATTAGCAAAGAACTGGCAACGTGTAAATGTCATCTTGTATGTATGCATTATTTCCCTAATCTGTTTGACTTCAACAGCTTTGGCTATAGTGATTGCCAGAGACAAATAACCCAGATATTTTTTAGAAAATGATTCACGGCTGGCAAGATGGTTCAGTGGGTAAGGGTACTTGCTTCTAAATCTATGACCTGAGTTCAATCCCAGGGACTCACATATTTGGAAGGAGATAACTGATTTATGCAGGTTGTCCCCTGACTTCCATGTACTTGCTATATAAACACAACAAACAAACAGATAAATAATGTAAACAGAAATAAAATACCTGTGAGAAAATTACCCACTAAATTCAAATGAATTAGTTAGATCCTGGATAAGTCAAGGAAGTTGTTTGCTGGGTATAGAGAAAAATTTGGAGAGGCAAATAGATCCAGTTAATAAGAAACCAAGATACATCAAGCTCATCAAGGTCTTTACACATGCCATTGGCCTGTAGGAGCAGTCTAAAGAAAGAAAGCAGGTTTTACTGCCAAGATACATTTTTTTTTGTAGAGTGCTATAAAATTCATTTCTCTCATGTGTTGTCTTCTTTGAGGAAGGGCAGAGAGCTGGAAGGAACTCACAATACCCCTGGTTGGGAAAGAAGGGAGAAAAGCAAGCTTTGTTCTAAAGAAGGGATGCAAAGACCATTCATTTGTTAGATATGAAAGCCAAATCAAAGAAGATGACAACTCAAGTAGTTCAGGGAGCTGACACAAGAGCATTCCATTCCAGTCCACATCTTACTCTCACTGAGAGCCTCCTTCATAGAGTTTGCAGTAAAGCATACTTAGCACTTAATAAGGGGTACAATAGTGTGAGAAGGGATTAGACTGTGATGGCCACTGAATGTGGAGCCTGCTCTGTTGCTTGTTTTGGATGCATTCCCCCACATTCTCTAAGGTCCAGTCCATACACTGCTACTTTATAGAAATTATTCTCCTCTCGTTAGGTAACTCTCAAATTGGTGTGAAAATATGAGATGATAACAAAGATTTCCAGTGATTAGTATGTGCTGGGTTGGGTTCCGTGTGCTTCAGATATCAAACCTCATGTAGTTTTTATAGTAAATCCATAAAGTAGCCAGGACTTCCTTAGTTGGTGAACAAAGGAAGATATGGGCACAGAGAGCTAGGCAGCTGAGAGGGAGAATTAAACCTAGTGATCTGCTTTGGAGTTGGTTTTAGTTCCTTTCTAACACTCTGGCATTCAGAAGGACATTAAAGCTATCTCTTTAACACTGGTAATTAATTGTATTCAATATTCAGAAACTAAACATGAAAATACAAAGGCTCAAATGTTTAGCTCATACCCCCTGCTTCATGAACTTGTGAAATCCTCACAGCAACCTCATAAACCAGGCTGTGCTAAGCTCTGCAGCTTAAAGACAATACCGGCACTCTAGACAATGGAATACATTCCACCTGGTGGAATTAAAAGGTGCAGTAGGACTTCATGTTTAGGACAATCCAAAATTACACATCTTTAAACAAGGTACTCCTTCAGCCCCAATCTATTTATTTATATCTCAATCTCTTCTCACAAGATGAATCAGGAGTTGTTAATTTGCCATATTTTCATCCTTCAGAACATGTTGGAGTCTGAAGAAATTTTATGCTTATTACTAGATAAGAAAGGACAGGAGAGTGGGGAAATAGATAAAGAACAATAAAAGCAACAAAATTCTTACTGAATGTCCAATGCTGTGCTGTGGAAGCCAGCTCTGGTTATTAATTAACAGTGCAAGTGAAGAGGGCCTGTTCTTTTTAAGCTAGAAATAAGTTTTAAAAAGAAGGTAAGCAAAAATCCCAGAATTCTTGGAAAGGAAACATTTACATTTAAACATACTTTACACACACAATGAAAACTGCCAATTTCAGTTTGTATTGACAAATAAATACACTTCAGTACCTCCAACAAGCACCTCTTCCTAGAAATTTAGCCAAGGTTACAGCTGAATTGGTTTCTGTCTTCTTGAGACTGAGCATGCAATATGGTGTCCATAGACATCATGTGATGTGCTTACATTGCATCAGTATTAGGCAGTAGACAGTAGTCTGAACCTTTGCTTTGATGAGTAATATGTTTTGTAGACACACCTTTGCATGGGTGTGTCAGCTTGTGCATCCATTCAGCAGATGAGTGAGAATTAGTTTATATCCAGTGTTTGGTAATTATGAATAATTTCAAGAGCATGTTCATAAATGAAGTTGTACATATAAGTGTAGATTCAACTTAATAAACAGGAATTTGTTTCCCAGTGTAACTGGTGCTATTTTTCATTCTTATCATAATGTATGGAAATAACCTCTAGTTACCATCCCCATTTTCTGCATTTAACAAAGAACATTCTCTTCCTTCCTCCTCTCATTCTTTTCACATTCCAATTCTCATTTTCATTTGGTTTTAGCATTTGTAATATAAAGGTTTGTCATTGTCTCTATTTCGGTTTTCAGGTTTTAAATTGTTTGAATTGTTTCCTTCATCTGCTTTATTGTTTTTCTTGGCTTACCTTGCTTTCTTGAGATTTGTTCATTTCTTGCATTTTTTCCTTGGTCTTTTCCTCTTTTTCTTCCAATTTTTTGTTTGTTTTTTCTTTCATTTCTTTAAGGGATTTTCTCATATCATCTTTGAGGGCCTCTATCATTTTCATTAAGTTATTTTTTAGGTCACCCTCTTCTGCTTCATCTGCTTTGCTGTGTTCAGGTCTAGTTGGTGTAGAGTCCCTAGATTCTAGTGGTGTCATACTGGTAGTTCTATTATTGAGTGTTGTCTTGCATTGCCGTCTTCCAATCACTTCTTCTAGAGGAGGCAGGTGGAGACTCTATATATATATCTTCCTTTCCTGGTTGGTGTTGGTGGTTTAGAACTTCTGTGTCAGTAACTCTGCATGATCTGAGCTCTCTTGGAAGTCCCTCAAGCAGAGGCCACAGCAGGGCCAATGATGGGGGGGGGGAGGCAGGCTCCAAATAGTCTCAAGCAGAAGGCAGGGAAGGGACCCCAAAGGTCAGGTGAAGGCAGGTTTCAGACAGTCCTGCGTGGAGGGGTGAGTCCAATATGCACAGAGCCAACCCAGGAAGTTCCAAGGAGAGGGTGGGGGTGTTGGACCCAAGCTCTGGCCAAACACTCACCCCAACCAGTAGGCCCAACAGGGCCAAGGTTTGTCATATGTCCATGCATATGTGTGAAAATGTACAAGTACCTTAACTCATTGCTTATCCTAATTGGTATTCTCTGAGAATCCAGGATTTTTGGGTAGTGTCTTCAGTAATTTCATTAAATTAACTATACATATTTGAGTAAAATGCTGTCTCAGTCTTTGGATAATCTATTTTCCTATTTTACTCTCTTATTATTTCTTTTTCTCATTGAATTTTCATTTTGATAACCTTCATAAACTATTAGGTCCAGTTTTATTAAGTTCAATTTCATTTTTCTAATTTCTTGCTTTTTGATTATATATACAGCATTGGAAATTGAACCCAGAGCCTTGTGAATATTAGACAAACACTTGTTTGAATAATTTCTTCTAACTTACTATCTTTGAATAGCTCTCAAGTATACTCATGAATTTATTAAAGATGTTCTTCCTTTATAATCCCTTAATGTTTTGTATGAGCGGTCTGTTTGCATGTATGCATGCCAGAAGAGGATATTAGATCCTATCATAGGTGGTTGTGAGCCACCATGTGGTTGTTGGGAATTGAACTCAGGACCTCTGGAAGAGCAGCCTGTGGTCTTAAACTCTGAGCCAACCCTGTTTCCCCAATTTTTAATTTGTTGCATTTTCAGATTTTTATTTTTTGCATCATATTCATATTTGTCTCGAAACATTGTTTCCAGGTATTCAGATTTGTTCTCCATGTGAGCATAAGGTTCTCTGCTACGACAGTAGTATTTGTTTTATATTTTGGAGTTGTTGTAAGATTAGGATGATATTTCACTCTGCTTTTCTTGATTGTGTATTGAATAAATAATAATAAAATAAATAGTATGAAAATTTTATAAATAGAAAATCAGAGGATAAACGGGTTGGTATACTCAAGTCCATATAGCTGAGGAGTGATAAAATAAAATCAAGTGATTTTCAGGTGCCAATTTATGTCCATTCAACTGTGTTTCCATTTAATGTGAGCACAATAAAATTCTAGTGAACAGATAAACAAAAATACTTGGAACGTTAAAGTTCTCACTGTCCAATCTTCCAGGAGATATATCTCAGGATAACCAAGTATTGGGACACAGTTGGAAGTCATTTGAGAACTCCTGTGTTCTAGTGATGCTGAACTTATTGCAAAATCAGAAAAGGTGATAGATTTAGAAGGTCAGTGTCACTGTGACCAGACATGCACCCCTGGCCCAAGTAGCACAGAATTAGTAGTAGTGAGAGAATCTGACTTCTATGGTAACCTTTGGCATAATTCACAAAGACACCTACTTCACCTAACATCTCCACTGGGAAAACATTTTATTTTCCAGAGAATAATCCATTGTAACTTACAAAATAAGCTTTGTGATTTGTTTTTTTCCTTATTAAAATGTACAAAATTCACAACCCTGTTCTAATGCACAACCAATGATATGCTGGCTGGCAGCCAATGTTGCAGCTCGGAAGGCTCAGGCAGTAGAACAAGCTGGGATAGAGCCTGGGCTTTTTTAAGTTCCAAAGGCTCAGTTGTCTACAAATTCCTCACAGATCATGGACTTGAAGAGGCACACACAGTCAATGGTCAGACACATACCTATACAACAACTAAAGTAGAGAAGAGAAGGCCATCTGGACTCATGGTGTCTCTATAACACAAGATCTGCTCCACCAGACTAAGACTGCCTCTTGAAGAGGCAGCCTTCGTGGCTGTGGACAGACAGTTCCCAGACTCCCCTCTTCTGTTTGAAAGAAGACTACCCTGTTAGATGTTAAAGGTCTCAAGCAAATCTGTATAACACCTTCCTGGTTTTGACTCAATAATATTGTTCTTTAGGAAATAACTCAAAATAAGAATGTGCATGAAATGATGTTACTGGTGACAGTCTGGGTTTATCATGATAGAGTCCTGGAGTATTTCCTGAATAAAGTGTCCCATGGCTATTAATAAAATCCTGCCCCATATTGAAACTATAAAAAAGGAGAAAAGAGGAGTGAAAATACCAAGGTTATAACAGATGACTATTTCCCAGGAAATAAAGGTCATAAGCATTCATATTGACAAGGTAGGCTAAGCATCTAATGTGATAAAACACAAATGACCAAACATAAGTAATTCTACAACATTTCAAGAATTAAGAGTGAAGAGGAAGCCCAAAGCTTTCCAAGGTGTAGAATAGGCAGGTGAGAAAGAACAAGAAATAACAGGCTTTATTCCTTAAAGCTGGTGACACAGTGTGAGTTTGGGGGTGTCATACTGCACATGGGCATAGTGCATATGAGTTTCTCAAGTTATAGGAAAGTGTTTTATAGAAATAAAACTTATCTGGGTTTGTGACACATGCCTTTTATGCCCATGGGAGGCAGAGGCAGAGGCAGAGGCAGAGGCAGAGGCAGAGGCAGAGGCAGAGGCAGAGGCAGAGGCAGAGGCAGAGGCAGAGGCAGAGGCAGAGGCAGATTGATCTCTGTGAGTTTGAGGCCAGCCTGGTCTACATGGTGAGTTCTAAGCCAGTCAGGAATACACAGCAAGACCCTGTCTCCAAAAAGGTGATGGGTATCTACTTGTAATATAGATATAATGAATTTAAGGATCTCCATATAATGTGTTAGGTAATGAAATTCATAGATGTATATGGATTCAGATATATCATATATGGCTGTGGTAAAATCAATAAATGAATGTAAGGGTTGAGAAGACATCTCCATTGCTATAGTTCTTGCCTCACAAGTGTAAGGATCTGAACCCACTTGCCTATAATCCCAATGCTGGGTGAGTAGGCATAGGCAAATTCAGGATCTCACTGGCAAGCCAGTCTAGCATAATTGGTGGATTGTGGAAGAACCAGTCTCAAAGGAGTTTGATGAGATTCTTGAACATGACCCCTAAGAATTCCCCCTGGCCTCCATGTGCATGTGCACACTCATGCACTTCTCCTTATGCACACATGCATGTACACATGCAATGTACAAATATAAATAGATATACTAGAAGTCACTTGTAATTTTCCGATCTGTAGAAGTCTCAAGAGCATCTTTTTTCTTCTGTTTACCTTTGCCTCTAGTTTCTGCTGCATGATTTGCCAAACCTTTGGACTCTTTGCAGTGAAAGCATTTTTTTTTTTTGCATGATAACAACATACTTAGTGACTGGGGAGCTCCTTGAATACTTCTGGATAGAGGCTGGATGCCAAATAGTTAGAACAGTGCCTCTTTCAGTCCCCTCTCTCAACCTCTGTGGAGGGTATTAGAAATAGAGGGTACTGGAGATGGGCAAGAATTTGCCTAACTATTCCTGTGTTGTAAATCTCCAACAAAGCCCTGAGGGTGACAGGGTCCTCAGTCTTCAGGTTGTGTGTGTATTTGCTCTGAGAAGGTGGAATATCCAAGTGACATAGCACAGAATCTTATACACTGAAGACTCTTCAGACCTTTTGTTAAGGATCTCTGTCTCTAACTATTCACTTATAAGTTCCTCATAATAAACACATGAACATAAATAGGATGTTCTATGAGATATTATACCCAATTATAGGATATAGTCTCAGAGTCCCCAGTTCCTAGGCAGCTGGACAGAAGGACAAGCAGCCACCTGGGATTTGCAATTGCTTTTAAAGAGAGGGTATTCTGGAACGACTAAGACTTGAATCTGTGTGGTCTGTGCTAGCTGTGGACTTTTAGCTGTAGAACTGATAGATGTTGTTGGAGAATTGGTTGTTGGTGTGGAAAACAACATACACATTTAGCATCATAAGTATGGGCTCAGGATAATATAACCCTTGAATATACTAACTCCACTCCTAATTCTAATTTCTGTGTTTGTGTGTGTGTGTGTGTGTGTGTGCGTCACACACACACACACACACACACAAGAGGGAGAGAATACACACACACACACACACACACACACACACACACAGAGCAAGAGATAGAGAGGGGGGAAAGAGAGAGTATATACACACACACACAGTCAGAACTTAAAAGATTAAATGTAAAATAGAAGTTGAGACATTATTAAATAAAGATATGCAGTGAAATATTGTGCCCTGTGTAATGTTTCATAGGATGAGAGCCGGGGCTCCAACAATAAGAGTACCAGAATCTACAAGTTATGCATGGTTTCAACCTCTGGGTCCTATAAGCTCATGCTTACAAGGGAATCACCATAATCTCCAAGAAAACCATCAGCAAGTGTTAGGATATAATAAATATATTTTTAGATGTAACAGGATTTGGGAATTTTAAGTGTATTAAGTTGCTATTATGATTTGGATAGTGTAAATTAATTAAACTTTCCACCTAGCACCCAAACTGATACCCAATTAAGAAGCAGATCAAAAAGCCTACACAAATAAAGTTGTCTTTATTTCTGACAACACTGAACTGATTCGATTCCCTCACTAAATTCCAGATGGGTTCTAAATATAGAGTTGGGAACAACTGCCTGAGTGTTGGGGAATAATACTACTAGAATCACCATATGATTTCTCTCTAGGTCTAAAGGTCGTTAGTTGTCTCTTCAAGGTGGGTTTGGCCATGAACCATGTGTGCTTCATGTTTAAAATGATGCAGAATGTCAAAGGCTATTGTCAGCCAATTTAAAACCAAATTCCCAAAGTGTCTGAAACAAAGGTGCTGGTAAGTTATTATTTTTTATGACAGTACTTTTTATTTAAATTTGAAACAAGCGTGTTTTACATGTCAATCCCAGTTCTCTCACCCTCCCCTCTTCCCCTGTTCCCCATCCAACCCCCATGCCATCCCCTTTCTGCTCCCCAGGAAGGGTGAAGCCTTCCATGGAGGAGCTTCAAAGTCTATCATGTCATTTGGAGCAGGGCCTAGGCCCTCCCCCATGTGTCTAGGCTGAAAGAGTATCCCTCTATGTGGAATGGGCTCAGGTAAGTTATTTTTTTTCTGTGTTACTCATCATAAAGGTGGGATCTTCTAAACTTGGAACAAGGGAGGAATAAAGAAGGGTAGAGCAGAAGCATTACCTCTATTCTTCATTTCTTCCTGAATGTGCTTCATGAACCTGCAGCATCACTAGAAACTTGACAGAAGTACAAACTATGGGCCCCTCAACCCAGGAGCCTATCAATCAGAAAAGCGAAGGTGAACCAACATTTGAGTTTTCATCAGCCTTCCAGGTTCTCAAGCAAGAGCCATGAGAACCATGTGCTAAGATATCTCGTGAAAACTTAGTTTCTTTTCAGAAAATTTGAGACTAAAGAATTCCCACTCTACCTACCAGATATCACCCCATACTGAGGGTCATATGAGATATACTAAACTTAGTCAGGACTGAAGACAGGAAGACTGAAATTCCACAGTGATTGGTGCATAGGTAACCCAGAATCAGCCTGCTTAAAACAGCATCTGGGGACATGGGAACCTAGAAAGGAGAGTTTGATTATGGGATTAACACAACTGAGAACAGTGTGTGAAATTCCAGTAAATCACAATAAGAGAAAAGGAGGGAAGGAAAGGAATGGGAGAGAAAGAATGGTCAGTAAGGAAATAGAGGGTTTACAGGATGGCACAATGGGTAAAGATGCTTGCCTCTAAGCTAGACAGCTTGGGTTTCCTTCCTGGGACTCACATTTCCCCCTCCATTTGTCCCTTCACCCTCTCTTGCAACATTCACATTTTCCAATTAATAAACTGTAAAGGCAAATTCATTTCTTTGTGAATAGTATTTGATGTTTGGAGATATCATTGATACTGCTGTGTGAATTTTCATAAAATCTTGCATGTCTTAGGGCACAGAAAGTAGTGTTCTGAACATCCAAAATTTTACTCCAGCTGGTATGTTCTGGGGGTACATGTGATGTTCCAGACAATCTACAGCTTCTTTGTTGACCAATTTTATCTTCTGGTTGTTGAAGAGAAAAGGAAGACATCAATTCTCAACTTCAACACGATCCTCAGACTAACTGCAACAAATTGTCATGTAAAGCTTTAACTTCCTTGGAATTTCAGGCAATTCACAGCAAAGCTCAGAGAAGCAGCTCCACCGCTGTCACTAATCTTTGATAGAAAATAGAACAAAGGGAGCTATCAGGTATCTGCATATTTAATGTTTTGGTTACCTCTTATTTTTATTGTTCCCATTTGCTTTTACAGTGCTGAGGATAGAACTCAGGGTCTTTTGCTTGCTAGGCAAGCACTTTATCACTCACCTATACCCCGAATCCTTATCTTTGGTGAAGTCTTCCCCGAGTGGCCTCTGAACCCAAGTTTATGAAGACCTGCTCCATCCGTGTGATCAAAGCATTTGGTAAATTCATCCCTAAGTCCTATTTGGATTCCTCATATATCCATAGTGAATATTCAAATATTTGGATCTTGGTGCCTTTTTTACCTTCACATAACCATTTCTTTTCAACATTCACAGTCTGGTAGTAGTGTGTCAAGATCTGATCTGGCATGAAGAAGGTACTCTTCACATTCCTTTATGTTGTGTTGACTCTAGACTTCATTCTTCATTCTGCTTCCTGAATGGTAAATGTCTGTAGTTATTGGAAACAGTTTTAAACATAGGGATTCTGGTCTACTTCTCCATTCATGTGCCAAGGAATCTCAGGCCAATTACCTTTTTTCTGACATCTTATAAATTTTAATATAATTTCAAGCTTAGTCATATTTACCTTTTTTGTTTGTAGTGATTTTTAAAAATGAGAAAACCCTATCCCATGAGACACGCACCCACTTTCTGTCTTCATGACACAAAAGCTCTGGTACTGGAATGTAAGTTTGTGGTTACTAACGGCGTGAAGAAGGTTGTTCAGGTGAAGGGCAGAATCAAGGATCCCAAAGAGGTTAAATATGCAACTAACAGAGACTTGTAGAGTGTTTGGAACATCACATGTACCCCCCAGAGCACACTCTGTGTGATTGGCACACAGAGAACAAAGTGAACATTAGTTAGAAAATAGAAAAGAGACTGCTCAAACCTACTGAGTGACACTCTTATAAACAACTATATGTTTATGACTTAGAAATTACATCTCAATATGGCTGCTTAAAACAGAACAGATGGTCTGGGTCAAGAGAAACTCATTTGTGTAAAAAGATTAAGGCATCACAAACCTGGAACAAGTATCAGCTGTAATCAAAATAGTTTTTATGTCAGTAATTTTGATAGTACTCAAAGCACATGTGTTGTGTTATTATTTGAAATTAAATTTTGAAATGGGGGGAGGGACTGTATTTCTTTTCCATAAAGCCCTTATCTAGCACCTCTAATGGAGGACTTTATCAAGGGGGAACATAATTATTGAATGTTTTTGGAAAATTCTGATCCTTAAATTATTTCCACAAATGAGAACTAAAGGCAGATGTTTACTTTAACAAAGGCTATAGACTCTTCAACATTATTGAGTTGAACTCAATCTTCTTTGCCTAACTAACTAAATTGGAGTCCTTGTCTGACATCTTCTCAGGACTCCACAAAAGTAATTCTGGGGTAGGCATCTGCCTTCCACGCAGGAAATGTTATGGGTAATATAAATGAGGGCATCTCAAGGTCAGGAGATGTACAGAGAATACTGTTATGCCAATTGCTTTGTGAAGGTTGGGAGAAAAAGGCTGAAGGGTAGAAAGTCATCACCTTTTTTTGCTGAAAGAAGGCTATCAGTAGGGTAAGAATTCAGTAGTTCACTCAGAGGAAATGTTTTCTGAAAATATCACTCCAGAAGGAGGTATGGCATAGAACGCCAGAAAGCTGCTTCACAGTTGTCCAATTGCTAGGTCACAGACTTGCCTTTTACTTCCTGAGAATTTTTCTGGCTATACAGTGTCCTCAAGGGATAACTGCTAGAATCTTAATCCCTGGCTGTTGGTGCTATTGAAATTGCATAGGCTATGAAGATATCAACCTAATCAATGGGTTATTCCCAGGGTAAGTTCATACTGAATGGGCTGTAAGAGGTGAGGCCTAGTTGGAAGAAGTGGGTCACTGGAGGCAAGTCTTTGAAAGATCTCTCGGTGTCTCCTTTTCTCGTATTCACCACCAAGTGAGCTGCTTTCTTCTATCACATATCTTCCTGTTGCTTCCAATGACAAAGCTTCCACCATTTTTTGCAACTGTGAGCAGAACTGACCTTCCCTCCCTGATGATGCTTTTCCTCAGAGATTCCCTACACAACAATGAAAAGTTCATGAACACAGTGAGGGACATCATGTCCTCAGGTGTGACTCCAAACAGCATAGGAAGCCCTAACCTAGGATTGTACCAGTGTTCCTATTCAGGGAAAACAGTAACAGTTCAAATGTTTGGTAATTACCCAGGAATACTGAGGGTGCTGTCATCAAACTGTTTCTCTAAATCAAGTACTCCAATGCACAAAGACACATATTATTACACACACACACACACACACACAGAGAGAGAGAGAGAGAGAGAGAGAGAGAGAGAGAGAGAGAGAGAGAGAGAGAGAGAGAGAGAGAGAGGGGGGGGATAGGGGTTGTTCAGTTAGTGCATAGTTATACCATTTTCTGAAAGTTCAAAAGTATTGTGGAAACTCTTAAAACAAAGCATAACTGTATTTGACATTTATACGGCCCCTATCTCATGCTCCCATTGCATACTCTCTCTTCATTCAGAGGCAACTGTAATCCATCTGGCAGGCATTTATGTCCTTTATCTTTTATGTATATTCACATATAGAAAAATATATAGCAATGTACAGTTTTCTGTGTCTTAACAGTTTTTCATAAACAGTAGACTAGAGAACACATTCTTGAACATGTTGCTTTTAAATGTTAAAAACAATTTTTACATCTTTTGGCCTAGTGTCATACTTATCCTCTCAGTGGGTATGTCATAATTTATTGTCACTTAATCATAAAGAAATCTGTCTGCCCCATTTTACTATCCATTTACAATAAACAGTTCTGAAGTGAAAATTCTTGGAAAAACTCTTGGGCATATAGTTTTTCTAGGGAATAAACTAAGCCATTCAGATTCTAGGTTACAGGATAAGCATACAGTTGATTTTAATAAATATATTGTTAAAATGCCATCCTAAAAGACTGTGTCAAATTAGGCACCCACCACAGCCTTAATCTATTCTGGGAAAACCATTTTGGGTGGTAGGAAATTTTAAACCACTCGATCAGAGTGCTTGGCTTCTGAGGCTTTGTGCCATGGCAGCTCAAATGTCCACAGAAACCTTCTTCCCAGGAAGCAGGTAGTCCAGACCCAACAACGCTTAGTGCAGGTCAGGAAAGACCATGCTAAGGACCGGATCTCTCACAGTACCCAAGTGAAGGAATCTGATCCCCTAGTGCTTCATATGTTCTTCCTAGGGACATTAAAACCAATAAGAAAACTTCCATTCCTGAGTCTCAAAATTAAAGGGGGAAACAAAGACCTAAAATCAGAATAAATAAATCTTGATGGATTTGCCTCCTTCTGGAACTGAAGTCGCAAGGTCATTGTGAGCCTCCGAATGTGGGTGCTGAAAACCACAATTCCAACCACTTTATGGGAAATAAATAATTAATTCTTAGCTAGTGAGAAACTTCAGTAAGACTTCTAGACAGCGATCTTCTCTGTTCCCATGTTTCATCCCTATTAATTTTCTCCAGCTTTCTTTCTTTCTTAAAGACTTCCCTTTCAGCCCAACCCATTCTCACTTTTCTTTCACAGTCACAAAGCAAACAAGCAGATGACAACAACCTCAACAAATCCCTTTAAGTCACATAATTTCTTTCAACTCTGGAGCAATCTGGGAAAATCTATAGACTTCAGCTCCTGAGTCCTGACACTGTAGTACTGTTTTTTAGACAGCTGTCTAGATGATTCTACAGAACATAGCCCAGGTGGAGAGCCATTGTTTGTCTGGGTTATTGACATCACCAGTGAACTTTCTAGAAGAACAGGTTGACAGGCTCTTTCCAAGGGCTACTGAATAGAATGTTCTGGGCAGGTCCAGCAGTCTGTCTCAGCAGAGCTTCCATGTAATTGTAATGTTGATGCATGTTATAGTACAGGTTCTGGGTTTTATGCATGTAATTTGATACCTTTTACCACTAAATGTTGTTCTACAATTGTGGGACATTGTCTACCATGGAAGAAGAAATGAATGAAACTTCTCACTTGGAAGTGCTAGAGGAGCTGATGGTGTATTTCCTATCGTCTGTGAGATGAGGAAAGGAAATAAAGTCTACCTCTATGAAGGGCTATCTCAAGAAAGTTCCTCTGCCTTTCTCAGAAAAGAAAAACAAAACAAAACCCTGAACATCCATCCCAGCAAGGGTGATGTTGAGAAAGCAGAGTTGGGAAGAGCGGCATCGTGGGAGTGTGGAGGAGACACATCTTCTCAAACACAAGATGTGAGGGCTCTGTGGCTGCGTTAGAGTGTTTACAGTGCTATCTGTCAAACAGAGAGAATCCTGCAGAATGTCTCCCTACTGATGAGAAGGAAAAGGGGCCAGTGTGGATTAGAATCAGTGAAGATGTAAATGAGATGTTGGTGGCATAGTGACATGACTCAACATTGTGCTTGTTATCATTTTCATACTCAGAGGTCATGTCAGTTGTGAAGAATAGCATCCTGAAGGTTGGGTGGCTGTCCCACTGGGTGAAGGTTAAGTAGTAATGTCAAGTTTACCTGGGCTTACATCCTACTTCCACTACAGAGTATCTATAAATACAGCAAATTTACAGAGCTTGCTCTCTGAAAATTCAATTCTTCCATCTATAAATTACAACCTGCCTTGTTGGTTTGTCTGTGGAACACAAACAGGGCTTAGTGCATAGGCAGGTAAGCACTGGGGCATTCATAAATAGTAGCCTCTATATTGTACACACTGCCATTATTTAGCTAGCTACTTAAGAAATAGTTATTGAGTGCTTACTCTGGCCCAGATACTGGTTGATGATGCCAAAACTAGACTGGTGGAAAAGTTATTTGCTTAGGAGCTAACAGCCCTCTGCAGTATGCAGGAGACAGATATTATGGTCACCACACAAATAAATACAGTCTCTCTGTAGTAAATGGCTTATAAAGGAGCACAAAGACAGATGAGAGGAAGTGGGGTATAACTCAGGTGGTAGACATTTCATGGATTTCCAGAGAAGGTGTCATTTAAACAGGTGTCTAATGGGCAAAATAAAACTGAGGAGCACAGAGAAAGCAACAAAGATGTCCCACATGCCTTGTGTAAAAGTCCTGTGGTGAAAACAGCAGGAAGTGGTCAATGAGTGATGAGATCAGAAAGCAAAGGTGTGTGTGGGGGGGAGCAGTGATTCAAGATTCATCTGGAAAGAAGAAAAAGGCAGACATAGAAAAGGCGTCATCACTTGACGACCTCTGCTGTGCATGGCGGTGCTGACACTGGTAGTGCTGATGGTGTGACTTTGTGTTTACTGTGTTTTCCATTCAGGATTTCCTCAAGATGAATAACAGCCACACATAACATGACAACACACTGGGAATACGGCCTTTGTTTGTTCAGCTGATTTCAGTGTGGGAGACATAGTCTATTCTTGGAGTAAGGGGTAGCCCCTTCAAGATTGGAGCCCACAGCCATGGAGCCATTCACATCTTTCATTGTTTCCCCTCTTTGGGGGTTTCAACAAGGTACAGAGTTTGACTTAATAGAGAACTTCTCTGGCCATTGTCATGTTATTGGATGCTCTGAGCCTGGTAGAAGGATGAAATGAACCATCACTGTTTTCCGCATGAATTCCTTCATATTTTTACCTAGTTGGCCATTAGTTCTTCTAGCCAGCAGCAGCCATTGGTACAGACTGACATGGTTTTATCTTTATTTCCAGGGTCCACTGTTGTTGGAAGACTTTGCAGCACCTGGGGTGAATATGGCTTTTGATGGAAAAATATCTCCCTTGGTACATCCTTGTAGGAACCATATATTTCAAAACTAGGCTCCCAGGCTACACTTCCAGTCAAACATGCATAAATGTCCAGGAGAGGAAAAAATCATGTAGAAGGACTATAGCTCTTAATAAAAGCTAGAAAGGGTTTCCATTTTATTTCTAATAAATCCTCTGTAAGAGAGTGCCATGGAATCCTTTCTTGAGACTCACAATTTCCTCCAACTCTTCCTTGATTGTGACTACAAAATCATAGTTCCCATTCATAGTTCCCAACACATCCTAATCCATCTTTATCTTGACAGTATAAAGCATAATCTTTATATTTCTTTATTCTATTATTCAAGCCAGTGTTTAATAAATATCCTTTCACTGAACAGCTTCTTAATATAAAAGACCGCTAAAGTTTAGCATAGATGTCCTAAATTGCCTTTAAGTGTATTTGTTTGAAGAGTCTGTGTTCTACAGTTTTGGGTTCTATATAGAGTCAAAAATTTGGGTGGGAGTGACTTGACACAGTACTCTTAGTAAAATGTAAGCTTTAGAATTAAATAGCTATCCCTGCCTGAGGTTCACCCTTTCCTGTGTTACCTAGAGGAAGTAACTTTCCCTCTCTGAGCATGCTTCTTTTCTGTTTGCTCATCTGTCACATGGGTAATATCAGATAATTGCACACTTGAAGAGCAATCAGACCCACAAGCTTAATGCAGTGCCTAACAGATCATACATACCCACTAACTTCATTTTATTGTTTCCTCCAGGTTTCTAATATAATAATAGCTTCAGGTCCTTCTATCCAATGACAGCAGAGACTGGTGAGGACATCATATGAATTATCTCATTCAACATTTTCAACAAATCTGTAAAATAGTTACTATTGTTGTCATTTTAGAGATGAGGGAATCAAAAGCCAGAGTGTCTTTAATTTCCTCATGAAAGGCTCTGTGGCTTAAGAGCTGTGGACTTTCTGTGGGAATCTTGATATTCCATATGGTTGATGAATCAGAGCCACAGGCGAGGGCCTGGATGGAATGGGAGCAGAACTTCTTCACTCTGTGGTCCTTTATAGAAGCAAGCAACCCATTTCAGACACTGGTGCTTCGAGCTTGGCCACTAGGCCAGGACTGCCCCTTGAGGGTCATGTTTATAATCTAGGGAAATATTGAAAGTTGCCTGGAATTCTGGCTCTATCAACTCTCGTTCCAGTAGGCTGAAGAAGTGAGTGACCTTCCTTAATTGTTGGTTAGTTTATTTGTACTGACTAGCCCCGGGGATCTGTTGGAGCCTCCACTATGGTAGTCCCTAAGCCTGGCGGTTTTGAAATCTGCCTTCATGAGTGATTAGTGATGTGACCTTGGGGAAGCCACTTGGCCTTCCAGTTCAGTTATTTCAGCATCACTATTACTCTCACCAGTAACATACAACGTCAGCCAAAGACACAGCTGGACTGAGACATGTTTGCAAGCTTTCCCTTGGGCAAAGAACACTCTACTATAGCCCACTTACATTTTAGCACTTTGAAAGAATCTGATTTAAGTGGTCAGAGTATATTGTTAGCTCCAGGGGCCCTAAAGGAAACTACTGATGTCATCTAAGGCTCTGACATCTCACCCTGCAGCTCCTGTCACAAGATGGGAGTGATAGACGGTGATGGCACACTGGAGCATGGTTTTGGTTTCATGAACACATATCAGTCCCCTGACATTAGGGAAACAAGAGCCTGAAGTGCACCCTGGGTCAGGAGTCTCCCAGTCTTCCTGTAATTAGCTCCTGGCTTCAAGAGGAGCCAAAGGCCAATGCCTTCAACACACCCAATGGCTCTTCTTAATAAAGGACTTTTAATATCTTACAGTTAAAATGTGTGTAAAGCCTTTTATTTCTTTCCTTGTCCTTTATAACAAAAGAAATAAATAGCTACATTTGGTCTGTGGACTATAGGTTGCCTATTTGTCCCAGGGCCAGATGGTTAAGGAAGGGATGCTTGAGCCAGAACATCTGGGTTTGCATTCTAGATCTGTTAAGTCACAGCTCCATGATTTGTCAATCTTTCTGTTCCTTAGTTTTCCCATCTGTGTGAAGGGGGTGAAGATGTCATGGGATGGTTGTCAACCCACTGAAACATGGTTCCCAGACAGCAAGAGCTGGTTATTGTCATTATCATCACCCCTTTCCTATATTTTATTATTTCTCCCTGTTTAGGAGAATCTGTCCAATAAGAACCCATCATTCCTGACATCCTACTGTCATGTGTCTCTGCAAGGATGACTTTCTATGGGCTTCCTGAGACTTACCAACTTGGTGATTATCTGAGGTGCTTGTCACAAATGCAGATTTCTGGGCCCTTCTCCCAGTTTGCTGAAAATAAACATTCAATATGCTTTGACATGGTTTTCTTGTCCATGAAGTTTAGGGTTCACTGCCTCAAGAGTCCCCCACATCCTCCTGTGAGATCAAGATTTCCAGGCTGGAAGATGGATGGTAAGAACAGATACCAACCACTGAATCAACCGGAAGTCTAGTCCACCCTCAATCCTTGAGGAAGGCTCAAACGCCAGTGGTTAAACACCCCCCCCAAATTCCTCCAAGACTCCGAGAGGAGGATTGACTGACAGCCGAACAAGCATGGTGCTGCAGTAATCCAGAGTGTGTGGTTGGATCCAGAAGGGATAATTAATTCTCTTCAGAGAATGAACTTGGTTGAACTCTGTGGATTTGTAAATGAGTGTGGAAAGGTTGACTTGACAGTGAGCCAGGCTTTCCTCCAGAATAGTTTGGTTTGGGAGATGTACAAGCTCTCAAACCTGCATAGTGAAGAGTGAGCACCCCAGAGTGCGTCCACCTGGGAAATTCTTTAAGGTTTTACTCTCCTTCAGCATACCAACTTCCACTCATTTTCTGATAGATGCAGTAAAAGTAAATATGTGAGGTAGAAATAGAGGTTTAAGATGAACACTTCCAAATAGTTCTGACTTATGAGGTAAAATTTAAAAGCATTTTCTCTATTGAATTCATTTCACCAAAGATAAACATAATTGTTATTTTCTTTGATGGCCTTTGAGAAGTGTCTTAAAAGTATATATTAAAAATGCCTGGATGTGGTAGCTAGAAATACAATTTGTTCATATGGATAGAGTCTACAATATTTATTCTAAGCAACTACCCCACTTGAGATATATCATATCCTAAACCAAATGTTCTCTTTTAATTACAAATGCACAGCACACTCCTATCATGTTATTATTTCTAAGTTGTCAAGCCCTGTTTCTTTCCATTCTGTAATGTCATCCTCTGAACTTAGAAATTAGTAATGAATAATGTATCACTCTTATCCAAATAAGGATGGATACTTATAGATACAAATATCTCCTTTAATGGGCAAGTGAGATGGGTCAGTGAGAAAAGATAAATGCCTCCAAGCTTGTGATCTGATTTGATCCCAATGACCCACATGATGGAAGGAGAGTACTGATTCCTGGAAGTTGTCCTCTGACTTCCAAGGGCACACTGTGGTGTTGTGTACCCCCTCACTCACTCCCCCCACACAGACATAGTCATACTAAATTACTAAGTGAATAATGTTTTAATGAAAGGGATACGTTCTTACAATCAATGTAAAGGTAAAGCAATATGATTGCTAAAAGACCTATCAAGCACCCTGCCATCTAGAGTTATCCCAACTCATAACTAGAAGCTTGTAATAAGGTTTGAGAACTTGTTTATGTCACATAGCCAAGCCTCCGTTTGCTCACAAAATCTACTCCATCCTGGATGTCACTGCTCATTTTGAGGGTGGCAGGGAGATGTCTCCAGTGGCAAACATGAGGGCATCCAAAAGACTGGGTGTAAGCAATGATGTCTGGGTTTATAGGAAAATGGTCAGATAGACTCTCCAACCATAGACCAGGAGACCTGATATCATGTGTCAGAAGAATTTGAAAGTGGGGAGTGAAATGAAGCCTCATGAGTACTTAGTAACAAGGAGCCAATATAAGGTCACCAAAACGACGCCATCCCTCGATAACCACATTTCCTTTCTCTGTGCCATTACCAGACTGGCAGACCAGGAAAATACCATAAACACAGGGGATCATGAATTCTGAAGAAGGTCTTGCAAAAATCTCTTATGAAGACAGGGTGGTATTTCATTTAGTTGAGCTCATGTTTAGAGGATGCCAATAAACACATGTATGTCTGGCCATAAATGGGTCGCCTCAAGTGGCATCAGGATACTTTTATGACATCCCAGTGAAAACTATCTTTAAGGGAGAGAACTTCAGAGAATTTTAGTCCTGACGAATACATCAGTGCCAAGGCATCTGGGCCTGGACTACTGGACCTGCATACTGATATTAGAACAAACCAAAAATAAATGAGATGAATAAGGTCTATGATTAGTGATAGAGAGACATGAAGAATGGCAGAAACAAAGGGGGGCGAGCTGGTCAAGTGGTAAAACAGGGCATTTCTCTCAGGGTAATGGCACCAACCCAGTGACTGCAGTTTGCAGTGGGCTTCATAGGTAGAAAGAAAAATTTACAGACACAACAGAATAGTATCACTGTTTTTAGTCATAAAATCTGTGCAATTGGAAGGATGGAATCACAATAATCCTCAAGACTCTTCAAAGCTAATTCATTTACAGCAGTCCCGATAATGGTTCCTGCACATTCAGGAAAATGTTGGTACAGTTGGTACAGTTGGTACTTGAGAATCTTCCTTGCTTTAAGCAATGACTGGATGAGAGACTGAATGACATGTTTGTTTAATCTACTCTCACCAAATGTCTATTTACCCTGGATTTAGCCATGTGACTAGACCTGAACAAATGAATTATATTAAGAACTGCTTCTGAGCTTTAAGAACCCCACCATGAAGACTGTTTCCCAAGGGGTGGTGCTCAGATTCTGTAGTCGGAAACAAATGATGTTCATGTGAAAAATGCAGATTTCTGACATACACTCTTAATTCAATAACAGTTTAATGATTCCCACATTCATGGTTCTGAACAGAAGATTAAACTCTGAGAAAGGAGTGTAATAACCCCAACCCTGAGGAGGGAAGTACTTGCATGTATGTTTGTCTACAGGGTTGGGTGAGGTACTGTGTCCGTGTGAATTGTCTAGGCTAAGTGCCTGTTGTGGGGTCTTATGTGAACACATGTCCTGGGGAAAGAGTACATACCACATCACAGAAAGTGCCATTTTGGACTCAATTACTCCATGAGCATAATGAAAGGTGTAGACCAGAGTTTCTCTGAAACTGAAAATGTTCACAGCCCAAATAGAGCAAGCTCAAGAATCAGAAATAAGAAGCAACTGCCATGAATGCTTTGTCTGTGATCCAGAGGATACTAAAAAAAAATACATCAGTTTCTTCAGCATATGTTAATTATACAAAAATGGGTTTCAATATGACACTTCACTTACATACATACATGTATGTATATATATATATATATATATAATGTATTTTTATCATATTTATCCCATATAACCATCTTCTGCTCCTGTCCTTTCACCTACTAACCTCCTTTTATCTCATCTACTCCCTCTTACCTATCTATACCTATCTATTTTGATGATGCAGTATGTTTCACTAGAGTTATTTAAAGTCTTCAGTGATGGATTATTTATAGGAGCACAGGATCCATATTAGTGGCTATACCACTCAAGAAAATATCTCTTCCTGCCCTAGTGACCATTAATTGCCCATAGATCCTTGAGGATGGGTGAGACTTTCCTTCTCTCTACCATTATATGCCTTTATGTCTTTAATATAACAGGCTTCATATGTTTTTCCTCCCTGTGGAGGAAGTAACCATTTTGAAATTTAATGAGTTTAATAGCAACAACAGTATTTGGAGTCATTGTGATATTATTTGTAAATTGAACTTGGGCTGCAAATCATATATCTGTGTGACCTCGGTCAACAAACATGTTTACTGAACCCAGGTACTTTTATCTGAAAGATAGAAGTGTCAATAGCTGTCCTTTGGGTCAATGGAATGTTGCCTGTAATGTAACTGATATGTTCCCAGTAAGTGGATGCAGAATACATGAGAGAGATGAAGATTGTGAAGTTAAGTATAAGATCCAGAAGTGGGAGGGTTGCCCTCTTTCGGATTAGTACTGCATGGTCTCAGGCATATCTTCATGAACGGTCAGTGAAGTCAACTCATCCATGTTTCTTCCTGTGATGGCAGCTTTAGTTTGTTCCAAAGGGACTGATGTCTCAAGTCATGACTCACCACAGAGATGCTACCCTTTCAGTGAGCAGATGTGGAAAACAGAAGGTTACCATGGAGATGTAGGGCCCAAGGGCTCACAAGACTGACTTGGAACAACCATCGACTCAATGCTGGTATCCTCATTTATGATAGTTGAATTTCTTGAGTTTCTCTAGTCTCCCAGGCTTTTATTTATCAGTGGAGTCATGATGACATGTCTTAAATTCCCAGTGGGGTCTTAATCTCATTCACTTGCATCACTAAGAATAGCTCTTTGGAGTCATTCAGAGGTTGCCAGGAGAAGGTCAGCCATATAAGCATGGGTTTTCACCCAGCTCATTTCCCCTGTGAGTGTGCCTCTTCAGTTTGAAAAAGACATGGTCTCACCACAGGCCTATCCCCAGTTGCATACCAGAACACGATGGAGACAGTATTCAGCTCAACTTCACATATTACAATGGTTCCCGACCTACCAGGTTGCCATATGTTCAGGATACTTATACTGCCAGATGTATGTCAAAGTTTTCCTTTTTAAAATGTAATTTTCCCCAGAATTTATTGGCACCCCACAATGCTGCTTCTTGGCTGCAGAAGAGGCCTTTCTGCCATTTGGGCCTAAAATAGAAACTGCACACAACCTTGACAATAATCAAGGCTGAGGAGAGAGAGAGCATATAGCTATTTATAAGGCCCCTCAAGGTGAGCTCTTCTCTGTGCTCCTGCTTTAAAAAGCCAAGCCGTAGAGCTGACAAGAGTAGTGGTTAGAGTGTGCACCTTCCTTAAAAGTAAAAATTGAGCATATGTGCAATGACTGGTCATACAGATAAAGTTAATCAAATAGAGTGTCAAAGTCTATGAGATTATCAGAAATTGAAGCTGTGTTGGAAAGTCATATGGTGTGCTTGCTGGCCTAGCTGTTATTTCTTACTGATGGCTCAAGTGGATGTCCAGCCTCTCCTGACTCAATGGATGCAACACTATGGAGGCAGAAGTGCAGGTGAGTGCTAACACTGTGTAGAATGGAGAACTCTCAGGAATGTATTCGGCAAAAGCATAATGATGCTATAAGACGGCTTTGGTGCACAGAAACACTTTGAAAAAATCAGAATCACATTCATTTTCTAAAGTTTGAATCATCTTCATTTGGACGATTGGGACAATCAATCAATATCCGTGTTTCCTTTTCATATGCTGGAAGATGGGATGACAGCTTTGGTAGGCCAGAGAGAGCCAGTCAGCCCCACTCTGAGGAGGAGAGTGTCCACCCACTCTAGAAATCTGATGTCTGTTTCCATCCCACCTTTTCTAAAGACTGATATCTTCCTCCTTTATCTTCCAACAGGCCACACCTCTACACTCTAAGGATGTTTCTCTCTTATCTGCTACATTTGTTACTTGTTCAAGTGATGCTGGATAGAAAAAAACGCTCCACCTGTTCAAATCTGCCACTGGAAAATTTGACACTCTGAGATAATGTGAAGTTGATTGAAGAAAGTACTTTCATGCAGCCATGATTTTGACCTAAACATTAAGTCAGTTTGTGTGCATGCTGTCTCTGCTGAGGACTGTGATGGAGATGAATTTAGGAGACTCTAGGGCAGATCTGGCTGCCAGCTGGTCTTAGGATGGAGTTTTCCCTCCAGAGTAATCAATTATAGTTTCCCAAAACGAGCTCATGGACTTCTGCCAGCACAGTGGGTTGAAGAATCTGGAAGTTGGAACTCTTCCCCAGATGTAGGGAGTCATCCCATGTACGTGTGGATATGATGAGCCAGACACACAGAAGAAACACTGACTTTATTTTACATTATCATGGAAAAGATAGCAATGATAACATGCATAAATATTTGTTTGCTGGTTCCTGGAAAAATTATGAATCAACTCAGGATGTGAATCCCACATATAACCCATTCTAACCAGTGATTAATAAGCAGCACTTTTAATGGAAAAATATTTGGGTACCAAACATGATAGCATTGTAGAGTGGTCCAGAGGTTGTAACCTAGACTCTGCTTCAATGAGTCTAGAGATCTAAAGCCACAGTCTAAAGACATATAGAATATTAACTGAAATAGTAAATCAATCAGATATGAGAATGATAATAGTTTTTTTTTCTTTTATGTGCATTTCTTGGACATTCACAGTGGGTCAGGTACTTTGTTTCATACAATTCCCTTCATTTTTGTACATAAAATTTTCTTCATTGTTTTAAAATAGCAAAGTGAACAATATTATGACATCCTCCCCCAATTATGAAGAAACAGCAATGGTGAAACTAATTGTGATAAGTCACACACCTGATTTGTATACAAATTGTAGGAAATACCAGAAACATCTCAGATGAAAATTAAAAAATAAACCATAATGTGAAAATAGAACACTTAAAAATTATGAAAATTTTCACTTAAGACAGAATCACTATTCCTGAGTTTTTCATTTCTCCCTAGGCTCCTGTCTGACTTGGTGTGATTATAGTTCTTGGTGAAGAGGCGTTCCAAAACTCAGACGTCAGTCCATGGTGTATTTGACCTAGAGATCTGATTTTTGTGGTTAGGGTCAGGGACTGACCCTTGCTGATGTGAGTCTCAGGCAGGAGTTGTCAGGAGAAGCATCTCTTGCCCAGATCTGTAAGTGGGTTAAGGCGGAACAGATGTGTGCAGCCAGGATAACAGGGGCAGGGAGCCAAGTCTCAGATTAGGGACAGGAAAATCCAACTGGCCTCTGGGAGCTGGTTGTGAAACCCTGAGATTGGAAGGACATTGCAGAGAGAGAGAGAGAGAGAGCAGCCGCTGGGTAGTGAGGCTGGAGTCAGGACTGGCTGCCTCCTTGCCTTAGGAAAAGGCTTGTATGAATTCTATGAATAATGATGTTCAGATGAGCAAGCTGTTCCATGACAGGAACCAAGAGTGAAAAGAGAGATCCTGGACCACAGACCTTTGGCTCACAAGCATTCCAGATTAGCAACCAGCATAACTAGGACTTGGAACTCACAACTGACACTTTCCTATCCCCAGAGAAAGGACAGTTGCCTTGCTCACTTATATAATTCTGCCCACAGTCCTGCCCCCACAAATATCTGACAGGGAATGGGGGGGCAGGTTGACAGCTCCCTGAGGGCAGGTTGGACCTTGGTCTCTAGACATAGAAGGATTTCCTTCTCTGGCAAGAGCTCTTCACTAATTAAACCTTCTTACATCCCCATAGTATTTAAGTCTAGGTCATTCCCTGATGATCAGTGGGTGGGGCTTGTCTACAGGAGGGCAATGACAGAGCAGAAGAGCTTTCAGGGGGTGGGGATAGAAGTAGGAGATGGATTTTGAATGGGGAAAATACAATTTTACTTACAACTGATAGAATGAAAAAGCTGTTGAGATGCTACACCGGAAAGCATCTCAGTAGGTCCATCCCAAATGTCCAGCATTACAGCCTGTTGCAGTAACAGCCACATAATGCACAAGATGTTTCTCTAGATATCTAAGCAATGTAGAAAACATTCCAGCTTCAGCGAAATTCCAATGACAAGCCTGAAGATGTGAAGCTTGAATTGTCTGCTATTCTCCCTAGTTCATTGACCTCTACAAAATAGATGGCAACAGTGGGGAATATACTATTTTCCTTGGTATCACCACATTCACAATCCTGACTATTACACCAAGTACTGGTGGCCTCTCTTACTCCAGCTCTACTTCCCACCCATAAAGGCTTAGGCATGGAGCCAGCTAACTTGCTTGACTATTGGCACCTTGAAATGGAAGTAAATCCCCTTCTTTCTGATTTATTATTTCCTGTTCTTCAAAGCAAAGGGAAGGCAGCAGTGCTTGAAATATTTAAGCAGTTAGTCACTCTACAAATCCATCTCTTGTCTCACCCCCAATTCAGGGGAATAATATTTTTCCTTGAGTTACATAGGGCATGATAGAAAGCTTTTCAGACCCTTGTCTACCTTAGAACCAATTTCTTGTGGTAAATGTTGAGAAAATCCTTCACAGCTTCTAAAGCAAGTGCCTGAGCTGTGGGAATAGGACCTATAGTGTGAATAACTGCTCCTTCGCTCCTGTGTGAAACTCACCACCCCATCCTCTCTGTCCATCATTTCTCAGTCTCAGTTGCAATTCTATCCCATCCAGTCCAATGCACAAGCACACCTCTGTGAGCTGGCAGAAGCTGTGTCATGTTTCAAAACCTGAATAGTTTTAACTATGAAATCTCAGTGTTAAAAATTTGAAATGCCATGGGAATAATATTCTGTTTAGTAGGACCAAGTAACTGCATAATTAGACAAACTACTGAACTCTGGGATTTCTGTAATGGACATTGACTAGCTGAATGAAGCAGGTGATGATGCTGTCATTCTAAGATTTGTTCATATTTCTGTTTGGGAATGAGTGTTTGCTCTCACTAACTGGCCAAAATTACACACAGGAAGTAACGTAACGTGTATATGCGTAACTCTGTTCTTATTGTGTGATGAAGGGTAAATGGCTGGAAGCTCTTTGTCTCCTCCATTGGACATTCTGGGGCATAGGACTGTAGACTATTACCCTGGAACAAGATTGTTGAAATTAGGCTTTTAGCATCATTTCTATCCTGTATCCTTTTTTAAATTATCCCTTAAACAATTTGGTACCCATATCTGACTTTACATTAATCTATTTCCTAGCAGCTCATCCTTGACTAAGGACTAGTTTTTTTGGTTTTTTTTTTTTTTTGCTTTTTTTTTTTATCTCATCCCCTAAACCATGACATGTGGAAAGCCACAGCCCAAAGATGGCGCCTGGCTGGATGCCAGGTAGTTCAAGCTTAGCTGTAAACAAGCCTTATTTGGAAATGCTTGATAGATCTGGTGCGCTTCCTCCTTCTGTGGCCTATCCGGGATCGCCAGGTGGCATGAGCTGATTGGGCTGTGAGAGCACATTTAAGGGCTTGTGGGGGCTGGGAAAAGCAGAAGGTGATGCACAAGGTTCCTGAATAAACTGCTTGAAGAAGAGTCATGGTTGTGTTTCCTTGCTGGCTGAGGTAGATGCAACAATGACACACAGCTAGTGATTCACAGCTTATTTTCTATCACCTAACCTAAATACAGTCAACTGCTAGCTTCAGTCTTTGGCTGCATGTAGTCTGAACTCAGAGATAAACTTTGCTTCTGAAGTTGCCAATTCGAATCCTAAGAGATACAGTCACTGCTGATCATGTCTCCTCATTTTATTAGCCCTTCCCTTCTTCTTCCTTTCCTTTCCTTCCTCCTCTCTTTCTGCCCACTCTCCCTTCCAATAAAAATAATATATTAACCATGTACATTGTAGGAATTTGCTACTGTGATTGGAAGGAACTCATACACTTACTCTTTCCTATGCACAAATCATTAAATAAAGATAACATTAAGCACCAAAATGAATGACATACTCTTTAAAAATGGTCATTTCAATGTACAGAATAAAAATTAACCAATCTTAGAATAAAAAATGATAACAAATAATATCTTCTAATTATCAGGTGCTCCTATATCTCCATAAGATCATAAAACAAAGTGTGTTTATATGTCACTAGTTAAGGAATGCCAAACCCTAAATCATGATTTCACTACTCCCCATGTGTGTCTCTCTTTGTGTGCACACACCAGTGCCTGGTGGGACTTCCTCTAGGACTTCCATGCCACAGACATTCCTGTATGCTACCACACAGTCATTCTAAATGCATCCATTTGAAGAGCTGGATTATGTAGCTAGAGAGATAAAGTAGGGTTGCTTTCCTCTGAGGCTAATAGCTCTCAACAAAGTTAAGATTTCTAACCTTAAATATGACTGTGCAAGAGTTCAAGAACTGAAGTTGGAAGGAGACAAGGAAAGCAGAAAGCCATGGACTGAAACCTGAAATTAATACAAAGCATGAGAGTAAAAAGGATCAATATGAAGCTTGTGGAGGAGGAAGCAGGTAGGGAACCCCATGCCCAGTAACAAGGTCATTCAGGATCCATATGTGAAAGTTCATAATGCCAAATGAATAATATGAGCTGAGATCAAAGGCAATAAGGACCTATAGACAATGCCTAGGGTACAATTAATCTTGTCACCCCAAGTTTGGAGATGAACCATTCACCTAGTAGAGGAAGATGTGTTGTGATAAAGAAATCATAAAGAAATGTAGCAATTAACAAACACCATCCATTATGCTATGATCCAATCTCTGTCATTTCCAACCTTTAAAACCAGAGAACATGAATTTACCGGCCATGGATGGGCCTTCTGAAGAAGCACATCTAAGAAAATCTGTTTTCCTCTCATGTACAGTTAAGTCAGTGCTCTGTGGTATGTTGTTACCTCCTATTTTAACCACCAATGGATGCAATGCCACACACTAAAGGAGAGGTAGGGACAGGAAGGTGGGAGAGAGGAAGGGCAGGAGAGAGAGAGAGATATCAAAGGTCCTCTTCTGTTCTCACAGGACAGCTGAGCAATAGGAGTACTGTGGTACAGGTGAAGAGATCAGACACTAACATTGCATCGACTTTGAAGGTGGATCTGGAAGGAGCTGATAAATCTTGGTCAATGTGTCTTAGCTCATTTTTGTTCAGAGACAGGGTTTCTCTGTATAGCTTTGGAGATTGACCCAGAACTCATGATGTAGACCAGGCTGGCCTTTAACTCACAGAGACCCACCTGCCTCTGTCCCCCAAGTGCTGGGATTGAAGGTGTGTGCCACCACCACCCTTATTTTTTAAAAAGAGAGTTCCAGAAAGATTTTGACTGATCTTTCCAAAAGCCTTCTTTCTGCCCCAACTTTGTATGAGGTCCTGGGATAGTGTGTCCAACAACAAAGGATGAGTGGGCTTCAGGAAAAGACAGAGAAGTCAGGGATGGGTGAACTTGCTGATGAGTCTATAAAATCAGTGCCCCAGAGGGGCAGAAGTTGAAATCATTTATTTATAATTAGAGATTCAATGGACTGTGTGACTTGGAAATTTCACGATTCAATGTTCTCAGTGAAAATGCTCAATAATAATTAAGAAAACAACCAAAACCTTGGGAGAGAAATATTTGAATAAATGACACATACCTTATTCTTCAAAACAAGCAACCCTGCTCTCCTCATAGGAATTCTTTTAGAACTGAAGCTAAACCCAACTTTTTAAACCTCTTCTGGAAATTCCACCAGTGCTCATGTGGGGATCTTATAGAACACAAGGCTTGCAAGATAAAGCAGGGCATGAGGTGGAAGGCCATGATTCTGGCAGCCTGCTTGTCATATTAAGATTTATGGAATCCACACCTCACAGGAATTCTAGGGTCTGAAAACACTGACTGTGTTTTCACACAATTAGAGATTTGCACAGAATCGGCCATAAGAAAATATCCTCACATACTGACACTACTGTTCTGAATGCATTATTTCCTTCTTTCCTTCTTTTCTTTCTTCCTTCCTTCCTTTCTTTCTTTCTTTTCTTTTCTTTTTTTTTTTTTTTGTAAATGGGAAATGATGCTTTCCCTATGATGTTAAATGAAGGGGGAATCAGAATGTAGACCTCACAATTTGAAAATAGATTCAATATACAGGCAAGACCTGGATGGATATCACTGACATCAAAGCTATTTATTCGGGTCCCAGCAATTACAAACAAAAAAGTTTATCTTCAGAACAGTGTACTGCATTGTTGCTGTTTCATTGATTTTATTCATTTATGTGAATCTCAATATGCACCAATTGTACATAATTGATTTGGCATCAGCAGATTGGGCTTGACAGACCTGGGTATGAACTTTTTGGCCGTTTCCTATGCCAAAAATATAGCATTGTGCGGAGATAGCAAATGTACAGAAATTACTATGGTGTTGGGGATTAGTGGACTATATGGGTTCCATTCCATCGTGAGTAGGAAATGTCCTTATCTTGTAGTGCTCTCCTTCACCACATATTCTGCCTTAGTTATGTCTCCATTTCCTCTGTTGGGGGGTGGGTGACTTATGGAAAGGGAGAGTTTTATTTGGCTCACAGTTCTGGGACACAGTTCACCCTGACAGAGAAGCCCCATGGGAGTTGTGTGAGAAAGCTTCCAGTCATGCTGCACCTGAGGTCAGGAGGTGAAGAGTGATAAACGCCTCTGCTCAGCAACATTACCCTTTTCTACACGTTTTTCTGATATATTAAAAATTAAATCACCCTTGTTTGCAGTAGCGATTATTCCTTACAGAATTGCTTGCAGAGTTCTTATGTAACCATTTCCCGAAGACAGCCCTGTGTCAGTTCTGCTCTCCTGTCTGTGGACCAGAGCCAGAGTTTGTGCTGTCTTTGAGCATGACAAAAACATCTTGCCAGAGGCCAACTTAAAAGAGTCTGGTGAACACATGTAAATCACCTTTATAGGCTTCAGAAACACAGCTCTATTTTCCACTTCCCTTTCCATATTTCCCCTTTTCCTTCCTTTTCAGTTTTGTCTGTTTCATATTTCTGGCTTTGATACACTATTGTTTGAAAGTGGAGAAAAGGAGGCAGTTGCCTCTGTTCTTTCTGAACTTTAGTTCTCATTAACATTGTCTAAAACTAGATTATTTTTATTAACCGGTCATCATCACTGTCTCCATCCTGTATGTATACAATGGATGATTTTTGATATTTTCCCAAAGTGGTATCTGTAACGCTACTGAGTGACAGTAGCAGATACATCATCTTGTTTTCACCTTAGTGTAATTCTGATGACTTCAAAGGAAACTTCAGAGGGATTTTCAAACATAATCCTTTCTTCCATTTGTGAATGAAGAGAATCCACCTCTCCACTGTCACCCAAAGCCCTCTTTGTAAAAGCAAATAAAATGTTCAGGCAGCAGACCTCTGCTCCACTCACTGTGGGCTGATCCATGGCAATGGGCTGAGCTTTGCTTGGCTCTGTGATGAGAAGAGGGCATCCAGGGAAGCTAAAGCCAGAGGGCTTGCAGAACTCTCTGAACTGAAGGGCATCAGGGTCCAACTTCCCTAAGACCTCATAAAATGTCTTAAAGACCACTCATTGGAGGGGAGTGATCTATGCATTGTCTTCATTAGCAACACTTAAGTGCTCCAGAATGACTGAAATGTACAGTTCTCCACAACCAGAAAGCATGTGATGATGTAGCTGACAAAATAGAAAATCCATGTGGATACTAGATAATCTTTCCTTTTTTTTTCTTTATTGTCACATATGAAAGTACACTGTTGAGGATAGGTGATAGCAGTCCATCCCAACCCACAGAGGTGGTAATTTGAAACAGACATAATATGTTGTTGCCGATGGTCTCCAAGTTGGATGTGTCATTATTTCCAGCTTCCTCCTATAATGTAGGGAAAGTTAGACATCTCAAAGATGGTGTGGATAAATATGACCAAAAAAAAGGAGGCCAATGTTGAATAATGCAGAAAGGGACATCATCAGAGATCAGAGTGAAATTATTTCTCTTTCTTTTCATGCACTCAGATTCCCCAGCCCACAGAGTGTTGTTTCCCATGCTTAGGATAGGTCTTTCTGTCTCATCACCCAATCTAGAAGACCCATCATGACTAAATACTGTCATGTTAACAGTATTAACATCTCAACCTAGTTAGTTTACCTCAGAGGGAATCAGCTTCAATTATGATGCCTACTCAAACTTCCTGCATAAGCCTACTTGATTGAATTTTGGTGACCCTAGTGACTCCTGAAGCTGCATGTGTGATAGGGCCTAATAATTATGAAACAGAACATCTTCTTAGATGACATTATGAGTTTACTATAAACAAGACAAATATCCTGAGAAAAGGATTTCACACAGTGCTCACCTTTGCTATTACTGTGTGATAAAAGTATCTGAAAGAGTTGTGTATGTTTTATTCCTATGAGATCTGCTGTCAATTAGGGTTTTCTAACAAAAAAAATGTCATTTGCAAGCTCCATTTGATGTTTCCTGAAGTTGATTTTGCTGTGTCAGAAAAGTTCTCAGTAGAATTTTAAAGTTCACTGGTAAATATCTTCTCTGAATTCCAAAACCTTTTGCTCTAAATATCAGGTATTAAACCAAATTGAATGTTTGATCCTCCCCTGCCTGCTCCAGAGACCAAGTGTCCCAAAAGACAGCTGACAACTAGAGGAAGAGTACAATTCTTGTTACTAGAACAGAATTTCCTGAAGCTAGGTCCTGTTACAGAGAAGGTTGGAATCCACTGAAGATGAGCATAGAAAGACAATTTGGGTTATTATCAAGCCCTCTGATCATTCAATCATGGTTCTTGGTACAATGTTCACTCACTCGGTTTTCTGATTCCTTGTGTGGGAATCTGAGATATGAATTCCAAATGGAATCATTAATCTTCATTAACTTAACATGCATTTGTTAATCACTGCCATATTTTACAACCCTAAGATACAACTTCGTCCACTTGATTGCTTCACATTGAAATGTTCCTGGATTCAGAGGGGCAGGGAAGACAGCACAGATACAGAGATTATTGCCTATGCATGGTCATCAGAATTTCCAGAGTGAATGTCAGTGATTGAAGAAAATTCTAGAGAGTAGTGCTGAGCCTCCTTTGGAAGTATTTTTTCATCAGAACACTTGAAAGCCTGGTAGACAATAATATTTGAGGAACCCTGAGCAACAGAAATTTTGAGTCATGGTGATTGAATGAAATTCAGAATTAGTACAAAATGTTTCAGGAACACTTTTACCACCTGATTATGTTATTAATTTCTTCTAAACATGTATACAAACTTGAGATGTTGCAAAGACTAATGACTAAATGAACCCAAAAGTACTCTTAACATCTAGCTTACTGATGTAATAAATACAAAGAGTTTTGAGAAAAAAAGGATCTAGAATAACATTGATTTCATATTCTTCAATGAAATACTCTCTCTTCTCAGAGTTAAGGAGTTCCAAATCCAGGGTTACACAAAGAAAAACAATGAGCATGCTTGGTTAGTTATCTGAAGGCAAAAGCTTAGATAGTAAAAAGGTCTTCAAATAATTGACCATTGACAATCAGTAAGTAAAAATGCACTTACTCAAGAAAATCAAAGAGGGATCAGGAAAAGATCACATTTGTGAACTGTACAAGGAGTGCACTTAGTATTTTATATGCATGCATTTATTCCATCTTAATAAGAAATCTGTGAGGCAGATATAAATATCCTTAAATTGCAGATTCAAATGTTGGCCAGAAGATGCTTCTACTTGATCCAAGTCACACAAAAGCAAAGTACAAATATGGGGTTTGAACTCCAAACATTGTGCACTTTATATTTTTAATACAAAGTATTGAATTATCCCTTAATCAATCTTTGCCAAGAACCATCCCACACACAAACACACAAACTAAATTGCCAACCCCGCAAACTAAGAGCCAGTAATGAAATGTTTATATAAGTCAAAAGAAATATTGAGCCAAGTAATCACTTATTTCATCAGAGAATGCATTTAAAACATAAAATGATTGATGATGATGTAAAAGAAAGTGATCAGTGGACCCCAGGATCTTGACATTGCGTGATACATGAGCCAAACTTGTTATGGAAAGTCCTGAAATTGTTTAACCTGGTGTGAGTGAGGGCTGAGAGGTCATGCTTTTCAGGTTGGTGACAGATTTTTTCCATTTAATAGAAGAAAAAGGAACACTTCCATATATGTTATACTCCTATCCCCAATGTAAGCACAAGATTCGTGGGGATGGAAACACACTTGTGGTGTTGCCTTTCTGTTCAGTGGGAATTCATTCTGAATTGCAAAGTTCCCAAACTTAAATAGGTATCCCAAAGAACAGCTCACTCTTTAAACACCAGATACAACAACTGTACCATGAGAGGCTAATCTACATAATAACTGGGAACCTAAGAACCAAGATAAAAATCATTCCATTTTAAAACTGTTATTTTAAAAGAAACATTAAACAGTGTTTGACCTGGAAAGCCATTAGTAAGGAAACTGAATTAGAAAAAAAAAGATATTACTAATACATAGTACATATAAGAATATAATGAGACTCACAAGCTCATATTTTGAATTGGAGCAGACAAATCACATTTTGTTTTATAAATACTGGTATTTGATTTGTGATATATGCTTTTGGTGTTATGTTTTCACCACCACAAGATATTGTCTCTCTGAAGGACCTTCTTTTGCAGATGGACTGTAGACAATGTATTTAGTATTTAGTAAAAGAAGCTAATATATTCAAGCTTTTGACTGACAAAAATGAAAGAAGACCAAACATAGAATAAATGAATTGAAAAGGATAAAGGTTGATGAATATGATTGACATTAGTTGGTAAAAAGTCTGAGCAAATTCGGCAGATAGATCCACGGCAGCAGGGCGTCTTTCTGGGATGAACATATAAGCAAACTTGTGAGAGTCCTCTGAAGCCATTAAGACACAGACAAAGAATTAGGGTAGCTTACCAGAACTACACTCTGTATTTTGGAAGGGTAATAGAATGCTGGCAAGGAAACATATTATAAAGTTCAACTACATTGTTGATCCTCAAATGAGGGAGTGTTTCAGAAAAAGTTACAGGAGCTTGCATGTCAGCTCACTCAGCACATATGGTCCTGGTACAAAGATCTCCAAACCTAGGCATTTGGTGGTGCATGTTACAGTTCCAGCATTTGGTAGACTGAGGCAGGAGTACTGTGGGTTTAATGTCAACCTGGACTCTATAGCAAGATTCTGTCACAAAACATATATTCAAAGATGAATGTCTGCCAGTCTGATGCTGGGGTAGGGCTCTCAGCTGTCTAAGTGAGTAATCTATTGTGTTTAATTGTCATAAATGGTATCTTTAATTTCTGTGACTCCTGGAGTTGGCCTCTTTGTTCCCTCATCCTCAGTTTATCTCTGATGGACCAAAGGACCACATAAAAGCTATCATGAAAGATTACCTGTGTCATGTATTAATAAAGCATCCCATGGAGGCTCAAAAAGGACATAGAAAGCTTTTAAGTGGTGATGAAGAGAGCAGACTAGGCCTTGTCAGCCTCAGAAATCACCTCCCTTGTTTCCCCTATTACATATGAGAGATTGACATATTTATTTTTGCTTTCCAATTTATAAACCTTGACATTCTACTATCAAGAATTTCTTATTTATTTAGGTATTGTGACTTTCTGATCATTTTATGTATGTTTTATCTATTGCTGTGCCTGCTTTTCTTCCCATCAAATCTACCATGTTTAAAAAAGTGAACACTTTAACGAATACATGCAGTTGCCAACTTCCACATAGATCACATAACATAAGAAGAAATAGGACATGCAAAAGCTAGGGGTTTTTGTTGATGAGGAAGTATGAGCATTTACTATGCAATGGGGAGGGAGACTGGGAGCATTGTTATCTGCACTGCTCGGAGAAGTCTTAGGAACAGTGGAAAAATCAGAACAGCCTCTGCCCTCTGGTATGGCTAACATTTATCAAGTCGCTATTATACTAGGTTCTGGGCATTGTGCCATCTGCTTTATATGTAGCATTTCATGAACAACTTTCTCAATAATCATGATTTTTTCTTCATTTTGAAGACAAGAAAATTGAGAATTCAGAATCCTAACTAGTTCCCCTGGTTAGCTGGAAACAAAGGTTCCAAACCAGGTCACCCCATTCTGCTCCAGCACTCTCTCTATCTTCCTCTATCTTAATCTCTCTTGAAAGTGACTATGAAGATCTTGCTGGATTCACAAATGGCAGCAGGAAAATAATTTATACTGTTCAGAGCCACTTCCTCCCATCTCATGGGTCAGAGACTAGGGAGGTGATATTTTTGAGGTGGGAACAAGCCAGACCTTCCCTCTTCATTGTCATTTCAAAGTCCTCTATATCCTTATTGGGCCTAAATCAATGTAATTGAGAGACACATGTAACAGCCATCTGGATTTCAGATGTCCTCCTTCTCCTGTGCTCTGCAACGATTAAGCTATTGGTTTGGAACATTACCTTCGAATGTTTTCTAATAAATCTTTTAAAAAATCTTCCTCCAATTGCATTGCACTCATTGGCAGAAAATTACAATTTTCTAATTGTTTTTTATTTTTTCCCTTTATTCAATGCTCAATAGATGTTGATATATAAAACAAATTATCAACCAAGAACAATGATTTCCATAAATTGTGGTCGACATGCTTCTGCTGCAGTTGTCTCCTTTTTACATTCCTGTTGTTGCTACTCAGTATTCCTAAAGTCAATAAGTTAGTCATTTTCAACTTTAAAAATTTGCTCATAAGTGCCCTGAATATGTTTACTGAGGAAAAAATCATTGTTCAAATGTCACTCATATCAATCATTTTCTGCAATCGCAGTAGAGGAGAAATAATTGCAATCACATGGTCTGTACTTGAGGGATGCAAGGAGAAAAAGAAAACAAAACAGATTCATAGGAATCTAATAATGTCCAGTATTTCCAAAGAGCATCTTTTTCCCACCCAAGAAATATCATTGACCCTTCCCTCAAATGTGCTTTCCATTAAATAACACCAACAGCACAGGTAAGTCTGCCCTCACACCATCAATATAAACATGCCCATACAGTCCCAATCACAATTCATTGTACTATCTTTGTTCTTAGTCCAGACACTCATGTAGGTGGAAGGAACGGCTGGAGAGAGAGGTGGTTTCAAAACAATGAGTTGTAGGCACCATCAAGAAATTGAAACATATGGGGTTGACTTTGTATGACCCTGTCATATTTACAAGGGTAACCTTCTGGCTTCTCCATGCAAAAACTTTGCCAATACACTTAATACACACAATAAGGTCTATGAGAAGAAATAAGAGGAAAATGAACTTTATGGGAGAAAAGCCATGGAGGCTAGCTTTCAGCCATCTGGAAGGATGTGCTGAAAATACGTGTTAATTCTGGGCCCTTGTAACCCTGTATTACTCAGGAGTATGAATGTTGACTACAATGTCATGATGCTAACTCATTTTCTGCTATAGTATTAACTGTTAACCAAAGCCTCCAGGTATACCTGTGAAGGATTGTCTAGATTAAATTTAGCATCTAGAATGTGTCAGGGATTATCTTGACAAGTAACTGGCTCAAGAGAACTCATTTTAGTCGCCGAGGAACATTCCCTGGGTCAGGGAACTTGGGCTACACAATAAAGAATGAAATAGAGAATATACACATTCATTGTTCTTTCTTCTCTGTAAATGTAAAATGACATGGCCCTCGTGTTCTTGCTGTCTTGGCTTCGCTGCCATGTGAACTGTAATCAGGACCTGTGAAATAAAATTAATCTTTTCTCCTGTAAGTTGTTTTGGGCGGGAAATTTTATCACAGCAACAAGAAATGAAACTAAGACAGTTGCTATAATAAAATATTAAAGAATATCTGATAGTCTGAATATCTTTGTTGAGTTTCCAATTTTTGAGGCTGGAAGACTTGAGTTTGATGGAGCCATCAGTTTCATTGACAGGGAGGCTTTATGGCTGTATCACAAGGTAGCAGATGGCATCATGGTGAACGCAAATGGGAGAGAAAAGAAGCAAGAGACTGGGAAACGAGGAAAGGCAAGGTTTTCTCTTTATTAATAACATCTCTCAAAACAACTAGAATTAAGAACCAGCTACATTATTCCTTGCTGAATTCACACTCCATTACCGAGTCACATTGAGTGAGAACCTACTGAAGATTCTCTCAGTATTCTTGTACTGGAAACTAGGCTTCTAGAACATAGACATATGTGGGACATGCTCAAACCAGACATCATTTTCCTGAAACATTTGGTTCACCTCTTCAATCTATTACCATCATGAAACTCAAATCTTTGTCCTTTCTAGCTGTGCCTCTGAGGGTTGAGGCATGATCCATGATCTCTAAACAAGGATGTGGGAAGCTTGATGTTTGATTTTGCATTAGAATTCACTTTTATGTTTTACAATGTCTACTGCAACAAGGTGATATTGCAATCCACTGCCTCCAGACCTGGAACAAGTACCAGACAGAGAATTTTTATAAATATAGTTTTCACAACACCCCATTTTATGAATGAAGGTGTTGTTTAGAGAACTCCTCAGGTCTTGCCTAAAGCCTTTTATCACTTACTTCGTTAGTGTTGATTATAGACCTAAAAGGATTCCACCCAAATCCCACTTCAAGGAAACTTATATTGAGTTTCAGAGAATTCAGACAGTGGAGAGTATCTTCTGTCCAGTGTCAGCCTCAGTTGCATAAAACAGCCTTGATCAAGGTCACCTCTTCCCAGGGAAGCCACATCCAATGGCTATGTGGGTTTAAGCAATAAAGGCTTAGCTATTGGAGTCCAATACATTAAGGGAGTTTGTTTTCTTCCTCTTCCCACCCAGCTTCTTTCACAAATGTTGTTCTCCAATAAGCCTCTATTTTTATGATGTCTGCTACTGAATGTGAAGTGATGATACCAGTTCTACCACTCTACTCTTTATTAAGACCTATCTTGGACTCTATGGCTCCTGTCACAAGGGACAAAGGTTACATAGATAAACCTTTATTATACCCATTGGCAGTAGTACTACAACTCAGACTCCAATGTCTCAGCTCTGAAGCACGGCTTCCATTCCAAAAAGCACATCTCTCTACCTAACCAAATTTCTAACTTCTAAACTCAGGTTTTCTCCTAGATTAGTTCCTAATATCTGTTCAAAATTGTATTCAAAATGTTCATCACACTTTATTAGAATTCTCAAGCTCAAATGCCTGCTAGAGATGGCATTATAAAATTCATCATCATCATCATCATCATCGTCATCATCATCATTATCACCATCATCATCAGGTTAGTTTAGGTTCAAGAAAAAAGCTACTTAGTGCTTTCTTTGCAACTAAGCACTTTATCACTTCGCCCCTCCTCCAGGTACTGTGCTCTGACCGTTGAGTACTTGACCATCTCTCCTTTTGTTCTCCATTTCCTCAGTCAGTCCTCTGCAAGGACAATGGCCTTTTTGCTTCTCAAACAAGTCAGTCACTTTCTGACTTTGAAATTTTGTGTTTGTTTCTGCCTCTATCTGGTGTATTCTTTCCTTCATTATTATTCCACAGTCTTCAAATATTAAATACACTCTTGCTAAAACCTCTAGCCATCCTGCCTACAGTAGACCAGTTACCTTCTCATCATTATATCCTTTACTGTACGTCTGTTGAGTGTTTTAATTTTGTGATTATAAATGTAACAGGTAATTTATGTCTATTGTACTAGGCTATGAATTTCAGGGAAAACAGGCAGCCTTCTCTTTATTCGTCATATAAAGCTAGAGTCTAGCATAGCGGCTTGCCCACACCTTTGTGAACAAATAAATTCTTGCTTTCAATCACATCGCATGGAATCACAACCATGTTAATTCCATTCTCCCAGTCAAGGCAGTTCCTCCTCCTCTTTTTCCTTTTGCTTCTCCTCTTCTTCATCCTTCTTTTCTCTCTTTTTAAGGAAGAGTGTTGCTATGTAGTCTATGGTAGTCTAAAATTGCTGCGCCACCCCCCTCCCCGCATCTGCCTCACAAGTGATAGAATTACAGGTATGTGCTACCAGTTCTATCATTACAGCATAGCTGCATCCAGCGACTTCTTCCAAACTCTTCTCCTGTATCAAAATGGACACTCATTGTTCCACACTTAGACATACAGCACTCACCCAGCTAGCTGCTCTCTCTGACTCTACTATTTCCTTTTCTATCCTCCATTCTCTGTCAGAGTGACCTTTCCAATATGCAAATCTCTGCCAGTTTAATGGCTCCCAGTTGCCTCCAGGATAAAATTCAGCCTTCTCAGTATGTCATGCAAGATGTTCTGTGATTTCATCCTGTCTTCCTTGTAGTTTTATCTTTGTCTTCCCCAGAAAAACTGTGCATCCTCCACCTCTGTCTATCATGAGCATCCTACCACCAAATCTCCTTCAGTTTGCCTATTTCTCAACAGCTTCCAAATCTTTCCACTTCTCCGAGACCAGGCAGCCATACTGTCCATCTCCATAGCCACAAATTTTTCAGTTTGTTCAGCAACAAGTGGAGTTTTCACACTTCCAAATTAAACCACATGCCTCCTCTTCTTGTTTAAAACACCTCTGTAGAACAAGGTTGAGATATCTGAATAATCTTTACATGCTACAAATGGCGCCCAACATGGCTATAAGAACTTTCACTTAAAACTAATAAGAGCTTAAGAAATGTTTTAGAAACAAAGGAACAGAGACTAGCAAGACTTCTTAGTAGCAGCATTTTCTCCTTTGGATTTGTTTTGTTGTAGACAGAGATTTGCGCGGCTCCTTTAAGAGAGGTTTCCAAAATTAGCATAAGCGGCAAAAACCACCTTGCTTTTAAAGAGCTCTGCTAACAATTCATTGGTGTGTACAAGAGCTGCAATGAAGGTTTACACTGTGTTTTAAAAAATATGCTGGCTTGGGAGAGAAAAAAAAACGGGATACAATGGTTTAAAAAGAAAAAAGGAATTAAATGGATGGATATAATGGCACACGCCTTTAATCCCAGCACTCGGCAGACAGAGGCAAGCAGATCTCTGTGATTTCAAAGTAAACCTGGTATGCAGTGAATTCCAGGACAGATAAAAGTTACACAGAGAAACCCTGTCTCAAAATATGTAAAAATAGAAGTAGAAGAAATAGAATAATAAAAAAGCCACGTAAAGATGGAAAACACAGAGAAATTTTGGATACTATACGTGCTTCTGTTGTCTTTAAATTATTTGATTGCTGAGAAAACAACTACTAATAAAAGAAATGCTGCTAGATTAATTCAATTTATATATTTTAAAAATGCTTTGACTCAAAAATTCAAGCCTAAGGACAAGTTACTGGGGAAAAGGATTTCTATTTTTATTTCCACAGAAAATGGAAGGCTATGGATTCTTTCCAGACTTATGTGGTTTGATCAAGCCAGACCCCCTGAAACAACTCCCCAGGTGATCCAACATTCAAAGCAGTTGAGACAAAGCCTTGCAGACTACTGCCAAGATTTCTGCGTCTTCTTTGGACCCCCATGACAGCGCCCTCTACCAGCAGGAAGTAGTTTGGAAAGAACGACGCCCAAATTCCCAAATATTGTTTATAAATGTTTGTTTTCATTTATATGGGCTTGGTTATAAATGGTTAATGACACAAGCAATCCTTGTAAAGGTAAAAAAGGGAATTAAGGTATAGATATGAGTACTTTGCTTTGGAATGGATTTTCTTTTATTGATACAATTTAAGGTCAATTTTGTGATATGTATATTTCTCCTCTTGTTTAGGTATTGTGTTTATATAGCTCATTAGAAAATGTAATGTAATAATTTAGTACAGATTATAGAGAGTTACCTATGGGAGTTAAGTTAATTTGGATTTCTAGATATATAGAGATGTATTTGAGATGGATAGGCATTCTTCAAACCTTTCAAAGACCTACAGAATATGGCATTTAAAATGGTTTAGGGTTTTTCTTGACAGTGAGGCACAACTGCTCCTGGTAACACCACCTACAGAAGAAAGGAAGATGGACATCGAAGAAACACATTATGGAGTTTGCTTCTAATATGGCAAGACTAGCCATTTGGGCAAGGTACTGCTCTTCTGAACTGTTTGACTTTATGTTGTAGAAACTGGACATGCAGGACCCACAAAAAGGTAACTGCTGATGCAAGATGGACATTGCTACAGGATTCCTGTTTCATGGAAGAGGCTGCCAGACAGCCAGATAGTCTACAGGACACAGAAAAAAGTTTCCTGCCTTATTGAGGAGTCTGGACACACATTATGGCCTATGGGCTGAAGATGGAACATTACAGAAGAACTTCGGGTGACTGACCAGGCAATGCACTGTCTCTGTCATTTCTAGAGTTTATATATTATCCTTCTGTGGTCTTTGAAGGAGTTGAAGACAGAAAGTTATGATTATAGTTTTTCTTAGTTAGGATTAAAAATAAGTTACATATAGGTCTTTAGACTGACAAAGATAGGATAGATGATATTTTCTTTAAGTCTTACAAAATGTTAATGGACTAAATATTGTTAACTGTGATTCTTATTTGATAACTGTTATATGGTATATTTTGCTATGTTAAGGTTAAACCCCTTCTTTTTAGACAGAAAAGAGGAGATGATGGGAGATGTGATTCTGTATATATGTTTCTCATACTGTTAATAAAGCCCTGTGGCCAATAGAAAACTAGATAGGTGGGGCTAGGAGACTAGGAGGAGGAAGAGGAAGTAGTAGGTGGGGTCAAGATGTAGCCCGGGGAAGGAGCAGGACGCCTGCCGCGCGGCTCCCCGATAAGACGACCACGTGGAAATACTTAGATAAGTAAAAATGGGTTAATAATTAAGACAGAGCTAGCCCATAAACAATAATGGTAACTGGCCAACAGGATTGTATCAAATACAGAGTCTCTGAGTGTTATTTGGGGCTGGCGCGGCTGTGGGCCCAGACTGGCGGGCTGGCGGAAACTTACACGCTACATTACTACTTTGGACACACCAATTTCCAAGCACCTTCTCTTCCCAGGTACCTTGCCAAATTATCTCCAGCATCTAAAATACTCAAGAACACCTTCTCCCTATGGATTTCCATCCAATCATCTCATAGCTCCATTTTTCCCTAGGCTAGGCCAAGAGTCCCTGGATGTCTTTGCACACTCTCATGGTACTTACCTTTGAATCTCAGCACCACACTGTGAAGATATCAATGCAGAACAAAAGAACATACTTTCCAGAAGGATATATTGATATTTGAAAGATGAGTTCTGCGAAAGTAAAGTACAGGTCATTGTGTGCAACAATCTAGTTCTCTTTGTCTGTTCTCTACTCCTCAACTTGTGATACTGAGTTTGTACACCACCATTTTCTAATAATTTTAGGGTATTTCATATAGCAGAAAAAGGCTATGGCTTGTGCTTAATTCAAGTTATGGAAATAATTTGGATCATCAAGTTTAGGATTTAGATTTTGTTTTAATTTTTTAAATATTCAGGGTAAATATTATCTCTCTTTCTCTGTTTTTCTAAGTGTGTGCTCGTGGTGTGTGTGTGTGTGTGTGTGTGTGTGTGTGTGTGTGTGTGTGTGTGGTGTGTGTGCACATGCATGCACATGCATGTGAGAGTATATTTATGTGTGTTTTGGTCTGTTAACCAAATAGATTCTATTACCATCCTTTTCTTCTTTACTGATTCATTTCCTAACAGACATTTATCAGATCCTACCTTTGCTTGGGGACCAGAAAACATGTAAAGATTATAGATAAATTATGTTCTAAACAGACCAGATGAAGGAAAACTTGCATCCACATTTTTAAAAAAGAAGAGGAAGCAAGTGCAGGTCAACAAGTTAAAACCTGGTAAATAGGCACCAAAGAGACCAATCTGACAGGAAAGTCAGGATAGACAGGAAGTAGACAAGACCAAAAGCACCATAGATGTTAAGAGCATTGTATAGCTAGTGCCACTGTACCTATGATTAGAAAATATCTTTTTGAGGACTTGGCAGAGTCATATGAACACAAGCATGAGAGCAAGTCTCTCCTCAGTGATATTTGAGTCCAGGTGAATGCCCTATTTCCAGTTGAATTAAGGGGAATAGTCAAGAATATTAGGACTGGGTCATGTCCAAAAAGGAATGTAGGAAGGACTACAGGAACAGTTAGCTCCCTTGTACACTTTTAGTTATGTAAAACACTAGAGTAGCTGATGGAAACATTTAGTCAGTTTCTCAACCCCTTGGATTTAACCAGCTAGATTTCTGAGTGATATCTATCATTATCCATTACTCACTTCCAACTACGTTTTTATCTGTTCACCTAAATCCCAAACAAGCAAGCTGGTACTGTGGGTCAGATAGTTTGCTCCATCTAGACCAAGGCTAGTCTGTGGGAAGAAAAGTGAGGGAATTAGCTTTGACATACTCTACCATCTCCTCACTCTCTCACCTTCCATAGGAACTCACACGGGAGGGAATATCATCTGTGTGAATCAGGGTCTCCTGCCTCAATTTGTTAAGAGCTTAGCTCTGTCCTTTTTAAATATCACCATTAATACCCTCTTGTGGCACTGCCTCAGTTCTTTACCCTTTCATGCAGATATTATTAAAAACCAGTGTCAAAAATGGAATTCTCCAAAGACCTTGTAAAAGTCAGCTGTGAGGCCATGTTATAAAGGAATACAGCCCTGATGCTAGGAGCCATATTCTGAGCTGTGACTTCTCCATCTCACGCTTTGACTTTTCAACCCTATGATAGAAAGCCCAGGACTTACTTCCCTGCACCACACACTTCATTCATCCTGGCCTGGAAACCATTCTTGGAGAAACATTCTGTAAGCTTCAAAATCACTCTGTCTATTTTTTTTTACTGTAACTAATCCCTCTATCTCAACCCTTCAAAATACTGTTTTTCCACCTACATTTTTGGAACCTCAAGGATGTGGTTGTGCCCTGAGATGCTGACAAATGGACTGCTCAAATCTCACTGAAGCTTTCTGGTGCACAAGTCAACAATATTTTGAAGGAGCAGTTTTAATTCAGCAGTTTTGATGTGGAAGCAAAATAAATAAAATGGTGTATATTGCTGGGTAATGTGTTATAGACCCATGAAATTAATCCACAAAAACCAGACAAGTATGCATGAGAGCACAGGCACACACACACACACACACACACACACGCTAATTTCATGTTAAATTAAATTTGCTTCCACGTGGCTCCAAAAAAAAACAACTTTCCTTATATTGAATGACCCCTTCATCTTTCTGAAGCCATAAACAAATTATCATCATTCCCATAATAGTGGCTTTGTTTCAGATAATATTCATGTTTCATATTCATAATCTTACTTATCACAGTAAACTTATAAATTCAGTTATTATTTTATCCTTTTGCTGATGAAAACAGTGAACTGTAGAAATCTTCAGCCCCAAATCACAGCATAAATGGGGAAAGCCTTGCTTCACACTCTGTATTCTCAACTACTGCAAACAGAAACTTCTGCACTTATAGGCAATCTAGAAAAAAAGGAAATGTGGTCCTATTCTTCTATTTTTTTGATTAAACTATAATTACATCATTTTCCCTCTCCCCTTTCAATCTTCAGGCCCTTCTCATGCAAACATACCCCTTCGCTTTCTCTCAATTCTTAATCTGAGCTATCTGCCATCATTAACCAGCATTTCTAGTCCAGTGATGGGTGGCTGTTCTGGCTAAATTGATTGTTGTCTTTTGGGGTCAAGACACTCAGCTTTTCCTCCTTTTTCCCACAGACCTCACTTTAAGGTCTAGATCACTTTTCTCAAAGCTGTGGTCTTGGTGTTCAAGGTCCCTTTTGTACCACTGTGCTCTCTAGACTGGAGCATTGAACTCATGTGCAGATAGAACCTGGGTCTCCAGGTCTCACAGACATCCCTGTGATCAGCATTTTCCTTGTCTACAATCTAGGGTTCAGTCATACTGGATTCAAAGCAGAGCCTTAAGTCTCTCTCCCTTGGTGATCATCCAAGACAAACCCCCTAAGAACACAGACCATATTCTTCCTGATGACAGTAGAGCAGAATAATTGGAATCACCTTCTCTGAAGTGAAGAAAATACCTGATGTAGCTAATTTGTGTGAAGTCACAGTGTTCTTCCTCGTCTTAAGCATTCGTGGATGTGGAATGCTGGAACTAGAGAGCTGGTTCAGTAGTTATGAGCACACGCTGCTTTCAGAGTACCCAAATTCAGTTCCCAGTATCTGAATCAGACTGTTCCCAACCACCTGTAGCTCCATGTATACATACCGCCCACACACACACACACACAATCTAAAATATAGATACATGGAATGACCCTCTTAGAGCTATCTCATACCACTTGATTCCTCATTGACGCTCATATCCTATCTCTCAAAATGATAGGAGATGACTAGACATTTTAGGAATGCCCCTAAAACAGCATCCTGAAACCTGTGGACACCCCTCACTCCCAACTTCATCCTCATCCCCTCTCCAACCCTCACATTCACCTTGCAAGTATGATATGAAATGCTACAGAAAAATCGCTCCAACACTTGGGAAACCAGTAAATAAATGGAAGGGGCTAAAGCTTAATGAATTCATGAGCCTCAATGATAATTGTTATATCTATCATAATGGTATTATTCCCTACATTTTGATATGGAAAAAGAAAAAAAAAAGCTGGAGAGCCATAATTTGATGAAGAATACATTCTGTGCTGTTCCGTGCAACCACACTGGGCACTTGGAGCATTGATCAGCCCACCTAGAGGTATGAATTTATTCATCTACAAAAAAATCACAGCAGGTTTCTAAGATTTGTGATGAAAACAGTGTTTAAAATAGCAATGATTTTTTTAAAATCACATATCAGAAGATTGTATTGGCGAACATAAAGCCTATTATTTCTAGAGGAATACCTGTAAACTTCATTATGTGTCTGTCGATGTTTGACTCTAGAGTCAAATTCTGTTTCAGAACCCCCAAGTGAAGCACAACGTAGGTTTTTAAAATGTATGTGGGGTAAAAGTTTACAGTGAGATAAAGTTCGATATTGGGGCCAAATTGAATTTATTTTTTATTAGTGGTAATGAATCAAGTACTAGAAATCCTCATGTTACAAATTGAAATATTCATATACCATATGTTCATAGAACTTGTGATAGATGGAACACAGAAGCAGAAGAAAGAATATTCAAGAAAAGCTCTAGGCAATAAGGCAAGGGAGGCCATGCATTGGGTGAAGTGCATACTGTGCAAGCCTGAGGACCTGAGTTTGATCCACAGAATTCAAGAAAAAAGCAGCCATAGTAGCATGGCCCTGTCATCCCAGCACTGGCAGGCAGAGATGAGAGCATCCTGGGGCTTGCTGGCCAGCACACTAGCCATGGTTTAGAACTAGGCTCCAGGGACAGACTCAGTCTCCTAATACTGAGAGTAATTAAGAAAGACTATAAATGTCAAACTCTGACCCCTGCAAAGTATATATGTGCATGTTTATGAACATGTACATACACATGGGGAGAATGTGTCTGTGTTCAGGCTGTACTGACATCTCAACTTGTTAGTTCCTGGTGCCTCTTTGGCACTGAAATTTTTACTAAAGTCTTGTCTTCCTACGTCTCCACTGTCATAACATGGAATAACTGGATGGTTTACTCTAAGACAATTGTGTGATTCAGAAAGACCCAAAGAAAATCCCCACTTGGCTGGATCCTGGTGTATGTAGCACACAGAACTCAGGCCAGGCTGAAGATTGTTATTCAGTATCTATCAGGGTGTAGGATATATGCACTGCAGGATCATTCAGCTTGGCTCTGGATTTCTCCTCCATCAATTTCAAGGTTTGCAAAATCAAGACTTTCCCCGACTTTCACTGACTGCTATAGAGGATTGTAAAGATGTCTGCTGACTTTTCCAGAGCCCTCGGGTCACAGGTGGCCCCTGGCCCCAAGAAAGATTTTATCAAATTTTATTTATGATCCTGTACTTTCTTTATTATGGAGCTCCAGCCTCTCTCTCTCTCTCTCTCTCTCTCTCTCTCTCTCTCTCTCTCTCTCTCTCTCTCTCTCTCTCTCTCTCTCTCTCTCTCCTCCCTCCCTCCCTCCCTGCCTCCTTCCCTCCCTCCCTCTCTCTCTCTCTCTCTCAATTCTTAACCAGTGTGCATCCCTCTATGCTGCTCTCCTCAAAGCTCCTATCTCTCCATATTACCTTTTAAAGTCAAACTGTTACTATGAATGAACTCTTAGAGATGTTCACACCCTAGTCCTGGTAATGGAATGTACTATACAAGGCAAAAAAGGCATCACAGACATGGTTAAGAATCTGGGGCTAGGGAATCTGGGGTAAGATGGGGGCTAGGGAGGTGGTTCAGCAAAGGAAGCCAAGCATGGAGAACAGAATTTTGAATGCACTTAAGACAGAGTCATCAAGCAAGAGGTAGAAAAAGAAGAAATAGCAAAATACATTTAAGTTCAGGCTATTATAATGTGTTCAATTTTACTGAGTTGATGGGTATGTTTAAAAAATCCATTGTCAAGGGAATAAAAAAAAATGTGTTCCTTGTGTGTTTTGTGTTCTGGGACAGATGATAGTGGCTCAGAGAGGTTAATCAAGTTACCATTAGTCACACAGAAACAATGTAAAATTTGAGACTGAGTCATTAAACTTATCAGTGATTTTGGGTATATTCTTTTGAATAAAACCTGCTTTTTATCAATGGGGATAAATGTTCTACACATAATCTATACTTATATCTAATAGATAAATGTTCTTTATCAAATTAAAGTGTGAGCAAACTTTGTTAATGGGAGACATTTTCAAATTATGTGGGGTAGTTCATGTGATGGAGGAAGTAACCTTATCCCACATGCCTGACACTAAGGCAAGGGAGAATTTCTAGGAGGTGAGAGAATAAAACAAGAGCCATCAGTAGGCAGAAAGGGTGAAGGGGAAGAGGGGAGGCATTTGTAGTGTAGATATCCTCTGTAGGTTCTCTAACTAACCAAAAACCATGATGTGCTGGCTTATAGCAACATGGGTTAATTAACTTATTTTCCCGGAGGTTGAAAGTCTGGCAGCAGCCACCGAGCTGAAATCCTCTTGTCAGCAGGGTGCAAACCTTCTGCAGATTTCAGGATGAGCTCTTCCCTGGACTTTTCCAGTTTTCAGAAAGTGACCATGTTTTCTGGATCCTGTCCACTCCCTCCATTTTTTTAGCCCCCAGAAATGCACCTCTCTCTGGTGGCAGCCAGGAAATGAGTGCTCCCTGGTTTTAGGACTTCATATGATTGGATTGGGCACATCTAGATGACCCCCCTACTTGGAGATGATCTTCCTCCTCTTCTTCCTTCTCCTTAGAGGTAATCTCCGACCTGCCCAGCTCTGATGTGGCACTGTGCACACACATCAGTTCTATGCAGAAGCCAATAGAGAGCAAGTTGTGCTGCTTACTACTTAGTAAGGCTGTTTTTCATAGAAGCTCTGAGTTAGATCGAATTAAAGTTTGACACTGTGTAGTGGTGGTGACCTAAGAGTTAGAGATTGGTATGTATGTCACCTAGTTTATTGCAAAAATAAATGAGATAACATATGGGATTGACAGGGTCTGTGCTACATCCTACTGGTGACAGAATTAGAAGCCAAGGGATAAGTAGATCATTTTTTTTTCCTTTTTCAGAAACTTGGGCATATTTAAATATTTACAAAGTAACTCCCTTGCTTTTGCATTGACAAACTGAATTATCTGAGTCTTCTTAGCGGATACTCTAAATGAGAGGCTGTATATAAAAGCACTCTGGGAAGGTAAGAAATGCTCAATGTTACCGTAAATTCAATTTTTAAATTATGCATTCATTTTTGTAAATCTTTCATTCCCAGAAGAGAGGCGCCTTATTAGTAGAATGTGACATGAAATGATGTGATGTGTTAGGAAGATATATGTTTACTTTTGTTAATCTGCCCGACCCATACTAGCTGAAGTTCACTTATGGAGTGATGGGAGAGCTTCAGAGAAAGGTTCTCATTTTATTTTCCTAAATAAAGAGGATTCAGATGCCCGTGCGTGCGTGCGTGCGTGCGTGCGTGCGTGCGTGCGTGCGTGCGTGCGTGCGTGTGTGTGTGTGTGTGTGTGTGTTATTCACTGAAGCATCACTGACTGTTAAAAGTTATTACAGAACAACTGTGGCTCTTGACATCAGACCAACTTAAAATCACACCCCAGACTTATCTCGTGAAAGACATAAGAATACAAATTCATGATGTTAATACTAAAACTTCATTAATAAAAAGTAGCAGTAGCCTGGAAGGTGATGGTGCATGCAGCCTTTAATTTCAGCATTCAGGAGGCAGAGGAAGAAGGATCTCTGTGAGTTTAAGACCAACCTAGTCTGTAAGAGCTAGTTCCATTATAGCTTTCAAAGCCACAGAAAATTCCTATCATGAAAAACAAAACAAAACAAAACAAAAGTAGCAGTGTCATACATAGATGACAATGGATATTGTAATGATAGCAGAAAAAAAAACTTAAGTTTTTTTTTAAGATTTTGTTTTCTGTGTTGTGCACTCGTATTCACATATGTGCCAAATTTATGCCACACATGAGCAATGTCAAAGAGGTTGAAGGAAGCTGGTGGGTCCTTGGAAGTGGTGTTAGAGAACTCAGGTCCTCTGGATGAAAAAGGTAGTGTAGCAGCTTTACATCCAAAAATTTCATGGATATAACTTTAGCCTTTATCTTCAAAAATTGTGCCGTGTGTGTGTGTGTGTGTGTGTGTGTGTGTGTGTGTGTGTGTGTGTGTGTGTGTGATGGTGGTTATGTGTGTGATATGTGCATGTGGGCATGCTGGTATATGTGTACATGCATACATACATATTCAGGCCAGAAGTGGATGTCTATCTAGTGTCTTTTCTTCATGGTTCTCCATCTTTATTTTTTTGAGACAGAGTCTGATGGGAGATGTAATTCTGTAAATATGTTTCTCTTATTGGTTAATAAATAAAGTACTGTTAAATAGGAAGGCAAGATAGGTAGGACTAAGAGACAAGGAGGATTCTGAGAGATGTAGTAAGAGATTCAAGATGTAGAGACTTGAGAGAGCAGAGGTCTGGACCCTCTCTCTGATAAGATAAGACCATGTGGATACATTAGATTAATAGAAATGGGTTAATATTTAAGACAGGGCTAGCCAGTAAAAATCACTAGTAACATGCCAACAGCTTTATATCTAATATAGCATCTCTCTGTGTTATTTGTGGCTGTGGGACCAGGCTGGTGGGAAAACTCCTTGTAACAAGGCTCTCTCCTCAAACCTGAAGCTCATGGTTCAGTTAGTCTGCCCAGCCAATGACTCAAATTTTGGGAATCCCTTCCAAGACAGGGATTACAAACAAGAGCCATTGTGCATGGCTTTTGTATGTGGATTTTTGTGGATATGAACTTGGGTCCGCACGCTATGTGGAACCCACTTTTCTTACAAAGAAATATCCTAGCCCAATTTTTGTCTTTAGGCATCTCTTGTCACACTATTATGGATAATAAATTATCTGATGAGCATTGTGGAGATGGATTAAGAAGAGTGCAGTTAGCCTCCAATGATGTCAGATCTCCAGGGAACCTGATTCTCCCACAATGAACTGGGGGTTCATCAGAGACACCATATTTGCACTGATTTCCCGTTGCTTAAGCACTATAATTCCAGTAATTCCAAAACTTATCCATAGTAAATCAAGATGTCATCCTCAAAACTGACATGTTCCCAGGCTCACAGCTTCTCTGAAAACACTATTTGCCTACCTCTCTTGGGGAGCCTTATTACGAATGCATCTCCCTTGGACTACAAGGCTGATGACCTCATGCTGTAGTTCATGATGCTGTTTTTGGCACCTGTGTGTTTAACCCCCTTTTCAGGAGGCACTAAGACACAAGAAATCTTCAGAGCTTCTGTGTCAAATTAGACAATGCTCAAAGTTCTTTTACTTCTTCACCTGGACAGTGATCACATCTGACTCTGTCAGGCCATCTGTTGTGGAGCAGGACAGGATTTACTTTTCCTCAGTAGTAGCCGGGGTTTCCTTTGTGTTTACATTTTGATGGGTGTACTTTCTTTGATTTGCATTTTTTAGCTTTTATCCTTAAAATATCCCCACCTGAGCTAACAATTGTTTTCCAGGCCTGTAAATGTTTTCGGTTTGCAACTGTTGTAATTCCTGCATGTACTGTTCTTGTTACAGGGTCTTTTATGTTTGTGTGTTTGTTTTTTGAGACAGGGTTCCTTTGTATAGTCCTGGATGTCCTGGAACTTGTTTGTAGCCCAGGCTAGCCTCAAACCCAGAGACCTGCCTGCCTCTGCCTCCTGAGTACTGGGATTAAAAGCATGAACCACTGCTGACTGGCTGTCTGCACGTATATCTGATGCCGGAAAACAATGCACACTTTCCTTAGTTGTATGAACAGTCAATGAGATGGGGGCATTTTATACCAGTTCTGGGAAAAGCTCCCACAGTCACAAACTGCTCCTCAGCCCTTATCTTCTCACCTAGAGCTTCTCTCTCTCACCCAGATTCATGAACATTCAGTCCCTGCTGAACCTTGGAGACTGCTGGTCAACCATGTGTGGAGAAACAGACTATTCACCCTCTCTCTGAATTGCAGGGTAGGGGGCGGATGCATGTGTGCCATGTGAGCAGCTAGCCAGAGTCTGGAAATGGAGATCAACAGGCCATTATCTGGTTGGGGATTGGGTCTGAAAAGAGCAGGCTGTTACCCATTAGAACTGTCTCCTAACATGAACAGAGGATTGGTAATCAGACAAATAATGACAACTGAAAACAAAATGCTGAAGCCACAACAAAGAGCAAATCTTGCCAAGTGGTGACTCCCCTGACTAATATGTGGGGCCTCTGCACTGCTGACACCCTTAGCTTCAGGGAAGATTCCACTGGGTGTTGTATAAAGATGAGTGCTTTCAACCCAAGAGATCAAAGCACCTCCCAGAGGTTAATTAGTGTAAACAGGTCCTTCCTGTCAACTTTTCACACCTAATCAAGGGCTGATATATGTCACCCAAAGGGATCTGATCAATAACTCCTCTGCATGCTCTCCTCTCCTTCCCCTTATCCCAGTTCAGCTTTTTCTTTCAAAATCTCTCTACCCTGTCTCTTACAACATCTGCCCTTCTAGTCTCCTCCTGTCCATTTTTCTTCACTCTCCTCATTCAAGGCTTCTTTTCCTTCTCATTCCCTTGAAAGGGGTTGGTTGAATTTACAGACCAAGGGTCTTGAAACTGGTGAATTCAGAAACCTGACACTTTGGCAAGGAAGACCCACCAGAAGATGAGTTCATGGATTCCATTTCTACTGCTAGACAGTTGCTTGCAGGCAGTTTATGACTCCTATACACACCAGGAAGACAAAACACTGCCAATGTACTAGTCAGACCTTTCCTTAGAAATGACAGCTCTTTCTGTGCCTTGAATGTGTTCAGGCCCCTCTCATACCCTTCAAAAAGGCAAAGCTTTATTGTGTTACAATATATCACTTAGTATAGGCCTAGTCCATCTGCCACACACACTCTGTGGCTGACATTTCTTTGCCTGTGCAGGCATCACTAACCTAGCATAGGGAGCACAGCATTTAACCCTTCTGCAATCACTGGGTTCTAAATTCCTCTCAAAAGATTCATGAACCATCTTTGCCTTGCCATGGGTAACATAGTCTCTTCTTACGCCGTGGCTCACCATGCTCACAGCCCATCCTGTCTGTTTCTAAGTTATAACTTTATTTTGTTATATTTCATTATAGTATATGGCATACTTTAATAAAATGTTAACAAAATAATAATAATGAGAGCTGGTTAGCTTATTAATCTAAACTAAAATATCACTATTGACATGGATTTATGAGAAAATTTCTTTACATTCTATACCAACTGTTATCCTCAACCATCAATTAACAACTATTTTGAGTTTTATGTTTGTCACATATGTGTATCACAAATTCTAATTGGTATTCATAATAAAAAACCAGAGAGAGATACTGGGGTTCAAGATGAAGATCAGAGAAGCAAAGCAGCCAGCCACTGGAGAGTTCTCACATCTACCAATACTCAGACCAAAGCGGCGATCCTATCCTCAGATTGCATCTCCAGACTGCATCTGTCTCCACCAAACTGCAAATTGTTTCCAATTGCCCTGCTCCTCAGACTGCGCTGTTCCTCAGAGTACACTGTGCTCTTGTCTCTTCTCACCTTATATCCCTCTCTAGTCCTGGGAATCAAGGATGAGATCATGTTTGTGTGAGCTGTTTCTCTTTTAGACTGGTTTAGTTTCGTGTAGCTCAGGGTGGCCTTGAATTAACGAAATCTGTCTGCCTCTGTCTCCCGAGTGCTGGGATAAAAGGTGTGTGTCACCACTGCCTGACCTCTAAGACTAACTAGTATGGCTAGCCTTGCACTCTGATCTTCAGGCAAGCTTTAATTGTTAGATCATTTTTAAAAATCACCATACATGTGAGGATGCATATAAATGTGTGTATGCCTATGTATGTGTGTGTACACAAATCATATATATATTTGTGTGTGTGTACTATCACATAGGCAGTGGATATAAACAGATAAACACAGACAAGTACACCATGTGTGTGTGCATATATAGTGAGACATATCTGTATATGACCTTTAAATAACTTCATTGAACTAGTATATATTATATATAATTATATTATTTTTACTATTTTTTAACTTATGAAAATAATTCATACTTTCTCACATGTAGCAAAGGTCCATATTCTCATACTGAAGTAAATTACTATGTAACTACAACCCTGCCTTGTTCTAGAAACTGTACTCTAAGGCTTTCTTCACACAGTGACTGCCATTGACCTGGACTTCCCCAAGTAGACTGGTTTGGTTGGCTAGTGTCCTCGGGATTCCCCCTTCTCCACCTCCCCAGTACTGGGATTACAAGCTTATGCCACCGTACTCACTGTCTGTGAGTCTAGAAATCAAACTCTGTTCCTGGCATTTATAAGGCAAGCGCTTCCCTGACTGTGGCAGTCCCCAGGCACCCTGTCTACTTACCGTTTGGAAATCTTTCCCCATACAAAATTAAAGCAAATGTGCTGCTACTTCTAAAAGCAAGACTATAATTGACAGATTTGCTCTTCAGCACTTTCCCTCTTGGGCACCATTCACACTGTTCTATGAGAAAGAATCTCTCATTGGCCTGGGATTTGTAAATCAAGCTATTCCAGCTGGCTAGTGAGGCCTTGGGATCTGCCTTTTATTCCCTCCCTTGCACCTCCACACCCAGGATGAAGCTCACATCTTCACACCCTCATGCTTATTCAGCAGGGACTGAACCGAACCAGCTAGCTCCATAATCCCCATCTGGATATTTTCTACCAGTTTTATAACTCATTCCTTTATTTTTCCTGCTTTCTAGTCCTTTTCTATTTATGAACTTTATGTGTTTCCCTTCTCTTGTCCAAATGACCCAATCTGGCTTCAAATTCAATATGTAGCCAAGGATGACTGTGAATTTCAAATACTCCAAACTCCCACTCCCTGGGTCAGGGATTACCGGGTTCTGTCACTCAAATCCAGTTTCTGCAACCTGAGGATCTAATCAAGGACTCTGTGCAAAGGAGACAAACACTCGGCCAACTGAACTCCTAAACTTAAAAGAAAATTAGATGCATAAATAGATTTAATTTTGTTAATAGTAAAGGCAGCATGTATATTAAGCCTTGCAATTAATAAAATGATTTTGGAGCTTGCACAGTTTATCCATTGCTAATCAGCTTAGAAGTTCCTCCTGGCCATTATTTAAACATCAGTTAAATCTTACCTTATAATTACTATTTAGGGATAATTAGTATTTATATTGATAAGCACATTTATCATTTTATTTATTTTCTTTATGTCTTTGCAAAGTGTCTTGAAAAAAATATTGCCTTAAACACCATTATTTCATACTTTCCTTTTTGGTAGTCTTTCTCCATTGTGTGTTCATGTATGTCTGTGTTTTTCAAATTGACTTTATTTCATATTCAGTAGTGACTGGAGGAAAGATAAACACACACTCAAATTCTAAAAGCAAGAAGCAAGGCTGAGCTTGATATTTAAACAAGAGAATAAGGTATTATATGAATAACACAACTTTAAATGAGGAGACAAGGGTAAGGTGCAATTTCCTCCTTTGGTCTTGGATGAATTATTCAGTAATATTCATTAATTTATGTGTGAAATAAACATATGGTGTATATCTGCTAATTGCTTGGCTCTATCCTAGGTGTTCATGATTAAAAACATAAGGCACAGTTTCTGGCTTCAGTGAGTTCAGTCTATAAGGAAACTCAGATACATTAATCAGACAGTTAAAGAGATACGGAGTAGCAAGAGCATCTACTAGTAGTGTCTCAAGAAGATACCTTGGGTTTAAGATGGGAAACATAGAAGGTTGACTTCTTAGAGGCTATGTGAGCAGAAATGGGGAAATATATTCCTAGATTTTAAAAGAAAAAGAAAAGCAAATATGGAAGATAATTAACAATAACCAAAACTCGAGTAGTATCATTGGATCTAGTACCACTGAGGTAAGCCGTATGTTGGAAGTGATCTATTAGCTGTCAGAGACAAGGTTGGAGGTTTGCAGATGAACTCGGCCTTGAGGGGCCATAGCTGCTGTGCTGAAGTGTTTGGACGTTACTGTGTGGGTCATGAAAACTCATTAAGAAGGTGAGATGCTAATGATAAGGTCATGTTTGTGTTTCAGATGGTTGAGGCCAGTGAGTGTGACCAGGCCAGATGGGGGCTGGGAAGAAATGCTTGGTATCCCATCTGGCTGGCTCTGAAACCATTTTATAGTGCATACAAGAGCTGGAATTTACTTCCAAGTATATTATATCAAAAAAGAAATGCTGCAAGGGGAAACAGGCAGACACCTCATCAGTCAAGGGTTCTTCTCACTGAAGAGAGGTGACTCCTATGTTCTTTCTCTACTGCTCAAGCATTATTTCTGAAAAAGAGAATCTGTTTATCCAAGTTCACCCATGGGGATGTTTTTGGTTTTGTTTTTAAGAAAAACTAGCCTTGCCCTGCCCCAACCTACTTAAAACCAGGACTGCATAACAAAAATAAACATTTTGATGCTGGTTTTATCAAGGCAGCCTCCAGGCAAGTATTTATCCATTTAAATATTCTTTGATAAAAGCTCTTCTGAGAATTTGTGAATATTAGAAATTTCACAGGGTACCGCATAAGACATTATATAAAACACTAATTATCCAGTATACCCACTTATATTAATCAAATTAATCATTGATCATTAATCAAGAGTCCAAAGCATCATATGACACTAACAGCCAGGACAATTGCATTTTGGAGCAAATATCATCTGCACTTCCCTCATCCCTGAAGATCAGTGATCACCTTTTCCTAATAATCAAATCTTTAAACCAATAACTCAGGAATCAGGGCTTTTCATGTTTGCCTCTGTTTTGAACCCTAATATGGAAACTTACTGGGCAGCGGCAATCCTCAGGTTCCCCAAATGGAAACAATCAACAAGACTGGATTCATATTGGCTAAACTCACTCACACCTGAGCCCTGCAGCTTGGCCGGTGTATACTTGCTGACTAAAGCCCCACATCTGACTAGACTCTGCTGCTCCTTCTTCCATGTGGTTCCGTGTGAAGTCTTGTTAACTGTGGAGGAGGTCAGAGCCTAGCAGGTGAAAGGGGTTGAATTGGTGGTTCTCAACCTGTGGGTCACAACCCCTTTAGGAATGACCCTTTCACAGGGACCCGAAAACACAAGTATTTATGTCGTGATCCATGACAGTGGCAAAATTATGCTTAAGAAGTAGCAGCAAAAATAGTTTTATGGCTGGGGAGCACAACATGAGGAACCGGGTTGAAGGGTCGCAGCATTGGGGAGGTAGAAAACCACTGGGCTAAGTGGGGGTTACCTCCCCCAAAGAACAGCAGTTCTCACTGGGCAGCCTGAGTGATTTAAGTGACTCCTAACATCTCTCGCTGAAGCTTTCACATCAGGAAGCAGCATTGAGAGGATTGCCTAAACTAATCTTTAACTTTACTGAAAGGGAAAATTGCTGACATTAATAGGATCCGAAGGAGACTCTGGGGACGGATCATTATCCCTGGCTACTTCTCTTTCTGTAAAACTCTTGTAAAGCAAGAATACCAAGTATCCAGGATGAATTCAAAGTCAAAGCTCCCCAAGACCTATGACCAGAAAAGAAAAATCATGAAGGTCACATCCATCCCAGTCACTACGTAGACTACACCTGGATTTGTTTCAGATACATCTGTTTCTGAGAATTATTCTCACAATGACACCACTTTCAAATAGCTAATTTTAATCTAACTCTGTATTTGTATCAGGCATGGGGCTGAAAATATCTGAATTGCATATCTTGCCTTCTCAGGATTATTATCAAAAGGTAAGATAATTTACCTCTAATCATGTATCTCCATCCTACAGACAGATGAATCAAAACTCATGGAGAACAAATGACTCCTCCTTGGTTATCTAGCTCATGTTTATAGTAGGATTTTAATTCATATTTCCATCATTATAGAGTCCATGCCCTTTGCCTCCATCTGTGCCTTCCCAGAATGCAGTAGACCCTCCTCCTTGCACTGAGCAAACTGAGAGCCATCACAGGCACCAGCCCCTGGGTGCTGTTTCCTTGGTCTCCACAATCTGAAAACTTTAGTTGATGGTCAGTATTCCTGATCCAGTTTGACTTAATTAAAAAACAAAATTTACAGTATCCCATTGTAGAGACACAGCAAATTAGCTTTCATTCAAAGCCTCCAGTGAGTGACAGGAAAGTCCCTATCACTCTCTCAGATTTTGCCCCTGAGACCTAGCCAGCCTCTCTGAAGCCTGAGTGCTCCCCTCGAGGCTCTGGTTACCAGCTGTCATAGAAAGCATTCTTACCAGTTCTCTATATGACAAAACTTCAGGGGTTTCCTTGAACCAGCCCTTTCCAAATAAACCTGCTCTCCATGAGTCCTCCCCCACCCTTCCCTCCATTTCTGGTCTGGTTCCTTTTGTAGGCCCCTCCTGCCTGCCTTCATTTCTCTTTGGTACCCACATTCCATATTCCCATTCCATTCCGGCCCCTTTCTAGGCCTCCCCACCTAACCCTCCCACACACTCAGGCTAGAGCTAAGCACTCCACCTAATGGACCTCCTTACTCAGCCTCAATATTTGCTTTCCGATACATTGGATTTATAGAGTGTTTGCCTGAATTAAAATGAGAAATTTTAGAACAAACCAAGGCTTCTCAGCTGCTAAGCTCCGCCATGTACTTTAAATAAGGAGAAGGGGGAGTGTGTGTGGAGGGCTGCCCGGGTGCATCCACCCAGCCCTGAATTACCATTTTGTTCCAGGCTGCTCACCTTCCAACCCAGCTGGTGCCTCCCCTGCCCTGCTTAACTCCCCCAGCTAAGTTAACAAAGCAGTTACCGCTCATCTGCAGAGCGCTTCTAATCGACTCCCATGAAATAATATTTGCTTTCCATGCCTACTTTGAATCCCACTCACTTTGTTAAATGATTGCCTCTGGCTGCCTCCGCTGGCTAATCTAATAGTTTCTAGTTTGTACAAGCGAAGCGTTTTCAACCACCTATATAAATAACTTAAGCAGGAGAGGGCACTTGAGCAGCCCCAGCATAGGGCTATAGGACATGACAGGTTCCCAAATGACACTTTGACCAAGCTCCAGGAGGATCACCTCCCACTGAGTGGAGCATTTGCTGTATTGAACCAGGCTGTAATGACACTCTTGTCTTCCAATGGTAATGGTGTGTGTGGTGGGGGGCATACCATATGGAGGAGACCATCTCAGTGCCTCTGTGTCTTCCAGGGAGTCTCCAAGTTGTCTGTGTCCATAATAGTAAAGGGGACTTGTATAAAGCAGGGATAAAGGAGCTAAATCAAAGTACAGTTTTTTTTTCTACGAAAAAGTTAAACCAATCAACTTTAATTTTTTAATGATTAAATACAAATAATGTTAAAACTTCCTATAAAGACTGCTAAGAATATTTTCATTGTTGTTTAACTATTGTATAGAACGTTTTTCCTTCCTGCGACACTGAAGCTTTAATGATTAAACAACAGCTACATATTCCTCTTGACCCAGGCCTTTGGTCAGCACCATTTCCACGTTATGACCACGTTTTGATACCTCTGGGCATCTCATGCAAAAGGAAGCATGGGGTCACTGTTTGCAGAGCTACTGTATTTTCTTTAGTGCAGTGTCCTCCGGTTCCATCCATTTGTCATCACACGGGTGGGCTTCTCTTCCTCATTTGTATTTTCTCTTCTTGCTTTCCTCAGGTCAATTAATACCCCAGGGTACCTGTTCCTCCTTTGGAAAATGCTCAGGATACTTGCGTCTTTAGCTATTAAGTGTACTGCTGCTATAAGGAGGAGTATGGACATTCCTTAAAACCCCCTGCTGTGGTTTGAGTATAAATTTCTGCTTCAACTTGGTCCCCAGCTAGTGATGCTGTTTCAAAAGGTTGTGGAAACTCCAGGAAACTGGAACATCATGCTTAGGTGAAGAATGTAAGCAAAGCCAGTGCAGGTCCTGGGGGATGGGAGGTTATCACCCAGCCTACCTCTGATTCTGATCCTAGATTCCTGACTCATCAAAATGTAGCAAACAGCCATCTTCTACCCCCACTCCCATGCCATCTCTGCCATGACAGACTAAAACTGTGAGCCAAAATAAACCTTTGTTGTCTTTAAGTTGTTGTTGTCATGTATTCTGTCACAGCCATGAGAAGAGGGATGAGCACACTCTGCTTTTTGTTGTTTCAGAAGCACACGTTAAAGAAGAATTCCTGTATCGTATGGTAATTTCCCCCAGGAGCCACTGTATGGTTTCCATAGCAGCTGCATCATTTCACCAACAATACACCAGGATTGCAGTTTCTCCACAATCTCGGAAATACTCTTTGGTTTGTACTTTTTTGGACAGTACTTACCTTAACAGACTTGTCTTTTTCTTAGTTCATAGGTTTTTTTTGGGTGGGGGCAGAGGATACATTTTAAAAAAGAAATCAAAGGCAGGTCAGGATGAAAATAAGGTTCTGATCAAAGAGAGGGGACATTTTCACCTTTGGGTCACATTGTGTTCTAAAATGAATTGGCTAACTTCAGACTGTAACAAATCATTGGGTAAATTACCATCTGGCTGTAGGGTATTACATCTGAAAGGAGAGGTGGACACAGAGCAGAAGCTATCTCCAAGTGATAGCCACTAGCAAATGAAAAGCTAGTTTTCTTCAAGGGGGTCTCAGGGGGAAACAACCACTCTTAAGGAAAGCCCCATGCCCAGCAGGAAATGGCTAACACCAAACAAACTCAATTGTATCTTTGGAGGTCCTTTGTCTCATAATGTTGAGTCAGGGCATTTTTGTTTGGTTGATTTGGTTTGGTGTTTTGTTTGTTTGTTTTTATTTTAATTTTTTGCTTTATTTTGTTTGATTGCTTGTTTGTTTATTTTTGTTTACTACAATACAGGTCCTATGCATGTATATTATGGTTTCTGGCTTTGTTTTTTATGGTATTCCTGAGTGGGCAATCTTAAGTATCTCTGTATCTATATATACATTCCTTGTGCTTTTTTTCTTTTTTGGCTCTTTTTCTTATTTGGTTTTTTTTTTTCTATTCCAATTGGTTTGTTTTTGATTTATCCTATTTTATTTTATTATCATTCCTTAGATGCCTGTCTGTCTTCTAATGAGAGACAGAAGGGGTGTGGGTATGGATGAGAGGGGAGAGGAGGAGCTGAGGGGAATAGGGAGAGGGGAAACTGTAATCAGAATATATTGTATGTAAAAAAAACTATTTTCTTAAAAAAAAAAAAAGGAACCCCTTTGTTGTGTTTCGCACTCTGGGGAAACCTTTATAGAATCAGAACAAATACTGATACATAGAGTATATGTGACCCCTAAACCTAAATATTTAACAAATGTCCTTTACAGGAAAAATTTAGCAGTCTGTCTGATCTAAGGTCATGTCAAAGGTGCATTTATATGATAAGAGCACTAGTTTCCTGCTGCAGACAACCAGGACTCAAAGTAAGGACTATGGAGCCCTCGAATTCACTTGTACATAGGCAATATGTGGTAAGTGAGACTCATGACTCTGCCCTGTTGAGGATGAGAGGACTCAGACTGGGAGGTCCTGGGAAGTTTAAGAGAGAGAATCAGTCTTGTGTTCAATATATAAAAAAGGAGAGCTGGAGCTTGTGCTGGGCTGGGCAAATTCTCAAGAGCACCCTTTCCGGTGGTGGAGGAGCAGTTAGGCGCTGGATCACTGTGTGGGACTGACTGGTGAGCTGTGCGGAGCTCAGCAAGAGTGGTTACACAAGGTGGGGAGAGAGCCCAGAATCACAGAGCCAGATCCCTAGGATCAAATGCTTCAACGTGGGATATTAGTCACCAGCCTTTCAGGGAAGCATCTTGATGCTCTTATGATCTCTCAGTCCCCACCACCCTACTTTGTGAATATCAAGAAAAAAGTAATTAGATCCATTACACATGAAATGATGAGAGACCTAAGGTCCCCTGCACTGGTTGGCAGGTAAGAAGGTCTTGTCTTTTCCCGGCAGTTTAGACCCTCAGGTTTTGCCTCTACTGAATTAGTTTGTGTTGTCATCCTTATATCCTAGATGCTTAATTGAGTTTTTCATATGACAATATTTCATGTGGTACTACCTACTACCCACTTAATTTGCTCACTCCCTGATATTATGAGTCTAACATGAGGACAGAGGCTAATGATAATAATATTCCTATTAATATTATTAACAGTAAGTGCCAGGGTCTGAGGATTTCACATTCTCAACAAACCTGCTGCTTGTTGTTCTCATTTGAGCAGCACTGAAAATTGGAAGTCATCCAAGTGGCTGGTGTTTTTAAGGGGAAGGTTGCGTGCCACACCTGGCAGCCTTCCTGGGTCTCTTCTGTCCTCTCACATTCGCCGTCTCTCGACCTGCTGCTTTGCCTCTGAAATTCCCAAGTTTAGTTAGCTTCCCCTTGAAGAGGTAGTAGCTCTTTTTTCCTAATAGGGCCTTTACAGCAACTTGCCTGAGATTTCACCTTCTACTTCTAACCCTCGACCTGCCAAGTTATCTATGCTTAATATTCCAAAGCCTCCTCCAAAGGGAGGCAGAGGGTCGGCTAGGTGATGATAAGCATTTCTCTCCACTTCTTAAATAAATGATAAAAGGGAGGGGGCTTTAGGAAGGAACATTTTCCAGGGTGTGTAATGTGCATTCGAGGCTAAAATGGGATTCCATGAGTTTCATGCCTTTCAATAGAAAGCGAACACTTTGCTTCCAACAAATGGAGAGAAATCGAGTAGGATAAGCTGCAGCCAATAGATATTGACCGCTTCCAGCAAGTCCCAGGTCGGCTGTGCACTACATGATCTTCTGCCTTCAAGGAAACCCAGTGAAGTTGATACTGTTATCCAAACTGAACCACACTGAGGAGCCTACGATTAAGCAAGTTTCCCCAAGTTACACATTTAGTTAGTAACGAATCAGGAATTTAAACCCTTCCCCTTTTTCCTATGTCATTCTGCTCAGGCTAGGTATATAAGAAACAAAAGGTTGCCTGAAGGCTTAAAAAGTGAGTCTTAATTTGCTGGGGCTGTCACTTGTGACCTTTCAGTTGCAAATACCAAGATGTCCTGTATTCTGTGTGACTCATGGTTCTGGGCACCCGCACCCCACAGGAATGTGTACATCAACTCTCCAATGAGACTTAATAACAATAATTTGTAATATCTTTTTTCTCTAATTTCCTTTCTAAAAATCAATAAATGGTTGGTGATGCTGTTAATGGAGGGAAAGCAGATATTTCTCTCTATCATAACAATTGATATTTGTAGCACTTAAAAGAGTTGGGAGAGAAGGGTTGTAATAAGCACCAAGCTTATTAAATGCTAACTTGGGATATCAATAAAGAGCATAGTGAAATCAAAAGCTCTCATTCAGGGTTTCAAAGCCCTGAATTCAGTGCATCCAATACCTCTTTCCACACACAAGGGCTGTTGAGATGATTGGACCTGCTGAGCAGCTAACAGCTCATGGCACAATGTCTGCTAGTGACAGGAGGAATATGGTATAGTAGAACAAGTCAAGCAGCAGAGACATCGCCTTGTGGTATGTCCTTACTGAAGTTCCCAGCATACCTTGCTTCTTCTACACTCTCACTCTATGCCTGTCAGTGTAAGTTTCACCCTACATAGTCAGTGGCCAGCTTCTTGCTCCAATCTGCCACACTTTGTTTTGCTCACCCTCAACTCACTATGAGGCTTCAAGACATACAGTTAATCTCTTTCTTTAACAGTCCTCCCTTTTCATGCTGTTATATCATCGTCAAGTGCATCCCAGAAATGTATGAGTCCCAGTGAGGACAAGCCTGATCATTCCAAAACAATTGCTATATTTTCTGTTCAATGTTCTCTTTTGTTCCAGCGAGAGAAACCTGATACTGTCTCTTTTTCTTAGTAATTTCTGTTTTCATACCATGAAAATCAGGATAGAGTCCCAGAGGCAGAGTCAATGAAACCAGGACAGACTGAATGGACAACATTGACCGGTCCGTACTCAAAAAGGATGGAGCTCCTGAGTTAACACAATGCTCGCAGTTGGAATGAAGTATTGAGATGATTAACGTCTTTCCTCCTGATCTTATGTTTCTATAAATGCGGGGAGGGGATAAAAGAACACCACCAAGGCCCTGCTGCCAGGAAGTCTGCATTTGTTCAACTCCTGGGTTATGTGTGAAATAAAGTGGATTCCAGAAAACCACAACACAAATGTTATTAGCCCCCAGCAGCACCTGGTGTCAACAGTACAGCGTGGATGGAAAGGTATCCTGGCAGTCAGGAGCCAAGGAATATCAGTCACCATAAGCATGGCAGCTTGCAGCCCCTGCTCCAGGGAAAGGTTTCCAAAATGCAAGTTTAACAACCCTGCTCTGGCAGGAGAGGGTTTCCCCAGCAAACCTGTTACAGCTCTGTTCTACTCTGCTCTGGAGAAGTGCTACTGCTCTGCTCAGGTCCAGTGAAGTGAACTCTGCTTCACTAGGGGAAAGTTCTCCCAGTGAAAGTGTTACAGTTCTGTTCTGCTCTGCTCTGACTTCAGTGAAAATGTCACATTGCACAACAAGCCTCACTCAAGAGATTTATTGGAAAGGGAGAATCCAGGAGGGTGGGCTGCCTTGGATAAGTAACAGCAGCAAACTGAACAGGGTGCAGACCTTATATAGGATTTCTTGGTGGGGCAGAGTTTTCCAGGCTGGGTTGAGATTGGAAGATTTTATGTTTTGATTCTGTGTCAAGCCCAGGTGTGGCAGCATTTTGTGCTCAGGGATTGGTGCAAATTAGAAGTCAGAGACCTCAGGGATTGGTGGGATTCTGCACTCAGAGATTGGTTGTATTCTGTAGCCTGACTTTGGGGTAAACTCAGGGATTGGTACAATTTCAAGCCCTGGTCCTGGGTCAGAGTCAGGGTGTTTTTCCTACACCTGCTCCAAATTCCTAAATTTAAGAAGACCTCCTTACACTATATCTTGATATCTTAGGGCAAAGACAATAATGAGGCTGAGAACTTTAGCAGAAAACTATAAGAATGTTCCATTAATAAATGAAAGAATTGTGTCTAGAAAGCAGGAGAACATTTAGAAGAGTTTATGTGGACTCTAAGGTATAATGTGGTATGTGCAGGGACCAAAGCAGAAGCTATGGTGTTGGGCAAAGGAGAGCTGAAGAAGATACAAAAATAAAAAGATGAGGACAGAGGGTAGAGAGCAGAACACAACATGAGAGGGAGTCATTGGTGATATCCAAAGTTCTAACTTTGAAGCAAAAGATAAAGCAGGGAAGACATAGTTAAGATCAAGATGGGACCTCATGAAGCCACCACTAAAGTTATGAGATTTTCACCTCCCTTTCTTTGACCTCTGATGACCACACCTAACTCTGTACAGGACTGCAGCCTAGGCAAGAGATGTGCACATTTGCCATTTACATAATGGATGCTACTAAGCTGGAGAGAGTTATCATCTGGGACCATTCCAGTTGTGACAAAAATTTGAGGATATTCCCTGGAAGGGAGTAATATTAGTGATAGAAAAAGAATCCTGCACAGGGGTTCAGGAATTTTCAAAAATTTTGATTCAGAAGTCCCTCTTCAGGGACCTTAGCCTGGGAACGATCCAGAAGGAGCATGGAGGTCCCTGGATTTCTGGAATCACAGGAATGTCTGATGAGAAGCTCCCTAAAAGCTTGCGGGTTGTTAGGCATTTCTTCTCTAAAAATGAGGTGGGGCTCAACTCTTAAAGTTGGATTCAGAAATTGGCTGATGGTGAAACAAAATTCCTTTACAGTGAATGAAAATCACAGTCATGGGAATGATAGCACAACAAAAAAGTTATACCTTCCTCTAGGGCCCCCTAAAAGCTCTCAGTACCATAGTGTTCTTGGTGAGAAAGAAGGGGAGTAGTGTGGTCCCTAAAATAAATGAGATGAATGACTTTATATACACTCATACTAAAATGTATAGATAAGCATGTCAGAGGAACAAAGAATGACAGGATGAGCTCACCTCATGATGGAAACTTTTATAAAGTGAACTGGTTGGATGGTCTAAGGTCATAAATTGGTCCTCACCCCTGACCTTCATTTCTTATCTGCAAAACAGGGGTGATAGTAGTTTCTATTCTTCAGGCCAAAGTATATATGAAATGATAATCAGTGTCTGGTCAAAAAATATGTGTGCAACAATTATTTTGCAATATGTGCAATCCACTCAAGTAGACTATAGTGTATCAGACTATAGTACTGAGAAACAAATCTGAGAATGAGTCTCATCATCAGCTACCCAGAGCTACACTTGACAGTGTGTACATGAGGGAAATGTAAATGGCCTACTTTGTTAGAAAATAATAAGTGTTATGAATGATGAAAATGTAGAGTAAAGGAAGGCAAAGAATAGCAGGACCCTTAAAAGGGTCATTTTATTTACCTGATGGTTTTGCTTAATCTAGAAATTAGAGGCCAACAACTACTGCAAACAGGTATTGTGTTTGACAAATGGCTACATATCACCAATAATTTAACCTGTACCTTCTTGATGCTCAGCAGTAATTGTTCATTCTTCTTCATTGTCATCATTACAATTGAGTATTGTTGCATCAGACAGGTGACACTCAGAAGGGGATATCTGAGCAAAGATTAGAAGGGGAAATTATTTTCTTAGTTAGAAGAAGAATGTTCCAGGCACAGGAGCCACATAGAGACAAGTCTGTAACACATAAGTCATGGCATGTGGAGACCTATGCTTTTACCACAGTTTTCTACTTGACCTTATCAGGGAGATTGGAAGGGATTATGAAAACTAGCCTCTTCAGAAGGTGCAGAGGATGAGAAGGAATAGAAGTTGAAGGACCATGGGAAAATAGTACCAGGACATTTGGCTACTGAAGTGACAAAAATACCCAGGCGTGGTGAATTTTCTCATTGCGAGGATTGAATGCTAGAACTTGCCAGCAGGCCATGTGCAACACAGCTGATAGGTGTTGTGCATCCAGGCTTATGCTTGGGTATGTATATGACTACATTTGTACATGACACATCTCTCTAAGTCTGTGTAAATGCAAGTACACAGTTTGTGTTAATGTGAATCCTATGTATAATGGCTACTGTGTATTGCTAAGTACTTACTAGAATGTACCCCTGAGTAATTATGAGAGTATACAAGCTCACATACATATGTAGAAATTGTGCCTGCCTACCATGCACCTGATCTTGGGTACAATCCCAAGCACCATAGAAGCAGGACATGATGCTACACACGCTTGTAATCTCAGCATTCAATGGGTAGAAGCAGGGGAATTGGATCTTCAAGGTCATTCTTGTCTATATTGAGTTCACAACTAGCCTAGGTTATATGAAACATTACCTAAAAATAAAAATAAAAGAGTTAGAGGCCTGAGAGATTTAAAGTATTTACTGCCCTTACAGAGGACCTGGGTTTGGTTCTCAGCACCTACATGGTGGTTCACAACTATCCATAACGCCACTGTCAGTGTATCTGATGTCCCTTTCTGTCGTCCACAAGCACTGCATATACATGGTACACTTATGCACATGTGAGTGAGACACTCAGGCACATAAAATAAAGAAAAACAAATGAAAGAGTCATCATGGTATATGACCTGAAGCAATGAACTTACTTTGAAGGCTTCAGGTAGGCATTATCCCAGTGTGTTCTCAGATGTGCAGTTATGCTGAATGCCTAGACACTTTACAGCCTTAGCCTTGCCAGAAGTATAAACAATACTCTCCCACAGAATTCATGAGACACGGGAGGTAATGAGATGTACACACGCACGCACACACACACACACACACACACACACACACAGAGAGAGAGAGAGAGAGAGAGAGAGAGAGAGTGACAGAGAGAGAGAGTGACAGAGAGAGAGTGACAGAGAGAGAGAGAGAGAGAGAGAGAGAGAGAGAGAGAGAGAGAGAGAGAGAGAAAAGAGAAAGAGAGAGAGAGATTAAAGAACTACAATATCAGACATGGGTAGATGCTGGAAATGCCAAGAAATGGAGCCACTGAAGGCTTTTGGTTGGGAAGGTAGAGTGGAGTTTGTGTTCCTGCTAATGCATGTCTGGCTGTGTATCTTAAGCAAGTTGCTACTTTAACAAAGGCTTTGCTCCATCTGCAGTTAAGATTCAGCAATAGCTACTGTGTAGGGCTACTGTGAACAATAAGTGAATGTGAGTGAACTGACCCCTAAAAGATACCATGGAAGATAAGTAGTACCTCCATTCGTGTCATCAGCAGAAGCCTTTCAGTCTCCTCTGATGGTGGTTTCCATCCTTAAAGGGTGAGCGCATTATCAGCAGAAGTTACACTGATATTTCCCGTGTATTCACTTGCCTGTTTCCCAGTTTCATTCAGCCCATTGTTCATAAAACTCTCTCAGAAGGGTTTTGCTGACCACTGATTATCTTGCTTTGCTTTTAAATATTCATATATCACTTTATGGAACTATATCATATGCTTTTTGTTCTTCTGTACATACCTATCTGCAGTTAATGTACAGTCCGAAATGGAACAATGACCCTGTCATTTATCTTTTGCTCTGGACCCCTTGTGTGGATGCTATTCTCATGTCTATGAATGTGCCTGGCACCAGAATGTAAGTGCATGTTGAATCAAAGAGCAAATGTGGTTCATGCCATCACAGAGCCCTGATAAACACAACTAACTCTTTCAAAACTGAAGGCTTAATGCTGAAAACTTTACAACACAGGCAATATTTAATCAAAAAAGCTGACAAAGTTTCCCAGCCTTGTCGTGAAAGAACCTGGATAAAAATCATCCTTTTGAGTCTATCTTATAAAACAACATAGGGTCAGAGATTGTGTTCCCAGTGCCCCTAGTGGATGCTGATGGACCTTTCAGCTCTAGGAGTGTGCAGAAACGAAGATGCACCCCAAATTATGACTGAGTAATCCTAGCCAGCCTCCGGAAGCTCAAAGCCAACCCTCATTTACATATAAATGCTCATAATTTTTAAATTATAGATTAATGCCATTCTATGCTCTTGTTTTCTCTTGATAGAGAAACAATAGTGACTTACATTCATGAACTCCAACAACAAAAACAGACGTATATACTTCTTACTTCTTGCTTTTCTTAATTTTCCTTCTTCCTCCCCTAAATGGCAAAAAATAAAATAAAATAATAAAGCTACTTTGGTCTTTGATTGAAGTTTTAAGGAAGGACTTTAAGTTCCTACAGTTGATTTTTAAAAACTAGGTCCTTCGTTTACTTTCTGAGAAACTTCGGTTGAGTCTCCTCACCTGTGCAACACCATCCAGGTCATTTCTAACAAGGGTCACACAGAAGGTGACCCAAGTGTGTTCCAAGGAGCAAAGGGTATTCACTCCCTAATGTGCTAACATGATCCAAGCTTTCAAAATGGAAGCCATTGTCATGATTGTATTGTTATCACCCTACTGAGTCATAATTTACACAAATGACTTGAATGGTGAAAAGAGAGACTTCCCAGGCATCACTGTCTGCAGGGAGGAAAAGAGGGAAGCAGAACTAGATGAACCTACTGGGTGCAGACTGGATCTTGATGGTAATTGCAGTAACAGTCCATGCTTCACCTCCAAGAAGCCTTTATTTTGATAACTCATCTGTCTCTGAAGAGCACACCTGGCTCCTGGATCTAGCTAATATATGGCATTATAGACTGTCCAGTGACAGAAAAAAACAGGCATTGCTGGCCAGGGATCTATTTGACTCTATTGGAAAACAACTATTACAATTTTTGCTTCAGATTCTCAGTCATCTAAAGTATTCTGCAAGAAATAGGGCTGGTGGAATGAGTTGGGTTTTTTTGTAAAGATGCCACTTGTTGGATCCCTTCCTGCAAATATTTTCTTACTTTATATCATTCATTTTTTTCCCATTACCCTGTGGAGCAAGACTAATTATTCCAATTTGTAAATGAGGATGTGAGGCTGCCCAGGGCTATGAGACTTGTTCATAGCCAATGAACATGAGCCAAAGCTTCAAGCCAGCTTGCTTAAATCCTTTAATTTGGTACTATGGATCTTGTTTTTTAAGGAGACTGGTGATGTGGGACTATGTGGGAGTCTTAAATGATGGTGACCTTTTGGCAGAAGTTACTTCATAAGACTCTAGAATTATTTTTTACCATTGGATACTTCACCTTCTGTGAATCTGAGGCCCAATAGTATCAGGAAGTCAACACATTCTAACTAAACTCAATACCATTACTCCATTATTACCACAAGTCTCTTAGCACATTATTACCACAAGTCTCTTAGTCTCTGCTCCCTCTTTATAAATTGTTGTTTATTACCATAAGGCATCCTTTACTTCTCCCTTCACTCACCTCCCAGCATTCTATAAGTCATTGAATCTTATCTTCTCTGCCTGTTAAAATGTTAAACTTACACCTGCTTTACCTCATCCATTTAATCTTATTATCATCTCTTTCCTACATCCTTCTCTATGGCATTTTTGCTCTCAGTATTTTTATTTTCCAGGCCATGCCTTTCACTCTGTTAAAGTTAGTGACGCAAAAATGAATATAATTTTATCATTCCTCTGATCTAAATTTTTTTTAGGATGTCACACAGGTTCACATGTCCAAGATCAAGCACCCCAGGAGATAACTATGATACAGCTCAACATCAGGAATGCTGGGAAAATGGCTCAATGGGTAAAGTATCACACAAGCATGAGGACCTGAGTTTGATCTTAAATATACACATAAAAGTTGGATATAGCAGCACACATCTTTAACCTCAGCACTGTAAAGGCTGAGACAAATGGATCCCTGGAGACAGCCAGTCTAGTTTAATTAGTGAGCTCTGGGTTCAATGAGAAAAACTAACTCAAAATGTGAGGTGAAGAGTGATGCTGGAGACATCCAGCATCAACTGATACTAAATTCTGGCCTCCAAAAGGTGCACTCACATGCACATACACTTGGTACATTACATATATATACACACACACGAACATGTATATACAACACATACACACAAATAAATCATCATGATGCTCCAATCTCATCTCATTTCTCATAATACTTCCAATAAATGTCTAATGATTTTTTGTAGAACACTGTGATGATTTGAAAGAAAACGAGCCTCTCAGGGAGTGGCATTAGGAGATGTGGCTTTGTTGGAGTAAGTATGGTCTTTTAGGAGGAAATGTGGAGGAGGTGGGCTTTGGGGCCTCCTTTGCTCCATACTTATTGTGGCACTCAGTTCACTTCCTATTGCCTCTGGATCAAGATAGAGACCCTCAGCTCTTCCAGCACCATGTCTGCCTAAAAACTACTACATCCCACCATGAAAATAATGGACTAAACCTTTGAGATTGTAAGTCATCCCAATTAAATGTTTTTCTTTATAAGAGTTGCCATGGTCATGGTGTTTCTTCATAGCAATAGAAAACCCAAGCAAACACAATGCCTTTTCTTCTTCCTGCATTTCCATTTAAGGCAGATCCATCTCCAGTGTCTTAGCTGTTAAACTTTTATCTCCAAAGCCATGAGGACTCTCATGGCTGCATCACCATCTCTTCCAGGCAAACTCAGCCTTTCATATGCACATCTTCATTGATCTACCATGATTTTGTCTTGCACCAACCTTATCAGTGCAAAAGCTTCTTAGAGATCAATGGGTTTTTGTTTGTTTGTTTCTTCCTGACTTTGTATTTTAATCATTCTTCTTAGTCTCTTTTTAGCCTAGAGATTTTTGCACAGTAAGAATTATAATGCAGGTACTATTTTGAGTGTTGGCATAAACATATCATAAACATACTCCATGGAGATATGCAGTTTTCCTAATTATCCTTTTAATTGTTGCATAATATTTCTTCCTGTTGATGCTCTATAATTACTTAAACATTCAATTCAAGTCATTAAATTCAAGAAGCATTTGCCAAGCATATTCTAACATACATAAGGTACTATACTAGAAGGCAGGTGTACAAAGAGGAGGAAGACACAGCTTCAATCTCCTAAGAGCTTACATTCTAGAGTGTGTGAACTCCTGTGATAGGTACTATAATGAGATGTGTTATCAGTGGGGAACAGTACATAAGAAAGAATTATTTTCCCCAAAGAGGTTAGAGAAAGTAAAAGCACATGGAATATTTTGTTTAGTTTAAAAATAAGAACCCAAGAGAAAGGTGGAAGTGGAAATAACTAAGTCCTCATAGCTTGTAAGTCAGAGTGGTGATAATTTTTCAGCCCAATGATCAGGCCCTTTCTGCTGGAGAACTCTACTCACCCAAAAGTGCCAGCTGGACACTGCTTTTCTCAGCTCTTGTTGCTGCGGCTCTCACCCATTTATGGAGCTAAGAAGTGAAGACAAGTTTTCTCCAATCCACTACTTGTGCAAAGTTATTGAGATTAACAAAGTAAGTTCATTCACTTGATACATTTCATCCTGTTTCCCCCATTTTGTGAGAATTGCAATGTTACAAATGAAAATGGATTGCAAAGCAAATCCTTAGTAAATACATATCTCTCAAAAGTTATTAAGTGAATAAATAATCAACCCAAGGCTCAATACATGAGTTTATCTATGTTGAAACTAAATAAAAATATTATAACAACGAAATGGGTAGTGGGTAATGTTATTTCATTTCCAAAATAAATAAATAATAAATAAGTAAATAAATAAATAAATAAATAAATAAATAAATAAATAAATAAAGTTAAATTCACATTAATGTCTTGGTGCCTGGTATGGAGCATTGCTTTTTGTGGAACCAGCAAGTCCAAGTATATTGAGAGCTGTGAAATCAATCCTACCCTATGCCTCACTATTTAATCTTTAAATCTCATCCAAACGAAGGGAAACAACAGATATTGTATGCACTATTTTTCCATATTAGTGCAAGTCTGGAAACAATAAAAAATGTCCAACAATAGGGAGTGGTGAAATAAATTACAATATGTGAACTGGATGGAGTATTATGAAGTCATTAAAATGGTAATTAGAAAGATTATATAGCCACATGGAAAAAACATCTACTATATAATATTAAGTGGGGAAAAAAGCAGCATACAAAATTGAGTCTAGGGTATCTCCCATCTCTGCAATTATGTAAAAATGTGTGCCTATGAATCAAGATACCAGGAAAAAAGGCAAGCACATGACCAGCTCTTCTAAACCAGGGTGCTTTTGCTTTCTCTCTCTATCTAAAATAAATAAAAAAAGATATAAAGCCCTTTAACAATGTAAAGATTATAAGAGCCCAAGAGGCCTGGGATGGTAACTGTGAGATCATGTCTTCTAGACTTGTCAGGAATGACACTCCTGTGAACTCTGTGCAATATTGTTGCCTCAGCAAGATGATGACACCTACCAACAAACCAACATGGATGGGGGAAGTTGCACAAACCTCCCCCAATTTGAAGAGCCACAGGCTGCTAGGACAGGGAGAATTCATTTTCTCTAGGAATTAGCCCCCAGATAGGTTATCTAATCCCAATGGTCTGCCCTGGATGCAATGTATATGCAATGTAAGCCACAGTAAATGGACTCAATAGACTCAATACAGGCCCTGTGTGTGTGTGTGTGTGTGTGTGTGTGTGTGTGTGTGTGTGTGTGTGTGAGAGAGAGAGAGAGAGAGAGAGAGAGACAGAGACAGAGACAGAGACAGAGACAGAGACAGAATAATAATTAAAGAAGCCATCAATTTTAGATGGAGTCAGGAACATGGAAGAAGTTGGAGAAAATATTGTAAATGTAAATATACTACTTTGTATGAAATTTTGAAGTCAAAAAATCAATTGAAAAAGTTCTTTTGGTTGTTTTTTACAGGTCCTGGGGGAACCCTAGATCTCCTTGATCCCAGTTTCTCTGTCTACCACTTGGGAGAAGGAGGGGGAAACTGTAAATGAGGTACAATTAGGTGCTTAGGGCTGGGATTCTGGTGGATAACACAGAGAGATTAGAAACAGCATGGAAACCCAGCAAGCTGTTACCAGCCTCCCATCTTGCTCTTTCTGGACACAGCTCTTAATCCCTCTTTTGGAATCATTTGCTTTCTTGCTTTCTCTACTTCAAGCTGTGATAAATATCATCTTGCTTCTTCCAGTTACTACATTAAGGAAATTCTAAACAATCTTTCACCTGAAAATTGCATAATTAAAAGTTAGAAGTGAACCAGTACATGTATTTATGAAAGCAAATAAATGTATCACATAATTTCTTTTAAAAGCAAAGTTTACACTAATACAATACTAGCCAAATATATGTGTGTGTGTGTGTGTGTGTGTGTGTGTGTGTGTGTGCATGTGTGTGTGGGGGGTGTGATATGAGCTGAAAAAGGAAAGTATCCAATACCTAGAGTTGAGTAGGACTAGGAGGAGGAAGAGGAAGTAGTAGGTGGAGTCGAGATGTAGCCCGGGAAGGAGAGAGGACGCTTGCCGCGACTCCCCGATAAGATGACCACGTGGAAATACTTAGATAAGTAGAAATGGGTTAATAATTAAGACAGAGCTAGCCCATAAACAATAATGGTAACTGGCCAACAGGATTGTATCAAATACAGAGTCTCTGAGTGTTATTTGGGGCTGGCGCGGCTGTGGGCCCACGTGGCAGCAGGACCGGGAGGCCGGCGGGGAAACCTGCCGTAACATAATGGTGTCAGGAGTGGGATTCGAACCCACGCCTCCAAGGGTGGAGCATAAGATACAGATGTGCAGTCTGTGTGTTCGTAAATGATCCAAATGAATCATAAGGGGTGTTACGGCAGGTTTCCCTGCCGGCCTCCCGGTCCTGCTGCCACGTGGGCCCACAGCCGCGCCAGCCCCAAATAACACTCAGAGACTCTGTATTTGATACAATCCTGTTGGCCAGTTACCATTATTGTTTATGGGCTAGCTCTGTCTTAATTATTAACCCATTTCTACTTATCTAAGTATTTCCACGTGGTCGTCTTATCAGGAGCCGCGGCGGGCGTCTTCCTTCCTCCCCGGCTACATCTCGACTCCACCTACTACTTCCTCTTCCTCCTCCTAGTCCTAGCCCCACCTATCTAGTTTTCTATTGGCCACAGGGCTTTATTAACAGTATGAGAAACATATATACAGAATCACATCTCCCATCAGAGTAGTGGGTGGAGCATAAGATACAGATGTGCAGTCTGTGTGTTCGTAAATGATCCAAATGAATCATAAGGGGTGTCTGTTTGCTGAGGTGACAAGGCACTTGATAGACTAGAATATGTATAAAACTGATAATAATATTTGTTTAAAAGAACAAGGTAGTGACTGAAGTGCGGTTTTTTTCCTTTACATTTAATTCTGTGTTTTTTGCCATGCTGGGGATTAAACCTAGATCCTCATGCATGCTAGCAAAGTGCTCTACCACTGAACTACATCCCAAGGTCTTACTCCATATTCTTTCTTTCATTCTTTCTTCCTTCCTTCCTTCCTTCCTTCCTTCCTTTCTTTTTTTATTTTTATGTGCATATAATAGATTTTAATGCTTTCATGTGGAGTTGAAATAGGACCTTAGGGTAAGGCTTCTGAGATATGACTATATAATATTCTATGCTAACATACTCTCACATCTCCTAAATCTGTTTGTCTCATGTCACAATGAGAAGAAACCAAACAGAGACTTGGGTATAAAACTAGAACATATTCCAACAAGCACCGTTGTCATTAATGGTAATAATAATAATTGTAAATTTGGTCAAAATAAATAATTTAATTATAATTCTGAAACAGCATAAATCAAAAGAAAAATATATAAGTAAATATATAAGGACAGATATTCTTATTTTAACTGAGTCATCTTTTTCACTAGAACAAAAATTGGAGAACCTATTTCCAAGAGGATAGGCCCGGTTCTGGCTTGGAGTTTCAGCATAGTTTAATGATCAACAGTGTCTCATTACAAGTGGTATTCAGGGGTCTTTGTGTTTTGAAATCCATTATTTTCAAACTTCTTTATACCCTTAGATTTTTTTTTTAATTCCTTGTACTTTGAGTGTCTATGTTCTCAAGTCCATTGCTTTGAATACTGCCTCTGGATATGGAGGGCTCAGGAGGAAGCCCTAGATCTGGGAGCCAAAAGCAGATGTATGAAAGCAAAGACATTGACAGTCAAGGCCAGGGCTGTGGATTTGACCTTTCCCTAAGACTGGACCTAGGCTCAGGCTTTCTCAGGGAATAGGCACTTCAGGAGACCCAATCCCTTTCCTCCTGTAAAGCTCAACTTTTAGGGGAGAATGAAAATATGAAGAACACTTAGTATGCTAGTCAATTGCAAACATAATTCTCTTTCTTACATGTGTGACCCAGTACTTGTTCTTCAAAGTCATGTATGGAAAAGACAATATTATAAAAACTAGAACAAGATGGATGCCCACTAGATGGTAAAAAGCTATTACTGAAAGCACCACACATTTTGGTCACAAGCTGGTATTGGCCAGCAATTTCTTCCCTGCTGGCTGTCTCCCATAAAACAAGAAAGATTCTATATAGATTGGTGGAAAAGAAACTAGTCAACAACACTCTTAACCAGTTATGAACTTTGTGAGCCACAATAATGATTGGAATGGCAAGACGTGTCCATAGGTTCAATGGAGATGCCATAACAAATGTTTTAGCAGTAAACAATCACTTTCTGATTCAACTGTAGGCTTGATCTATAGGAGGAAACATGTGCCTGGTACTGTAAATCTGGTCAAGACCCCATTGGCCCTATTATTATGTTACTAAAAGGACATAGTATTAAATAGCCCTCTAAATTTGTATCTCTATACTCACAGATTAGTGCACTTCACAGATAATATCAGAGAAGGTTTTTCTTTTTCTTTTTTCTTTTTTTTTGTCATAGTGGACAATGGCTAATACTAAAATTTAACTGGCTATAGTTTAGATAATAACTATCTGTGGAGTGCATCCCTACAGACAGAACATCTATATCACAATCCCTTGTCCTAAGGCTTAGGAACCACTGCTTTACAAAGGGTGAAAAAATTGGAAGAGCCAGAGGTCAGGAAGCAGAATGGTATAGTATCATCTAGACATGGCAATCCCATTGTACTAATGAACCCACAGCAGCTGCAGTTGCCTGCATAAACCTGCATAAGATAAACACAGTTAACATTCTAGCATAGAGTGGAGAATTGGCCATGAACTCCCAACACTACCTGAGGAACTATTGACTCTTGATGGTGTCTGGAGGTTGGGAGTCAGTTTTCTTTAAGGGCTTGTCCCTGGTTGCTTGACAGCACTCCAGTGTAGGAGTTTATGGGCAGGACATGTTGGATTCAGTGGATAGTCTGACAGAGAAGGGGAAAAGAGGAAGGGAAGGAGGAAGGGAGGGAGGAAAAAAGGGAAGGAAGGAGGGAAAAGAAAAACGGAGAACAAGAAGCTAGGATGTAATAGTGAAATGAATGCTAAATCTAAGATTTAGGAGGAGTAAATATTATCAAAATACATTGCATACATGTATAAAATCCTCAAAGAATTAATAAACACATAATGTAAAAGAAACACTAGAGTTAACTTAGGTTACTTGTTCATCACTGCCTCCTAATAATGACTCACCTACTCAGCCCTGGGCCCATCTATAGAGCTAGAATGTGGCTATGAAGGTTACAGTTCCTAATGTGGAGAGTTCTGCTTGACAATCAAGAAACCTCACTTTCAATATCCATTTAGTTTATGGCGCTTGGTGGTCCTCATTACAGGGGTGGTATTTGATCTACTTTGTAACAAATTCTCCAGCTTTCAGCATCTCTAATTTGAATTCAGTCCATATCTCTCCATAAAAAACACTAATAACTATGGAATAGTTGGAACCTGGATAGGAATTTTGAACCCAATAAACACATAACTTCATGAAAAGTATAACCTGTGACCAAACAACCAGTTCCAGGTGCCCTAATAGTCAGGGTGACATGATACTGCTGTGTCGTTTTCTCAAACACCTTCTACAATCACCTAGGCCTGGCCCAGGTGTAAGTCTATGTGCTCTGTATACAGTTTCCACCTCTACCAAATCCTTCAAGAATTCCCAGTACATTGCAACTTCAGACGCGGTCTTAGCCTCAACTGCTCGAAAGGTCCTAAAATCATCAAAACAAAGTCAGGACTAGGAACTAACTTTCTTCATTGAACCAATTTTGTAGAAGTAATGTCTTGCAGGTCTTCAGTGCCAACAGACTTTGTGACTGAGATCACACAGATGTGAGTCTGCCAGTCTCCATTTATAAAGTGAACCACATGCCATTAGCTTATTTGAGGGGCAAATTCCATCTGCCTTCATATAAATATGTTGCAAGTAGTTGCTGCATTTCTGTTTCTATCACTCTACAAGTCTAACCAAAAGATATCATATCAGGCTTAGATACCTACTTACACATTTTGTGTAGAACTTGATAGAATACTTTCTCCAGATGTCACTGGTGTTGTGATATTGGGTAATTTATACCATATGTCTATGATTCTATGGAAAATAAAGGTAATTAATTTTGTTTAAAGATTAAATAGTGAAGCATGTGCACAGGTCTGGCTGTCAAGGTAATTATTGCTATGATAATACTTTAATACCTGATAAGCATTTCCAGCACCATGGATGATGTGACCACAAACTCTATTTGATCATTCTAGTTTGAAATCCACACCAAAGTTGGTAGAATATCAAAACAATATGCAATTGAGGTAGATGTGTGAAATCCACACAACATCCAGTGTAGACAGAGCACTGCAAGCAATGGAATAAATGGAATTGACTCAGTAAAATTCTGTTGACAACATTAATAAATGATGGAGTCCAAGCATCTAATTGATACTCTGAATTATCTCTAGAATATCACTAATAAGCAGTTGTAAGAGCTACGTTTTATATCCATAATCTATGGGAACGTAGAACTATCTCAATTGCATGCAAAACAAAATTAGCAAATATGTAAGTCTCTGCCTCCATGACATACTGCATACATATGTCAGGTAACCTGAGCAGGGAGGGTTCCAGCATCCTTAACTCCAGCAAGGTTACCAACAAAATAGAGCAGCGTTCAAACCAGAAATATAAGAAATATCAGCCGTATATGGAGTCATTGCTTCTTTCTCCTTCCTTTTCTATTTTCCTTAAGAGCCAGAGAGAAAAAGTCTGCTTATTTTGCTCCATAAGGTTGCTTTGGAGATCTGTAGACAGTGTTTGATAATTCAAATCTATCCTCGCTGGAATATAGTCATTTGCAACTGCCACACACAGATCCTGGAGATGAGAGCAAGAAATAGAGGAGTTCTTCACAATTTCTCCATGAATAGGGAAGAGAGGGGCCTTGTGGTCTCTGAGCTATTATTAAAATAAATACCATTGGCTAGGAAACCAGGAAAGTTTAGGGACCACCCAGACAAATGACAGTTTCCCAGCTCCACTGCATCACTACTAATTAGATGCTCTAACACTTTCTAGGCCATTTCATAAAAATGTTTCAGGACCAAGTGATGGAGTGTCCAAACAAGCTTGTCTCCAGATGTTCCTTCTGGCTGCTTCTGGGGAAATGCCTCCAACCAAATCCAAATCGCAAATAAAAATGATTGCTCTCTTCCCTCTCTTCTCTCTCTGTCTCTGTCTTTCTGTGTCTCTCTGTTTTTCTGTGTCTCTGTATCTCTTTCTCTGTGTCTGTCTCTCTCCCTCTGTCTTTCTCTCTCTATCTCTGTCTCTGTCTCTCTGTGTGTGTCTCTCTTCCCCTCCACCCCCTCCTTCCCTCCCTTTCTCTTTTTCTCTCTTTCCCTCTAATAAGAATACAGTATGATTTTTCTAAACAAATATGAAACATCTTGAAACAGGCATTAGAATTAAATAGTACCACCAAAGAGGCAAGACATTTCAAAGATTTGTTTCAGAATGCATCAAAATTTGTTGTGAAAAATGATACCTAATCATGAGTTTGAAGTTTTCAGAAATGTGGGACAGGAGAGGAGGCTTAGATTTCTAAACCATGACCATCTCTGTATTTGTAGGATCGTAGTTCCTGGAAGAATTCTTATTTGCACAATTCTTCTAAGGAACAAAACAGCTTTTTATAGAACTACCAAATTAAAAGTAAAAGGCACCCAATCAGTGGCCTATATCAAACCATTTATTCTGCTCTGAAGTCTATGTGTTGCTGCCTAAGGTAGAGACATGGTCCAGTGCATTTGTGATTACATCAGCCTCTTGTGAATCATTCAGGAGCTAGACAGCCAGGGGTTGCAACCACTCCCCAAAGTTTCCCAAAGCCCTTGTTCCTGCAAACACGCTGTGTTCATTTCCTGTTTGTGATGTGACAAATTAGCACAAACTATGTCCTAAAGCAATCCAAATTTATTTTCTTACAGGCTTGAAGGTCCAGAGGCTAAAGTGGATCTTGTAGGATTCTATTCCTTCTGGAGACTTCAGGGGCATTTTCCAACTTCATTTCTTTGCCTTTTCCAACTTTAAGAAGCCTCTTACATGACCTGACTTGTGGGCTCTTGCTTCATCTTTAAGGTCAACAGCATGACATATACAGATACCATTACGTACCCCCGGCTTTCATTTATTTACCCGGCTTTCATTTATTTATAATGGCTACAAAGTATTTCACTTTATTTACTTTTTGTGAGTCTATTTTTAACCTCATTTATTTATTGGTATGCATGTATGTGGGTGGCTGTGGTTAGGTGTTGTATGTATGTATGGGGGGCACATGTGTTGGTGTATAGGACAAAGGACAACCCAAGGTTGTCTCCACTTTCCACTTAGCTTGAGACCGTCTCTTGTTTGTCACTGTGTGTACCAGGCTAACTGTGAGCTGCCAGGGCTTCTGCGCTCTCCATAATCTGTCTCATCATCTAAACTCTGGGATTACAGATACATACTGCTGCGTCCAGCTTTGAACAGATTCTTGGGATTCACATTCAAGTCATCAAGCTTACACAACAAATCCTTTTCTCACTGATAAATAGCCTTAATCCCTGTCTGTTTTTAATGAGCATGTGTTATTTGTACAAAATAATTGGATTCATGGTGACATTTTCACACAGGTATGTAAAGTATTTCAATTTCCTTCTTCAATTTATAATGAACCAGTTGAATACACCGGACCTACTATGGTAACTCAGAGTGATCTTTCATCTCAAGGAACTTGATTTCATCATCTTTGCTAAATTTCTTTGCTGTCTAAGGTAATGTTTCCTCATTTTGAAGATTAGGATGGGCGTGTCATTGAGGACCCACTGTTCTCATCCCAGAGATGCCAAGATGAAGTTATGGTCCATATCTAAGTCAAGGAAGTTAGGAGGGCAACAGCAGGACACATGGCATGGATGGGTAACTTTGAGTCTTGCTAGCCCCACTTCCTGTTCATCATGAACTCCAAACATAAGGGTCATTGGAGTCTCATTTTCAAGGCACAAGGACTGAGACTCAGTCGAATTTTCCTGGTATTTTTCAGATTTCACACAGTGATCTCAAGGAGATCAAAACTTAGGCATTTTACAACACCATGCCACAGGCTTCCCTATAGGATCATCAAAGTTCTATGACCCAGACACTCTGTGCACAAATATGAACTTACAGTAAGTGAATTCTCCAAAGTCAAGATTGGAATCTTTTTTGTTACTCATCTAAGGTGAAGTTTACTTCAGAAAACAGCTTTCTCTTTAGTGGGGATTAAGTGAAAACACTCCTGAACTTTCTGCTGTCCCAAAAGAATGCTGTTTTCAGAAAGGAAGTGCTTTTAGCCTGTGTGTACTGTATTACATGCATGTCAGCACATTAGAGGAGATTTTTATAGGAATAACTCCCCCAAAGTAAAACGTTTCTATATGAAAAACTTTTCAATAAAAGGTTAATCTGAGGGTGAGGGGTGCAGAATTTAATAATGATATCCTATTCTCCAGGTCTTGTATTTCTGAGCCAAAATTGTATTTAGTTTTAAAAGAAAATGACTTGGCATTTCCACAAAATTTGGAAGAGTGGGAAAACATCTCATAGAAATGCTGCAAGGATAAATCATGCTACAAGACTCCTGAGCAGCCCTCTCTATCTACCCTAAATTAGGATAAGAGGCTTTCTTTGAAATAAAATAGACCTTTGATATTCTGAGTTATTAGAGTAACTCACATTGCATATTCAGAGTCCTGAGCAAGGCCAAGACGAGTTCCAAGCCTTTTCACCTCATCTGAGATGGTCTCCTACATGGTTCTGGGAAGAGGTTTGATGGACAGCATCTTTATAAAGACTCACTTTGCTCTCAAAGCTTTGCATTTTGTATCAGTGCCAGACTCTGAGGTGAAGGTCTGGGAGCAACATCTCACTCCTGAAAGTTATTGCTGATTTTATAAAGAAGTCAATGATTCACTGATTTCAATAATAAGCTTAATTACTGCTTGGCCTGATTGTCATATTTACTTGAGGTATTCAGCTTAGCCAAGGCCCAAGACCAAGACACCAAGAGAAAAAAAGAGCCATGTTTGCAGTGAACCAGTGTAGGTCGTTTTGTTCTCGATTTTTCTTTTCTTAGAGCATTCTTGTGATTCACTGTTTTGTATATAGTTTCATATCAAGCCTAAATCTTTTATTTAGACTAAAAGGGGAATTGTAGTGGGATATTAACTTTGTCCACTTCTGTGACACTGACCACGCCCATTGGGGGGTAGAACCAGGGGCAGAAGTGATCTGTGGAACTAGGTCTGAGGAGGGGCTGGGGAATGCTCTTGCTGGTGGGACGTGGAGAGGAGGGCATCCGTTGGAACTTGCTGGTGTTCATCTGTCTAGGTTGTAAGTTATTTCTCCCTGAATAAACATCTATTCAGCCTATTTGTTTATCCTGATTCTTATTAAACCACAATAAACCAGCTTAATTGGGAATAAACATAGGAAGCCATTGGAAAGATGCCATTATCCATGTGGGGATAATCCATAATGGGAAGGATGGGGAAGAAATGAAACCTGTAGAAGAATATTTACCTCACCGTGTATATGATTCTATATTCATGCTTATATATAGATAAAGAAATTTTTGACGAATAAAGAAAACACAGGTTTCTTAGGATATGTTATAATAAAATGATTGGCATGAGTGACCCCATTTCTTTCATATATAACAAAGGTGTCCATTGCCCACAATATCAATAATTGAGATATGGGGGTACAATTCATGACTAGACATTGACCTTTTGCCAGGTTTTTTTCTTGTCATAAAGTAATACCCTACTTGAATCACAGACATCTCCAGGCTGAACATAGAGACAATGCTCCATAAGACAGTATGGTCACTGTTACACGGGCTTGGCACACAGCTCAGAGTTAAATTGCAAAAACTTCAGAAACCCATGTGTCCTTCAGGCCTACACCCATGGTGTCTCCAACTTTCTCAGATACTCCAGTTCTAGGAACTGAACTGAAAGATTCAAACTACCTAAATACAGTAATATTCAACATAGCTAACATGAAGGACATCAACTAAGAAGTCACTGAGGTTCTGAGTTGGAGTCTGTATTTACGCATGCCAGTCAATGCAGTGATCTTTCTTCAAAGAGAAAGAAAGAAGTAGACTCTTAGGAGCCAGAGAAAGTTTTCTCACACCTGCTATGAAGAGCTCAAATCTACTCCTTATCATATAGCCAGGAAACTATAATACACTAGTGTTAGGTTATGTTTCACAAACAAATAATCATCATTTCCATTTTATGTAAATTGAGAGAGAGAAGCAGAAATACAGAGAGAGGTAGGTAGACAGTTGTGGAGTATTGGTCTAAAGTTGCTATAGCAAAATACCAGAATGGGTGCTTTTGAGGACACTCAGTTGCTAGAGTGCTTGCTGCACAAACATGAGGACCTGTGTTAGGATCCCTAGCATCCAAGTAAATAGAGAAGGCCATCAAAGGGACCTATGTCTATAATCCCAGCAGTGAGGAGGCAGGGACAGCAGGATCCCTGGGCTTGCTGGTCAGCCAGTCTAGCTGAGTCAGTGAGCTCAAAACTTTGACTCTAAAAGGACAGAAAGCAATTGAGGAAGGCACATGACATCAATCTCTGGCCTTCATATAAAAGTGTTCCCATGTGCATACACACACAGACAAAGTAAAATAGAAATTTATCTTTTCATGGATCTGGATATCAGAAGTCTAAGATCAAAGTTGGTGTGTCACAAGAGCCCCTTACTTGCTTATATGTGACTGCCTTCTCTGTTCCCACAGGTCCCAGTCTCCATGTAAATATGAAGGGAAAGATTCCAGGTATCTTCCCCTCTTGATCCAAAGCTACCAATCTTATCATGACCATTCTATTCTCCTGACTTTAACTAAACCTTAACTGCCTCATGATACACTCTAATGGCAATTACAGTTGCACTGGAACTAAGTGGTCATCATGAATTTATGTATTTAGAGCAAAGACCCAATTCAGTTCATAGTAGACAGATCACATATAGAAGTGATGATTGATAGATAGATAGATAGATAAATGGATGATAGGTATTTTTTATAAGTTAGCTATATAAATGTCCTCCTATAATGTGTTCATTATTTGAGTATTTTTCACACATAGTTCTGTATGGTAAGACTCAAAATTTTCATTTCTTGAAATCATTTTGTAGACTAAATAACAAAGCACACTTAAATTATTTTGCTTTCTAACAGAGGTCACTCTTATGATTCAGGTTGAATGTCACTTCTTCTAGTAAGTTTCACTTGGCTTCTGAACCACTGCTTGCCCTAGTCAAGGTGGACAAGTCCATGTGCTGATCCCTCCTTGTACACACACATACTGGAGCTTTCATTATAGGATTAGAGATGAGTTTTGAAAGCAGGAACCTCTAGAGCATCAGTAATCTCTATAGCCTCCAACATACAGCCAAAGTTAAAAGAATACATTCAAAATGCCCATCTAGCTCAGTACCTAGAATATGATATTTATGTTATTTTATGTCAATAAGACACTAAAATTTCAGTGCAAAGCTATTTTGGTTGTCTTCAGTTACAGGTTTTTAATGATTAAAACACTGGGTATTAAGCATCTTATATTTCATTTTCATAGTGGCCTGTTGTTTTTGAAATTCACAACTTGGTTAAAAAAATGAAAGTTTCAGTTCCAGAACCTTCCATGCTATTCTGCAACTTTGTCTAACACAAAAGTCATTTCAGGATTTCAGGTAATTCATTTCAAGAGATTATTTTTAATCTAAAAAGGAAAATAAAGAAACATAAAAGTTATTTTCCCCTGTTGCCACTGATTACTAGTCTTGAAGAATATTTAATTTAAAAAATTCAAGTTGCTAATATTTGGCCTACAAAAAATAAAATTCCCACTTTCCAGTAGAATTTGTTCCAGGTAAGAACCCGTGACTGTGAACCAGTCACTAGAATATTTTTATTGAACAACTAACTCTAGAAGTGTCATTATAACAAACCCTTTTCCCTAAGACGTTGTTTTCCCCATTCATAATGAATCTATTGACTTTTCTATTTCCCCCAAAAGGGAGTTTGAGTGCATCAAATGATCCTCTGAAGTATGACTTCCTATAACTTTCTGAAAGCCCATAAAAAAAAAACTCTTAACTGCTATGCTCTGGACATGTCAAGTAATTGGACTGGTACAGAATGTAGTTAATCCAACATTGTTTCCCATTTGCAAATCTAGAATCCAATGTTGACAGAATGGACAAAGCTGTTCAGTACTGAGGACACACACACCTCCTAGGGTCACAGTGGAATTCTCTAGCTTCAAAGTGTAGAAGGCTGCTGATCTTGGTAGCAGATTATAGCCAGGGAAATCCTAAAGGTTCCTGTTTAATGCACCTGGCATTCTAGATGTCAGGTTTTTCAAAGCTCCTGGATATTCTGCAGTGTTTCCTGAGAACAGCTGTCTGGTTGTCTTCTATGGGTGTGGTTCTCACCTCCAGATGCAATGTGAATATGAACCCTTATAAAACCTCCTAAATTCTTAAGCTTTAGGCTTCATAGCATCATATAGAAATGTTGCTGGCTCCACTCACAGTTATGATCCTATGAGCCTAGGTAGGGCCTAAAGTTTTGTACTTTTAACAAGGCCTCATGTGCTGTTCTGATCCATCCTAGGGCTCACTTTGAAGATACCTACCATCAGCACTATGAGTTATTTGGCCTAAGGAGCTTTGTATCTCTGTACTAGACACATCTGGTTCCACCTTCATGGCCTCTCTTAGATATATCTGCCATTTCTTCCTGGAATTGTGATAAAAACTCACCAGGACCCTGGGTCAAGAGGTTTCTTATTACACTCCTACACACACACACACATACACACACATACACACACACACACACACACACACACACACACACACACACACACACACAAATGTGTTTAGTAAACTAGAGAGGACAGAATACAACACAAACTTTCTTTGAACACTTGACTAGGTCACTTAATAGCAGTGAATCATGGGTACATTATCAGACCAATTTTCCCATGGCTTTTCTGGTATTAACCCTGAAAGACCCATGTTCTTGGAAACTCTTCAGTCTAGGGGAAATCAGGAAGGTCACTTTATATTCTAAGGGGAATATATCTCAAACTGATAGCTGGGAAACCAGCATGGGACCAACTCAGATCCCCTGAACATGGGTCTCAGTTAGAATGCCTGGGCAGTCTAAGGGACCTCTGACAGTGGAACCAGGATGTATTCCTGGTGCACAAAAGGACTTTGGAAGCACATTCCCCATGTAGGGATAGTCCCCTAACCTAGAGGCAGGAGGGAGGGCCTAGTCCCTACTCCAAAAGACTTGACAGATTTTGTTGATCACTCTTGAAAGATGTTACCCTTCCTGTGGAGTGTGAGGGGTGGGCGGTGGGGTTTGGAATGGGATGGAGGGTGGTCAGGTGGAATGGGAGGGAGGGAGAGAAGGAGGGAGCGAGAGGGAACTGGGATCAATATGTAAAATAGAAAAAAATTAAAATATACAAAAATGAGAATTTAAACATTATATATATATATATATATATATATATATATATAGAGAGAGAGAGAGAGAGCTTATATTCTGTATAGAATTCTTATAATCTATAAAGCAATGGCAAGGACAAAGCTAGTCTTGAAATGTCCCTTCCAGTATTTGAATCAATCTTACATAGGAGAGTTGCCACATGGAGAAATGATTGATATGCAGAGCTGAGATGACTTCTGGTTCTCCAGCTTACACCTCAAATTCTGGAATGAGAGGCACACAATTTTGGAATTGGTACGGCTAAAAATGAGGGCCTCCAGCATACTAGGCAAGCAGTGTGCCTACTGGGAGCTACCGTCTCAGCCTGCCCCTATATCATCTTTAGCTGTAGATAGTTGAAGGAAAGAAAAAAATCTGAGCTTAACTGCCAGTAAATATCTAGAATGAAGATAATGTAATGATATTGCGTCTGACAATTCTTTAAAAGAAAATCTCAAATGTGGCTGCAAATTGAGTCACCAAGGGAAATTTTGTAAAGCTTTCTTCATTCTCAAACCATAGCTCAAAATGTGAAATCGGACTATCAGGTGTTAGAACACCCATGTTTATATGAGTTTCCTAGGTAATTTAAATCCCAGGCAGAAGTCAAATATTAAAAATTCCCTTATAATATTGTATGGAATGTATTCTCTTGACTGGCATCCTCTATGGCAGCCTGAGAATCTCCTACACATGCAAATTTTCACTTTCCCCATCTCCACTAGCATAATTAGGCCCTTGCATTTGGAGGTCAGATACTGATGTTTATCAGCTCAGTGTTGCATGCTGCATACCTAGTGCTGATATGCCATTCTCTAGCCCTTGTCTTGATTGCTTATAGTATTTATTACAGAGAAATGTGGTATCATTGACAAACCAGTAGTAAGTCTGTGGTGTATGTGTGAACATACTCATGTGCATGTGTGTATGTTTGTATGTTTGAGATAGTATTGTTTAATGCAAAATTAAATTCTACTTATTTATACTTTTGCATTCATGGATTTTAAAGAATTTGGCATTGGTGACAGAGCACAGTGCTAGAGTTTTTGCCCAGCACATATAAGACCTGGAGGTTTGATCCCTAGTAATGCAAAACTATAATAAATGAATAAACAAATACATAATATGTGATGTCTAGTTTTAGATGTGAGTTTTGTGCACTCTTTCCAAGATCTGAATGCCAACACTGTTCTAATTCAGTAAGATGAATTTAACTACTTTTCATTACTTGGGTCTCAAGCTCATTATTTACAAAATTGTTTGAAGCTATTTCTATTAGAAAGACATCCATTTGAAATATTTTACCAAAGTATTGACTTAGAAAAATATCATTTTCTTTAAGACATATAAGCTTTTAATACATGACCTGTTTTGATTAAATTCTAGAATTTAATGTTTGCACACAAATTTAAGGTCTTTTTAGGCAGTATATAAACAATTACATTGGTTTTCCTTAAAAGATAGGTATGGCTGATGTTCATAAATTTTACTAAATTCTAGTACTATTCTAGTACAGAGTCTATTGTATTCTAGTACTATGTGTTTTAAAATACTTTGATAGGTAAAGAAATTTTAAAAATTTTGAGTAGCAAATTAAGGTTTTTTTAAAAGAGAACTACAGGTTGGGGTATAGATATATAGACACATATAAATGCATATATGTCATCATACTGTCTTACTTATCTGTTATGCACTTTTCTAGTAAAAGAGGGACTGATAAACGGAAACTGATGAAATGATCCTCTTAATAAAGAACTAACTGGTTATTTATACTGAGGAAGCATTGACTTGAACTTTAACATCTTTTTGGCATGCTGAAATCAAACATCTTATTGGTATTTTGAAAATATTTTTTCAAAAATGCAAGAATTGTAATCATGAAAAAGTTTTAGAAATATGAGAGGAAAAAAGGTTATAAAACACCAAAATGCCCACTTATTGATATTGTTATTTGGGGGACAAAGTATGTATGTGCTTTGTAACCAGGCTTTTCTTTTTCAGCTAGAGATTCAAGAAAACTATGGAACACTCAATAGGTTTCTAATATCACACTTAGAAGACTCTTCAGTATTTCATGGTATAGTTGTGTGCATTTTAATGCTACAGAGAGTAGGTATTTGTAGGGTACTGGTTTTCATTTTTTATTTTCAATGTTTTAATACTTCAGTGAATGCTATACTCTGTTCAAGTTCATGTCTGTGTTTAATTGTTTTTTAGAAGAAATGTCCAAAGTAGAAAAATCACTGAAATAATAAATATGGAAGTTACATTAGAATTATCCACTGAAATACCTTTTTATTAGCTGTGTTTCAATAGCAGCATCTCAGTTTTACAGTGACCCTAGCCGAAATACTTAAATAAAACCAATTAATTTATTTTGCATGTATTTTTCTAATTGTTTTCCCTTTTGTTGATACTGATTTCTGGCTCTGGTTAATTTTAGCATTTTTGTTCTTATGTTTGTTTCCTTCTTTGTGATCATTTGTTAATTAGATTCTCTACTCTCGTGACTCATAACAATGCCAAAGATAGTTCAACTTAAATATTTACTCACTTAGATGACATCAAGTCTCCAATGCCTAATTCATAGAAAGAGCACAGCTATTCCTCACCTTGTTTTCAAGGTGGAGTCAAGATCCCCCTTTTTCAAAAATCATTTTGAGTCATTATCAGATATACAGTTATTTGAGACCTACCATCAACTGCCAGGAACCAGAACCACTTAGGACTATGGCCCAGAAATCTGATTATTTTTATAAGTACCTTCAGATAAATTTTGGACAATATAGAATTGTTCATCACTGATTTCAATTTTTTTTCCTAGCAGGATATACAAAAGTCACAAGGAGAAATTAAAAATACATCTCACTCTCTCACAGTAAGTGGTATTTGCTGTGGTTTCATTGTGTTCTGATTACTTATCTGAATTAAAAGGAGGTAGATATTTGGAGAATGGCTAAATGGAAACTCTGAGCACTGTTTCTTTAGTGGCTTTTAAAGATACCCTGCATCTTCTTAACGAATCCCTGTGAATGACCTCAGCCCAGAGGAGAATTAGGCAGTTTCAAACCAACCACTTTTCTTGCTTTCCCTAAAGACTAAGTAACTATTAGAGTAGACATTAAACCCTAACCACCACTCACTATCCAGATGACTCAACTCCAGTTATAATTAGGGGAAGGAGCAGCCAGAGGAGTGCTGGGCAGGGGTGGGGATAATGTAGCTGCTGGAAGGAGGGATGTTCCTAGTTTTATTTGACTTTGGGGTGTGGGGTCACAGGTCTTCAGAGTCTATTGTATTCCTGATGTCCTTCTTATCCAACTGGACTTTTAGGTGTCCAGAAACATGAATGTTAGAACAGACAAAATACTCACATGTCCCTTCTAGCTGTTGACCTGTTTCTTCAATATCAACTGTTCTAGTTGGGTGACCACTGATTCCATTGTTTTGGACAGAAGTTCCATCACTGATGGATGGGCATGAGTCAATTATTCTATTTCATTTTGTAAATGCCAGGTCACTAGTGACAAGGAAATGGGACACAACTCATCACTTTGCCAAAGTATCAATTCCTTTATTTGTGGCAGCATAGATAAAACTGAAAGACATGTTAAATGAAGCAAGTCAGATACAGAAAACCAAAACCTACATTCTCACTTACATGTTGAAGCTAAACAAACAAATAAATAAATATTAAATGTATAACAGCTATGACCAGAATTTTGGGAAAGAATAAGTAGCTTAGTTGGTCAACAGGTACTAAAATATCCTTAAGTAGGATGAATTCTAGGATCCCAAAAACAACCTAGTAACTGCAGTCTACAAGATGTGTGGTCGGTTTTAAAAAGAAATAGAAGGAGTTTAAAATTTTCCATCACAAATAATTAAGGATAGAAGAGTTGAAAATATTATGTTTATTACATTTTGTGTATGGTTATCAAATGATCACATACCATCAACTCTGTTCAATTCTCATTCAATTAAGATATTGAAATATATATATTTATATATATATATATATATATATGAAACACACAAATTATGTGCACACACACACACACACACACACACACACACACACACACACACATACACACACTTCTTTATACCAATGTTTGAGGCCTAACAAAGATTTTTGTTTTTGTCAAGGCACAAAATCTGATTCTCACATTAACTGAAGAGGTTTCTTGATTCTCAAACACTATGATGGCTTTGAATAAATTTCCTGTGATTTAGAGGGGAATGTTCTCAGAACCATTTGCTCCTCATACAAGCATTCCTGGATTCTGAGATTGGTAACAAGCCTAATGCTTTCCAAGGACAGTGTCTTTAGGAAAGAGCCATGGTGTGACAGATAATTGTGAAAACACAGCTGCCTGCCTGGGATGGAGGCCTTGGTACAGCGCCTGTCTTTGTGTGACTTTATATTCTTGTGCAAACTGCTCCTTGACCTAGAAACACCCAAATAAACAAAAAAGAGATTATCACAGACTCACACAACACCAACCTTGCCAGGTCCTTCATAATCCTAGACACAGTCTCTACCCATTCACACTCATTGGTCTCTGAAAACTCCCTTCCAACACTTCCAAGGATGCAAAAATTAGCTCAATTTTCCTTTCTAAAAGACACTTTAAAACCCATATGAGCAAAGTTTCCTTTGCAGAAGCCCATTGAATTGCAAATGAAACCAACCAATGGTCCATGTCATTCATAAGATATTCTAACCTCAAATACTTACCCCAGAAATCATGGCTGGACAAATTTGAAATACCCAAACCTGGATTAAGCTTGTAAGCTTCAATTGACTTCAATTCAAGCCCAGCTCCCTTGTTTTATCATGTATAACATTACATCACTGCCTTGCAATGAAACATATAATCAGAAAGCCAGACTCCACTTTCCTCTGGGGTTTTGGAAGAGCTCCTTTTTAGGGATAAAGCTGTGAGTTGTGACCTTCAACTTTTTATTATAAGTCAAGTATTAAACCAAACATCCATCCTTTTAAAGAGAGGTTGTCATGTAATCAACCTAAGGCTTGGCTTCTTCACCCCTCACCCCAAATAACTGCTTGGGCAAGGTCATTTCTTGGGCAGCATCTAGCTGAATCCATCCTACAGTTCTCTCACTTGACCTTGTTGGAAAGTTCAGACAGAAAGAGACAGACATCATGAGATCAATTTTCAGGAACTATCAAGGCCATGGTTGGCAGTACAAGTACCCAGTTGCCCAGAAGCTCTGCATGGAGATATCAGAAATGAGCTTGGTAACTCAGTTTCAGAACATACTTGACATGGAAACAAAAATTAGACACAGAGGGACTTGCTACCACAGCAGGAATGAAGTTGGGGGGCATAAAGTAAAAGCCTGCTTGGGGCAGAATAGACCAGTTTTAGGAGAGAGGAGAAGCACAGCAGACAATCCTCCTGTCAGTTCCAGGCCTGAGTAGTGGGTGTGTGCCTGGGCAGGTCTGAGGCCACAGGTCGGAGCATGCAAATCCATTCATAAGAAAGAGTGGACTCATGATTGTAAGCCAAACTCCCCACACCAGCTCAGACAATTGCTCCTTTTCCTTCAAGTAAGCATGGTGTAGCCAGGCAAAAGCCTTCCATCCCAATAGTCCTCCAAAACTCACAAGGAGAGTGGGTACTTTGAAGATTTCATATGAAAGAGATGTTTTTAAAATATGCAAATCATTGCACTCACAAACAGTTAATAATTTATCATAATCATTATTTGCTGATAATTTGAATAGTATGAACTGCAGCATGCCTCAGCGAATACTGATTCACATTGTAGATGTTTTCCCTTGGAGTTTTATTCTGTTTAACCTCTTAGTAAAGGAGCAACCTCACTCAGAGAAGAAAGCTAGGCTATTTCTATTTATACTATCACAATGAGGTAGCAGAGGTGTTACTGAATGTTGGTGTGCTTTCTCTCAATGACTGGAAGTGTCTTTATTTTAGGGGTTGGGTCCATGGAACTGCCAGAAATATGAGGAAGAAGGTGATCTAATTCTCTAGGAGATCTGGAAAAATGAGAACACATTGCAAACAAGTCATTGCTAAACATCTGTGCCCTCCCATGCCTTTGAGAAAAATGAACATGTTTTCTCATGTTAACAGAGAACATTGATTGTTGTAATTGATAGTTACATGCCAAGTTCATGCTAAGTTCTTTACACACATTACCCAACTTAATGTTTCCCTCTGAGAAGTATTCCCATCATCCCTATCTAATACACTAGAAAATCCAGGCAGAGGAAAGCTAGCTATCTTTCCCACAACTATAATGAATAGATTATTAGTATCCTGCTGCTACAGCATTTGTAGCTTAAAATAATATGCATTTCCTGACACAGAACTAAATGTATTTAGAGTAAGGAAAGTCTCCATGCACTAAATATCTGATAAGCTCCACTCTTGCCTGGACACTCTTTGTGAGAATTTGTGTTACTCTCTCTTCTAGCATTATGGTGATACCCACACTTTCAGGATTCTCCTTTTCATCCTTCTTCCTTTTTGAGGCTCCTTATATCATGTTGAACTCACCTGGGTCACCCAAATAAATATCCTTATCTCAAAGGCAGTGAACTGTCAAGCTCAATTCCAATTACAAGCTAATTCATTTATTACGTAACTAAGATGTCTCCAAGAACTGGGAGGTGAACATCCTGCCCTACCTGATGGAATGGGTAGGGCAGGTGGTAGCTGAACTTCAGCCATCTAGATTCAGAACTCATGCTGTTGCTCAAAAGACAAGACCAGCTACTCAGAAAATGACTATTTTACCAAGCACCAACACTCTCCCCTGTAGTTTGCATATGCTACTCAATGAAAAGTCATTGTCTGAACACACATGCTTACTCTATCAGCCTACTTTCACTTAATCAATCTCTTACTCTCCCGCTTCTCCCTTTCTTGATCCAATAACAACACTTGTGGATAGGCAGTTTCTCATTGATCTCTCTCCTTTTGAGAGATTTCATACACTCAGTTCTTGGTATCCAGACAACTTAGAAGTCATTCTTGACTTTTCTCAATAATCATCATCCTTAAACAAAAACCATTGGCCTCACTATCAAGAAGAATTTCTGTGCATTTCTCTACTTGCACCCTACCACACCCTGATCCCAATACCATCTCTCACTGGGTGGCTACCTAAGTCCCCCATCGCTTATCTACTACCCTAGCACTCTCCCTTTTGCAGTCTGCCCCCTACACATCTCATTGAATTAACTTTCATGATTATTTTCTGATCATGTAATCTGGGCTTCAGTTTGTCTTAATAACTTTACAATTGTGTCCACTTCTAGTTTATTCTGCTGCTAAACTGCTCTAGGATGACCTTATATTAGCCTTACATACTCTTCACTTTGAGGAACTAATTTAAATTACTAGACACTCTATCTCTATTTAATCACAATTTTCTTTGTTAAGTCTTTCCTTTCTTGACATTCTCACATACAGGTGACAGCATCTTTCTTATGATTGTCAGAAATATAGTGTTTTGTTACATAAAATTGTTACCTGTGTGAGAATTCTTTGAATGGCATTCTCCCTCTGTCTGTAAAGTCTTTGGGGGCAAGGGTCATTCCCATCATTCCTTAATTGAGTGTTTCTGTAACCCAGAACATAATACACAAGTGAATGATTGTGCCATTCCAGCTGCCTTCACAAGTTCCCCCATCCTCTGCCTCAGAATCCTCCATTATCCCCACTGCTGCCAATGAGATCCTTATGTGTCATTGTTTTAGTGCCATTATGTAGATTACAAAAAGAAATTCATTGCTTGATCCCATTGTATCACTCTGAGATGAGAATAGGAAGCAGTCTGTGGTTATGTTAAGAAGGAACACAGCAAGAAAGAATGTAGGTCAATACATAACTTCTTGTGACACTAGATGCTTCACCAGGAAGTTGATACTCTAGGGTGGCATGCAGGAAAGTGATCTTGAGAAAGTGCATTTGGTTCTGAAGCTCCAGATTGCAGAAGAAAGCACTAAAGCTGGGTTGCTCAGAGATTTTGTTTTCCTATTCCCCTGCCATATGAGAGAGTGAGCATGAAAAGGAAGTAGGAATGACCCAGCTTACAAGGAATGTGTCACAAGGAATGATGATTGACCTTGCTCTTCCTCTTCTTGGTTATGGCTTGCTATGTGTCACAAGAAATAATAATGGACCTTTCTCTTCCTCTTATTGAGCTTCAGAGAAGACCATATATGTGAGAAGCTCCATTCATACACAGGTCTCACCAGCATGTAGGTATAGATAAAAGGGCAGGCACAGACTGTCTAAGAACTACCCATATCACTGAAAGTACATGAACCTGGTTTTGTCCACAAGGTCCTGCATGTTCTGTGCTCTTCCAAGTCTTTCATTCTCATGAGATACCATATCTGTTTTCTTTCCTTTCTTCCTGAATCCTGGCATCTTCTTGCCTCAATCTGTGGCTTCCTTGATTTTGCATTCACCTGGAATCAGTTCAGTTTCTTTCATTAATTAGGGTGGTGTTTCCTAGATGTCCTTTTTCTAACATTTTAAACCAGAGATTGACAAACTATAGCCTAAAGACCAAGGGCAAACACTTTTAGAAATAAGTATTTATTGGAAAACAATTATACACATTAATTTTCATATTATCCATGGCTATTTTGTAGTGTGACTGCCGAGTTAAGTGAGTGTGATGAATGCTACATGTCTTACAAAGCCTCTCCCATTTGGTGGGTAGCACTTTACCTAAAAAGATAACTGTGACTGAAGAGATGTTTCAGCCATTAAGCATTGCTTATCTTCAATAAGACCCAGGTCCAATTTCTAGCACCTACATGGTTACTCACAATTATTGATGACTTCAGTTCTGGGAGATCAGTTGCCCTCTTCTGGCTTTCATTGGTATTAGGAAGATATATGGTGTACAGACATATATGCAGGCAAACCAAATATACACATACAGCAATTCATTATTTTTTAAATGTTACCAATGCTTGTACTGGAACCCAATTAAAAAAAAACTGTGCCTTTATCACCTTCTATTCACCACTGGTGATTCTGAAGTGTAACAGAAACCTAAATTATTAAAGCATCAATAACTATTTTTGAAATAATGAATTTAAAAATAAAAATGTATCTGTCCAGGACATCTTGATATCTTTCTAACTGCAGAGTTTAAAGGTCATTATCTCTATGCAGTAATTCAAATTTGGAGAGGGAGATATCCTTAATAATGCCACATATTTTCAGATAGTATGGGTAGAAACCCAAGATAGCTTTCTCTGGCAGTAGAAGAGAGTTTGATGTATATGAAGGAAAACCTAAAGTAGAAACCTTTAGACTTCTACTGCTATGACAAAACACCAGATAAAGGTAGATTAAAAGATGATTTATTTGGCTGATGATTTCAGTTGATAACCAGCCAACTCCATCAATGTAAAGATGCAGTGATCTGAACATCTTGGCAGTGGAGGTATATGACAGAAGAGGGCACCCAGGAACCAAAGAGACAAAAGGGACCTTGTATGATATATACTTTCTAGGGTACATCCCTCCATGTGACCAGCTTCCTCCAACAAGGCTGCATCTTCTAGTCTTACCACTTACCAATAATGTTATAGCAGAGTCCATCAATGGATTACTCTTGACTTCTAGTACTGCCAAGATCTAGTCACCTCCGAGGGACACCACCATCTTCGAACCATGGCTTTAACACATGAGATGTCAAAAGAGCACTTCATAACCAAAACATATCAATTGAATAGCCATTTGTGCTCTTTCTCCATCTAAATCCAGGCTCATTTACTAACTGCAAGCTAGCTGGCACTGTCCTGGGAATAACACATTTTCAAAAGAAACTAGTATTTTTATTTTCTTTTCTTTTCTGTACCTTGTATATCAGAAACAAGATATACTCCTAACCCTTTCATGAGTCCAAATATCATTTTTGTAGTTGTCTCACAACTTTTAGAGCCAGCTGTATTTATTTGTTAACATTCAATTATTTAAAACTGCATGTGTGTCTGTGTAGATGTGTGCACAAAGTTACAGGTGCCCACCTGTAATCTAGAGGTACCAGATGTTCCTGGCATTATAGATGGCTGTGAACCTCCCAACATGGGTGTTGGTAACTGAACTTGGGTCCTCTATAAGAGAAGTGTGCACTTTTAATCAGTGAGACATTTTCCCAGCTCCAGCCTTACAACTTCAAAAATATTCTTTCTAAACTACCGAGAGGATGAATCAAGAAATATCCAGTGCAAAGCTCACACAGTTGGTTGGATGGTGATGCATGCCTACAGAAGTAGATCCTAGGGAAATATAATTAGTATATGTGGGGTACAGAAAATAATAGTGTACAGTTTGCAGACCCGTCAGTGAAATGAAGAGGTATGTGAACTCACCAGTAGCCTGTGATTAGGAATACAGAGTCTGGGGACAAGCTTTGATGAGGTGAGAAGAAGAGGATGTAGGATATGCTTGCAGCTGCATTTTATGAAATATAAGAAATTATATTTTATTCCAGATCTCAAAGTATCCATAAATCAGCCAGAGGGTTTTCTTGAAAACCTAGGGTTCATAACCTTTGTTTGTTCCAATCTTCCAGACAGAGGATAGCAAAAACCAAGTTGAAGTAAGAAGATCTGCCTAGTTTGGGTTTGGGAAGAGCACACCCAGGATATGCAATTTATATAATTTTTAAATAAATATATTTGAACCTCTGACTTAAGTGGTTTAACAAAATGTCTTCATTATTTCAGAAATCCTTATTAACAGTTTTTTTTAAATATGGTTAAAAGAGTGATTTCATCAATGTGGTCTGATGAATTAAATATAATGCATCTGACTTGCATTTTCACAACTGTTATATGTTGGAAACAGTTGTAGACTCCCTACATGCTTTGAGGTAAACTAGCAGTTTTAGATTCCTTGTATGTTCAGTTTGAAATATTTGTCAGTTCCTATGCACAGATGAATTTGTTTATTTAGAAGTCACTAAGAATCTAATATGATCTGGATATCCTTTCCTAGACCCAGAATCACAGGAGAAAGAAATATGCATGCATCATGAGATCATACAATTTAGGAGACAGGGAGAGCGAAACATAACTATGATCACATGTGATGAGATAATATAATTGCCAATGATATTATAAAATGATGATAATAATAATTGTTATAATTTTCTCTGTATACTAAGATTAGCCTTTTATGTCAATGATCTTTTTAAATGCTGTTAACAATTATACATAGTTCATGTTCATAACCTCAGTTTGTAGATGGGGAAATCAAAGCTTAAGTGATATGAGTAACCTATTAAAAAGTAGAAGCTCACACTTAGTTACACTGCTTGGATACATGAACCATCATATTCTTGTTTCCCTGATTCCATCATCTATTGCCCCACTGTTCACACCCATTTTGGGGTGTTCAGACAAAGAGTAAAAAGAGCATGGGAAACCTTGGAATAGAAGAATAAGGAGGAAAAGTAATAAAGGGATAAGACTTGAGTCAAGAGATTAAAAATGTAAGTTGGCATTTGCTAAGCTGTGGATAACAGGCATTGGGTGGCCAGAGTGGAGTAAAATAAGGAGTTATAAAGTTTCTTCCTTTGAAGAACTCAGAAATTAGCACAAATAAAATAGGAGGGATTTTGAAAGAGATGTGAGCAGAAAACTTCTTTATAATCAATTCATCATGGTCCCTCAAGATCAATCATCAAAAAGCATCAATTCTATCCCCTAAGGAAGAAGAACCACCAGCCTTTTTAAGCAGTAGAATAATAGTGGTCCATAGAACTTAGATAATGTGAGCCACATTCACCCCATGTTTCTGAGTACTACTTCAGTACCTCCAGTAAGTAGTGGATAAATCAATACATCATTTAAAAATAATCCATGGGCAGGAGGAGGGTGAAAGAAACATTAGAGAAAGACTATAGCCAAAACTAAAGCCAAGAGATTGCTGGGAAATTAAAAAAAAAGTTCAGTGATAATAGAACAGTTGATGTGAGTGATACTTGAGTAGAGAGGACAGGTCTTCCTCACCAAATGACCATACAGTCTCAAAGAGAGAGAATTTCAGGATCACTATTTGTATGTGAGCCTTGATTAGGCATACAGGGGCAACTGGGTCTGGGTGTGAGGAACCCTTGAGTGAAACAGAAGACAAATTCAAAGTAGCAGCCAATGGGTCATCTTTCCTGAAGGTCTCAGGAAGTTAAAGTCCATCTCTGTACATGTGATTACACAGTGGGAAAGTTTGTTCAGAAAACAGAGGACCTGAGGGATACGTGAGATAAAGAAAACACTGTCACCTGAGCTATGGCAAGCTCAGGCTTTTGCTTGGTGGACGCTTCACACAGAGCCAGGGTGGATTTCTTAGGCTTCTCCTGTGGAAAATTTATGAAGCCCTGTTGGAGAAAATGTCCTGATAGTTTTAAGGCTGGCATTTGAAGTCAGAATGCCTTCTCCAAGTAGCACATAACGGCACAATTCAATAACTCTGACCATTGTGGAAAAATGTCATGTGCCAACAGCGATTTTCCATAATTTTGTTCAGAAAATCTGAAAGAAATGCAGAAAATGGATTTGCAGCCCTGGAAGCAGGCAAAGAAACAGTAGCAGAGGGCTGCAGGCCAGTAATTGATGTTTCAAATATCACTGAGTGCTTTGCCTGTAATTTCAGGAGAGAATGATAATAATTAAAGGCACAAACTTACATGTCGTATGTGAAGAGGGAAATGCGGACTGCACGTTCAGCGAAGCAGGCCTGTTGGACTGTTTAACTTTTTCCAGTAAGCTTCAGACATATACGATGGTTAACTCCCAGAATGACTTTTCCTCAAAATGTTCCACAGGGCCCCCCAAATGGAGGAGATCATTAACCCATTGGGATTCCCTAAGATTCAGTGATAAACCAAGGTTCCTTGGGAAGTTCCACAATCCAAGACTTTTCCTGATTGATCAGGCTTTTCTCACAAATATACTATGAGAAATAGTATCACTAAGCCTAGCTTCTGCCCATGATTATGAGATCAGCTATTGTAGTGGTTTGTGGCAAAGGAGATTTATGACTTTTGTGTGAGGTGTACTTGTGACCGAGTCTTCATCTGCTCATATTGGCCTGTGGCCTTAGGCAGATTGTCCAACTTCTCTGAACCTGTTTTTTAGCATGGAAAATGGGCAGCATAAGAGTAATCATCAGAGACTGGTGGAGAAAGTAGAACAATGAACCCTGTGAATTGTGTTGTTGTTTCCAGTAAACACTATTACTGAGATTGTTATTGCTACTAAACACTATTTTATGTAATTTATTTATTCTTGTTTATATAATGTAATTCCCTCAAGTATAGAATGGGTAAGTCATCCTGACATTTCAAAATAACAGTAAGATAGATAGATAATAGATAGATAGATAGATAGGTAGATAGATAGATAGGTAGATAGATAGATAATAGATATGAAAAAGATAGGCAGACAGACAGATAGGAAGATAGGTAGATGATAGATAAAATTATATGATGCTAAGCTGGACTTGTGTTCTTTCTGAAAGGAACCTCCTTTGGTTATCAAATTCAAGGACTCAGTTTTCTGTATCTCTGGCTCTGTTGTTATTGCTTCAGCAAGCAGCATACAACAGTACACTACAAATATGTGTGGTGCTTCTGTATGTTTGAATAAGGAAGTGGTTTTGGTTTGGTCTCCCTTGAGGAATAAAGAACACAAGACTTGGAGTCTGTTATCGGCTTTTGATGATGAACATTATGCTTCTACCTCTGTCATAGTTTTGAATCCAAATTTTTATGATAATATTCTCTGCTTCTTACAAGCACTAATTGAAACTGGCTCTCCATAATTTGGGTTCATTGGAGTTGGTGGTGGGGATAATATGCATTGTCTAAACTAACAAAAGCTATGTGTTGAGTTGGACACTATGATTAATAGTGCAAAGAACACATGAAAGGGCCACCATCAACACCACATTCAATATAATCATTGTGTATTTCTCTTTAGCTTCATTATCCTCCTTCTAGCTTAGCAGAGATTCCTTCCTTCATCTGGAATTTAGAGGTCTCATTCTACCTGTAGATACATGATTCTGAGTGAGGATCAATGTACCTCAATCCTCCTTCTCAGAAGTGGACTTTTTATACCCCTAGAAAAAAGTTTATATGGACTCTATATGCTAATTAACAAGAGAAAAGTTCTTGTTGGGTTAGCAGTTTGCTTTAAAAGAAGGTGACACCATTCTGCTCAGCATAGCTTAAAGGCAGAGCAAGAAGTCATGATGAAATCATAACACCATTCCTCAGATCCTCCCTAAGTAATAATTTGACTCTGTAATCCTCACTGGATTTTAATGTAAGACTCAGCTTTATCCAGATGCAAGAGTCAAGTTTCGCACATACCTATGCCATTTCACCAATCAAAAAGCTCTAGGTATGGAGTTTGGGTGAAAACAGGGGGTGTATTTTTCCCCTGAAAATTGTGCATCATGCAGCCTACTGGGATAAATGGCAAAGTCAAGGAATTTAAAGATCAGCCAAGAAGCAGTGAGGCAAGTTGAGAAAGAGGTACCAGATAATCCTATTGATTTCAGTTGGCAACATTAAGTAAATAGTTGAGCCGTGTTCTTTTAAATTGTAATCATAATTCAATGCCAAGGATGAAGGTGACTGAAAGTCTATAATCCAAGGATGAGCATGTACTGAATAGGAAGAGGGGGTTGGGGCAGAGATCCAAGAGAGCTCTCAGGAAGGTAGGATGCCCTAGCCTGTCTATCCTTGGGGCCAAGAATGTCCTAGAAATGACCAAATTGAGTCTTTGCTGGTTTCTTCTATTTAATAACAGGAGAGAAGAATTCATCAGAATTTCTACTCACTCAAGTTGAAAGTTTGAACAATTCTGATTATAAAAGAATGAGCAAGTGAAAAAAACAACAACATCAACAACAAAGGGACAGTTTATACATAGATATCCCTGAGTCTAATCAGGCATCTGTGCCACCTACAAATATTGTGAAGCAGCCTATGAGGCTTCAGATAAAATGAGTACATAGCTCTGAGGGCCAGGCCTAGGGTTGTGTCTGTATGCTTACAAAGGTGATATTGACGTGACTCTAGCCTGCTATGAGTTACCAAATCAGTATTTGGAAACCATCATCTTGTCCTATCCTCTGCATATCCATTTATGTCATTGCACATTAATTTTCTCTTCCTTGAAATTTGTACAAATGAAATTTTGTACAATCCTTTATATCCTTATATATACATAGAACACTTTCTTGATACTCATGTAAGTATTGTGCATTATCTGTATACATTTTATCATGTATTATCCTTTTAGTCATTATAAGTAGAATTCAATTGTGTGGTAAGCACTGTTTCTTCATCCATTGCTGTTGATTAACACAGCAAGGATTTCCCCCATTTAGACTGTTAGACAGATAAGCTTCTATGAACACCTATGTATATGTCAGTGTATAAATCTATGCTTTCATGTTCCTTGCACACTTAAGAGTACACTGAAGTTGTAAAGAAAATAAAACATAGTTATGCAAATTCCTGACACAAATTTTATTCTTTCCAGTAGAGTGTTAGCATTCTAGTCCTTACACATTGTCACCAGCATGGATCTACTAAGACTTTCTATTTGAGCCATCATAACACTGTATGTGTTTTGTTATTTTTTGTCTTTTTTGTTTGTTTATAGTTTATCTTTTAAAAAAAATTTTGGTATTATATACCTGCTGGCTGCCTTATGATCATAAGTTTGTTGCAACTGATGAGCCATTAAGGGCACAGTAATAATCACTTACAGTATGTGGGTCTATTTGTGCATTGTATGGATTTTGATGGATGTAAAAATACTATTGTATTCTAAAACCATATACTTTTTTGCATTAACATTCCCATGAAGTCTGCTATTCAACCCTATCTTCTCCTTAACCCTAGGAAATTCTTCATAGATACTATTTTTCCTTTCTAACATAGCAACAGCCTTTTAATGTTGGCTTATTTTGCATGAAAATATGCATTTACATTTTCCTCCCTGCCTTTTCCTACATTGGTAGCTCATATCACTTAGCTATGAGTGACTTTCCATTGTCAGATTGTTCAGATTGTTTTTTCATTCACTGGTTACTTTCAAACTGAATAAAGTTGTAGGCACTCAGATTCCAATTTGTGTTTGGACTTCAGTTTTTTATCCAATTTGGTAAATATGGAGGGATAAAATGCTCTTTTGTGTAGTGTGAAATATTTCATTTTCTAGGAAAGTGTCAAATTGTCTTCCATAGCGCCTGTATATTTGCATCCTCTTTGGCAATGAGAATTCCTGCTTCCCACAAAGATGCCAACAGTTACTGATATTAGTGTTTTGAATTTTGCCCACTTTAACAGATGTGTGGTGGTATCTCACTGTTGTTTTAACTGCAGTTTTTCAACATCTAATGATAACTAGCTTTTCATGTACTTTTTGGCAAATTCTTTGATAACATGTATGTTCAAGTCTTTTGACTACTTTGCCAGATCATGCATCTTTTCATGGTTGCTTCTGATGGCTTCTGTGTGTATTTTGGATGAAATTGCATATATTTCTCTTACAAACATTGGAAGACATTTTATAAGTTCACTTACAAAGCAAGAATTTCCACTGAAAATTTTCAGAACATAAACGTTATTATAATTTATTTTTGTCCATTCCTTTTCTCAGTTATATTCTCCATTCTACCTTAAGTTAGCTCCCTTAATCCCGAGTATTACTTCCTTTTACTTTCATGTCACATGCATTCCGCTATCCTCTTCCCTTTCGAAGGATCTCCTCTTTCCCTCTTGTGTTCCCCTTTCTAGTTCTGTTGCTCTCCCACACAAAAATTTAAATGTAGACTCTGAACATGCAAGGAGGCATATGCTCCCAGTCTTTCTGAGCTGGCTTGTTTTGCTTAACATAATGATTCTGGTTCAGTCTATTTTTCTACAAATAGCAAGATCTCCATTTTCTGATGATGAGCATCTAGCCTGACTCCATTTCTTTCCTCTTATGAATAGGGCAGCAATAAGCATAGGTATGGAGGTATCACTGCAGTAGGACTTGAAATCCTTTGGGTATGTGACAGGGAATGACATATCTGGATCATATGGTTCTATTTTTACTTTTTTGAAAAATGACAATTCTCATTCCCTTGGGGCTGCATGGGTTTACATTCCCAGTAACAAGAAACATGTCTTCCTCATTTACCTTTCTTCATGATAGACTGAGATGAGATGCAATCTCAAAACAGCTTTTTTTCCCCCTAGTGACTAAAAATGTTGTACATGCTCATATACTTATTGACCATTTACATACTTCCCTTTTGAAAACTTTCTATCTGGTTCTTGGTCCATTTATTTATTGGACAATTTGTGAGGGTGGTATTTATTTTTTGCATTGCTTCATGTATTATCAATATTAAGACCCTGTCTTACACATAGTTGGCAACATATTCCCCTTCTGTGCACTTGTAATTTCTCTTCACTTTAGTGAGCATTTACTTTGTTGTGCAGAAGTTAGTTTTTAATATCATGAAAGACTATTTGTAAGTTATTGGGATCATTTCCTGAGCTACCAAAGTTCTTTCCAGAAAGGTCTGGCCTATGCATATATCTTGAGTTGTTTCTTCAGGTTTTTCTCTCAATAGTTCTACTTCTAAGTCTTAAGGTCTTTAGTCCATTTTAAATCAATGATGGTGCAGAATCAGATATATGGATTCATTTTTTATTCTTCTACATACAGATATCCAGTTTTTCACAGCACCATTTGTTTCAACACATTTGTTAAAACTTAGGTCACAATATAGACATATGGGTTTATTTCTAGACCCTCTGTTCTATTTCACCAGCCTACAAGACTGGTTTTGTGCCAGTATCATACAGCTTTTATTGCTAGAGTTCTGTAGTACAATTTGAGATGTGGTACTATGATAGCTTTAGAATTTCTCTTTCTACCTAGATCTGCTTTGGGGCTATTTGTGATTACTAAAGATTATTGGGATATGTTTTCTGGTTCTTTAAAGAAAGTGATTGAATGGATGCTATATTGACTTTGGTTTTGCTTCCAGTGATACAGTTGTTTTACCATATGATTTTTGCCAGTCCATGAGAGTGATTGGATTTTCACTGTGTTTTAAAGGTTTCATTTTAGTGCTCTTTTACATCCTTGGTGAACTTTATTCCTGTGTGTATTTTTAAGACTTATGAATATTTTTCCCTAATCATATTTTTTTTCAAAAAGTTTGCTAGCATTCAGAAATGCCTCTGATTTTACTATGCTAATTTTATATCCTCCTGCTTAACTGAAAGTGTTTATCAGATCTAGGAGTTTCTGATAGAGTTTTTAGGATATTTTATGTACAAGAACATATTGTCTGCAAACAATGAAAATTTGAAGTCTTTCTTTTAAATTCCTATACTTTTATTTCATCCGATTGTCTTATATTTCTTCCTAACACTTTGAGTACTACAAGTACTAAGAACAGAGAGTGTGAGTTTTCTTGTCTTCACGCTTCCCCATTTAGTGCAATACTGGCTCTAGTTATATTTCCTCTACTGTTTTGAGATATGTGAGTTTTTTCTTTGTAAATACAGTTATTAATGGAAAATAAAAAGTAAGTGATGCAATGCAACACATAAGTAGACTTAAGGACGAAATCAAATAACCATCCTAAAAAAACAAAATAGATTTTTTTTTTACAAAGAAAGTTTAATATCTCTTAGTACATATCAAAAGAAAAAAGTGTAATATATGTTTATTTATTTCATCAAGATTTGCTTGGTGTTTTGTTTGTTTTATTCAGTTTTCAACCAAAAAAAATGCCTTAAGTAGACTAGATTTGTTCTATAATATTTCCTCTCCTCCTTTGTCAGAAATAAGCAGAACATACTCAACTGGGCCTATTTCTGTACTGCTTATTCTGTTATAATAATATTCCTGCCTATTCTTTGGCCAGTAGAATACTCTTTTAATTGTTGTAGCTTTTAAAGTCTGAAAACTGGGTAATGGCAATCCTCTGACTTTGTCTTTGGGATTAATTATTTTGTTGCTGATTATTTTTCTTTCACATTCTCATATAATTTTAAGAATTAACTTACTGATTGATATCTAAAAAATAAATTGCTTAAAATTTTATTAGAGTTCCAATTCTTAAATCAAATTACAAAGAACTGAATGCCATATGGTTGTCCTTTTCATGATCATTGGATATTTTCCTTGTTATATTATTTTGATTTTTATATTATGTTGGTTATATTCATTCAAGTCTTATAATTTTCATACGTCTTAATACATGTTTGAATGCATTTCACTTTAAGATATAAATACTTTGAAATTTTAATTATAAAATTGACTAATTCCTTACTAGTTATAGGAAAGTATGCTTTATACAGTAATCATGCTATTATTACTTGTTAGTTCCAGTAGTTAGTTAGGTCAGTTTTTTTTCAGATATTCTTTTCTTTTCTTTTTTTATTATTGTATTTTATTTTTTATTTAATTTTTTTTATTTTACATATCATTCCCAGTTCTCTTTCCCTCCCATCCTCACTTTCCCACACAAACCCACATCCCATCTGCCATTCACTCCCCAGGGAAGGTGAGGCCCTTCATGAGGGATCATCAAAGTCTGTCAAGGCGCTTGGGGTAGGACCTAGTCCCTCCTTCTGTCTTCAGGCTAAGGGAGTATCCCTCCATGGGAAACAGGTTTCCAAAGTTTGTTCCTGTACTAGGGATACATTCTGGATCAGAGGTACCATAGAATTCCCAGGCCACCTAACTGAGATCCAACTTCAGGGGGTCTGGATCAGTCTTATGTTGGTTTCTCAGCTAACAATCTGGGGGCCATGAGCTCCTCCTTGTTCAGGTCAGCAGTTTCTATGGGTTTCTCCAGCCTGGTCTTGATTCCTTTGCTCATCACTTTTCCCTCTCTGCAACTGGATTCCAGGAGTTCAGCTCAGTGTTAAGCTGTGGGTGTCTGCTTCTGTTTCCATCAGCTACTGGATGCGGGTTCTAGGATGGCATATAGGGTAGTCATCAATCTCATTATTAGGGAAGGGCATTTAAGGTAGCCTCTCCCCTATTGCTTAGATTTTTAGTTGGGGTCATCTTTGTAGTTCTTTGGACATTTTCATAGTGTGAGATTTCTCTTTAAACCTATAATGGTTCCCTCTGTTGTGATAACTCCTTTCTTGTTCTCTTCCTTTCTTCCACAAATTCTGTATAGAAAGAACTTTGAGTCTTTCAAAAAAATTAAAGAATATATCAGAAAATGGAAAGCTATCCCATGCTCATAGATAGGCATGATCAACATAGTAAAAAATTGGCAATCTTGCCAAAAGCAATCTACAGATTCAATATAATCCCATCAAAATCCCAGCACAATTCTTCACAGACCTTGAAAGGATAACACTCAACTTTATATGGAAAAACAAAAAACCCAGGGTAGCCAAAACACTCTGTACAATAAAGGAATTTCTGGAGGTATCACTATCCCTGACTTCAAGCCCTACTATAGAGATATAGTTCTGAAAAGAGCTTGGCATTGGCACAAAAAATAGACAGGTAGACCAATGGAATCAAATCAAAAACCCTAATATTAACCCACATACCTACAAACACCCAACTTTTGAAAAAGCAGTTAAAATTATACAATAAAAAAGAAAGTATCTTCAACAAATGCTGTTGGCATAACTGGATACTGGCATGTAGAAGACTGCAGATAGATCCACATCTATCACCATGCACAAAACTTAAGTACAAATGGATCAAAGACCTCAACACTGAATTTCTTAGAAGAGAAAGTAGGAGGTACCCTTAAACAAACTGGTAAAGGAGACTGCTTCCTGAACAACAGTAGCACAGACACTGAGATTGACAATTAATAAACCTCCTGAAATCGAGAAGCTTCTGTTAAGGCAAAGGACACAGTCAACAAGACAATAATGGCAGCCCACAGAATGGGAAAATACATTCACCAACCCCACATCTGACAGAGGCTGATCTACAAAATATACAAAGAACCCTAGAAGCTAGTCACCAAAATACCAAATAATTAAATTAAAAAGTGGGGTATAGAACTAAATCAAGAATTCTCAGTAGAGGAATCTAAAATGGCTGAAAGACATTTAAAAAACTGTTCGACATCCTTAGCCATCCGGGCAATGCAAATCAAAATAACTCTTAGATACCATCTCACTCCTGTCAGAATGTCTAAAATAAAAAACACCAATGACAGTTAATGCTGGAGAGGATGTGGAAAAAGGGGGACACTCCTCCACTGCTGGTGAGTGTGCAAACTTATACAGGCAATTTGGAAATCAGGAATGGCAGTTCTTCAGGAAAATGGGAATCAGTCTATCACAAGATCCAGTAATTCCACTCTTAGGCATATACACAAAAGGTACACATTTGTGCAACAAGCCATCTGTTCAACTATGTTCATAGCAGCATTATTTGTAATAGCCAGAACCTGGAAGCAATCTATATACAACTCAACTGAAGAATGGATAAAGAAGATGTGGTACATTTACACAATGGAGTACTACTCAGCAGGGAAAAAACAATGGAATCTTGAAATTCACAACCAAATGGATGGGACTTGAAGAAACCATCCTGAGTGAGGTAACCCAGTCACAGAAAGAGGAACATGGTATGTACTCACTCTCATATGAATTTTAGACATAGAGCAAAGGATTACCGGCCTACAATTCACACCTGCAGAGAAGCTAGGAAACAAGGAGGACCCTAAGAGAAACATACATGGTCCCTCACAATAGAGAAAAGGGACAAGATCTGCTGAGAAAATAGGGAGCAGGTTGGAGAGGGAAAGGAGCTGGGAGAGAGGGGGAGAAGAGGGTGGGAGAGGAGAACATGAAGGATTAGATAGTCTTTATAAATAATCATACATGAACAAAGCAGTTTTATCTCTTCCTTCTCCATCTTTATGTACTATCTTCTCTTTCCCCATTTTCTTTTCTTTCTTTCTTTTTTGTTTTCTCTTTTCACTGCATTAACTAGGTCTTTAAGTTGGACAAAACAGAAGTAGTAGCAAAAAGAGCATCCTCACTTTGTTCATGACCTCGACAAGAAAGGCATGTATTTCTCAGAACTAAGTAAATGTTCACAGTAGGACTTTTGTAGAAGTTCTTTTTCCATTTGAGGAAGGTCTCATTCTATGTTTGCTGTGAGATTTTTACCACAAATACAAACTAGATTTTATCAAATTCTCTTTCTACATCAACTAATATTACATAGGTTTCTTTCTTCAGCCAGTAGATTACATTGACTAAATTTCTAAAATCAATTCAGTCAACTACACCTGAGATAAGCTTCACTTTTTTTGTTTTTTCTTTTTCATTGAAATATCTTCATATGGTTTTGTGATTAGGTACATTGATCTATATTTCTGATCTAATGGACTATGGCCTACTGTACTGATTTTCATAGCTGTAAAATACATTCTAAAGTCATAACCTGTTAGTACTCCAATATAATTTTTTCATGTTCTTTGGAAAACAGAGAACATTGTCACTTTTGAATTAATTTTAGAATCATCAATTTCTAAAAGGAAAATCCTGCTGGAATTTTATTGGAATTCTATAAAGTTTTCTCAATTTGAAAGGGTAAAAGTTTAATAGTACTTGATCTTTTGACATATAAACACAGTATATTGTTAAGTTATTTTTGTTTGAGTTTTGAACTGAAAGGCTTTTCACATCATCTGTCATTTATTCCCAAGCATTTCCTATAGTGGATGTATCATGACTAATTCTTTTATTTTACCTTACTTTCATTTATGACTTTCCTTTCTAGTATTTAGAAACACAATGTTTTCTAACACACACTTATTGTTTCCTTAACCCCCCTATACTTACTTCTGAGACTCATTAGCTTTTATGTAGATTTATTGTAATTTTTTCATGAACAGTCATATTGACTGTGCTAACAATTGATTTTATTTTCTTTAATAATATCTATCTGGGCAAGTGAGATTGCTCAGTGGGCAAAGTTGCTTGTTGTACAAGACTATGCATTTGAAATTAGTATGGCAGTTCCTCAGGAAAATGGGAATCAGTCTAGCACAGGACCCAGCAATTCCACTCTTAGGTATATACTCAAATGATCCACATCCATGCAACAAAAGACATCCATTCAACTACGTTCATAGCAGCATTATCTGTAATAGCAAGAATCTGGAAGCAACCTAGATGCTCCTCAACTGAAGAATAGATAAAGAAGATGTGGCACATTTACACAACGGAATACTACTCAGCAGAAAATAACAATGGAATCTTGAAATTTGCAAGCAAATGGATGGAACTTAAAGAAACCATCTTGAGTGAGGTAACTCAGTCACAAAAAGAGGAACATGGTATGTACTCACTCATATATGGATTTTAGACATAGAGTAAAGGATTACCAGCCTACAACCCACATATTCCATTCACTTTTAATTTTATTACAGATTTCATGTATAATTAATATTAATACTTTCTCAAGTATTTGATACACTCTGTTCTTTAAAACACTGTGGGGCTGAAGAGATGGCTCGGTAATTTAGGCAGCAGTTCTCGGCCTGTGTATCACAACCCCTCGGGAGTCATATATCAGATATCCTGCAAATCAGATATTCACATTACAATTCATAACAGTAACAAATCAGAGTAATGATGTAGCAATGAAATAATTTTATGGTTTTGTGTCAGCATAAGGAACAGTATTAAAGGGTCACAGCATTAAGAAGTTTGAAAACCACTGAATTAAGAGCACTTGTTGATGTTGCAGAGAACCTTATTTTGGTTCTCAGCATCCATGTGGTGACTCAGAACCAGCCAATCACTTCAGCTCCAGTGGACCCAATACCCTCTTATGAACCCTGCTGGGACTACATGAACATAGCATGCATTCATGTATGTAAGCAAAAGCCCACACATAAAATACAAATAAATGAATCTTAAGAAAAAATATGCCAAGAGTGGCACAGGACATATCAGCATTTGGGAGGCAAAGGTGGTGGAACTCTGAGAGTTCAAGACCAGCCTGGGCTTCATGAGTTTTAGGACAACCATAGTTATATAGTAAGATCCTGTTGCTAATAGAAGGAGCCATTATAGGTTTAAAGAGAAATCTCACACTACGGAAATGTCCAGAGGATGACCCCAACTAACAATATAAGCAATAATGAAGAGGCTACCTTAAATGCCCTTCCTTGATAATGAGATTGATGACTACCTTATATGCTATCCTAGAGCCTTCATCCAGAAGTTGATGGAAGCAGAAGCAGACACCACAGCTTTACACTGAGCCAAACTCTTGGAATCCAGTTGCAGAGAGGGAAAAGTGATGAGCAAAGGAATCAAGACCAGGCTACAGAAAACCACAAAGATAGCTGACCTGAACAAGGGGGAGCTCAGATGGCCCCCAGATTGCTAGCTTGGAAACCAGCATAAGACCAACCCAGACCCCCTGAAGTTGGCTCTCTGAAAGGAGGTCTGGGAATTCTATGGTACCTCTGACAATGTGTCCAGGATATATCCCTAGTGCAGGAACAGATTTTGGGAGCCTGTTCCCCATGGAGGGATATTCCCTTTGCCTAGGCCCTTCCCCAAATGACTTGACAGACTTTGATGATCTTTCATGTAAAGTTTCACCCTCCCTGGGAAATTGATGGAGGATGAGTTAGGAGGATCTGTCGGGGTGTGGGAGGGAGAGGGAACGGAGATCAAAATGTAAAATAAGAAAAAATATTTTAAAAAAAGAAAAGGAGAAAATAATAAACAATAAAAAATCAATTGTGATCAAGAATTATCTTCATGAGATTTTGACTTCAAATTAGGTAATTTTACTATACACAGAGATGTCTAAATTATATGTCTCCAAATAACCTATATATTTTATCTAAATTATCAAATTTATTAACATACAACTATGAAAACATTGTCTTATAATCCTCTTAATGTCTTACATCAACCCTTGTATTTTCTTTCAATAATGGTTTTCCATAGTTTCTTCAAAATACTCTATTAATATATATGTATATGTATACATATATACATACATACATACACGATTATTGATTTTATTTAAGAATCAAGATATTATTTACTTTTCTCTATTGTTTTTATAGTGAAGTTTATTCAGTACTACTAAACGTTTATTTATCTACCTATGCTAAATTCAAATATTCATTTTCATTTTCTTAAGTTGGAATCTAAGAAATGATTGAAGATATTTCTCATTGTATAATATAGGCATTTAAAAGTTCAAATCCCCTCCTTCCCAGATATTGCCACAAGCCATTCTGAAACAATTTATATGTTGGAATTTCATTTTTGTTAAATTTGGGATATATTCTAATTTCATCTACCATTTTCTGTCATCTATGGAGTCTTTTAAAAGTGAATAATTTATTCCACAAAGTATTTGAAAATTGTACAGAAATCATGGTACCAATTGTAGATTTCTCAGCAAAGAAAAATGTTCTGAAGTCTGAATTCATTCAATTGTGATGTGAGAGCATGTGCTGTATGGCTTACAGTATTATTGAACCTCACTTTTTGGTTCAGGGTATGTTACATCACAGTAAATAGTCTGACTTTTAAAAAGATTGCAAAGCTAAATTTGTTAAGTAGAGTGTGTCATAAATGCCAATTAGGTCAAGTTGCTCAGTAATATTATTAAAATCTTCTACAGACTTTCTGATTGTCTGAGCTTTTCTTTTTCTATTAGTTTCTGAGAGAAGAGATTGAAATCCCTGAGTATAGTTGTATACTTGATTATTTCCCTGTGATGGCACTGATTAACTTTATTTCATATATTATAAAGTTATAACAAGTGCTTTTAGAATCACTGATTCTCTTAACAAATTCACTTAGATGGCATTATTAATTTGTATTCCTCTTAATAGTCTTAACTTTGAAATTGACTTTGTCTGATGCTGAGATAGTCAACCTAGATTTATTTTGATTAGTGTTAACATATCTTTATGCATGCTTTTTTATCTTAACTTACTTGTGTTCTTTTGCTAGCAGTGTGTGGCATAGTTAGCTTTAGTTTTTGACTTACCATCCATGGGAAGAAGGACCCTCAGTTGTAACACTGTCTTCATCAGACTAGTATCTGGGACTGTCTGAGATGTTCTTAGTTGCTAATTGGTGTAGGATGTCAGGCTTGTATGAGTGGTATGGCCCTTGGGCAGATGGACCTGATCTGTATAACAAACACAGCTGAACAAATCAGAGGAAACAAGCCAGTACGCAGCTTTTTTCCATGGTCTCTGCTCCAGTTTTTGGCTTTACCTTTCTGCCTTGGCTTTTCTTAAGGATGAACTCACTGGTGAACCAAATAAATCCTTTATTCCCAGGTTATGTTTGATCATTGTGATGGTTAGGTTTATGTCAACTCAACACAAGCTAGATTCTTTCAGAAAAGAGGAGAACTCAATTGAGAAAATGCCTTCACCAGATTGTCCTGTGGGCAGTCTGTGGTGCATTTCTTTGACTGGTGATTGACGTGTGGAGGACCTGTTTCCTGCAGGAGGTATCGCTTCTTAATTGATAGTCCTAGGTACTATAAGAAAGCCAGCTGTGTAAGCCACATGCAGCACTCTTCTGTGGATTCCTCATTAATTCCTTCCTCCAGGTTCCTGCCTTGAGTTGCTTCTTTGGCTTCCCTCAGTGATGAGTTGTTTTCTTAGAAGTGTAGGAAGAAATGAAGGCTTTCCTCTTCAGATTACTTTTGGCCACGTGTTTATCATCGCAACCAAAACCACACTAGAATCATGTATGTCTTTATGATCAATTTAAGTTTATTATCCATCCGGCAGCTGCTGCCTCCCAATTTAAATGATTTTCTTTTCATTGATTTTTTTGTGTGACAAGGCTCAAAACTGTTTTCTAATTGCGTGTTTACTCCACATAGTCTTCCTTCCCTTTGTTTTCATCATTCTGCTTTCTTCAAATGAATGGAAGTTTTTGTCAAGGCATCTTCTCCTGGACACTGCATTACTGTTAGCTGTCATTCCCTGTCTTATTATTTAGTAACTGCTTTATGGTTTATGGCACACATCTTTACTATGATACTATCTTTATAAGTGCCACAGATTGCTGTCAAATAATGTAATGCACTGCCCATATAGTAGGAGGCATATGAGAATATACAAAAAAAATTTCCCTTCTACTGTCTGCAATATAATACATTTTACTTTCACACACAATGTAACCATTTGAATGAGAATGATCCGCATAGGCTTATATGTTTAAATACTTGTTCCTCAGTGGGTGGAATTGTTTGGGAAGGATGAGGAGGTATGGCCTTGTTGGAAGAGGAGCTTTATGGGGAAGTGGCTTGGGTTTGAGGTTTCAAAGCCCACACCATTCCTAGTTATCTCTCTCACTACTTCATGCTAGTGGGTCAGATGTTAGTTCTCAGCTACTGCCCCATTTTCCTGCCTGCAGCCATATCCCCAACCCCCACCATGACTGCCGTGAACTGACCATCTAAAACTGCATGCCCTAAATAAATAAAGTTATGCCTAAAACTTTCTGTTCCTGTTACCTACAATATTATATGTCTTATTTTCACATATCCATGTGATATCCATGTAAATGGATATCACAACAAATTGTTATTGTTTTTTGTTAACACATTCCATGGTGATTTAAGAGGTCTCTGCCCCAACAGCAAACTTGTGCATTTGCTATTTCCAAATCCCATCATCTTTCTGTGTCCATCTCAGGCCATGCTCCCTATCCAAAAGAAGTAACCTTACCCTTTGTCATAGTGCAGATTTGCTGGTGGCAGATTATTTTAGCTTTCCTTTGTCTTGGAAATGTTTCATTTGTTACCACTTGTGAAAGATAATTTCAGTAGTATTTTCACTGATCTTGCACCCACCCAAGCATACATATGTGTATCAGATATGTTGTTCCAATGCCATCTTGCTATTGACATCTTAATTGATGATGAACCTGCTACCCACATTCATTTTGGTTTTGGAAACAGTATGTCCTTCAGGACCATCAGTTTTGTAAATTTTATCCTGATCCTTGATGTTGAGAAAATTTATTAAAATTTGTCTTGGGATGTTTTTCATCATGTTTATTGTGTTTGGGGTTTTCTGAATATTTTAAATTAGTGTCTTTAATTTTACAAAGCTTAGAAAAATGTGGCCATGTGTCTTTACGTTTGTGTTCTTCCCCTTTTCCTGTGGTGATCTCAATTACATAGATATTAGTCCTCTCTCAATTGTCTTTCAACTCACTGATTCACTTGCTATTTTCTTTCTTAGTGGCTTCTTTTCTCTTTGTGTTTTGTTTGGAACGTTTTTTATTGATGATGCCTTCGATATCATTAGTGTTTCCTCCTTCAAATTCTAGTTAGTTAATGTCATTTTAGTCTATTTCCCTCTCACACATAGTTATTTTCATCTGTAAATGTTCTGTTTGGACCCTGATTACAATTTATGTTATCTCCTCTTTAGGTTTGAAATCTATAGACCTGAATAAATATTGCCGCTGTGTCTGTGTAAGCATTTGTCAGTTCTGGGTGGCTTCAAATGATGAATTTATTTTCTCACTATTGTCCTTGATTTTCAGATGCTTTGTCAATTTGAATCCAGGCATTGTGTATTTTATGTGGTTGAGAGCTAGCTGTTCATCTGCATGTGTTCTGTACATGTTCTTGAACCTTCTTTTGTGATGCTGTGCGTTACTTAGAGACAGTTTGTTACTTGGAAGTGTGGGTTTGAATTTATATCTTGTAGGCGCTGAAGTATGTTCACTGTGTAGATAATTATTCTCCATGTGTAAGGCAATGCATTTCTGTGAGCCTTGCTTAGTTGGTGCACTGTAAATGTCAAGGCTTTCCTGTATGATAAGAGCCATTAACATCACTAGTCTTTGACTTCTCTCCAAAGACTATCCATTCTCAGATAATTTACACACACACACACACACACACACACACACACACACACACCGAGGGAGAGAGAGACAGAGACAGAGACAGAAAGTAGTCATTTATCCTCCACTTAGTTCTAGAGGGAAAGCTGTACAGATCTCTAGCATTCTTGCTTTCCTAGCAACCTTAGCAGCTCTATGACTTTTCTGAACACTTGGCTGCAAATCTTCTCCTTGTGTCCACCAAGCTCTGCTTGGTTCTTGCCTTCTGTTAGAGTTGGATCTTCCTTGTGGCAATAATCTAGAACAACTTGAAAGGAGTTTCAGCAATCAGGGAGCAGAGCTCTTCCTTGTCTGACTCTAGTCTCTTGAAAATTCCTATTTAATATGTTATTTTAATCTTTAAAATGCATTTATTTTTGGTTGGATGACTCTCTAATTGATGTTACTCTCTCCTGGGTGGATATGAAAGTAAGACTGAAGGCCAAAATCAATGGATATCTTCCCAAAGCATTACAATGCCAATGAATGGCAAAGACGATAGCAGATCTTCCTTAAGAGAAGGGGAAGAAGTTATTGGGTATATACTATGAACTGTTAATCAAAGCACAGGAGCATACTATAATGCACACATGCTAGACTCCTATGTATACAACACCAATAAAAGTTTCCCTCCATACATCCCCAATTTTAAGGCATCCAAACTCAGAGACCATGGATTTGGCTCCCGGCTGTACAACTCACTAGACCTCTGACCCTATGTACCTCGTTATTTTTGTTTTTAATAATTTATCTATGTATATTACATATGCATGTGTATGAAGATGTGCTCACTTTGGTGGGCATGTGTGCAGGCCAGAGGCTGGTGTCTTTTTACAATCATTTGTCTATCTTGTGTCTATTTTTGATGCAGGGTCTTTGGGGTACATGGAGGATCATCCTGTCTCCTTCTGGCAACAATGGAGTTACAGGTGTATTTTTTTTATGGTCAGCTTTTATGTGAGTTCTAGGATCTAAACTCAGGTTCCTGTGTTTGATTAACAAGGACATTACCCACAAAGCTAGCTCCCCACATGGAATATATCAAACTCTCTAGGCTTCAGTTTCTTTATCTGGAAAATGGAATACTAGCAGTATGTGCAAATTAGGTGATATGATATCTAAGTGCAATGGTATGCAAAGCACTTGGTATAAGAGTAAATACTATTTTTCCATGTATGTGTTAACCAAAATGGTAAGTTAGGCATAGACTCAATAAAATTCAGCTCTTTTCCTAAATCATATTAAATGCTTTCTTCCTCT